>OU611873.1:9611271-10211271 GCA_914767815.1 Eupsilia transversa | reverse complement strand
GGACTGGGGCACTATCGGAGAGTATGCGTATGTGGAAATCCGTAACTCTCCGGGCTTCTATGGCATGGACCGCTTGTATGATGCCCACACACTCCGCCTGGTAGACGGTGTTGAGCATGCCTAGCGGTCTGGACATACTCATGTTGAGGTCATGTGAGAAAATTCCAACTCCGGTGCCGGAGTCGGTCTTCGATCCATCGATGTATACTCTCAGTTCCTTGGGTCCTGAGTAGTCACACTGTTCTTCTGTCAGTTTTATGCTGTAGTATCTTTGGAAGTGGTGTGTCTTCGGGGCTTTGTCACAAGGTGCTGCCATCATTGGCTGTCGCTTGATAGCATCCTCCTTTATACGAGTATGCTTAACTCTGGAGTCCTTGCTTAGAGTCCCTGATAGGTCTAGTCTGAAGGCAGCCAGGGCTGCCTCCTCCCGCACAATGAGGTGCAGGGGTGGCAGTCCTAGCATTGCCTGTAGGGCGGCGGTGGGTGCGGTTCTCATACTGCTAGTGATTGCAACGCATGCAAATCGCTGCAGCTTTTCGAACTCCTTTTGGGCTGTGCTCAGGTCTGTTCTGGGCCACCAAACCAGTGAGCCGTATGTGATAATCGGTCGGATGACCGTGGTATACAACCAGTAGGTGACCTTGGGGCTGATTCCCCAGTTCCTGCCAAGCAGTCGTTTACACTGCCACGGGGATATACTGGCTTTTGTGGTGATATAGTTGGTGTGCTTTGCCCAGTTCAGCTGTTTGTCCAGAAATATGCCCAAGTATTTGGCTTCAGTTGATAGGCTCAGAGTTGTTCCGAAGAAAAGTGGTAGTTGAAGGGTTGCCAATTTCCGCTTTTTCGTGAAGAGAACCAGTTCGGTTTTTGTGGGGTTCACTGAGAGTTGGTGTTTGCTGCACCATTCCTCTACTATCTTCAGAGCTTGGCGCATGAGGTTACACAAGGTGTTTTCGTGGGTTCCATTTATTATTATGGTTATATCGTCGGCGTAGCCTACATGGATGTCTTAGTTCTAAAAGTCACTAAATCCATTTTCTTTGTTTTGAGATGAGATCATTTAAAGTGCAAAAAAAAATGTTTTAAGAAAATGGCCGCATAAATAAATTTGGAAAAAAATGAAACAATCGTTTATGGGGTAGGCTTTAATATGGTGTTCTTAAAAAAAATATATTATTATTATAATTATCAGTATTAAATACTTAAAAAACAGGACTTATCGCAAAATTAGTGGAGTTAGGGACTTCTTATGAAAATTCTTTCGAATTAGTGACATATTATCTTAACCTTAATAAAGAACAAAAAATCAATCAATAACAAAACTATAAACTTCTTCTTATTATTAGCATTAACTGTTAATTTTAACACAATATAACCTTCCTTCTTATCTTCTCATTAAATTTAAAATCACGTTTAATCATATTGAACACAGTTTTATTATTATATTATTGTCTTTATTCATAAATTTCTTCTTGTGTATCGTTATTTTCAAAATCCTGCTCTCTTCCTAAAGAAGTAGCTTCTAACAGTATGTCATCATAAAAGAGTCGTTTTTCAACGGGAACATACTCAAGCAGTTTCTTGATATCCTGAAGTTTTGCTGGTTTTAATGGTAACATCCCTTGGTAACAGTTACTGAGATCTTCGATGATCTTGCCACCCATGCCAACACGATACAATGTCATCTTCTTAAAATTTTGACCTGTCATCGAGGTAGCAAATTCAGGGTGTCGGAATCTTTGAAAGCGTACATTTCGGCATACAGCTATTCCATTTATTGATGGCTTAATATGAGCATCATACAGGTTCTTGTAATTCTTAATTTTTAAGACGCGATCTTCAAGATTTTCCTCATCCCTTAGATTCTTTTCTAGAAAGAGAACTTGGAAATTATTTGTATTGCGTGAGTTTTATATCAGATCTACGTAATAGCCAGGCGTGTAAACCTTTTCTGTTTTAATACGCTTTCTTTCTATGAGTGCAAAGTCGCGATCTATTGGCATCATGTTATGTCCAGGAATCGGATAAGAAATTGAAACTTTTTGAAATATATTATTTGCACATAATTGGTCCAGGAAAGTGAATCGATAGCGATTTTTGTTTTGGCTAAAACAATTATCACAAAACAACTCCAAGTGAGTGTGCTCTGGAAGTTTGTTGTGCGCGATGTAGTCAGCCAAAGCTGTTAAGACTTCATTTGGCCCTTTTTGTCCGTAATTTTCAGTATATAAATACATGGAAGCTGTGTTGTCTGAAAGATTGTGAATACCGAAATTATGTAACCACAATTAACGTGAATAATATTCTATAGAAACATTTGTTACAGGTAATGGCAAATTCTTCTGGTAATCAAAACAAAGTGATAACTTATCGTTTTTCTTGTCAGCTTCAGTTTTTGTGATTGTTTTCAAAAACACTTCAGCCTTTCTCAAATGAAGTTCTTTTTCCATCTTCAAAGAATTAACATGTTTCATGTCTTTGTTCATAGTCGCAAAATCTATCTGAACTTTTAATTTTTCACATGTCGCGCAAATGTCTTTTCTAGGCTGTCCGAAAGCAATATTAAAATCTTTATTGAAGATTTCATTGAACTTGCTGTACTTAATGTTTATTTCTGGGTTATCACCTTTGAACTTTCTGTGTAACTCAGCAACAGATAGATTTGAATCAATGTATTTTTTATGTTTATTAGATTCTCTAGAGTAGTGTGATTCTCTAGCTGGAATACTTTCAATAAAATCGTGTACTTTTTTTATAACATCTTGGCTATAAGTAGAATGACTTTGCCTTCCTCTCAAGTCAGTGATGTCTTTTTCTTTATGATGTACTTTGCGCTGAAGCCTTTCCCTTTTTATACCGTGTATCGCTAAGAAAGCTTGCTGACATAACACTACAACTCTTTTTTTCAGACTAACATGATACTTAAAAACCTTTCGTGGCCTTGCTTTTGTTGGAGATTTTGTTGGGCGAAATCTAAGAGGGTTAGTTTCTTGAAGGCAACCTTGCAAGTATATGTTTTGATTCGTGTGCGAAGACAAACCAATAAATTTGTTGAAAATACTATCAGCCTCTTTTTCTGACAGCTTTTCTTTACACTTGCACCGACATTTTGGTATTTCGCGCCTAACATTGTTTTTGACGTTCTTTTTCTTGGTCAAATTTAAAAAATACTTACCGTTCCAGTTTATCCTCTGAGATTCTCCAATTTTACACTTTATTTCGTTTTCTTCTTCAATTTTTAAGTTTAAAACAGTTTTCGCAAACTAATCTTTTCCAACATTCAAATCAGTGAAAATTAACGACCGCCTGTGTGACCAGGATATAGTTTAAAAATACATGGATTTAGTGACTTATCACATAAAATTCATTGGATTTGGGTACTTTTTGAATTTAGTGACTTTTTGAATTCAGTTTAGAGGATTTAGTGATTTTAGGAATTGGAAAAAAACATCTTAGCGACATTTAATTAAAAAAAGGATGAGACCAACTCATAGACAGAAAAAAAGTTTTTTTTGAACTGGTAAACTCAATATCGATAAAAATGGACTTAGTGACTTTTAGAACTAAGGCATCCACATTGAAATAACCTTTGTCGTTGAGTGCTTTGATGAGGGTGTCTACTACCAGGTTCCATAGAAGCGGCGAGAGGACGCCCCCTTGTGGGCATCCCTTTGCAACTATGGCTCTCGTGGTGTTATTTACGGTCACTTGTACGGCTCTCAGTTTGAGCATGTTGGTGATCCAGCCGCTCAGGGTCGGATCTATGCTGTGTCTGCCGAGAGCCAAGTCTATGCTGTTGAACGTGGTTTTATCGAAAGCGCCTTCGATGTCGATGAAGGCGGCTAGTGCTGAGCATTTGTGATCCACTGCGCATTCAATTTTAGAGACCACGCTGTGCAGCGCAGATTCTGTTGATTTGCCTGTGGAGTACGCGTGCTGTTGTCTATGTAGAGGTCTCGCTCTGAGGGGCCCATCTCTGATGTAATGAAATATGAAACAAAATATGTTGCAAAAAACTGTCCGTAAATAGTCCGTCGCGATCGGCTGCTTGCAGCGTATTGTGCGATGAAGTGCACGGATTAATAAATTATGTGTTGAAGTCTGGCATCGTTCAAAACAGGTTTTGTTCATTTCGATAGTTATCTGTATAAACGTTAAGTAAGTATATCATCCGTCCATCTCATTTATTTGTCAGTTTGTTTTTGTTTTGTTTGTTTTGCAATTTTATATAGGCTATCTAACAATTGAAATATGAATTACTATTATTATTTTACACAAACTTATTTTATTTTTATTTAAATACATACACACATTACAGTATAAAACTGATTTACATCCGTCACCTCACCACCCTTCAGGTCCAGTTGAAAACCAGCGTCAGGCACTAGTTGTCTGGCATTTTTGCTGAACTGGGCCTTTTTGGCGCAGCCGGGAGGCACACATTCCTGCTAAATCTTACAACGCACTTTACACTTTTAACTTGTTTTTATGTTTATATTACATTAATAAATAAAACTCCGCGAAAAATGTTCTTACTGCTAACGATTTATGGCATAAATCTCTACGCGTGAAATGAACGGGGTAAGGGGTGTGCGGGTCGTCAAAATTCGTATTTTTCCGGCGGCGTGTGCGATTGTGACTCACTCAGTCCCCGCGCCGCGGCGCGGGGACTGAGTGAGTCACAATCGCACACTATGGAAAATATAGGTCGGTATCGGATCAAAAATCTGTAACTTCATGAATTTTTGTCGTATCGTGATGAAATTTGGCACAAATATGCAGCAAGGTTCGGAGATTCGAACGATGTGTAGTTAATAGGGTTTTCTTGTATATCTATGTATGTTTTTTTGCATAGAATGAAAGAAATGGGAAAAAATCACGAAAAAAATAGTTAAAAATTTATTTCAAGTGGAATACAAGTTTATAATGACTAAAAAGATTAAACCATGGTTAATTACAACAAGCAAAGTAAACAAAATATATATATATGAAAAAAAATACTAAATTAAAATCATATTACTAATAGGTACATCCTATACTCTGGCTTCAGGAAATGATGTAGCTAGGTACAAATATAAGTAATAACTAAATATAAATATTATTTTTAACTTATACCACTTCCGGATCAGGGTCAGTAAATGTGGGTTCAGTTTCAGGTGCCACGTTTAAAAGACTTAGTGCCTCTTCTTCAAGTTCTTTCAAATTTCTTACGTACGGTTTTCTCAAACTTGTTATATATGGATCTGACGTGTATAAAAGCATTTTAAAGACATCTTCATTTGTAGCAGATCGGGAACATTTTCTGGCATGATGAAGTCGTATGTTTCTGTAGTCTTTGTTGCGAGACTCTTGTGCGTCTTCCGATAGCTGTCCAATAGGAAGCACCGCAAAATGTTTGATAACGTTTTGCCCGTGAATGAGTATTTTATGAACGGAGGATGGCATATAATACCAATCGTAATTACTTACATAGATTCTTGCAGTTTCTATTGCATATTCCGCAAATTTTTCAGGGTCGATCATCATTCCAGAAGAAAGAACTTGCAAGATAATGTATAGGCGTTTAATCAATGCCTCATCTACACCTGTTATTTCCGATGAGCAAGTGCTATTATAGAAGAATCTTCGTGCGGTATTGCCATCGTTCGTATTCCCGCTAACTTGCCGAGGTTTGTCGACGATTAATCCCAACTCCTCCCTGAAACGTTTTTGAACAACTTCTTTCTTTTCTTTTTTTAATCTCTTATTTTCCTCAGTTGAAGCAGACCAAGTCTTAAACGAAAGATTATAGGAAATATGCAATATCATTTCCATGCAGCGAATCCAGGCGTGTAAGGTGGACAATCCGTATTGGTAGGCGTTTTCGTTTTCGGGTCTGGCAGTTACTTTCGATAGGTCATTCATTAGCCGTGGAGTAGCCCCACATATCGTGCATGTGGAACCAGATGGAGTATCTGTAAGGACCTGAGCCACCTTTATATCGATCCGCGTTAGAAATAGTTCATGCTTCACATTTACTACAACACCATCTTTGTTTATAAGTGATGCTTGTGCAGCCCTAATTTGTTTTTTAATATCATCAACAACTGCCTTGGTTTTTTCTGGAGTTTCCTTACAAAACTCAATAGAAATGGGTCTGTAAAAACGGACAGATGAAGGTACCGGATTTTGCCAAACAACGGATCCCGATTGCACATCAACTAATCTGATGGGGACTAATGAAGTGATGAACATATTGGCATCTGAAATTGTTTTTGACTCTTCTGCAAGTATTTGCTTGTATTGGCTTTGACCAGATGAACCATCACATCCCCATTTAGAATAAAGGATCAATGTTCTATGTTGTTTTTGGAAAACAGAATCGATTTTTAAAATTCTAACAGCAGTATGATCCAATAAATCTTGTATAGAATAGAATAGAATAGAATACTCTTTATTATGTACACCAAAAAATTACAGACATAAATTTGGACATTTTACATAGGGTGACACAATGGGCGGTCTTATCGCTAAAAGCGATCTTTTACAGACAACCTTTGGATGGATTCAAGGGAGAAGGAGAGACAATACTGCAGGTAGTCAGTGGTGTACCATTTACATATACAATAAATACATACATACATAAAGCATAAAAATAGTTATCTGTATAAATATATATATATAAATAAATACATACATAACATAGAAACATGAAACAAAAGCAAGGAACTATGTGCAATGTTGATAATTAAGGAGAGAGGAAGTGTTTTTTCACCAAAATTTTAAAAGTGGACAAAGATTGAGCACGCCTAATCGACACGGGCAAGGCATTCCATAACCGTACTGCTTGAACTGTAAAGGATTTGTCATAAAAGCTGGTGGAATGCATCGGCATCTCTAGTCTCAAGTTTTCCGATGACCTTAGATATCTATTATGTGTGTCATGAAGGAACTTGAAACGTTCTTTAAGATAAGAGGGGGTTGTAGGATTAAACAGAATACTGTAGAGCTGAAATAAGATATGAGAATTCCGGCGAAGACGTATAGGAAGCCACTTGAGCTTTGTACGAAATTCAGAAACGTGATCATATTTGCGCAGGCCAAATATAAATCTTATGCAGAAGTTTTGAAGTCGCTCAAGTTTATCTAGTTGTGCCTCAGTGAGATCGAGATAACTGACATCAGCGTAGTCAAGGATGGGAAGTAAAAGGGATTGTGCAAGCGCAGTTTTAGTGGCAGTTGGAAGAAAGTTCCGCAATCGTCTCAGGGACCTACCAGATGCAAAGATTTTGCGACTTACGTCCTGTAGCTGGGGACCCCAAGAAAGATGTTTGTCGATCCAAACTCCAAGGTTCTTGTATACTAATCACTTTAGCATAAGTATTCGTGATTTCGATTGTAGAAGCTGGTGGATAACAGGATCTTTTTATTAACCGACGAAACAAAAAGGAGGAGGTTCTCAAGTCGACACGTATATTTTATTTTTTTTTATGTATGACCACGCATATCTTTTTACAGAATAGTCTGAATTGAACGATTCTTTTTTTATTGGGGATGGTATACCTCGAAGTTGGTCCCATATAAATTGTATTAACTTTGCTTGTGTACTTTTTGAGTTAGCTTCAATAATACGTATTTTTCCCACTTAGTCTATGTGGATGATGTTCTAATATGTTTTCCAGCCACTGTTATTTACAAAGCAGATCGTGATATTCGAATTTGTGTGGGGTAGGTACCACAACTAAAAATTGAAAAATAAAAAACTTTTTACAAAAAAGACAACCGACTTCCAAAAAAAACTTTAAGTGAATAACTTTAATTTCGGAAGACACGAAAATTCAAAACCAAAGACAGGGTGGGTATACCTCGAAGTTGATCCCATGTAAAATTGAAAACTACAATCCACAACTAAGGGTAGAAAAATTGGGGTTGATTGATTTTGCACCTACTGAATTTCCAACTGTGAACCGGTTCTGGTGAAACGCACACAAATAATGTAGTTCTAATGAACTATATAATAAAGACCTGGAGTTGATCTGACGATGGAGACGGAAGACAGTCGCGAGAGCTCCTCAGGAGTTTGGGTTTATGTCATTCATTTTGATGAGAACTTTAGACCTGGCTGGGGTATGACTGTCATCGAGGGTCTGACGATGGAGACGGAAGGCTGTTGAGGGAGTTCCTAGTTGAGGAAAATAATAACAATATTAAAGCGATAATTATAAATGCTGGTATTCAGCTGCATCCGGTTAGACTGGAATTACAGGAAGGCTAGGCAGATTGATTGATTAAAGCGATTGAAATGCAAGTTTCACGAGAAATAAAAATCGGTAGATATATACCGGATTAAATCATGTAAAAATTATTATAAATAATTTATTATTCAGGGTTGCTACAAACATCAGTGTTCGAGCCTATTGCTGATTTGTAAGTAGACCTCTCCATCTCTGCATTTCGGCCAAAGCTCGTTCATCGAGAGGTTTGTTTAATACCTTCTTATCGGGTTCTAAGACAGATATATCCTCGAGTGTTTTTAGTCTAGTCAGTGCCAAATATGCCTGCCCTTTGGCGAAGACTTTTTTACCGAGGTCGATTACGGCTTTATCAAGGGTCATTCCTTGTAATTTGTGTACCGTAACGGCCCAGCACAAAATTAACGGCAACATCCTACGCTCAATATCACCATAAACCTTCGTGCCCTGAAAAGTTGCAACTACTGGAGGTATAGCAACACAACCATCGCTATCTTTCAGTCTGCTTCCTATGCTTTCATCGTCAAATTTTACTAAAATACAATCCGCTAATTCTCCTTCCCCTAGTTGATCCCTGCGCAGTGATGGCCATTTCGTTTTTTTCACAATACCCATTGCACCATTGACGAGGCCCTCAGATACTGATATGTTACGTCTCAGCATAATACGGGATTCGGTAGCTAATTTTACCTCAGATAAAAGGCCACCACAATTGTTCACATCTTTTGGAACTACATTATCTGGAGGTTTCTTTCCATAGGTAGCAACTTCACGAGACTCATCTATGGAACGAATTGTATAAACGCAATGGTGTTTTGAATTCATAGCTGTCATCTTACTATTGTACTCGTCAATCTGCTTGACGGTAGGGAATATTCAAACAACAACACCATCCTTTAACTCTTCACCTAAAGCTACCCTTCGCCTTTGACAGAGCAGTTCCATTGAACGGTTGTCAATTCGCCTACGCGTAGATTGTTTAACAGGTCAACGAATTCGACGTCATTTTGTTGTCTCATGATAATGGTTAATTACCAGAATAAAAATGAGTGCCATAAATTAACTTCTGCAGCATCCCAAAGTGGTTGTGCAAAGCACCAATTTTACAGGTTGCAGTTGCATGATGTCGTCAAAGAGAATAATATTTATACCTCAAAATAACTTGTCGTTGTTTTTAAACTCCTGTAGCCGCAAATGAATTACTCAAACTCTCCGCTCTGGATAACGACAGTATTAAAAAAATAAAAATATATATGCTGTTTAATTTGATAAAAAATTATAATAATAATAATTCATTTATTTTCAGACAAAGTCCGTCATATAAATTAATAACATATACACACACACAAGTATAAGTAGTTATTAAGTATTTATCTAACATTGTATTATTCCCATTTATTCATAAACGTTGGTTTAACGTCAAAAGTGTATAGTTAAACAGTTGCTAATCATTACATTACTTTAAACAACGTTTATAAATAAACCTAATATAATACCACGATATATGACCGAGGCAAATATGTATTTTAAAGAATAATCAAAAAAATTGGTAGGTAGTAGATTTTAGCTACATCAATAAATAGTAACTCAAAAGCGAAAAATTAAAAACTTTTTTACAAAAAATTAAACCGACGAAAAAAAAAATTACTGAAAAGCAAAAAATAAAAAATATACCTTTTAGTGTAAGTAAGTTCCTAAACTAATTTACGTAACAAACTTTGAGTCGGCGCCAAACAAACCAACAAACAAATTGATTAATTACAAATAATTATAGCGCATAATGGCAGCTTGATGAATCTTCGTTGAATGTGTGATCGCGCCGACTCAAAGTTTGTTACGTAAATTAGTTTAGGAACTTACTTACACTAAAAGGTATATTTTTTATTTTTTGCTTTTCAGTAATTTTTTTTTTCGTCGGTTTAATATGATATGTGGCGGCATCTACACCGCCACATACGAACTAAGCATCAAAGACCTGACGTCACAGATCCTGCATCGCGCTATTTAAGTTTACCGCGCGATTCATATATATAAGACTATCCGACATCAGTCCTTGGGCAATTGCCCGCCAGACACAACACCCGTCTGGTAGGAGGATCCTCCCTTTTCTATGGGGGATGAGAGAACTTTACACCCTGTTCCTCATACCCCTAAATTGGTGACCCCGAATATGAACGTCAACGCAGCCTTCGTGCAACTACTTCAGCGTGACGTCATCAACATCACTCCCGCAAGCTTTCGTGAGGCGAGTCACACAGCCAGCCAGCACCCACGGCTTCAACGGGTATCCTGACCACCAGCATGCAGCGAACGCGCATTCCTGGTCACCACCCTCAGCCTCATCAGCAACCCGGCGCTGTACCACATCCGACGCACTGGATCACAACGCAGCACCACCCCGACTCACTGGGGAATCAAACTCAAACTCAAAGCACCCTCAATCACCGCAGACAGTTCCGACCCACTGTGAACTATGCGGCACCCGGTTCCGACTCACTGGAACCTCAACTGGCACTGGCAAGCATCGCAAGATACAAGACTCAGCCCACTATCGACCTCCGGTCTCCGGAGGGGAGTGATGTGGCGGCATCTACACCGCCACATACGAACTAAGCATCAAAGACCTGACGTCACAGATCCTGCATCGCGCTATTTAAGTTTACCGCGCGATTCATATATATAAGTGTATCAGTCCTTGGGCAATTGCCCGCCAGACACAACACCCGTCTGGTAGGAGGATCCTCCCTTTTCTATGGGGGATGAGAGAACTTTACACCCTGTTCCTCATACCCCTAAAGATACGTCCTCATCATTAGTTCACGAGAGAAATTTCTCAGATATCGATAAATTCCATTATTTACTTTCATGCGTTAAAGGTTCAGCTTTAAATATTGTTAAAAATCTACCTATAACAGCCGCTAATAACACATTAGTTTGGCAAAGTTTAGTTGATAAAATATCACGACCACAGAACACTAGCATGTAGGTATTTCGATAAAATGTTGAATTTTGCACCGTTAACTAAAGATACGACGTCGAACTTAACTTCATTTATAGAAACCTTTGATCATTCACTTAAAGCGATTCAAGCATTAAAAATTCAGAACTTAGACGATTTCTTATTGTGTCATTTGGCATTACAAAGACTCGACCCTCATACGCGAAAATTATTCGAAGAAAGTCGGGATCAAAAGTTGATACCTACATTTGCGGAACTAGTTAATTTTGTAAACAAACAGATTAAAGTTCTAGAACACACTTTTACAAATAACTCTTCAAATAATGCGTCGAAATCTAGTAATACCCAAAATAAGAATCAAATAAAGTCTGCGTCAAAGTCAGTTCTCAATACGGCACGAACTCCGTACAATAATAACAACCGTAATAATAATAATTCAACTTGTGTGATTTGTAAACAAAACCACATGATTTCGCCTCTTTACAAGAACAACGTGATATTTTTTAAACCACAACTTTACAGGAGAGCAATTTTAAACATTTAAACGTTGATAAACGCTAAAGTATTGATAATTTTACTATAGGAAAACAATTAAATTGTTGCGGTAATGAATTTATTTTCTGAAAATAAGCAAAAAAAAACTCAGTTCAATATGGAATAAATAAAAAAACTGATTTAAAAAAACACAGACACACATGTCACGTTTTTAATGAAAATATGTCACAAAATGCTTGTAACATATTGATATATCACGTTGAAGATGTTAAATTTAGGTGTAAGGCTGTGTGATAAGTTAAATAAAACACACTATCAAAATAAAGATCTTGTATTAAAAAAATAGAAATTTACGAAAACAATGGCGTACTTACACTATGAAATTAGTTTAAGGCACAATAATCAACAAGAGATCAATCAATCACATTTTACATAGTACTTAGTACTTGCTTTAATTAAAATTATAAGGTAACTAAAAAATGTAACGTAACGTTGTTTTGGGATGACTATGTTTACGCTATTAGCAATAAACGTCCATTGTTTTTCTATTGCACCTAAGCTCCAATAGTCATTTAAAATGGTCTGTCTTTGCTCCTCTGTAAATTTAAACCCACATTTAAATTTACATTTATCTTTACAAGAAGGTTTCAATTTACGACTTGGCATGTTTTTTTTTGATTTGGTAGATTGATAAGGCTTTCCACTGTTTCTCAGTCGTTTAGCTATATTGACTTTCCAGTTTCCTTCATTTAGTTTTCTTTTTTTACCAATTTTAGTTGGAGTAGAATTATACACTATTGGAGTTGCAGCATTTTCGTTAGTTACGTTTTCAATCACAGAAGATTCACTGTTCTCTATGACACCGAGATCGCTGAATATCATAGCATGTTCGTTTGTAGACGAAAGTGGTTCCTCGTAGTTTTCAATGTTTATTGAAACCATATTAGATGTTACCAAATTTTGATCATCCGAAATGTTATTATAGTTAGATATATATGTATAGATAGAGATATTTTGTTCCACGTCAGTATCAGAAGAATACTCAGCACGTTTTCTTGGTTGGGCTTCAAAATCAGGATCCTTTACGGAGTCGTCGCTATCTGAAACGTTATGAATACAATCAATTTCTTGAAGTGTAGTGGTGTGGTATTGGTTTGATCAATAAAATTATCCTCGAATTTTGTGAGAATATTGGGATATAAATTATTTACTGCTAACATGCTATGGTATTCAGCGATCTCGGTGTCATAGAGAACAGTGAATCTTCTGTTCTAGTCCAACTAAAATTGGTAAAAAAAGAAAACTAAATGAAGGAAACTGGAAAGTCAATGTAGCTAAACGACTGAGAAATAGTGGGAAGCCTTATCAATCTACCAAATAAAAAAAAAACGTGCCAAGTCGTAAATTGAAACCTTCTTGTAAAGATAAATGTAAATTTAAATGTGGGTTTAAATTTACAGAGGAGCAAAGACAGACCATTTTAAATGACTATTGGAGCTTAGGTGCAATAGAAAAACAATGGACGTTTATTGCTAATAGCGTAGACATAGTCATCCCAAAACAACGTTACGTTAAAGTTGATTCGGATGGAAATGTTGCAACTATTCGAAACAACAACAACGCTTTCTTTTTGACTATTTCGGGTGAAAAACAAGAGTTTGTAAATTGTTCTTCAAAAATACCTTGGGGATTAATAATCGACCCATAGAGACTGCTTTGAAAAAGAAAAATAGCAATACTAATATTTCTTCTATGAAAGATAACCGTCACGCAGTGGACGAAAGCATTTAAAATGGCATCAAATTGTTTATTGAAGATGATAAAAGTTCAAAGCTCTGATCCCGTATCGGAATCATACGCTGACGAATTATTCAAGAAAGCTATAGTGGTGAAAAAAAAGAAAAATCATAATAGCCAAAGCATTAATTTATATTTGAAAAAGGCCCATCTTCAAAAACCTGGAGTAGCAGAGAGAAAAAAGCTGATCTCATGGATTTGGTAAATAAAAACCGCATTCCTAGATACCACAAGCCATTTTACGAATTGTTGTAATAAGAAGCAAAATAACAAAAGTTTAGATGTTAATTTATACCCTCTGCATTTAAATTAACTTACCTTGATACATAGATGGGCCACTGCTTGACGAACTGCTAGAACTCGAAGAACTGCTAGAACTAGAGGAACCGCTGCTACTAGTCGAATCACTACGAGGTCGGATGGAACCTACTGCGATGTCTTCGTCTACAAAGAGGATTGAAATAATGAAATTATAGGAACACAACTAGAAAAAAAAAAATCAGTACCTACAAGTAAAAAAATACCTTTTGTTGATGTCTGCAAGTTATTGGTCGAGCTTTTGGCATTTTCATTCTCGTCTTGTGTTAAAATATCTATCTGAGAGTTTGAATCATTTGGTTGTACACTTAAATTATTTTTAACACCTGTAGCTAATTGAACCAACATCCTAGATCGTGACGCCATCTGAAAAACAAATTCGTAAAAGTTACTTTATTTTAGCCCGTATAATGTAACATTTTAGCATACTATAAACCCAAACATAAAGCTTTTCAAAAATAATGATGTAAAATAAAATAACCCATAGTATTTGAAAAAGATTCATCAACAACATGGTTACATTCAAAGATATCACAAAGAAAACTTGTAACTTTTTCATCAATAATGTGACAATATTCATTATCTCATTCTCAATACTCACGAGTTTTACAACAAAAACGAGTTAAATAACTAATATCACATTATTCAAGTTAAAGTAAATAACAACAAGAAACATACCTTGTCACTAAAAACGTGGTATACTCGTGATGCCACGTTTTTTGTGAAAAGCAGGAGTACTTCACTCGTTGCGCGTGCGGGGCAAACTAACGCGTCGCGTTGTCGAAGTCGTGCGCCACTCCGAAAGAGACAACGTGATAACGCCATTTGCCACTGTCGTGTCGTCTCTTTCACTCATAGCTCCTCGAATATTAACTTATAAAATGCCGCGTTTTTGTAGAAAATAAAATTCGACATCGCGGTTTTGAATATCAAATAATAATAAAAAACGTTTTTATGAGATGTCACGTTGTTCTTGTAAAGAGGCGATTTATCGATGTGATCAATTTCGTAAATTATCTGTCGATGAAAGAATGAACCGTGTTCATTCACTAAAACTGTGTCATAATTGTCTTAAATCTGACCATCAGTCTAAGGATTGTAAAAGTACAATGACTTGCGGAGTATGCGCAGCACCGCATCATTACTTATTACATAAAGATAACGTTAAAAAGGATTGCGAGGGAATATCGTCCGTGGCGAACACCCCGACCATGCAGTCGTCTCTTTCACACGCGCAGCAAGCGCTTGTGTCGACTCACTTCGTAAGTGACACAGCTGATTCACCCGCTCAGCAAGTATTAATAAGCAATAACTGCGAATACGGAGTAGTGTTAGGTATAACACTTACGCATGTTATTGATTGTGTTGGTCAATATCAAGACTGCCGTGCAGTCATCGATTCCGGAGCTCAGAGTTCCTTTATAACTACTGAATGTGCTCAGAAGTTAGGATTACAACGTAAAAAATGTCCTTTCACCATTCACGGTATAGGTGGGGGAATAGTCAAAAATCAAGGCATGGTTACTTGTACATTAAAACCAAGACAGGCGGATAGTCCAACCTTTAGCGTTAATTTAGTGGTAGTTTCAAAGGTGTCCGCTGATATGCCTAATGTACCTTTCACAGAAAATGTTATTAACGAGTATAACACTTATAACTTAGCGGATCCACTGTTTTTCAAGCGTTCGCGAATAGATATTTTGTTAGGTAACGACATAGTTCCAGATATTATCAGAGATAAACCGTTGGTAATTAACCATAGTATTCCGAGTGTCATTAAAACGGTTTTCGGTTATGTTATTAGTGGAAAATTATATCCTACGAATAAAAATAATAATTGTTCACAAAATATTAATTTATCTGTTTCTTATGACGAAGAACAATCGATTGAAAAAACTTTACGCGATTTTTGGGAAATTGAGGAAGTGCCGTGCACACCTTCAATTAATCCTTTGGATCAGTTAGCCGAGGAGATATTTTCTAACGAACATACGCGAGAGTCGAACGGACAATACGTCGTTCCGCTGCCGTTCGCGCCCGACCACTCAACGCTCGGGGAAACACGCGCTGCGGCTGAGCGTCGACTACTGTACACGGAACGCAAACTCGCGCGTACTACGGATTTAAATAATAAGTATAAGGAATTTATGCGGGAATATGAAGTCCTCGGTCATATGGAACTTTATCAGGGTAACAAGCCTAGCAAATACATTATTCCACATCACAGTATTTTGCGACCTAGTAGCACCTCCACTCCGCTACGTGTAGTGTTCGACGCGTCAGCGAAGAGTAGCAATAACGTGTCTTTGAACGATATTTTATTGGTCGGCCCTAAGCTGTATCCGGATATTGCGGCAATCATTTTGAAATTCCGTCTATTTGAATTTTGTCTAGTGAGTGATGTTTGTAAAATGTATCGTGCTATCGCCTTGAGAAAAGAAGATCGCTTATATCAACATATTTTATATCGGGAGTCGCCTAACGACCCAATTAAATTATACGAATTAAAAACCGTGACGTACGGACTTAGTTGTTCACCGTTCTTAGCAATTCGGACGCTTCTTCAATTAGCGAACGATGAAGGAAAACGTTTTTCTTTCGCTGCTCAGGTCCTCCGTGAGGGTGTTTACATGGACGATATTCTATATTCATGTAATACTTTTGAGCAAGCTTGCTTAGTACAGGATCAATTAATTGGTATTTTTGAAAGTGCTAACTTCACTTTAAAAAAGTGGATGAGTAACAGTGAAAAGTTACTACAACGCGTCCCCTCTGAAAATAGGGAAAATTCTGTAACATTCGTTAAAGCTGAAAACGATAGTACTATTAAGGTTTTAGGACTTAAATGGATTCCAAAATCCGATAATTTTATTTTTTCAGTTAATTTGACAGACAATGAGTCAGCTAAACGATCGGTACTAAAATTACTAGCGTCGATTTACGATCCCGTGGGTTTTATCGCACCATGCACTTTAGTAGCGAAGCAGATCATGCAAGAGCTGTGGAAGCTAGGCATTGGATGGGATGAAAAGTTGCCGGTTAACATAAAAAAATCGTGGCAAACTTTTATTTCTGAACTTCCTCTGTTAAAGGACTTACGTATCCAACGTTACATGCTATTACCAGGGGAGACGGAATGTGACTTAGTCGGATTTTCAGACGCTTCATTGCATGGCTACGCAGCATGCGTGTATGTGATCAGTCGCGGACAAACACGTGACGTAAAAGTTCGCCTAGTAATCGCCAAATCGAAAGTTACACCAATAAAACCCGTAACGATTCCTCGGTTGGATTAATGGGAGCGGTTTTGTTAAGCAAATTAATAAAGTTCGTAGTTGACACATTTAAGGCTCGTTCACACTGGCGCGACTTGTGTCGCGACACGTCGCGTGGCGATATTGCGATATTATCGCCACGCAACACCTACACACTGGCGCGACAGCGCGGGGTTGATTCGCCGCGCAGTACCTATAAATTTACTTAAAAGGATACCGCCCTACACGAGCCGCTGTCGGCATTCTTTTGTATGACGCCGCTGCGATGCAATGTAATTGTTATTGTATCGCAATAAGGTATAAATTAGATTGATCGATTCGGCCAATCGCCCCCGCCGTACACACTGGCGCGACTTGTCGCGCGACGCGATACAAGAAAGTATAAATTGCGGTGCATTCCGAGCTGAGCTCAGTAGTAGACGATCTTCGTCAGAGGTCAGAGGACGAAGGCAGGTCTGTGCGTGTTTGCTGAGTGTGGGGTCCTAGGTTCGATTCCCCGGTCGGTCGACATAACCCAACCCAACCTAACCTAAGTAGGAACCTAAGCTTGACCACACGATCAAGAATGACAAAACTGGCGAATTCGGTTCTGCTATTACGAAGATTTTTAAATTTAGTTTTATGACATTTAAAGTGTAGGTACTTTACTCTGGCCCTTTTCTGATTTGTCGGTACAGCAGCGGTGCGACATCAGCATGCTTGGTATACGCGGTACCGAAATCTTACCGAGCGCCTATATTTCAATTGAGCCTTTCTGATTAGCTCGGTATGTGTCGCACTCCCGCACATGCCGACCTAATCATGAAGGCTCAATTGAAATATAGGCGCTCGGTAGTTGCTCGGTAAGCTTTCGGTACCGCGTATACCGAGCATGCTTATGTCGCACCGCTGCTGTACCGATAAATCAGAAAAGGGCCTTAATGTACAGACCTGTAAAAATTATATACTTATTTGTTAAAGTGGAAACAACACAAGAGTAGGTACCTATTATACAGTGTGAGTCTTCATAATGTGCATATATCGAAATGAGGGATTCTATGCTTAATTTGACAAACGGAAAAAATATTTAAAAAAATCTATTTTTATTTTTTTATTCATTTTGTATTTTTTACTCCAATGTAAAAAAACGGTGTAACTTTTAAATGATCTATCGCGATGAAACAAACTCAACTCCATAATGATTGGTAGTAATTAAGTGTTCTTATAAAATGAAAATTGTGGAAAAACCCCTCCCAATTAAACCCAAAAAACCCTCAATTGAAAATAAACAGGTATTTCGTCCAAAAATCTGTTTTTTTAATCAATTTTTACAATAATCGTAAAAAAAAATCAATAAGACGAATTTTTTCAAATTAAAAAAAATGGAGAAAAAAAATGTATTTAGATTTTATTTTTTATTTTTTCCGTCGATAAAATTAAGCATAGATTCCCCCATTTCGATATGTGCACTTTATGAAGACTCACACTTTATTGGAAGTAAACTAGGTAGGTACCTACTTACTTTTAATTTACTTCACTTTTAACTCATTCCGTTACTGAATTCTTCTCTAGTAAAATTATGCTCAATAATTAATTATGTATGTATAAAATAGGTACGCATAACTCGCGAAATGCGGGTGTACTATAGGTACCTACACTTCTGTCTAACCCTTTGGGGATCACAGGCGTGATGTTTAAGAAATACTCACACTCAGTGATAACCATATTATTTCTAATGAAGTGATCCAATTTGATTACACTTACCTAGTAACTAGGTAGGTACTTACAAACTGCCGCGTTCGTCTAGTGGCCGCAAGTACAACTGCGCGTGAGGTCCCTAGCCGTGGCATAGCTAGGCGTGGGCAAAGAGGGATTTGGGATTGTACAACTAGCTTCTGCCCACGACTTTTCCCGCGTACAATTTCTTCTTTTAACATAAAATAAAGTATCTACCTTATCCTATCACACTCAGCAATACTGTAGCTTCCCATTAGTTCTAGAATTTTCGGAACCGGATCATTAGTTCTAACAATCTTTTACCTTTTTATAATATTAATACCTACAGAAACTTCCTGCAGATTCAAATAAAAATGTTAGACCACGTATTTTTTTTAAATCATTGAATCCTGCAAAATACCCCTCCCGCACTACATATTATTTTAAAATCTATCAATAGTTTTGCAAATCAATTAGGTAACAAGCCAGTCTAAGCTGATCTCACATTATATTTCGTGTCAACAATATGAGTTATGCGATCATTTTAATTTATACCTTATTGCAATAGTATAAGAATTACATTACTAATTCCTTTGGCGGCGCGCGGCGCCTTACAAAAGAGTGCCGACAGTGGCTAGTTGAGGGCTACTGGTACTGATACGCCGGTGGGTGGAGTGTTGTGAACTTATGAACGCGCTACTGCTGAGCTTAAGGTCCTGGGTTCGATTCCGGTGCTCAGGTCGGGCAAAGTGTTTTTGGGTTTTTCATCTGGAATTGCTCAGTAGCTGCCCGGAGTTTGGCTTTGTGCCCGGTTGATGGTAATAGGCTCGCCCCCTATTACATGGGACTTAAACATAACTGGTGAAATGTGGTTGTACTAAATATGTACATCTCTGCCTAACTCTTCGGGGAATACAGGCGTGATGTTATGTTATGTATGTTGACAATCCATTAAGAGGATGTAGGAGAGGTCATTTACAAGCAAATGACCCCTTTTGTCTCCTATGCAAATGTCAACAATTTTCGCGTCATTTGCTATTTTTTTATTTTATACATTTTAAAATATAAAATGTCAAATTATTTGGAAATGATTGACATTGGCATAGTTACGAGGGGTATTTTGGTTGCAAAAGACCTCTCGTGCATCCCCTTAACGAATCGCCGACATAAAACCAATTTCAATTTCAATTAGCCTTTATAAGCAATCTTAAAAACTAGGTTTACAATTTATTTAAATTAAAGGTTTACATTTTACATCAGAATTCTCCAGACTGCTTTGCTCTTTAGCATAATAGGACCCTCAGACTTTTCCATAGCTCACGGTCGTGAGTTTTTCTCCTCCATGTCCCTCCCTGACATAAAACCAATAACCCTGTATAAATAAGTAATTATTATATTTATTATCTTTTCATTTTTATGAGTTACATTTTTATATCTATTTTTTCTAGTACGTTAAACCAGGAATACGCTTTTATTGGTATGGACAGGGTCTTTGTTACATACTGTATAATTATGACGGAGTTATACCCGACTATTCATAAAAAAATATAAACATCCAAATTGAGAACCTTCTTCTTATTTGAAGTCGGTTATAAAGATTCGAGCTTGACCGCGAATAATATAGGCAGTGGCGTGTGCGGCGCGGCGCTGAAGCGGCTAGCTTGCGGCAGCGTCAAAGGGTAGCTGCGCCGCGAGCCGCCAAAGGAATTCAGTGCAATGTTAATTCTTACTTTATTGCAATAAGGTATAAAATTAGAATGATTGACATTTGACCTAATTTTATTCGTCGAATCCCTGGAAGAAGAAAGCGAATGTTAAAAGTTTATGACGCTTCCTTACAAGTTGGCTTGAAATGAAAATGTCCAAGACGAAGGTGATGTTAGGCGTCCCGGATGACTTGTGTCTGGAGATACCTAATTGACCATTACGTTTATTTGGGCCATGTTCTATCTTTTGACAACCAGCATTCCAACAAAGAGATTTCCAGGAGAATACAGCTTGGGTGGGCGGCATTTGGTAAGCTGGAACATATTTTTCGATCCAAAAACATCCAACAGTGCCTAAAAAACTCGCCTTTTCCACCAATGTACAATGACCTACGGTGCCGAACTGCCGAGACATGGACGTTCGCAAAGGTGACTGTACACCGCATACGAGTAGCACAAAGGGTCATGGAGCGAGCCATGCTTGGCGTGGAGATGACCGATGGAGACTGGAGTAGAGCTGTGACAAGGCCGTCCAAAAGCGCGTTGGGTTGATGATATCGTCAAAGTCACGGGAAACACCGGAAGGATTTTCTGCCTAAGGCATTAAGTCCGCCTCTGTACATTAACAGGAGAAGTGGCATGGGGGCGTGTCTGTGTCCGCGCGATATGCTCAAGTCGACCATGTCTTATGCAAATGGCCGTCTCCGCGAACTAGTCCGCTTTCGACCGTGATCGTGACAAAATATAAGAATGCCGTGTTGTTCAGTGGTTTATTGTAAAAACCGAAGCCAAAACAAAAACTTTGTGAATCATAGAATCACTTACCCTAAGTAAGTACAAGGATTTTACAGTATTTGTCTTTAAAATCATGAAAAACAACAAATCGAAAAATATTTCTTGCCTTTACTATGTTTATTTATTTATTTATTTATTTTAAGGATTACCAACGAGATACAACACAGTTATCTTTTACAAATTAAAACTTATATAATATACATTATCCTGTAATGTACACTCAATTACAGGTAACCACAGCTTACACATTATCGAGTGCACATGCTCTGAATACATAATTAAATTTGGAATAGGTACTTACATTAAAAAGCAAAAAAATAATATACATGCGAATAATACTGTTTAAAATACAATTAGTAAAACCTAGCAATAACAAATTACATTAATAATTTCAATAACAATTTAAAAGAAGAAAAAATTGGCATGAAGAATAGTTTAAAATAGAATTGTAAATTAAAATTAAATTAAATTAGATTAAAAAAAAAAAAAGATAAATTATTTATTTAATTATTGGAATGATAAGTCAAATCTGCAATCGAAAGTGCTTATATAAGGTGCTATAAAAATATCTGCCACGGCTGCAATGGGAGACAGTATTGTGTTTATAGATTACAATAGTAAAGATAAATTATTGATCATGTGTCATATTTTTTTTCATACAAAAAATTTTACGTATAAATTTGCATTGATTTATTGGCATAAAACCATCCCGTAGACTTAATAAGCTGTTGCCGCACCGCACCGAATTCAATTCGCAAAACGCCGGCGCCGTTCATACACTGTTGCCATTCTTATCAAACAATGCCGCTGCGCGCCGGCCACTCGCTCGTCAGAGCGCAGCCCCGCGCGCCCCCACACTCACCCGCACTACCCCGTTCGTCGCACGCGCTAGCTGACCCGCCAGTCGCCCGCCTGCCCGCTCGGAAGTTAGTTTTTAGCGATCTGCGGTAAGCGTCGGGAATATCGCGCGCGCTTTCTTTAAAAATGCCTCCTAGACGACGGTATCCCAATCAAGAATATCTTGAAATGGTATTGTGCTACCGCGAGTGTAACTTCATAACTGCGCATGCAGTAAACTTATACCCGCAGAGGTTTGGTGTGCGAGTGAGTCATCATACCATTCTGGATGCAGTGTACAGATTTAGAGAACACGGCCGCTTTGGCCCGCCTCCGGTTGACGCAGGCAGGCCTCCATATTCTGCCGAACTCGAAGAGGAAGTGTTGGACTTCTTCCGGCGTCATCCTCTTGCGAGCACCAGGAATGCTGCTCGAGTCTTCGACGTACAATTTATCGTTATTTAGGTACCTACCTATTGTTTAAAAATAATAAGAAAAAAATTGCGATTCTTACACTAACTTGACAGTCCAAAGCCTGTTTTAAGTGTGGTGGGAAGTTTATCATTTTATTTACGTCAGTTTTTTGGAAGAATGCGGTAGCTGGTAAGTAATTGCACTTTAAAACACTTGTTTGCCTGCGTATTATTGCGTACCTAGTACATTAGATAGTCGATAGTGACGAACTAGTCAGCTGATTTCAGTTTTCATTCACAGAACAGATGGAAAGAGATAGCAGTTGTTTTCATTGACGAAGTGCACTTCGCGCGTAATTTGTGAACCACGTTATGCAGAGTAGAGTCAATGTTTACTTAACTACTTTATTTTCTCAAATTGATTTAACTGTGCCGGGGTACGAAATTTCTTCACTATTGTTATCTTTAAATACAATACTACCTCTCATTAAAGCCGTGGCAGATATTTTTATAGCACCTTATATAATTTATTTTTAAAAACTTTAAGACTGTCATGAATAATATCGATTTCAGTTTTGCGGCTTATGTCATTATACAATTTAGTGGCCCTCGTGAGGGGGGAGTTGTCACCTAAGTTGGTTTTGTGAAAAGATTGTCTGAACAAATTGTAGGTATGTGACCGTGGTAATTTGCTAGGAACATTAAAACGTATTTTGGATAGTAGGTCAGTATTTAGGTTAGATGTCAGTAATTTGTGAAGGAAACAAAGATCTAGTACTTTTCTACGAATGGTTAGGCTTTGGAGTTTAAAGTGATGAACACGGTCTTTATAAGATTTTAATTGTTTCGTGGTATTGTTTTGTAAGGATAGATGATACAAGAACCTCCTTTGGACCCGCTCAATACGTTGCATATGAACGTTATAACGGGGTGACCATACTTGTGAACAGTATTCCAGATTACTGCGAACCAACGTTTCATATAGAATAATTTTGGTCTTAGAGTTGTTGAATGGCTTTGAGGTTCTTAATACAAAACCTAGCATTTTGTTTGCGTTTGTTATTATATTATCTATATGGTTATTGTAGGTCAACTTGCTATCCATTAAAATTCCTAGATCCCGGATAGTATGAACTTCGTCGAGTGTCTTGCCCGATATTGAGTATTTTGAATTAAATACATTTTTGTTTCGACAAAATTTTATGTGTAAACATTTTTGTAAATTTAAGCTCATCCTATTTTCCTTACACCACTCAACTAATCTATCCAAGTCAGCTTGTAGCAAATGAGGATCCTCTATAGATTTTATAGGCAGGGTTAACTTTAGATCATCTGCAAATAAATAAGATTCTGCGTGATGGAAGCAGTGGATAAAAGTATTAATAAAAATATTGAACATCAAAGGTCCCAGGTGGGAGCCTTGTGGTACCCCAGACGTCACATGAAAATTCTCAGATCGGACCCCATTTAAAACAACGAACGACAAACGATCACTGAGATATGATTGAAACCATTGTAATAGTGCACCGCAGATTCCGCAGCTCTCGAGTCTCTTAATTAGAAGTCGGTGGTCAACTTTGTCGAACGCTTTACTAAAATCGGTGTATACTGCGTCAACCTGAATCCGTTGGTCCACAAACTCTGTGACATTTTCTGTAAAAGCAACTAGATTGGTGTGAGTTGATCTGCCCTGAAAGAAACCATGTTGATTGCCCACTATGTGATTTTTCAAGTGGCTGTACAGATAAGGATACAATAATAACTCGAAAACTTTAGGGATAATTGAGATAATCGATATGGGTCTATAATTTTTTATATCGTTTTTGCGACCATTTTTTAAAATAGGGACTATTTTAGCTTTCTTCCACGCGGATGGAAAGCACCCTGTTTCAAGTGAGCGGTTAAAAAGATAGGTTAAAGGCGCAGAGAATGACTTCGCGCACTTAGCAAGAAGAATTGGAGGCAGCTCGTCAGGACCTGGTCCTTTGCGTATGTCCAGACATTTCAGCTTGCTAGCGACCATATCCTCTGTGAGCGATATGTGACTTAATACATTCAAGCTTCCACAACTCAAGAATTCGTTTGATGTATTATCTAGCTGTGTAGGGTCGTTCTGATTATACACAGATGAAAAGTTTTTTGCGTATAGTTGACAGATATCGGTACTATTGTTAGCTACTTCATTGTTTAAGTTCATTTTGTCCGGGATTGTACTTTTATTTTTACGCTTATGTTTAATATATGTCCAAAAGTATTTCGAATTCGTTTTTATTCTAGCTTCAATTTTTTTAATATAGGAAATGTAAGATGATTTATTTAATAACCGGCACCTCTCTTTCAGTAATGCTAAACTAATCTTATCCATAGCGTTGTTATATTTTTTTACTCTTATTCTAAGGTTGTATGTTTGCTTCAGTAATTTAGTGAGATCTTTAGTAAACCACGGTGGATGTTTATTGTTCTTTACTTTATACGAAAAAGGAACGTTGTTCGTAACAGCACACATAATCTTTTCGTAGAATATTTCAACCATTTCATCTATTGTCCCACAGTTTTGTAACGTTGTAGTCCAGTTTATAGAGTCAAGATGTTGTGTTATGGCTTGATAGTCAGCCTTGTGATAGTTACGGGTGGGTAAAACACTGCAGTTCAGCGTTTTTTCAGGATGTAAATCTAAATAGATCAGCAGAGGAGGATGATGTGTGTCTACTTTGGATAGGGGATCATTGCATTTGTTCACATTAACATTCGTTATGTCAGCTAAAACCAGATCTAAGACCTTTGATTTATCATTCCTGACATTATTAAACTGATGTAAACCGTGCAACGCAATGAACTCAGTAAAAAGGTGGTTAGTTAAACAATTAGTGGTCTCAGGGACTAGGATGCTACTGTTATCGCCGTTGAGCCAATTGATGTTAGTCAGATTAAAGTCACCTGCTATAAAAATATTTCCCTCTGAACTAATGACCTTACCCGCATTCTCAAGGTAATGCTCTAAAACATCAATCTTAACTGGGGATGGAATATAGAGCGCGCAAAAGCAAAGACTAATTGCATCGTGTTTGGTTTTAACTTGAACTTTAACCCATAGATCTTCACACAAACAGTTATATGACCCCATTTCCATAGAATTATGCTTTTTTAAAATAGCGATCAATACCCCACCTCCAGTTCTCTTCCTACAGAGCTCATTAAGTTCACGGTCTCTTCTATATACATTGTAACGGTCGTCGAATAATTCTGTACTGGAGATATCATCGCTAAGCCAAGTTTCCGTAAGAATAATAACATCGTAATCATTAATTAATATACTGTGATACAAATCATGCGTTTTTGTCTTTAAGCCTCTAGTATTTTGGTAATAAATTAGGAAATCAGCGAATTATAGATAATTTGTTCATTAAGCATTCAAGAAAAATATCGGTAAAACATGTTAGACTAATTTAACCAGAGAGTCCATGTCTTTTATTAGTAGGCGTTCGGAAGTTTCGTTTTTCTTTGCAAAAATGCGACCATTTCGTACCCATACAAAGGGGAATGCCCATCTCCCATACAAAAAAATGCCTGAATTAGACAAGAATGAAATCTACGCCAAATTATCCTTCAAATCGAACGAAACTCAATGACAATTTCAATAATTATCTAAAACTAGGGAGTACATTGTTTAGAATATTTTTGCTAAAAGATAGGTTATGTCTCAAGGTTACTAAAGGATTGAAAAAATAATTCAACACAAATCATTTTATTACTTTATTCATCATTATACACTATTAATAAATCATCGAGGAACTGTGCAGGAGGACGGATGTTGGATTGGTACCGCGCCCAAGCTAAGTACCATATAATTGACATAATGTGGGCACAGGTACCAACAGTCCGACGTCCCACTAGGCAATTACAGTAACGATTTTGTATAGCATCCCTACCAGTTAAAGAATTATTAATTATCATATACACAAAATATACTTTGGTTGAAATGTGTCTGCTATGTATTTTCCCTCTCAATAAGTAACAATTATCTGGAAGAGCTAATTCCTCAATCAATAAATTATCCATCTCCGTGCAAACCTCAATACTATACATGCCATTAGCTCGCGTATGCTCACCATAGTAGGATCGAGCCTGCTTTATTTGATAAGTGCCACATGCAATCAAAACCATTTCGCTGTAAGTCAGTTGTGGAAAATCAGCAACATTACTATTATTCACATTAATACTTTGGAATTGCGCTCTGCGTCGATTTAAATTATTATTTATTACATAATCAGCTAGCCTGTTTTCCATAAACATATTAGTATTTATTGTTTGGAGAATATCAGCAGCATCTGGCCTGTCAACTATTCTTGAATGAAATCTATTAACTAATGCTGCCGCTATAGAGAAATCAACCATTAAATGTTTGGATGCTCGGTTAAAAAAATCTTGGCGAAATATTTTAAAATGCTGCTTGAAAATTCCATTTACGACTTCTACAACCCAGCGACAAATGGTTACTTTCCTGCTTTTGTTGGCTTCTAAAGTTGATAATTGGAATTCATTTTCTTGTAATGTTGATGGCATGTGGACACTATAATTACATGACTCCAAAAGTGGAACAGCGTCTCTGAACCCTCTATCCAATATAAACACATCCCCATCTTGAAAATATTGCCTTAGTCTATTATTCGGATCATTAAATTCATTGAACATTATAGTAGCATCGGAAGTTGTTGCGGGATAAGGGCCTAACACTTCAAGAATATATCCATCGGAGCAAACAAGCATAAATGGCTTTACGAGGTTTCTATATTTGTGTAGCGAATATGTTTCTTTTTGATAAAGATAATTAGAGCTCTTTTGTACATAGATATATGTTCCATCCACGATGACTACAGGTTTTCTTTGACCATCAACTTCACCAAACAGTCCATTGGGAATTATTAAATTCCTGGTTGCAATTTCTTCTCTGGTCATATGTCCAATTCCTAGGTTTCTGGGTACAAAATCTTGGTTTAATTTGACTCTTGCTTCAGCCATAAGTCGTTCTAGAGTACTTCTGGGTATTTGAAGTAGAGACGATATTCTTTCATCGGAGTCCCCAGTTCTTAGTTTCATTAGGTAGGCCGCAAGGGCAGTAGAGCCTCTATGCATTTGTGCCAGACGGGGAACCTCGCTCATTAAACTAGTAAATTGACTTTTACTCATTCCAAGAAAGTACCACAACATATATTCCTCCATCGAGTTGATATTTTCGAAATCCAATGATCGGCTCTCATAATTCACAAACGACGCAAAATCTTCTATGTGATTCACATTGAATACATGGATTACATCTTCCCATGCCGGAATTTCATGCCATAAGTCACTGTTTAAATGATAATTACATATTTTGGAATTCCGTGGGACATAATACTTATAGTCCTTAAATAACCATACCCTGAGTGAAAGTGGTACCACATGTCGATCTGTCATATTGCAACCCGGATAGAAACAATGACTTTGAGTATCAACTGCTCTTCCATAATTAGGTAACTGTATGCCTGTCACCATTTGAGATTCTTCACTATGAGAAACTTCAAGTTGAGATGCATTTACACTGTCTGTGGATACTTGACTTAGACTTTGCAAAGAAGCAACAGAAGGTGACGCAGCTCGGTTGCATTGTTGCCAACATGGATGACAGATCAAATCTGTAGAACGTAACTGTAACAAAAACCAAAATCAGGTTAGTTTTACTGATGACTTAAATATTGAATATGATGCACATTCAACTAAACATTATTATTGAAGCAGATTTCTCACCTGTCGTGGTTGAATTCGGTGAGCTACTACATTCATTATGTGCCTTTCACGGTCAGTATTACTTCCCATTGTATGTGATCGTAGTCGTAGAACTGACTGTCCACAGCAAACACACACATGACGGTGACCAACTTGTCTATCTGGGCGACTAGGCCCTGGTGTTTCCGTTATACTTTGGATAGATAATCGGAGACATGCATCACAAATAACACTGTGTTGATCAATCTGTAAGAGAAAGAAAAAAACAATTATTTAAATTATTTTTCAGTGGTTTTTATGAGTTCAACATACCTAAAGCTACTTGTGTAATAATTGTGTTTTACGTATAATGTAAACAAAACCAGCAAAACATAATACTTACAAGTTGCGGTGTTATCCATTGCTGTATTAAACAACGTACTTCATCATTTTGCATTGACAAAGGATTACGTCTCATTCGTGTTATATCGAGATAACAATTAATGCAATGAACAGAATCCATTTTTGTAAAGAAATGGGGGACAAGTCCAAAACACAAGCAGAGTCGTCGTATATAGCAGGTTCAAAGTCCGTGTTCAAAAAGCCAAGTCGTCGTGTTAAGCGGGTCCAATTTCAGTCCGGGTTCAAAAATAGGTATCATGTACAGATGGAACATCAAAATCCTTAAAATATGGCCAAAGTCGTCGTAAAATATCATAAATATAAAACACAGTATCGTAATAACTCAACGTAACACAAACAAAACAATGAAATATAATGATGAAAAAATTAAACGTCATATCATTGTCACAAGGTTTTGTCAAACGGTAAAGGCAAAGGACACATCTCATACTGCCTAGGTTATTTTCTTTTTTGTAGTTATAAAAAATAATTTGATTTTATGTATTTTGATTGGCATACTTAGATTGTGAGATTTATAAAATATGTTATTATAATTAATTATGAAGCTACTTTACGGTTTGCTGATTGATTGTTGATGGATGGTCTAACAAAGACCACAGACTAAATAGTGGTAATGTCAAATATGAGTGTTCTTGAATGTCATTGAAGAACTGTACGACGGAAATCGAAATAAATACTGAAATAATAATCACCTTTATACCCTACTTAAACGAACTGAAGAATAAATTGATGAGTTGTATTTTATTCGAAATAGAATTTATCACTATTGGGAATTGCTGTCCATTTTAGGCATTTTCCTGGCATTTGCCTTTGTAGTTCTTCTCCTTGGCCGCCATCCTCGTAGCATGGTGTAAAGATCTGTTTTGTGGGGCTAAGTGCTCAGCTACATAGACAGGCTGTTTATCTCCCCCTATGCCCAGGTGGGCAAAGTTAAGTTTATCCGTCTTATTAGCTTTATTAAACTTAATCACGGCAGCTAGAATTTCATCACGTACTGCAGGAGAAGTAAGTTTAACAATTATAGATCTAGGACGCGTTCCCTCTGGATTTTGTTTAGCAATCCTAGTAGACATAACGATATCATTTTCTTTTATGGGGCATGAAACTGCTTTACATAACTGCAACATTGTGACATTTATGTTATTGTTGTTTTCAAAGAACACAGCGGCTGTTTTATTTTTGCAATAAATACATTGCTCCTTAACCACTACCTAAATATTATCTCGCTAAGGGACTGGACAAGCAATGTAAAAATCACAAAACGATACTACAACTATACGATGCATCGCGCAGTACGGCCGCTGTGTCTTGCGCCGAGCTAGTGATGTGCTTGTGCAGATCCGCTAACGTAGGCTATCGATAACAGTCGATGTCGATTGGCGAATAAATTCTTCAATTTGAAAACCGTTTTACCTGGTTGGAAGATCGATGTGAAATAATGTTTTTTACTTATTTTGATTGTTTTACAGCGTAGTAGAGAAATGCTTAAACAACAATCTTAAAGTAAATTAATACAATTTTAGGTTAATGTCGGTGGATTGTTATTGGGTTTGAATTTTCGTATATTAAGCCTTATCCTCGCACTATCTTTGCTTTTTTTATGATTGTGGTATTCTACTTCCGTTAAAGTCTTCAAAAGCTTCGAATGCGTTAAAGTAATGCGTTAAAGTTAAACCAAATTATCCGGATTTTTTCATTGTTATTTTTTTAATAATACTTAATATTCTCTGGACGTTTTTTATTTACTTTATTTTCAGAACCCCAAAAATGTTTGTACAATAATAATTAGAAGAATCGATAACTTTCCGATTTAGTCAATCACTAGCGTGTATGAAAAATAAATTGCTTTTTTACAGCACATCGATAGCGACCGTTGTTTATGTGTGAGTAAGTTGTACGGTGCACGTTAAATGCACGCTGTGCTTCATGGGATAAGGTCTATAATTGATTATGTAGTACGTCTGATTTATGAAATGTGGGTGTGTGCGCGACTGCGTATCTATTGGTTCATGTGTAGTTGTGGCGAAGTGGTGGGACAAACTGGAGACATTGGGTTCCGAATTTCCGATACATTTTCAACTACCGGGCATATCTCCTTCTTTCTTATATCTATGGTTACAATGGTCTCTCAATGGTATGTTTTGAACAGTTTTTGTATGGCAAATCGGTCAAAAATTCACCATTGAGAGACCATTGGAACGGTTATAAATTAGTAGACTTAGGCCCCTGGATGAGGGTCGCACGGAACCGGGAAGTATTGCAGAAAAAAGGGGAAGCTTATACCTACCCTGCAGTGGGTGATTCTGGGCTGAAATAATGAGGACCTTTTTAGTTTAGAAATGGAGAAATTATTGTTTTTTCGTAAAATTCTTCAAAAACCTTAAAACAATGAGATAAGATAAGAGTCACGTTGCGATGACATAATATTTTGCTTATGATTTTATTTCACTTTGGAATACTTAGTCTATTTAGGTACCACGTACCTACCTACTTATGTAAGGTTGAGTGTAAATTAGGTTAAAAAAAACCTGGTTGTGTAAATACGCACCTTGACGACGTGATTCGGCTCCTTATTTTTGTTTAGTTATGGATCAATGTTATATGCAACTATTTTTACCTTAAACGCTTGGAAAGTATTTTTTTTTACACGCGATTCTGCCCCTTATTTGTATTAGGTTACGAATTAATGTTCTATGCAAGGATTTTCTTCCACCAAAACTTGGAAGTTGGACGCATCCTTTTTTCCATATATATGCGATTATACACCTTATTTGTATGACAACAGGTGACATCGTGACATTTGTTTGTCACGGTCACAGGTGTCACTATCGACGAAATTGTAAACTTACAAAAAAAAATCCGTTGTTTTTGTTTTTTTTATTAAAAACGAATTAAGTAATATTTTTTAATTAAGAACAGCAAAAAATTGTAAGCATGTGCTAAAAGCACACAAAAATACGTTTTGAAGGCAAAAAAAAACATCAAATTTAAAAAATACTTTTTTTTTCTTCCCAATACCTACTTACTTTTTTTTTTTTCCTATTCAAACTATTTTATGTTTTTTTTGTCAAAAAAAGTTGGCAACCCTAGCCGGGACCAACGCAACGGCTTAACGTGTTTTCCGAGGCGTCTCCGTATATAAAGATGGTCCATCCACGGACCAACCCTGGCAAGCGTTGCTTAGGTAACCTGATAGATCGACCCGTGCGGCCGTTATTACTTGTTTGGAATAAAACAATACTAAAGCCACGTTAGCACTTAGCAGTTCGTGCTCGTGTGGTCAAGCTTAGGTACCTAGTTAGGTTAGGTTGGGTTATGTGACGGGGGCGCGACTGCTTGAGGTGTCGGGTGCCTCTAGTGGTGAAAGGGCAGACGCCCTGGCCGCCAAACTGCGGGAGGTCCTCAACCCGGAGGACGTTCGGGTATCCAGGCCGATGAAGACCGTGGAGTTGCGCGTCGATGGCCTGGACGACTCGACGACTCCAGCTGAGGTCGTGGCGGCCGTCGCCCGTGCCGGTGAATGTCCGCTCGAGGACGTGCGGACGGGCGAGATTCGCGTAGAGGCTTCCGGGCTCGGCGCGATCTGGGTGCGGTGCCCGGTGGCGGCGGCGAACAAAGTCGCCGACGCTGGGCGTCTTTTGGTGGGGTGGGTGGCAGCGAGGGTGAAGCAGCTGCAACCCAAGGCCTTGCGGTGCTACCGTTGCCTCGACATTGGGCATGTCAGGGCTCGGTGCACCGCCGAAATAGACCGCAGCGAGCAGTGCTATCGCTGCGGTCAGGCCGGTCACAAGGCGGCCCAGTGCTCCGCGGCGCCAAACTGCAGCCTCTGTACAGCTGCAGGGAGGCCTGCGGGGCATAGAGCGGGCGGAAAGGCCTGTGGCGCTCCCGCCAAGAAGGGAAAGAAGAAGAGAGGGGCTGCCAAGGCTGCCGGGGGCTCTTTACCCCCCCCGCAGCTTGACTGCCCTCCGGCCGACTCCCGGCCTAGGAATGGTGCGGAGGGAATGGATTGCGCATAACGGCGCTTTACCATTTCCTCCAGGGCAATATCAACCACTGTGCCAGAGCTCAGGATCTTTTGCTCCAGAGCATGGCAGAGTGGTTGATTCATGTGGCTGTGATCGCCGAACCGTATTTTGTCCCCCCCAGGGATAACTGGGTGGGAGACTTGGACGGTTTGGTGGCCATCATTGGCGGGGCTCTTGTCAACCCGTCCCGAGGACACGGCTGGGTAGCCGCCCTCGCGGACGGCATTGGCACAATTGGGGCGTATTTTTCGCCCAACAAGAGTCTCGCCGACTTCGAGAGGTTCCTTGTCGAGTTGGGTGCCGTCGTGGGCCGACTTCACCCCCGCCCGGTGCTGTTGCTGGGGGATCTCAACGCCAAGTCTGCGGCGTGGGGATCCCCTGTGACCGATGCTAGGGGCGAGGTGCTGGAGGAGTGGGCGGTCACGACTGGCTTGACCGTCCTTAATCGGGGCTCGGTCCACACGTGCGTGCGGCAGCGGGGCGGGTCTATAGTGGACGTCTCGTTCGCCAGCCCTGCTGTTGCAAGCCGTGTCCGTGACTGGCGTGTCGCCGCGGAGGTGGAGACGTTATCGGATCACAGATACATCCGTTTCGACGTCTCCGCCCAGACCGCTGGCGGCCGCGGCCCACCGGCCCCGCGAATGGACGGTCCGCGCTGGGCGCGTAAGCGCATCGACAGGGAGCTTCTCGAGGAGGCCGCTATTGTCCAGGCCTGGAGCCGGGAGTCGGCAACGAACGGACCCGTCGACGTCGAACGAGAGGCGCTGTGGTTCCGCGGGGCGATGACGCAAATTTGCGACGCGTCCATGCCCCGGGTCCACGCACAGTCTGCAAGGCGCCAGGTGTACTGGTGGACCGCCGAGATTGCGCAATTGCGCGTCGCGTGCGTGGCGGTTAGACGCCAGTACACCCGATACCGGAGGAGACGTCGTCGGGTCCCTGACGAAGAAGCCGCGCTGTATGAGGTGTACCGCGCGGCTAAGGAGGCTCTGTGGCTGGCCATCGGCGAGTCGAGGACGCGAGCCAGGGAGGAGATGTTGGAGACTCTAGACGGGGATCCGTGGGGGCGCCCTTATCGCGCGGTCCGAGGGAAACTTCGACCCGCTGCGCCCCCACTTACGGAGAGTCTCCAACCCGAGCTGCTGGAGGAGGTGGTCACAGCCCTCTTCCCGGCGAGAGCGGAGCATACTCCGCCGCCGATGGCTTTGCCCACAGCCGCAGAGTCTCCGGAGGAGAACGCCATCAACGTCCCAGAGGTGACACAGGCAGAGATGAGGGCAGCCGTGATGCGGCTCCGGGCCAAGAACGTGGCTCCGGGGCCCGAGGGGATCCACGGCTGCGCGTTAGCCCTCGCTCTGAAGGAGCTTGAGCCCCAACTGAGAGGACTCTACACGGCGTGCCTTGAGCAGGGCCAGTTTCCCACTCTGTGGAAATCAGGTCGTCTGGTCCTGCTCAGGAAGGCGGGGCGCCCTGCGGACTCGCCGTCCGCGTACCGGCCCATAGTGCTGCTTGACGAGGTGGGCAAGCTGTTTGAGCGGATAATCGCAGCCCGCCTCGTCGGCCACTTGTGCAGAGAGGGGCCGGACCTGGACGACAGTCAATTTGGGTTTCGGCATGGGCGCTCCACGATCCACGCTGTGTCGCGGGTAAGAGTCCTGGCGGAGGAAGCGGTGTCCCGGGGCGGAGTGTTGTTGGCGGTGTCCTTGGACATCTCCAACGCCTTCAACACCCTGCCCTGGAGTTGTATTCGGGAGGCACTGCGGTATCATGGCGTGCCTCCCTACCTCTGCCACATCGTTGGGGCTTATCTGTCGGAGAGGTGTGTCACCTACATGGGACGAGATGGCGGAAACCAGCGCCGCATGTCGTGCGGTGTTCCACAGGGCTCGGTTGTTGGCCCGCTCCTGTGGAACATCGGGTACGACTGGGTGCTGAGGGGCGAACTCCAACCGGGCGTCGACCTGACGTGCTACGCGGACGATACGCTGGTCACTGCCCGGGGGAGCTCGCACAGGGAGGCAGCGTTGCTGGCGACGGCTGCGGTCTCACAGGTGGTGGGCCGCATACGTCGCCTGGGCCTGGAGGTGGCCCTCAGCAAGTCGGAGGCCATGGTGTTTCATGGCCCCCGGCGGGCGCCGCCGCCCGGTTCACACATCGTGGTCGGGGGGGCTCGGATCGCTGTCGAGTCTACCATGAAGTACCTAGGATTGGTGCTCGACAGCCGGTGGAACTTCGAGCCCCACTTCCGGCGGCTGGCGCCCAAGTTGCTGGGCGCTGCTGGGGCGCTGTCAACGCTGCTTCCTAATTTGGGGGGCCCGAGCGCCGCTTGTAGGCGGCTCTACGTGGGGATCGTGCGGTCGATGGCCCTTTACGGGGCCCCGATCTGGGCGGCTGACCTGACGGCCGGAAGCATCGCAGTACTGCGCAAGCCGCAGAGAGCGATGGCCGTCAGAGTCATCAGGGGGTATCGCACGATCTCCTACGAGGCGGCTTGTGCACTGGCCGGATCCCCGCCCTGGGACCTCGAGGCGAAAGTACTCGCGTCATCGTATCGGTGGCGCGAGGAAGCGAGGGCGCGGGGCGAGCAACCGATGCAGCGACACATGGAGCTGCATCGGTCTCAGCTCCGCGAGGTCCTGGTGGCGGAATGGCGGGACAGGCTTTCACGCCCTACCGCCGGCCTCGACATCATCGAGGCGGTCCGGCCGGTGCTCGACCTCTGGCTCGGGAGGAGGCACGGCTCCCTGTCGTTTCGGGTGACGCAGGTGCTCTCGGGGCATGGTTGCTTCGGGAAGTATCTGTGTCGCATAAACAGGGAGCCGGACGCCCGGTGTCACCACTGCGTCGACTGTCGGGAGGACACGGCGCGGCATACGCTGGCAGAGTGTGCCGCTTGGGAGGAGCCGCGCCGTGCCCTCATCTCAGAAGTAGGCAGTGACTTGTCGCTGCCGGCCGTAGTGAATGCGATGGTCGGCGGCGAGGAGTCCTGGGACGCGGTGGTTTCCTACTGCGAGACGGTCGTCTCGCAGAAGGAGGCTGCGGAAAGGGAGAGGGAGATCTCATCCACTCACCCGGCCCGCAGCAGGCGCACCGGGCGTCGGAGGAGGGCGGACAACGCCCTCTTCCAGCCCCCCTAAATGGGTCCAGGGGCGACGGACTCGGGGACGTCTGTCGCCCCCCACACATCAGGACCCGAGGTGGCGGCGCGTAGTGTTCCACGCGCGCCCCTCTTAGACGGCGCGGGGGGAGTTTAACACCTCACTCCCCCCTGACCCGAGGAAGAGGCCCGCGTTCGCGGGCCGGCACCAATCGGGGGTTGCGGAAGATTTGTTCATTCCCGCGACCCCCGGCTTCGGTGTGAGATGGGACACCGGGGTGGTTTTTAGTCAGTAAGAGTCTGACAGACCCCTCCGCCCGCCCCAGGGCGGGGGACATCCATGAGGATTTTCCACCCCGGAACAAAAAAAAAAAAAAAAAGGTTGGGTTATGTCGACCGACCGGGGAATCGAACCTAGGACCCCACACTCAGCAAACACGCACAGACCTGCCTTCGTCCTCTGACGAAGATCGTCTACTACTGAGCTCAGCTCGGAATGCACCGCAATTTATACTCTCTTGTATCGCGTCGCGCGAAAATTCGCGCCAGTGTGTACGGCAGGGCCGATTCGCCGATTCGCTCGCGACACGAAATAGATCAATCTAATTTATACCTTATTGCAATACGATAAGAATTACATTGCATCGCGACTTGTCGCGTCACGCGATATCGCGGCGTCGCCATTCCAAGAATGCCGACAGCGGCTTGTGTAGGGCGATCATTTTAATTTATACCTTATTGCAATAGTATAAGAATTACATTGCACTGACTTTCTAATTCCTTTGGCGGCGCGCGGCGCCTTACAAAAGAGTGCCGACAGTGGCTAGTTGAGGGCGGTATCCTTTGAAGTAAAAATTGGTACTCATACGCCGGTGGGTGGAGTGTCGTCAACTTATGAACGCGCTACTGCTGAGCTTGAGGTCCTGGGTTCGATTCGGTTGCTCGGGTCGGGCAAAGTGTTTTTGGGTTTTTACCCGACTACGGCGAAGCAAAAAGGAGGGTTATGATTTTGACCGGTATGTATGTATGTTTGTATGTATGTATGTATGTATGTTCATTTGTTCCCTCATAACTTCTAAACTAGTCATCATAATTTGACTAATGGGGTATCGTTGGAAGCGTCTCGGTCGTCCGATGGTTATAGGCTATGTGACGTCACATTAAATCGAATATGGCGCCCTCTAGAGGACAAAAAGTCATGAACTAAAAAAAATAGTTTTTTTAATGGGGTCGTGTTGGGTATCAAATGAAAGGGCTTAATTAGCACATTTCAAAAATATATATTTTGTAACCCCAAAATAAATTAAATAAAAATAAAAGTAATAAAAACTAAAACCCAACTACGGCAAAAGTCAACTAAAAAGGTATAAACAAGTCATCACAGACAGACAAATTAAAATTCGGAGTCACACGTACCTAGTCTATTCGATTTATCCCATAAACACGTGTGACTCCGGATTTTTAATTTGTCTGTCTGCGATGACTTGTTTATACCTTTTTAGTTGACTTTTGCCGTAGTTGGGTTTTAGTTTTTATTACTTTTATTTTTTCATCTAGAATTGCTCAGTAGCTGCCCGGAGTTTGGCTTTGTGCCCGGTTGATGGCAATCAAATTCAAATTCAAATTTTATTTATTTCCTCCCACAAATAATAGGTAATAATTAACAGTAATATTAGAACTAGTTTTAAGATGGGAGACAGGAGCCCATACTAAGTTAATCCTGTGCTACGGGTCTCCTGGTCTCCTAATCTCGGATATGTTTAAAGAACTATGTTAAGGATACATAAGAAAAAGAAACAGTGGTAGGGAGCGCTTACAGCTAACGAAACATTGTGGTAACTAGTGTGTTGGTAATTTTGTGTCTTAGTTTGTGGGTGTATGTATACAAAGTTGTGCATGTGTTGTTTTGTGTGTGAGGGGGTGTGTGTATGTGTGGGGGTGTGTGTATGTGTGAGGGTGTGGGGGTGTGTGTGTGAGGTATGTTGTTTAGTGCATGTGTGTTATACTTCTCTGTAACTGAATAATAATTTCTCCGTATCGCCATAGGTTAGTGTGAGGAGCCATTTTGAGACCTTACGTCTGCATTTACTTCTCGTTAGAGGATAAATTGTTAGCAGTTTATTTGCAATGTTATACAGTCGTGGCCCTTGGAAAAAGAAGAAGAATCGGCTGAAACTCGTCCTAGCTGGTCTAGTTTGACAGACTTGATGAGGGCGCCGTCTCTTTAGGACTGGATTAAAACTACTGAAGTTCAAGGAGGCATGTTGCCTTAGTATAGTAGCGAGTACATACAGTTGTCTGACCGTTAAAACTTCAGCTTGTTGGTAGAGATCTGTCGTAGAAAAAAGCCGCGGTTTGAATAGGCTTATTTTCAGGATAAGTCTTTGAGCTCGTTCTAGTTCAAGGAGGTGTGTTTTGGCTGTGCCTCCCCATGAGGAGATGCAATAGGCAAGGACAGACTGACAGAGCGCCTGATAGACAGCACGCATGACTTTTGAGTCCGCTACGTGCCGCAGATTTTTAAATACATAAGTGAGCTTACGGATTCTCCTGGAGACATTACTAATATGTTCTTTGAAGTTTAAGCGGTCATCTATTGTTACACCCAGGTAGGTATTTAACGGATTTAGCCGGATTAATATGTGGACAGCTACACGTTGAGTCTATTTGTTGTGTACAGGAATGTGCGATTATTGTATGTGATGGGATGGGAGTGTTTCGTAATGAGAAGGTTAGAAAAACAGTTTTCGTGGCATTCAGAGTTAGCAAGTTTGAGGCAAGCCAGTGGCAGACCGTGTTGAAGCCTTCTTGGGCATAAAGAAAGACCTCGTCCCAGGTGTCTCCATAGAAGGTAAGGGTTGTGTCATCAGCGTATGAGATAATTTTGCAGTTTCGAAGATTCAGTTTGCAGAGGGCATTAATATAGCACAGAAACATAGAAGGGCCCAAAATACTGCCTTGAGCGACTCCGAAGCTCACTGGACTCGCTCCGCTTACAGTATCGCCAAGCCTAACCCTTTGCGTGCGATTTCTCAGGTAGTCTTTAAAAAGGAGCAGTTCCGATCCCCTTATACCCATGTTTTCAAGCTTTGCCAAGAGTTTTACAGAAGAGACCGTGTCAAAGGCCTTTGCCAAGTCTATAAAAATTGTCAGGCATCTCTGTCTCTCATCCAATTTCGATGCGATGAATTCGGTAAAGTTGTGTACCGCATCATCTGTCGATTTTCCCGGTCTAAAGCCAAACTGGGCATCCGAGAGTAACTTTTTATTTTCCAAAAAGTTTACGAGCCTCCTGTTGATAATCTTTTCCAAGATCTTTGACAGCGATGGTAGGAGTGAAATTGGACGATAATTATTGACACAGTCTCTTCTACCACTCTTGTGTATGGGAATAACTATAGATTGCTTGAGAGCATCGGGAAACACACCCTGCCTGAGACAATTATTAAAAATCTCAGTGAGTGGGGGCACTATATATTCTTTTATCAGTTTTAGAACTCTATTAGAGATGCCATCCCAGCCTGTACTACAGTCCGATTTCAGGTTTGCAATTATACAAGCAACCTCCTCACAGTCCGTGTCTAAGAGGACAAAGGCCGAGCCGTGAGCACTGTGAGTATATGTGTCTGAAAACGACTGATACGTCGGTATGTTACTCGCTAGTTGGGCGCCTATATTTGCGAAGAAGCTATTTATTGCATTGCTCGATTCGATAGGCGTTTGTTCTAACGTAAGTAGTTCATGGTGTATTTGTTTTGTTTTGTTTATGTTTGTTATTTTTTTGATGCTACTCCAGAGCTGCTTGCTATTATTTTTGGCCAACTCAAGTTCATGTTTTTCATACTGTCTTCTACATTTCTTTATTATACAATTGCAAAAGTTTCTGTACCTCTTATAAGTAGTAGCAAGTATGTCGTTATTTGGTTCTTTTTTTAGTTTAAAATGCATCCTATCACGGTTCCTGATGCATCTGAGTAAACCAACTGTGATCCACGGCTTTAACGTTACTTTGTTGTGAGGAATTTTGATTTTGATTGTATTTGTAAGTATTAATTGTTGAATACGTTGTATGAATAAAGTAAGAGAAACATTAGGATCACGATTTTTCAAAAATTGGCCAAAATCAACATTTTTACATTCCGCAATGATATTAGTGTAGTTAAGTTTATCGAAGAATTTTTTGTTTGATAAGTTATTGTTCTTTTTAGTTTCAAGACAGAAAAGTACTGCTTCGTGGTCGGTTATGGCCGAGTTAATTATAAGTGATATTGAGGGTAGCTTTGTTTTAATAATGACGTGATCAATACAACTTTTAGATCTAGTTGGAATGTCGAAAGCGGGGATTAGTCCGTGGAATGTCAATAGTTCGAGATAACTGGACACGTTTTGGTTTGACTCCAGTATGTTTATGTTAATGTCTCCAATGATAAGGATATTTTTAAAGGATGATAACTCCGATAACAGTTTGTCCAATGAATTCAAGAAATTCTCGATTCTTTTAAAACAGTGCGGTCTGTATATTGCAATTATAGCCGTGTCGTTATTGCCTTTTTTAATGACCATACAATTTGCGTCGCTGAACGAGGGTTCGTCTACCTGATAATACAAGTGTTTACTAGTATAAATAACCAGACCGTCATTTTGGTTGTAATGTTTAGTGGTGCTAAAAGAATCGTAATTATTTAATGAAGGTAAGTTGAGTGCACAGGACAGCCAACATTCTGATAGAATGATAATGTCACAGTTTACCTTTATTCGCTTTAGAAGGATACATAAGTTATCATAATTTTTGTTGATACTGCGGATGTTCTGATGAAGAATTTTAGTGTATAATTCAGGTTTTTTGATTATATTTCCACTTTGTTCAGGCTGACAAATTAATGGCTCGCTAATATTGTAGTTATCTAAATGGTTAATTATGTTGTTTATGTCCGAGAATTTTAAATTTGAAAAATATTTGGATCAGATATGATGAAGCTATGTATATTATAAAAGAGGTGTAATTGCTTGTAGCAGCTAAGCCGGGTTGCGTATACCATGTTGTTTTTGTGAGCATTATTTTACCATTGGCGTTGTAGTAAAACTTAGTGAGTTTGGTAATTTTGTTAGGCAGAGAAACATTATGTTGTGAGAGTGTGATTGTGTAGTATGCGGGAAGCTGTAAGTGTGATTTTGCGTGAAGTGTATTATAATTTAGTGACATGCAGACATTTTTTATATTTAGACAATTTTTAACATTCATTTTTGGGCCATAATATGCGCAATAACACCGAAAGTGGACCCATCGGTACTTAGTTATAATACTTAGTCATATATTGTTCTGTTTACGCAAGTTATTCAGATCTTGTTCGTTCTTTAACCTAATCGATTTTTCACCTTCCTTTTTCCGTAGGTATATAGTCCCAGGGGTCGACCAACAGTATTTGAACCCATTTGTTGATGCAAAATCCTTTGCGAGGAAATGGAGTTTCTTCATCTTAGGAGTTAGGTAGTCCGATAAATATATTTGTGCTGATGGGCCATCCATCTTGATATTTTAACATTGGTTAAAAAGCCATCAGTTCATGTTTAATTTCAGTAATCACCAGGTTGGTAGTTCATTCAGCAGAGAGAATGCAATACATGGTGGCTCATTGATACTATTAACTAATAAAATTAAATTCAAAGAACGAAAGGATATTGTAAGCCTCTCTGTTGAGCGGACTATAGAAATAGCTTGTGTGGAGTTGGAGCAGCTTGTTGTATTGAGCGTGTACCGGCCTCCATCATCTATTTATGATTGCTTTGAGAGTATCATGGATGATGTGTTACAAAAACTTGGCAAATTAGGAAAAAATATAATTGTATGTGGTGATTTCAATGTTAATTTATTAGAGGACTCACCAATGTGCCTAAAACTTAAAAATTTATTTCAGTCATATAATCTTAATCATTTATTTTTGGAGCCTACTAGAATAACCGCCACCTCAGCCACTTGTTTAGATAATATATTTACTGACTTAATACCTATTAATACAAAAATTATAAGTCAACTGGATTCTGACCACTGTGGACAGTTGATTACATTTAGTAAACAAGACAAAAAAGAGGCTAAGAGATATATCACTGTAGTGCCAAAAACTGCAGGTCGCTTGGAGAGCTTTAAAAACAAGCTTAACAGTAAATTACCCTATTTGCCTTATAGTGACGATCCTAATGAACTGTACAATTCTTTTTTTGCTATGTATTGTACAGAATTTAACTCAACATTTATACCCAAGCAGATCTCAGTTAATGGTTCTGCAATTTTCAGTGAATGGGCAACTAAAGGGATATTTAAAAGTAGAATCAAACTTTTTGAACTTTATGAAGAAAGAAATTATAATAAAAGTATAGAATTTTGTCAATATGTTAAGAATTATTCCAAATTATTTAAAAAAGTTTGTAGCGAAGCTAAGTGTCGATATTTAAGTACAAAAATTAAAAATAGTCAAAATAAAATAAAAACGACTTGGGAAATTATAAACAATGAGACTGGAAGAGATAGAAAGCGTAGTAGTGACTACAGCCTTAATATTAACAATACAGAAATTAAAAATGATTTAGAAGTTGCCTCAGTTTTCGAAAACTTCTTTGCAGATATTCCAGTATCAACCACTAAATCTTTAAATTCTTCACCCACTGTCGCCGAGTCCCTATTGAATGAAAATGTGGATATTTGTAACCATGAATTTAATTTTGACTATGTTAGTGCTAGAGATATTATTAAAACTTTCAATACACTCAATGTTAAAAAAACTGCTGACCTATGGGGAAATTCCGTAGAGGTTGCAAAATGCATAATCAACACTGTAGCGCCTGAATTGGCAATTATTTTTAATAAATGCATTGACTGTGGTGTAATTCCTGACTTAATGAAGAGTAGTAAAATAATACCTTTATTTAAATCGGGCAGCACATCAGACCCCACGAACTTTAGACCAATTTCCGTGCTTCCCACCTTTAGTAAAATATTTGAAAAATTGATGCTAGATCAATTGCAAAGACATTTTAATAAACATAAATTATTAAACAATAAACAATTCGGTTTCACAAGGGGTCGCTCGACTACCGACGCTGGTGTTGAGCTTCTTGCACATATTTTTGAGGCTTGGGAGAAGTCGCATGATGCCCTAGGTATTTTTTGTGACTTATCTAAGGCTTTCGATTGTGTTTCTCATGATACATTGGTCAGGAAATTGCATCACTATGGTGTTAGAAACACTGCCTTGGATCTTCTTGTTTCTTATTTGAATAATAGGATCCAAAGAGTGGACGTTAATGGCAAGCGATCCCCGGGTTCTATAGTCACTATGGGAGTTCCGCAGGGCTCAATTCTTGGCCCTTTTTTATTTCTCGTATATATTAATGACCTACCTTGCCTTATAAAGAACAGTCATGAAATAGTGTTATTCGCAGATGACACATCACTTTTATTTAAGCTTAAGCGACAACAGACAGTTACTGACGATGTAAATAATGCTCTCTCTAAAATAGTGCATTGGTTTAGTGTTAATAATTTACTTTTAAACGAGAAAAAGACTAAATGTATTAGATTTCTGACACCTAACGTTAAGCAGGTGAAAACCAATGTACTAGTAAATGGGGCGAAATTGGACCTTGTGGATACCACTGTGTTCTTAGGTATTACTTTGGACTCGAAGCTACAGTGGGGCCCACATATAACCAAATTGTCGAAGCGGCTAAGCTCTGCAGCCTACGCGGTCTATAAAATCCGTCATTTGACTGATGTAGAAACAGCTCGATTAGTATACTTTAGTTATTTCCATAGTGTAATGTCGTACGGCATTTTGCTGTGGGGAAATGCAGCCGACATTCAGGCTATATTTGTGCTGCAGAAACGAGCCATTCGAGCAATTTATAACCTTAGTTGTAGGTATTCACTGAGGGATAAATTTAAAGAAATAAACATAATGACAGTCGCATCTCAATATATATATGAGAACCTGATTTATGTAAAAAAGAATATTAAACTATATTCTAAACACAGCGACATTCATAGCATAAATACTAGAAACAAAGATCTACTTATTGTGCCCACGACTAGTCTCCAAAAAATTAGTAATTCATTTAAGTGCCAAAGTATACGTTTTTATAACAAACTCCCAAGCCATATTAAAGAACTGAGCCTCAATAAATTTAAATTATTTATTAAACAGAAACTCTGTCAAAAAGGTTTCTATAAAGTTAAAGATTACTTGGACGACAAAAAGGCTTGGGACTAATTAAGCTACTCCAATGTACCCCAAGCAACAAACAATGTTATACTAATTGTTTTATTAGTGACATTTTTATTTTTATTGATTTACGTGACATTTAATATATTTGAGGACTATGTGGATCTACATTATTTATTTTTTCTTTTCTCAGCTAGTTTTAATGACAATCGCCACAGTTTGAGTACTCTATGCGGCCTACCCAAATGTCCTTTCTTTGGTATTGTTCGTCGAGTCGTTGAGCTCCTTAAGTTCTCTGAGCTACACGAGTACTGACAAATGCGTGCACTGACTGGACAGGTCCACTCAAATCTGTATGGTTCTTTCCTCAAAAGACCATTTCAGGCACCAATGTGCATGGTCCTCAAATGATCGGACCAAGATTATTTCTGGATTTTTAAGACATTATTTATTTATTTATTTAACCATTTATGCACACACATACAAACAGACAAGAAGAAAGGAACAGAAAAATACGTACAAAGGCAATGCTTATTTCTAAAGAAATCTCTTCCAGCATACCTGCGATAGGAAAGTACATAAAAGAGATGTAGACAACGTGTGTAACAGTAGAATAGAAAAAAAAACAATTCACAAATTTATTAATAAACATACCTACATTATGTGAATATACTTACATAAATGCTTCTAAAATACATATCACTATAATAAATACATAAATATATACTTAAATATAATGTAATTTAAAATAACTATGCAACTATGACGAAATGGAAAGATAGTGTTCTTTCACTCTTCTTTTAAATACTGCAACAGTTTGGCAGTCCCTAATGTCAGGCGGAAGTGAATTCCACAACCGAACCGCGTGCACTGTGAAGGAGTAGGAATAGAAGTCGGTTGAGTGCGGAGGGGATTTAAGGAGGTTTCTAAGATGCGACCTGCAAGGTGCATCAAAAGGACGGGCGTAGGAAAAGCGTTCCCGCAGATACAATGGGGTTTTAGGGTTGTGAAGGATGTTAAATAGCAAACACAATATCCGAGAGTTCCTGCGAAGTCGAATAGGGAGCCACTTGAGTATCTTGCGAAAGTTAGAAACGTGATCATACTTTTTAAGATTAAAAACAAAACGAATACAGATATTTTGCAAACGCTCAACAACGTTGATCAAATTATATGTGTATAACGACGTGAATATTTACTTCGTAAAGTATTATATTACTTTAATTATTGTGAATGTGAAGACTGTGTGGGTATTTTTTTCTTTATTTTTGTTTTTTTTTCCTTTTTGCAGTTACTTTTAATCATGGTCTGACAGTTTGAGTGCTTTATTCGGCCTACCCAAATGTCCTTTCTTTGGTATTGTTCGTCGAATCGTTGAGCTCCTTAAGTTCTGAGTTGAGCTGCACGATTACTGACAAATGCGTGCACTGACTGGACAGGTCCACTCAATCTGTGTGGTTCTTTTCTCAAAAGACCATCTCAGACACTAATCTACATGGTCTTCATATGATCCAAACAATATGTCTGGACTTTAAAAGAGACTGTGACCTCTGAGTTTGTTTCGGCCTTTCTTCTCAGAGTAGTCAGATAGGAAACGCCGACCTCATCTAGTACTTAAAATATTATTGACGTGTAAAAGTGTTTCTACAAACCTATTTACAGAAAATAAAATCATTTCATCATTTCATCATTTCATTTCATTTCATTTCATTTCTTGATGTGGGTAGTGTTCAATTTATTATTGCTGTTTTCTTTATTGTATGTCTTGAATGATGCAATCAGTTTATTTTTAAGCGGAACAGAGACAAAATCCACTATGATTGGCTTTTTTTCTTCGGATTTAGAATAGCCTCTGTAAATATTCCTAATATCATTCGGCTGAATAGAAACATCCAGTGCCTCACTCAATCCCAGAGCTGTAGAATACAAGTCATCCAGATTTTCGTTTTTTGAGAAGGGTATGTTTCTGATTTCCACGCATGCAATCCTATTATTTCTATCCAGCAACTTGTAATCAACGTTGGTTACAGGGTACTGATTGGATGTATAAAAATTATATCGATTGGCCCATGACGGTGTTTGTTAATGAGAATAATAATAAACTACCGGAATTAAGAGCGTCGGTTAATTTATTGACTGAAAATCAGAATAATGATAATTTCAATGAATCTAAAACGGAATTTTGCGAAAGAATCTTTCAACAATTTTCATCATTTTCCAAATTGCAAAGATCGTTTGCTTGGATTTTAAGATTTCTACACAAACGGAGTGATTTAACTACTCGCAAGTCAGGAATATTGTCAACCATCGAGTTAGGTGAAGCTTGCGATAAATTGATAAAATTAGTTCAAAATGCTTACTTTGAAGCTGAGATTAAACTGATTAAAAATAAGAAACACGTACCATTCTTGCGAAAATTGTCTCCATTTATTGCGGTTGATGACTTCCTCAGGGTAGGGGGTCGCATCAGTCATTCCGAACTTCCGTATAATGCTAAACATCAGCGTCTTCTTCCGAAAAATAGTTTCTTTACCAAACTATTGATCAATCATTTACATAAAAAATATTTACATGTAGGTCCGCGAACATTACAAAGTATTATCAATGAAAATTTTTGGATATTGTCGGCTCGTCGCGTCATTAGATCTGTTTTATCTAAATGTAAAACGTGTTTCAAATGTAAACCGACTTTACTACAACCCGAAATGGCACCCTTGCCACCAACTCGGTTAATACCTAATAAGGTAATTTCTAACGTCGGAGTTGACCTCGGAGGTCCATTTTTAATTAAAGAAAGCTTACGTCGTGACGCTAAAGTGACGAAAGCGTATTTAGCACTGTTCGTCTGCTTTTCCACAAAAGCAGTACATCTAGAAGTGTTATCTTCTCTCTCCGCCGACTGTTTTCTTGCGTGCTTAGATAGATTCGTAGCGCGTAGAGGGCTATGCGCCGTTCTTTATTCTGACTGTGGCACAAATTTTATTGGCGCAAGTAAACATCTATCTGAAATCCAAAGGTTCCTACGTGAGAGTCAAAATGACATTTCTGATGGCTGTTCAAAAAGGCACGTCGAATGGAAATTTAATGTACCCAGCGCTCCACATATGGGCGGTCTCTGGGAAGCTGGTATAAAGTCAGCAAAATATCATTTAGTACGAAGTGTAGGAGAAAAATCCTTAACGTTTGAGGAACTTTCTACCATATTTTGTAAGGCAGAAGCCATTTTAAATTCGCGTCCTTTATGTCCACTACCCGCTAGCGATAATCCCGACGAATTTAATGTTCTAACCGCCGGACACTTTCTCATTGGTCGAAGCTTGATCTCTATACCCGAATATAACGTTCAAGAGGTGAATATTAATAGATTGTCACGTTGGCAGTATAGTCAGAGATGTTCCCAACTTTTCTGGAAACGTTGGAGTCACGAGTATTTAAATACCCTTCAGCAGAGAGCTAAGTGGTTTACATCCTCCTCTAACCCAAATGTTGGAGATTTAGTTATTATAAAAACTGATAATGTTCCCTCCTGTAATTGGCCTCTCGGCAAAATAGAAAAACTACATCCAGGTCCAGACGGAATAGTTCGGTGTGTTACGCTGCACACCGAAAAAAGTGTCTTACAAAGACCAACCAACAAACTCTGTCCATTACCTTAAACCAACTAGATTCAAGCGTCAAAACGTTTTTGTTAGAGATAGGTATCTAGCTTAGGATTTATTTTAGGTTTTTTTTTTAAAACTTTTATAGGTATTAAGGTAATATTAGTTTCCTAGAAACCATCATTATGGTTTCGGTAGGGGGTATGTTCTGTATTTATCCCATGATTGGTCAAATCCAATTTTGATTGTCTATGGACGCTCGCCAAGGCCGCACGCGATTGGTCGGTTCCCATTCCCGCCAAAACGCACAATTCGGCGACGTTGCGAAAAGCGCGCCATCTACAAGACGCTGCTGCCGGCCAGTCTCCGCTTGAACACCAACTGCATTTGAACTCCGTGAGTCAAAATCGCTAAAACAAGGAAAAATTGTGCATTACCGTGTTTTTGTACTCGTGTCGTGAACTAGGTGAACAATATTCCAGTTCCACTCAAAGGAACGAACACTAAGAAGCGGCCGCAGCGGAGAAAAGGTGAGTCGTACTTAGACTTTTCTCAGTTGAATTTGTATCCTTGATTGGGAGAACGAGCAGAACTCAGTTCCTACAGAACTACCTAGTCTCTTTTTATAACCAGCGCTATTCATTACATACAGCCCACTTCTTTACCTCACACCCCTTCTAAAAGTTGTGTTGTGCTGCATGAACTATACGATGCCCGTATCGGTCATCGTGAAGTCCCGTTCATATGCTTTGAAAGAATGATTTGACAGATGTCATGCGGGCCCGCCAGCGAGTGGACCACAGATAACATTTTTTGTTTTAGGATGAAGTCTTTCATCTTTAAATAATGTGATAGCGTGTTAGTGCAACGAGTGCAAACTACATAGTGTACGATGAGGACGAGATTACTTCACATAATGAAGGATCGGACGTCACTAGGTAAGTTAGTCCGATCTGTATAATTATAAACGGTTTTTTTTCGTAATAAAATACACTTGAGAGCAATAAAATCGCACACGTTGACTTTTTGTTGTTAAAGCAGTTTTTTTCATAAATGTGAATACATATTAAAATAAAACTTACACTATTTGAATGTTTACTTCAGTACCTTTCTAATGATATCAAATACAGTGTAAAAAAAGTACCCATAGGGAGTTTTAGGGCACAAAACCCAACATACGGATAAAATTACCCAATTTAGCTTAAGAAAGAATAAAAATAAAACTCAAAATGCTTGATCAAATTGTTTTTTAATAAGGTGTATTCCCTCCCCTAGCCTTGATTACAGCTCTTAATCGGTTTTTCATGGACCGTATTAATTTCACCATGAAATCTTGTGGTATGGCGTTCCACTCCTCTTCAATGGCAAGTTGAAGCTCTTGGAGGCGCGTAGGAGCAGGGCTTCTTGCTCGAACTCTTCTTTTTAGCTCATCCCAGACATGCTCAATCGGATTGAGATCAGGACTACGAGCTGGCCACTCCATCGCGGTGATTCCAACATCTTCCATGTAGTCGCAAACTGTTCTAGCGACATGCGGTCTGGCGTTGTCGTGCATTAAGAGAAAATCTTCTCCCATAAGCCACGCAAGCGGCCTCACATGTTCTTCGAGCACTTCTTCGACGTATCGTGCAGCCGTCAAACTTCTCGATCTCGGGCCGGTATTCGCCGTAGTGATGAATACAATGTCAGTTTTAGTGTCCAACATTATGCCACCCCAAAACATACACGATCCACCTCCAAAAGCCACACGTTCGCTTATGCAGCATTGTGAAAATCGCTCTGATGACCTTCTGTAGACCCTAGAGCGTCCATCATGACCATGTAAAGTCATTCTGCACTCATCAGAGAACATAACAGCCCGCCATTGGTCATACGTCCAATTTAAATGTTCCCTAGCAAATTGTAGCCGGGCTTGTCGGTGAGCTGTGGTCAATTTGGGACCATTTGCTGGGCGATGTGAAGTCATTCCTGCTTCACCTAGTCTTCTTCGAACTGTCCACCGACTTATACTGACATTGCGAACTTCTCGAAGCTGTTGTCCCAGTTGAACCGCGTTCAGTTGCCGATTTCTCAAAGACCTTGTCACAAGAAAGCGGTCATCACGCTCTGATGTTGTGCGTCGCCGGCCAGATCCTGGTCGCCGAATGTAGCCACCGGTCTCTTGGAACCTCTGGTATACACGACGAACAGAGTAGCGGCTCAAATTTAGCCGTCGAGCAACTTCACTTTGGTTATGGCCTGCTTCGAGCAAGGCAATAACTTGAGCGGCTTCTGCGGGCGTGGTATCCATATTTTTCCAGTAAATCCGTATGCTTCCAGTAGAGATGTTATCACGTTGACCTTCGGTATGCAACTGAATAAAAATTCCAATAAACTGAGCTTTTTATACCTGCGGCTAAGGGTGCAAGTAGTGACAACGCAAACGCGTGAATTTGGGGAATTCGGTGTACGGTCGGTTTTTGTAAGTTACGTGAAGGTCAATGATTTTAATTTTATGTTTTTGTAAAGCTAAGCTTGTATGCTTTAATTTTGTCTAATGATTTTTACTCAATATCTTTCGATTTTAGAAAACAATCAGTAATAAACCAAATTACAAGGGGTGTGCGATTTTATTGCTCTCAAGTGTAGTATAATATTTCAAACGTCATCCCTGTTTCCTTTTGTCAAATTTTAAAAAAAAAACTCCTTCAGTATCAGTTCGATCGTTTCGTTTCGCCGCAAAACGATTATTTTATGTCTGACACTGACTTTGTCAGTTTTTTTTTTCTATATCTGGTGGTTCGTGCTCACATACAGCATTTTTGATTTTTATCGAAGAAGGTTATCAAAATAGTGCTATAAATATAAATTGACCATCCCCTTAACTCCGAAACTATACAGAGCCTAAAACTATAAGTTAAAAAAAAAACAGAAAATAGTTCTATACTTATAAATTACAGGACAACCTATAAAAAGTCTATGGTCTTAAATAACATGGTAATTTTTTCAATATTGTACGTACAGACTTACATTTGCAGTTGGGCTTAGCTGGCCTGAGCCCAGTCCCCTTTCTGGCCAACGTAATAGGTGCCACGGAGCCAGCACTGAAACTCTTAATATCCATCCTACTAGGATACCCGCTGGCGGTTATTTATCATAAACACGTCAAGCAACATGTACAATATCGGAACTTATATTTCATCGCGACGGGATTCGATATGGCATTCTATAATTTTGGTATCTCAATGTACCATAATGCCATTCCAGCGCTAGTAATTTATTTAAGCACTAAGATCCTTGGTCCAGGAAAGAACAATGCAATAGTGACTTTTCCGTTCAACATGACGTATCTGCTGGCCGGCTACGTGGTGACCGAGTCGGAAGACTACGGCATCACATGGACGATGCCGCACTGCGTGCTCACTCTGAAGTTGATCGCTTTGTCCTTCGACCTGTGGGATGGTAAGAAGATGCTAAAAGGAGAGGAACTGTCTGCGACTAATAAAGTGACGGCTCTGGAAAGTTGTCCGACGCTAGACCGGGCGTCATCGCTACCGAACATCGGCGACGTGATGCCCGGTGAGCTGCTGGCCGGCTCGACCGCCACGAAGACCAAGACCCCACAGGTGAGTGGGGTTCACAATAATTAGTGACGTGGTCATTAAAGCCGCTGAGGCGGTCGGCCCACCGACGTCTTTGGCGCCTGCGCGCGTTGCGCCAGCGCCGTCGACGAGCCGACAGCACGCGGTTGCGATCCGCCCGGCGGGGTTCCGTCCAGTGCCTATACAGGCCCCGGGACCCGCCCCCAAGACTGGCGCAGCGGCGCCAGCCGTGCGCCATGCCACGTCGCGGACAACAACCCCCGCGCAACCCGCGCACCCCCCCGTGCTTTCTGTACGTCACCGTACACCCCCCACCCCCGCCTCCGCACCACCACCGCGGTTTGCGTCACCGCCCGCGCCGCTTAGCGCGCCGCCCGCCGTGTCGCCAAGGACAGGAAAAGCTGCGCCAGCTCCGCGCACCGCCAACCGCCTCTCGCTGGCGAGGCCGACCGTGGCTGAGCAGGAGCGGCCAGCAAGTGCCGGCCCTATTTTTAGGGCGGCCATTGAGACTGACAGGGTGCCAACGTCACCGGCACCCCCCGCGCCTCCGCCTACGACTCCCCAGCGGCGCGATCAACTTGCTCGTCGCGAGCCGGCTCGAGCATGTCGCTCGCATCCGCTCGTTCGGGATTGGCCGCGTCCGGTCGCGGCGACTTGTCTCCGGACACGATTCCGCGATCCGGTCCGCGGCCCATTGTGGGTGGAGCAGATGCTGCGGCCTTTTCGCCGACGTCGCCTACGGCGTCGCTGGGTTTCGGATTCGATTTCGAATTCGACCTCGAGGCTTCGCTCCGGCGAGACCGCGTCGGAGGCAGCGAAGAGGTATTGCCTCAACCCGCCGCGGCACAAAAAAATTGTAACCATAATAACTCTTGTAATTGTACATTGAATTCAACCTTGTCACTCATTAATATAGATAACATTTCTTATAATAAGGATAATTATGATCTTATAGATACCAGAAATATTTGAAACTTCTGCCCAACTTGATATTTTTTATTTTTTTAAGAGTCCTGAGAACCTGAAATCGCGAAAACAAAATCAGCTGTTCCCAACATTTTTACTAGTTTATGCGAACATAAATGTATGGGCAGCAGATTTTTTTTTTGCGATATCAGCTTTGTTCCCATAGTGAAAGTTGTTCATAATGATGAGTATAATGACCCCTTAAGAGGTTGTTGGTGTTTTACCAATAACCCTGTATATGTCGCCGCGAAAGCTTTTACCTATAAAGATCATAACATAATCTTATGTGTAACTATTTATTATAATTGTTATTCTCAATGTAGTTGCTGAACTATTAATAGGTACTGCTACAACCATTTGCAAGGATCTGTGAGTTCGATCGAGTTTATCTATGATCAAGCGCCATCTATTGCCGTTTGTGAAATCGAACTCACAGTATATTGCTAGAAGAGAAACTATTGAACCAATTTCGATGTTGGAGATAAAAGTAAAGTTACAATTAAAAGGGAACATTTAGTTAATGATTTTTGGGTTTTGTCATAATAACAATAATTGCTTATTTGATATAGTAAGTTTGTTTATGACACAGCGCTACCTCTGCCCAAAAATGGCGCCGGCTGTGAATTTAACATCAATAATTGAATGTTATAATTTAATGCAAGGACTAAATAAGTTTCAATAATAGAATACAAACTATAAAGTAATAAGATAATTTTACACAGGAATTTACTAATGAATACCTGCTTGATTACCTACTTACATTTCTTGTATTGCCGGAAATTTACGAATGGTAATATTGAAGTTGTAGAAAGTATTGAAGCTTCTAATTAAACTTTAATTCTGGAAAGGCCTTTGTATGGTGAATTGACATTGTTTAATTATAAAAGAATTAACTGATAAGCATTTTAGCATTGTTTTTAAGTTGTGTTGAACTAACCAGTTAAAAAGACTCTGTATTCGATGACGCGTACTTCTGACGACTAGAGACACAGGCACGCGCGCACAATGGCGCCAGTGTGTGGGTAATTGAGATAAAATGGAGTGTTATGTTAGAAAGGATTGAAATTGTAATTGTCGAAAAAGTAATCCGTAACATACTGTTTTGATTTAAAAGAGTGTCCATGGAGTTTCTTGCCCGTTCTTCTCCATGAGGAACCTACTACGTTTTGGAATGGGCGAATAGCTTCACCAAATAACTCAAACGAAAAGTGATGACTGAAAAGCTGTAAAGTGATAATTTAAAAGTGCCTGTAAATGTTTTAATCGAAATAAACGCTTTGAGTTTGAGTTAACTATTGTGTGTGATTGAAAACCAACCCGCAACGAAGAATAAACCGGAGACTCGTCAGAAACGGCACAGGATGGGTTACCCGCCGTGTTATCAGAAGTGGGATCGTACATTACGATCCCCTTCCGCTCATGCTTATGCCGGACATCCAAAGAATTACGTCCAACTGCGACGCCTGCTTGCCCTTGCACGGCCATGGCCGAGTGCGTGCCAAAAGGTTTTTCTCTAAAATCGGAAACATGATGGCAAGAGTACTGGCAGTGGCAATGGACTCATCCCCTAAGACGACCCACCGACCATATAATGGAAGATACTGGAGGGAATGAGTTTCTGTATAGACGCACATAATGAACTTATAGTTCTGATGCCAGTAACCTAGGAGTTGGCTGCATTCTCATCCATGTGGCTGCTGGATGGCAACATGCCTACTGCAGCATGATCACAACTGTAAAATAACAACACAAGATAAATTGCTCCACAAAATAAGCTCATTACAAGGTCAATGTTATTATTCTAATAAAACCTGTAATGTGTCATGAACTTCTCTTAAGAAATGGAACAATTCTCCAGGCATAGTATTTATGCAAGCAAGTAAAAGTAACGAGTATTTGTCAATTTCAGAAGCGATAAGAAAGTTTCGAGTAGGTTACAACTTACTGGATAAGTGAATGATGTAACAAATCATATGTTACAATCATTTAATATTACGAGTAATCATAAGATTTGTGCTACTCAAATGTCGTGAAATTCGTAGTTATGGGGGGGAGGTTTGACCGGGAATTCGTTTCCAAATAAGTCCGTAAAAGTTGAAACATATAGTGGACAATGTGTTGCAAGATACACACAGAAACATTTTGATATGAAATTCATTTGTCAAATATGTCAAGAGAGTATTAATAAGTATTAACCATCAAACAAGAAGTTGTGTGACAATGCAAACACAATATTTTGATACATTGACAGAAAGCATAGTTTTCAACATGTTTCTATGTATACACAGGAAAACAACCAATGCACTGTTATTTATAGTACTTCCTGTATGTTTAACTTTCTCATCTAATTCTAATTAACTTGATCTAACTTTAATTGGCTATTATTACATATCAATAGATTAATTGATTTATTTATCACTACTAGCTCCTCCTAATCTAAATATTAGTAGGAACATCTTTTCTTACACTATTATTTATCTGCATTACTTCTCATATTCCAGGTTCCAGGTCATTGTCATATCAATAACAAAATGATACCCGCAGAACAACTCAACAATATCATAACAAATTGCGAACAAAACTAAAGGCACTTGAGTCTTCTAAGCTCTATACATGTGGAAATGAAAATCATCATTTTGACAATACCTTCCTGAAAAATAAGCTGGCTGACCCACGCTTACATCACCGGGTTTTGGCTGAACAATACAATCAACTTAAATGTAAAGCATCAACATTCAGAGAATGCCATAAACTGGCTTTTTGAAACATATTTCAAATATTGAAACTGCATTTTGTACTGCCCATAAGGCCCATAGGGCCCATCTCTTTTAGAGTATGTCTACGGTACTTAAAAATGACAGCTACCTCAGCAAATCGGTTGTTGATCATTGTCACCTTAAAAAGCGACCCAAACAACAACTTCAACCACTGTAGCTTGTTGAATAAATGACCGTGTCGCCAGCCCAAGAGCAACCAACTGACATTCCACCAAATGAAGGCCAGCTTGAGGACAGCCAACTAGAGATGACTATTCTAGCTGTAACACACAACATAGCTTAAATAAAAGGTGAGGAGTTTTCAAACTACTTTCCACTGACCTTGCCAACACTGCTTTCATGTTGTATCAAAGGCACAATACAATAGCCAAGTCAACAAGTACATGCCTACATGATCCTCACATGTGATACGTATCATGCACCAAAGTACTGTTTGAAATATTTTTACCATCTTTATATTTTACAACTCTACCTGTAACAATTCATTCTAGTCTATTGTAAAGTACTATTAGTATCTGTGGGGGGTAACTGATAACTAACTCAATGATAATTATACTCACACCAAACTACTTGTCCGCATGGAGGTTAACTTATAATGATCACAACAAATAATAAACTATTAGTAAGCCCTTGAGGTAACTAATAATGAAAACAATAAACTATTAGTAAACCCTGGAGGTAACTAATAGACAATACTCTCATGTTATCCTGCTGGGTCCACGGCGGATAATACCGCTCAGAGCCTGGTTCCTTATATCCTGTCAAATACAAGACTTCGTGCCTGTCACGGAGCAATGGTCCTAAACTCCTTACCCTTTTAATCCTGTCAAATCAAAGTCTTTGTGTCCACCACAGAGCGGTGTTCCTGATCCTATCCTATTATCCTGTCAAATCCAAGACTTTGTGTCTACCACAGAGCATTACCTTCCCACGAGAACGAACAAACAATAACACACTACCTACACTTGGGTTCCTTAAATACTGTCAAATAATAGACTTCATGCTGACACGGAGCAATGGTTTTAAACTCCTTAACCTTTAATCCTATCAATTCAAAGACTTGGTGTCAATCACAGAGCATTACCTTCCTATAAGAAGGAAACTATTCAGCTAACAGCTGATCATAGAATACTACTACACACTATTTCTAACAAGTGTGCTTACCTTCCTATGAGAAGGAAACTATTCAGCTAACAGCTGATCATACAATACTACTACACAATATTTCTAATAAGTGTGATGATTTAAGGTGCAACATCAATGCATTCAATATTTCAATTACAAATTTAGTAGATAGCTGATCTAATACAAGCTATCAATGGAAACTAGAACTCATTAATACCAAATCCTATAATTCTATGAATATCAAAAATTATAATCATAAATCTTTATTAGCTGATCTAATACAAGCTATCGATGGTAACTAGAACTCATTAATACCAAATCCTATAATTCTATGAATATCAAAAATTATAATCAAAAATATTTATTTAACTCAGCATCTACTAAATAGAGAAAAGTAAATGAGGTACTGATCACCCCACTCTTCGATAGGACATGTTGAAATTGTAGGATTATACAAGGAACAACATCCTGCATACATATGAAAATGACATGAATTAGCTAACAATAAACTGAAACACAGATTGCCATCAATTACATGACATGAAGCACTAGTTATTTTTAACAGCATTGCATGCACATCTTTATATTGTAATCTACTCAGGTTACAGGAAAAACATTGATCTTTATCTTTATTGCAAGTAGAGTACCAAGTCTCTGTAGCTGTATTTATGTAGGTGTTCCATGTTAAAGGCATTCAATATTTCAATAGCTTTTTTTTTTTTTTTTTGGGTGGGAAATCATCAAATAACTTCTCCCGCTCTGGGCGGAGCGGGAGGGCGTGTCAGACTCTTACTGACTAAAACCCACCCGTGTTCCTTCAGTTGCCTGTGTTGCCAGGGGCCACGGTATCCCTTTCGGACTTTCCCGCAACCCCGGCAGGCATCGGCCCTGGTGGGCCCCGCCATTGGTGCTGACATCTCTTTGAGGCGCGCGTGGAACACAACGCGCCGTCGACCCGGGCCTGGTCCTTATCGGGGGCGAGCTACCCATTGCTCACCGCCAGCAAGCCCGCGCCTACGGTGGCCGGGAATCCTCCAAGGAGTCCCGACGCCCAGGGCGTCTCCTACGGCGGCTAGGCACGTGAGGGCGCGAACTTTGCCTCTCCCTCACGCGCTCCGCCTCCTCCTTTGCGAGCATTACTGCTTCGCAGAAGGAGGTGACGGCTCCCCATTCCCTCTCGCTCCGTACCATGGCCTGGACCAGGGCCGGACGCGAGAGATCTCCACCGCCGATGGCCTCCACGAGGACACGGTGGTGCTCTGCCCAAGCCGGGCAGACCTCCACCGTATGCTCCACCGTGTCCTCCGGGCGATCCACACAATGGTGACACCCGGGCGCTTCCTCCCGCCTTATCCGGAACAGGAACCTCCCGAAACAACCGTGTCCGGTGAGGACCTGTGTCAGGCGGAAGGTGAGGACGCCGTGGTGCCTCTCTAGCCACTCCTCAAAGAGGGGACTTATCGCCGCAATTGTGGCGTGCCCAGCACTGGGTTGCGACAATCGCACTCTCCATGTCGCCATGAGATCCCGCCGAAGCTCTGTCCGCTGTGCCACGACTTCTCGCGGCAGCGGAGTTACGCCCCGGCGTTTCGCCTCCTCGCGCCACTCCCATATGTGCGCGAGGACTTTCGCCTCTAGATCCCACGGCGGCAATCCGGCAAGGAGGCTCGCCGCCTCACCCGAGACCGTGCGGTATCCCCGGACAAGCCGGATGGCCATGACCCTTTGGGACGCGTTCAACCGGCGGGCTGGCCGCAGCCTCAAAGAACGCGCCCACACAGGAGCCCCGTAAAGGGCCATGGACCGCACGACCCCCGCGTAGAGCCTCCGGCAGGAGGCGTTTGGACCCCCCAGATTAGGCAGGAGCCGCTTCAGAGCAGCCCCAGCCTTCTCCAGTCTGGGAGCCAAACGTTGGAAATGCTCCACGAAGTTCCACCGGCTGTCGAGGCCAAGTCCCAGGTACTTCATCGTCGACTCGACGCCGATGTGAACCCCTCCTACCGTTATTTGGGAACCCAAAGGTGGCGCGTTCCGAGGACCATGAAAACACATGGCCTCGGACTTGTGTAGGGCCACCTCGAGTCCCAATTGCCGGATCCTGTCGACGATTGTCGCAACCCCGCGTGTCGCAATTTCGGCCGCCGCCTGGTGCAACCTCCCCTGCGCCAGGACCAACGTGTCGTCAGCGTAGCACGCTGACGCCGTCGGGGAGGTCGGCGCGCAGCACCCAGTCGTATCCGATATCCCACAGATACGGCCCCAGGACCGATCCCTGTGGGACACCGCACGACATCCCTCGCCGGTTCTATTCTCCCAGGTGACCGGGGTAGATGACGGCCCTGTCCGTCAGGTAGGCCTCGACCACACGTCGGAGGTAGATCGGCACCCCGTGATACCGGAGTGCCTCTCCAATGCAACTCCAGGGCAGGGTATTGAAGGCATTGGCGATGTCCAAAGACACCGCCAAGACGACCCCACCCCGGGCAACAGCATCCCCCGTCGTGAGGGCCCGCACGCGCATGATGGCGTCCACCGTGGAGCGCCCTCTGCGGAAGTCAAACTGGCTCTCCGTCAAATCCGGCCCCACCTGCACCAGATGCCCGACAAGGCGGTCTGCAATTACTCTTTCAAAGAGCTTGCCCACCTCGTCGAGCAGCACGATGGGCCGGTAGGCAGACGGAGAGTCCGCAGGGCGCCCCGGCTTCTTAATGAGGACCAGTTTCCCCGTCTTCCATCGAAGTGGGAACTGGCCCCTCTCCAAGCATGCGCTTAGTAGCCCTCTTAGTCGAGGCCCGAGAGCCTCCAAGGCCAGGACCCAAACTTTCCCAGGTAAGCCGTCGGGTCCTGGGGCGGTATTCTTGGCATTCAGCCTACGTACCGCCACTCTCATCTCTACCTCGGTCACCTCCGGAGCATCGTCATCGTCGTCGGCGGTGTGGTCCGCAGCGGGCACCGCAGTAGGCGGGGCCATGGGCGGAGCGGTGTGTTCCCCTCTCGAGGGGAACAGAGCGCTCACCACGTCCTCCACAAGCTGGGGCCGGAGACTCTGAGTCAGCGGGGGAGCCCATGGGCGGATTTTCTCCCGCACCAACTTGTATGGGCGTCCCCACGGGTCCCTGTCCAGAGTCGCCAGCGACTCCTCGCGGGCCAGTCCCCTGGCCCGCTGGATCTCCGCTTGGAGGGCGGTCTTCGCCTAGAGCAGGTAGCTGTGCTTTGTTGCATAAATGCAATAAATATTCCAATTAAAAGCAAACTGAGTAAAAGAGATCTCAGATCTATTAAAGCTTTCAATGTTAACTAAACTGCCCGTTACCAAATCCTACACTTAATTGAATATAGCAGGATAATAAAAACAACGATAATCTGCCGACAAAATTTAACTCCACTGTTTCAGATAACAAACTACTCAACTCTACAATGAGGGCATCGGCAGGTGCAGAGCGGGCACCGCCGATCAGGTTAGGTTAGGTTAGGAGTTAGGGTTAGTTCGCTTTTAACGTGCACGTCTTTTTACATTGTTCTCACATGTATAATTTCAACATGAATGATGTAACAAATATTTTGTAACATATATTTTGATTTAAAAGAGTGTCCGTGGAGTTTCTTGCCCGTTCTTCTCCATAGGAACCTACTACGCTTTGGAATGGGCAACTAGCTTCATTTTTTCTGACTGACCGACCCCTTGACAATTCAAAAGTACCTGTAATTGGTTTATTTGAAATAAATGCTTTGAGTTTGAGTTTGAGTTTGAAGCAACACAAAGTCAAAACAAACAAAACACAAAAACTCAAGTTGGTGTTCGCTAATCATTAAGCAACATAAGATTTGTTGTGTGCTGAATACAGGTGTTTGACCAATACCAGTCAACGCAACAACTTTATTAACTCGTTTGCCACTTAATTTGGCTGCACAACTAATTTACTAACAAGCATTCAGCACCAGAATCGTAAACAAAACAATACAGCTCACCTTTGTATTCTAACTTGCGTAAGGGTAGTTGTACGATGCGCCGCTCGTTCCGCACACGGCCGTCGCGTTGACCGGCCCACTACCGCTGCCGCCGCTGCCGACGCAGCCGCCGCTGCTGACGCAGCCGCTCGTACGCCGGATTGCAAGTGACCCGGCTTGCCACATTTGAAGCAAACCAAGGGCTTCGCTGCCGGCTGCTGCACCGCTTGACTCGACGATGATTCACCGGTGGTGTTTATTTTGCGGTTCAAATGTCAAAACACGTTCAGTTCTTGCTGTAATTTGTCCCTCGATCTAATGTTTGTAGTAAACGTCATACGTTGAAGTCACTGGTCAAACTATGATGTGAACGAGTACTGTTGCTACGGCAATTTCTTCTTTGTTTATATCTTTCCAACGATTATTCAGCGAAGTGATTAAATTACTTGCGAACGCGGGTAATGTTTCTTCACTTGGTTTTTTTGCTGTTCATTTTAATGAGGGTACCCCGCCAATGTGTCAGATGAAATAAATCGTGTTGTGAAAAGTACCTTCAATTCATTCCATATCATTTCTGCGTAGGCTATTTGGAATAGTCATGTTGATGCTTCACCTTTTAGCGCCTTGCTGACAGTCCCAATAAGTTGACCATCTCGCAGTGAATTTTAAGCAAAGCATAAATCTGCTGTCACGCACCGTGATCGCGCATCGGAATCGGATTTATCCGAGTCGAATACCGGCAACACTAACTTGTTTTTTCACTGGCTTAGTTTTTAGAGTTAGTATCAGCGCGTGCATTTGTAGGTTTTGCATTTCAAAAAGTAACCGCCACTGATTGTTATTGTCACTGTCCCCGCGTGTGATCTCATTAGCACGATTTGATCCCACTTTTGATGGCGGAGCGACATCAGGATTTATTTCATTAGAATCAGGCATCATGTGGGCAGAAGATGGGTTTCGTGCAATGAAAACACACTGGGTGCGATACATGGCGTTTATTAAAATCACAAACTAACACAATCTCAAATTACAATTTAATCACAATAACTGAGCATAACGAATCGAGTACAGTTTCGCGACGTCTTAACTCCGATTCGATCAGACACTGAATGGCCTGCTCGCCGTGGACTTAAACATCACGACTCTGTATAAGCGCGCTTGTGGTGTGGGTAGATCACGTGATGTCGCCAGTGGCGCGCTTGCGATTCGTTTAGTGACCGTACTAATGACCGTCTCCGACAAATATAACGAATAATGTCATCTTCACTTGCTTCTGTACTAACGTTGGAAATTAGCAACGGCACTTTAATATTCTTCACCAACTTCCATTCAGAGTCCATAGTGTCCACACCACCTACCGTTTGTTCACTACTCACGTTAACATCACGCACAACCGCACTCCGTATCGACGATGTGATTTCGTCGCGACTAAAGTAGCACGACGTGCGCTAGTAGGGGACCGTGACGTCATCGCACAGGTAGCTGATAACGAAACTGGTTTCTTAGAAATAGAAATCATTTATTTGCATAAAAACATGGTATAAAAGATGGTACAAAAATTATATATAGAACAGACATGTTTTTGCTTAACATTATAAGCGTGCAAATTTTCCGGTTCATACAATTCAGTTCATACAGTTCATACAATTCAGTCAGTTATTTTTTTTTGTCAAAAAACTCTTTCATGCTATAAAAACTATTAGCGGACAGCCAATCACACAATTTAATTTTAAATAATCTAGTGTTAAGATTTTTTAGGTAGCTCGGTATCCTATTAAATATTTCTACACACATATACAAACAGCTTTTATTATATTTAGCTAACTGTAGGGGATTCTAACTGAAACACCACTTATGTTGATACTATTTAACGAATATATTAAGCCGCGCACTAAAAAACTGGCGTTTACATTTACAGATGGCTTAAGTAGTTTTCTACTATAACGCAAGTAGCGGATAGTCCGGATAAATGCGATTTACAATTTTTGGTTTTTAACCAATCTAAGCGAGTTAGGCTCGTACATTTCGGTCAAGCGTGACCCTTTTTTCTGAATAATGGTCAAGCGTGACCCTTTTTCCCTGGACAGGTTGTAACCTGCTCCCTGATCGATACCCTGATTGGCTGAGCAAGTCGGGGCTCGTCTTTTGGTCGAGGTCATTTCGTCGACAAGTTGAAACTTGTTTCGAGGGCGAGTCTATTTACTCAAAGTTTATGAGTGATACCAAAACCTTTTGCTGTGTGTTTCAGGTGAATGTTTATGTATTTACCTGTGTTTCTGTTAAGCTAATACCTGCTTGTGTAGATACCTTATACCTTTACCTTAGGTTTTATGTCAGGGTGCTTATACCTTTACCTTAGGTTTTATGTCAGGGTGCTAACTACGATCTTTATTTTCTTACATACTTTATCTACTTATCATTACAAGTTACAATCATAATTTATACGTGGGTATCGATTCAGGTTTGTCTTATAACTATAGGGAAATGAAAACTATCCTACGCTAATTTACATAATTATTAGGTACTTATATCTAAGACTATTAAAAAATGGTTTTTATTATTCAATCAAACTCTTAATACTAATCAGTCGTTGTCGTCGCCAACAGTCTCCCCTTCAGTGCGTTGCACTCCATCTCGTTGGGGCGACGTCGCAGGCGCAGGTACGATCAGGACTAGGCGTGAAGCTGGCCGCCGCAGGATGCCCGCTGCTGTTCGCACGTCGACGATCCTAGTTCTTCCGTCTGGTCCGGGATGAGTGGCGACTATCTCGCCGCGTGGCCACGAGTATCGTGGCAGGGTGTGGTCGACGATCAGGACTATGTCGCCCAGTGCTGGGTCCCGGTAGTGAGGACCTTGGTTGTAGCGGGGCGAGAGAGTTGGGAGGTACTCTCGCAGCCACCTTGACCAGAAATGATCGGCCAGGCGTTGGGATGTCTTCCAGCTGGGAGAGCCGATGAGTTCTGTGTCGTCGAAGGAGCCAAAGAGGGTGGCTCCGCATGACCGCCCGATGAGGAAGTGATTCGGGGTCAGAGCTTCTTCTTCTTCTGGATCGGTGCTGACGGAGAAGAGGGGCCTCGAGTTTACGATGTGCTCGGCCTCCAGAAGCAATGTGTGGAGGATTTCTTCTTTAGGTTGTCGCTCGTGTAGTGTAGCTGCGAGAGCGACCTTTACAGATCGCACCATTCTTTCCCAGGCTCCGCCCATATGGGGGGCTCCAGGAGGGATGAACTTCCACACGATGCCCATCTTGTTTACCTCTTGTCCGAGACTTGCGATGGCTTCAGCGATTTCTCTGTTGGCACCGATGAAGTTGGTACCGTTATCGCTCAAGATGATCTTTGGTGTTCCTCTTCTAGCGATCATTCTTCGTAGTGCGAGAATCATGGAGTCGGTGGATAGGGAGCTCGCCAGCTCCAGATGAATTGCTCGCGTAGTGAGGCACGTGAACAAGGCTCCCCATCGTTTCTCTGTGCGTCTCCCGATGGTGACGAGCATGGGTCCGAAGTAGTCCACTCCTAGGCAGGTGAAAGGTGGACTGGTCTTCGTAAGACGTTCAGGTGGCAGATCTCCTTGAGGCGTTACCTGTGGCGTCTTCTTCCGAATTCTACACCATCCGCAGTCTCGTGCTACCTTCTTTACCATGTTTCGAAGTGACGGTATCCAGTATTTCTGCCGGACTTCATTCATCACGGTGTTGTGGTTTCCGTGATTGAAGGCTTCATGTATGTACTTCACCAGCAGTTGGGTTATTCGGTGATGTTTGTTCATCAGAATTGGATTCTTGTATGAAGCTATTAGGTACTTAGCTGCTCCGATGCGAGTAGATAACCTGATGAGTCCGTCTTCTAGTTTGATGGTGAGGTTCTTCAGGTTGGATGTTGGATTGACGTCTTCTTTCTTCCGTAAGGCAGCGAGTTCATCTGGGTAGCTGTCTTCTTGCATTCTTCTTATCAGCAGTTGCTCCGCCTTTTCTACATAGAGTGCAGACTTTGGTAAGAAGGCTACTACTGACCTGCTTGACCTCTTTTCTGGTGGGTGGATTTTCTGCTTCTGTGTCTTCTTCCAGGCTGGATCTTGCGTTTTTCTGGTGATGAGTTTGGTGACGTTCACCATTTTCTTCATTTTCCGCTTGAAGACATCTATGGTTTGCAGGTATCTCGCTGTCGCGTGGAGTAGGCGTGTCCAGCTGGAGAACCTTGTGGGATCTGGTATGATAACAGGGCTTACCTTTCTAACGCTTAGAGTGATAGCGTTAGGTTTTTCTTCACCTGTGTCGTTGATGGAGATTTTCTTTTCTTCTGTCGGCCAATGTCTGGGATCGTCGCGTAAGAAGGCTGGGCCTTCGAACCATCGATGTGTTATGTCGAAGTTAGATGGGGTATCTCTGGTGGCATCGTCAGCCACGTTGTGTTTCGTCGGAACCCAGTGCCATTCCTTGTGTTTCGTTAGCTCTTCTATCTCAGCGAGACGATGTGCGACAAAAGGCTTGAACCTCCTAGGGTCTGATTTGATCCATGTCAGTGCTGTTCTAGAGTCGGTCCAGAAGTATCTTCGAGTTGCGGTCAGGTCCATTTCTTGACTCGCGCTATTGGCCAAGCGACTTCCCAGCAGACACGCTTGCAGTTCGAGTCTAGGTATTGACGTTGGCTTGAGGGGTGACACTCGAGCTTTCGCCGTCAGCAGCTTCACTTCGACGTGATCGTCTGGATGTTGGGAGCGCCAGTACACTGCACAGGCGTACGCCTTCTCGCTTGCATCACAGAAGGTGTGAAGCTCCCCTTCGGTCACATTGTATGTGAGGCAGCGAGGGATTCGAAGATCTTCAAGTTTTCTTAGATCTTCAAGCCACTTTCTCCATTCTTCTTCTCTTGGTGGGGGCAGCTTTTCGTCCCAGTCCAGGCCGGTCCTCCACAAGTTTTGAAGCATTACTTTTCCTTGTATGGTTATGGGTGACGCCAATCCTAAGGGATCGAAGACTGACATCACTGCGCTTGTTGCCTCTCTCTTCGTCGGTGCACGTCTTCCCTCTTTGGCTTCGTCGGGGGTGTTGCGCAGACTTAGAGTGAAATGTAGGCTGTCTTCTTGGACGTTCCAGTTAAGTCCCAGAGTTTTCTCGACCTGACCCTTATGTTCTCCTAGTACAACGGAACTTGTCTTGATTTCTGTGTCGGTGAATTCTTCAATCGTCGTGGGGTCGTTGCTCGCCCACCCTCTTAAGAAGAAACCTCCTTTCTTGTGAATTTCATTCACATCTCTTGATACTTTGGTGGCTGTCGTCGCATCGGGAAAACTTGCAATATAGTCATCCATGTAATGATTACGGTTTATTGCCCTGACGGCTTCTGGGCAGTGATTGACAAAGTCTTCTGCGTTTCTATTCTTCACGTATATGGCGGTACATGGCGAACAGGCGGCTCCAAATATTAGGGATGTCATTCTGTATTCCTTGTTCTTCCAGAGAAATCGGAGGCTGTCTCTGTCTTCTTCGTTGATTTTTATTCTCAGGAACATTTCTTTGATGTCCGCGACGATAGCTACTGCTTCTTGACGGAAACGAAGTAGGACTCCGAACAGTGATTGTAGCAGATCGGGTCCTGCTAACAACGCGTCGTTCAGCGATTTTCCATTTTGATTTAGCTGCGGCATCGAAAACCAGTCTCATCTTCTTCTTCTGGGGGTGAACGACAGCGAAGTGAGGTAGGTACCATGTTCTTGAGGAGGTAGGTTCTTCTGTTACTTCCTCGGCGTATCCGCTGTTGATCAGGTTTTCAACTTGTTCTTCATATTTTTGTTCAAATTCTTTGTCTTTTAGAAACTTCTTCTCCATTCCCTTCAGACGTCGCGCTGCAGCTGTTCTGCTTTCAGGTAGGCTTTCGTTGTCAGTCTTCCAGATCAGGCCCGCGCTGAATCTTCCATCAGGCAATCTTTTCGACGTGGAATGCAGCACATCTAGAGCTCGCTGGTCGATGTCGCTGGATGGTCTTCTCGCGGTGACTCCTAGGGCTTCTATGTCGAAGTGGTCTCTGATCATCTTCTCTAGGTAATCATCTTTTCCTTTGGGTTGCGTCACGAGATGATTCACCATTCGAACAGGAGTGTTGTTGCTTGACTTGGTTCCGTGCAAGACCCATCCCAGCTGGGTTCTGGATGCCACTGGTTTGCTTCGGTCGCCAGTTTTAACTTGTTGAGACACGATGAGGTGCCAGTTATCCTGCCCGATGAGTACAGTAGGACGAGCGTTAGGATATTTCAGCTGTTCCGCTATGTCTTCTAAGTGTTGGCAGCCTTCCAGGTCCTTGTCGCTTACCTCTTGGGGGGACAGGTTCAAGGTCTTCACGGTGTATCCTGACATGCTTTCTAAGTTCCGCTCGAACTTTCCTCTAATCTTGATGTCGATCTTCTTCGACTTCTGGTCCATTCGATGACCTCCGACGCCCTCGATTCTTAATTCTTCTTCAGGACCTTGAGCTCCAATCATGTTCACGATGTCTTCTTCTATGAGGGTCACCGTTGATCCTTCGTCCATGAGGGCGAAGACTTGAGCTTTGGCATCCGGTCCCCACAGTTCTACTGGTACGATTTTTAGGTAGGCTCTTGATATCGTTCGTGTCGCGTTCACCGTTGATGCTACAGCTTGGGTCTCTTGCGTGGCTGGCTTCGTCCTATTTTCTTGGTGCAACATCACATGATGACCTCTCTTGCATTTTGCACACGGCTTTGCTTTGCAACTGAATCCTCTGTGTCGCCCCAGCAGACATTTGAAGCATATGAAGGCTCGCTTGGCTTGTTCCCATCTTTCATCTATGGAAGAGTCGATAAATTTCTTGCATTTCAACAGTGCATGTTCCCCAGCACATGCAGGACAGGTTATCTTCTCTTGCTTCTTCGTGTTGTCGTTGCAGGAACAGACTGTTGCCATGCATGATTCGGCTTGCTCTTCATCTGAATCCTCTTCGTTCGATGAATATTCTTCTTCATCGTGCTGTGAGACTCGAGCGACGTTCACGCCGCGGGAACTTGAAGGACGCATGCGGCTCCTGAATCCTTCTTTCTTGACCTTGGTCCCCATGAACTCGTGCATCTCGAACTGGTCTACCATCTGGTTGAAGAAGTTCATGAGGCTGATGAGGATCGGTTCATCATCTTCTTCCTTGGATGCTCTGTACTCGTACCACCTGAATCGCACCAGGATACACATCTTCTCGATTATTCTATTCGATATATCGCTTGAGTGTAGATAGCTTTGTTTCTTCATTTGCTTCACGACGCTGACAGTATTGGCCACGGCTCCAGCATACCGCACCAGCTCTCTTGCATCTTCAGACATGGGAGGTAGCTTCTCTATGTTTTCTATCTCGCTCCTTATCAAGTAAGTGGGTCTTCCGTATCGACGCTCCAATGCGGTTATTACTTCTTCTGGATCCACTTGCGTATAGAGGAGAGACTTAACTGCTTCCTTGGCTTTTCCTTTGATTGCTCTTCTTAATCTTCCCATATTCTCGATGCCACTGAAGAGAGCTTGTGAATCTTTGTATGTTGCTTTGAAGGCCATCCAGTCTCTTGCATCACCGTCAAATTGATGTAACTCGCTGACATACTTCGGCGCACGTTGCATAATAGCTGTCGCTTTGCTATCTGTGGCGGTCTTGACTGCTTCTAGTATTGCTGCAGCCAGCTGATTAGTTGGGTTCGACGTGGACGGCGTGGTCTCTGCAGTAGGCGGCTCTTCCTTGCTGATTTCCACTTCGCCGCGCTCTGCTTTCTTCGACTCCGTCACCCAAGCTTCAGTTGCCTTTTCAGCAGCGGCCTTGGTTGCAGCATCCTCTTCATCATCACTCAAGTCCGTATCATCTTCGTTGGCACGCATTAATTCCAGCTTGGTACTGGTCAGCTTGGCTTGCATTTTAATTTCTTCCAATTTCAGCTTCTCTAATTCTAGTCTGACTTCTAATTCTTTCTTCTTATTTTTCGCTTTATTAGAAGTCGACTTTGCTTTCTTCTTTTTATTATCTACCAAGGTAGCATCGGCTTCCTCGACCACGGTTGTATCTTCAGTACGCGCGCTGCTATCTGTCACCGCCTCGGAGGTGGTAGCTGACGTCTCTGTAGTCTCTTCTTCCGTGGTCGAGTGCGTGCTATCACCTTTTTGACTTCGCGTCTTCATGTTTAATCACTAACACAGTATTTAGAGTCAATAATGTTCAGTGACTTACCAGGGTTTATGATACAATCCTTCAGCAATAGGCACTCAGTTAAACTTCACTATAATGTTCGCTTAACATTAAGTACAATGTCCTTTATGTACTCACTAAGCACTGTTTAATGTTCTTTATGCACTCACTAAACAACGTTCAATGTTCCTTATGTACTCACTATAAACGTTCACATAACACTATGTACTCACTATAAATTTTCACGTAACACTATGTACTTACTATAAATATTCACGTAACACTATGTACTCACTATAAACTTTCACGTAACACTGAAACACGCAGGGCTTCGAAGTGATACCGGGCTTCGAGAGGGCGCGGCGTGGCTTGTAGTCGGCCCTCCCAGCTATATTCTTCACTTCAGCAGGTCGTGTTTCTATCAACAGGTTCTCCGAAGAGGGCCTGGCTTCGAGAATAAGCGATCTTCCAGTCGCTTATTCCCAGCAATATTCTTCTCCGGCACACGTAGGGCTTCAAGTGATGCAGGGGCTTCGAGAGGGCGCGGCGTGACTCGTAGTCGGCCCTCCCAGCAATATTCTTCACTCAGCGGGTCGTGTGCCTACCAACAGGTCTTCCGAAGAGGACCTGGCTTCGAGAATAAGCGATCTTCCAGTCGCTTATTCCCAGCAATATTCTTCTCCGGCACACGTAGGGCTTCAAGTGATGCAGGGGCTTCGAGAGGGCGCGGCGTGACTCGTAGTCGGCCCTCCCAGCAATATTCTTCACTCAGCGGGTCGTGTGCCTACCAACAGGTCTTCCGAAGAGGACCTGGCTTCGAGAATAAGCGATCTTCCAGTCGCTTATTCCCAGCAATATTCTTCTGACGCACGTAGGGCTTCGATGGTGAGTAGTTAGTGCGCGGCTTGTTGAAATAATCTTCACTTTACTTACGTAATTTTCATGAAATACATAAACTTCTCGTGGAACGCTGCTTATCTTCAAAATAGCGATGAATCTTCACGTAGTTGATGTATTCTTCACGTATCTTCAGACTCAGGCTTCAGTTCTTCAAATCTGGCTGCAGAAGGACCAATTCTTGTAGGGGATTCTAACTGAAACACCACTTATGTTGATACTATTTAACGAATATATTAAGCCGCGCACTAAAAAACTGGCGTTTACATTTACAGATGGCTTAAGTAGTTTTCTACTATAACGCAAGTAGCGGATAGTCCGGATAAATGCGATTTACAATTTTTGGTTTTTAACCAATCTAAGCGAGTTAGGCTCGTACATTTCGGTCAAGCGTGACCCTTTTTTCTGAATAATGGTCAAGCGTGACCCTTTTTCCCTGGACAGGTTGTAACCTGCTCCCTGATCGATACCCTGATTGGCTGAGCAAGTCGGGGCTCGTCTTTTGGTCGAGGTCATTTCGTCGACAAGTTGAAACTTGTTTCGAGGGCGAGTCTATTTACTCAAAGTTTATGAGTGATACCAAAACCTTTTGCTGTGTGTTTCAGGTGAATGTTTATGTATTTACCTGTGTTTCTGTTAAGCTAATACCTGCTTGTGTAGATACCTTATACCTTTACCTTAGGTTTTATGTCAGGGTGCTTATACCTTTACCTTAGGTTTTATGTCAGGGTGCTAACTACGATCTTTATTTTCTTACATACTTTATCTACTTATCATTACAAGTTACAATCATAATTTATACGTGGGTATCGATTCAGGTTTGTCTTATAACTATAGGGAAATGAAAACTATCCTACGCTAATTTACATAATTATTAGGTACTTATATCTAAGACTATTAAAAAATGGTTTTTATTATTCAATCAAACTCTTAATACTAATCAGTCGTTGTCGTCGCCAACACTAACCTTGGCATGACATCCAGTACGAGCCTGTGAGGATCGCGCCGTTTTCGGGGATGTACATAGTCTGCTTTTGTAAATATTGCTTTATGCTTCCACACAAACATACAAATCTCATATATGTCGGGTTTGGCCCAGACATCAGAAGTAAAACTCAGGTATGGCAATACACAAATTTATTACAATTAAATATCTTAAATCTAGAAAATACAGCAATGAAATTACACTTATTTAAATAACTAATAATGGCAGTGAGGGCGGTCACTTAGGGCAGTACTGACTGTCGGAGACAGTGGTCCATGCACCCACCGCAATAAGGACAGTACTAATTGTCAAAGACAGTGTTCCACGTCCAATAACCGGGCAGTACTGACTGTCGAGAGACAGTGGTCCGTGCACCAAGACGCATCCGTTCGAAATGCGTGCCGATGCGTTGGACGTCGCGACGCCCCCGTCAGGGGGCGTGGCGAGCGGGGTCAGGGCTTCGCCCCTCGCCCGCGGAAGCAATACAGTGGCCCGCCACTGCGGACCCTTCACTCTGTTGGCCTATGCGGCCTAGTGGGAATGCGACGCTTTTTACAGCGTCCGTGTTATTGGTTGCTATGAATTTTTCTGTAAGCGCATCACGACGCTATATCCTATAGCGTCGCTTTCTTCACGACATCTAGGCGGTCTGTCCCCGCCAGGTGAGACCCCCAGTTACCTGGGGGAGGCCCGGCGAGAACGACCAGCGACTTAGATGTCGGCTCGACGCACCTACAGGACGAAATGTAGCCACCCCTCGCCCTGCTCACAGATCTAGCCGTTTACAGATTGAGGGATGAACTGTCGTGTGTGTGTGAACAGTTTGTACTATAGAGTTACACCGCTCAGTGTTAACGTGCAGCGCGGCCCGCACCGCGCTTGTACTATCGACCAATGTTCCGCATGCTCACCTTTAAGGCTATAATCCCATAGCACGGCTCACGACTCGATCGCTCAATGCATGTATTTTGACCAATAGGATGCACGAAGCGTATTTTAGTAGTGTTCGTAAAAGTTCGTATTATTATAATGATGTACAGAAGTGTGACGCACACAGGCGCGTGCTATTCTCAATTGTTTGTGAGATGTTTTTTTAATGGACACTGCCGGCATGAGCTCTTTATGAATTATTATTGTTGACAAGAAGTAATTGCGAACTCATACTTTCTGTTCGGTTTAGGAAATGTAATAATGTAATTGCTATATTAAATTAGTATTAACTGTCAACAAACATTTTTATTAATTTGGAATAAGAAATGTTTAACAAAAATTTATTTTATCTAATTATGTCTTTTAGTTATTTATTTAAACTATTACTGCCTCCCCAATTTACACGATGTCTTAGGCGATGCTGCCATACAAAATGCAGCGAACAAGCTAGGCGCGTTGACCGACACTGCGTAAAGGTATAAAATGTTTTTATAGACGTTTTTTTTTATACTTGTGCAATTAATTGGGTTGGATCTAGTATCGTTTGGCAGTTTTAAGGAGGTAAAAGTTGTCAAAGTTGGTAGAGGTTGGGTCCACGATTATAACGCTACCACTCTTATTAAAAGGTAATGCATATTTTACGAGTTATTAATAAAAATTGTTTCTAACTTCAAATCAGTTATAAAGCGAAAACCCATCGAGTTGGGAGTATAATTATATTTTATTACAGAAAGTATATTATATTTTATATTATATTTTATTACATCATGTTATTAGAAGCCTCCAAGCCCACAGCTCCAAGCAATGTTTTAAGAGCCCACCCAACCTGAGGTTTTTATCTCGCTCGCACCATATTACTCGCGGACTGAGTGCCAGCGAGACGGTGGCGGCAATAAATCGGCAAAAGTTTAGGTAATTGCTTTTTACGGCGAAAATAATGGTAAATTCAAAAAAATAAGAAACATAGTCGCTGCTTTATAGTTAATTCAGTTAGTGTGCCAAGTTTCATGATCTAATTTGAAGTATTTTTTGAATAGCGGAGTTAATTGTTCGGTTTGGAGGTAACTTTAGATTTTTTTTCTATATAGAAAATTTTATGAAATCGGCTAACATAGTCGCTAACATTAATCCTCAACTTTAACATATATTTATTTCAAAATTAATGCTGCAGTAGTTTCAACATAACGGCGGATCTTGCTAAGCAATTTGACGACATATAGGCCCTTAAGTTGCGGAGATGAAATGGTTTACGTGAAAAAAATTAAACAAAATCGTAAAAAAATTGCAATAATTTGTCATTTTTGACATTTTGTCTTTTGAACGTTTCGTTTTACGTAATTTCAACATACTAAAATGTTTTGCTTCACATTAATTAGGAATAAAATACGTAGGTATATTGAATGATTTGGATACTTTATAGGCGCATTTCATTATACCTACATAATTTCGATTTCTTGAAATTCCTTCTGGGGCTGATCCGGAATTAAGGATGCAAGAGTGAGCGAGAGAATTATTGTAACCTGTCCGAGCCGGGGTGCCCCAAGTCCCTAGGACTTGGGGCACCCCGACTCGGACAGGTTAGGTTAGAAGGTGAAGGTGGTTATTTTTTTTAAACCACGTCTTATTATCATAGCCGGCAGTGCCGGGCCGGAACAGTTGCAGAAGCAACTTTAATGTGTTTTGAGGTTAGTTTACAATAATTTATTTTTCTCAAGAACGGTGCGTTACCTTTTCATGGGAGTGGTGACAAGGGATAGGGGGCACCCATCCCACCTACCCCCAACCCCCTCGCCCCCCTCCTGCCGAACGATACTAAATTTTAACCCAAAGTTTTACTTGACAAGCAACGATTGGCAAAAACATGATTTGTCATTTCATCATTAACGCGACTTTTACAATACAATATCTAATAAAACTTCACGATTGAACAATTGCCGGTGTCGCGTCGCGCGACAAGTCGCGCCGGTGTGAACGAGCCTTTATTCAACAAAAAGTTTGCCAAATAATTCTTTTCAGAAATTAATTAATCGATTTTTTTTTTTTGATTAACGTATTGTTTGACTAACAATTCATTATTTTTTCATGTTATCTCATAAAACAATGTTTGCAATAAAAGCGTTTTACATCTTGCATTATTATGCAATTTCCTAAAAATGGAACTCATTAAATAGGCAAAAGGGTAATTTTAATTTGTAAATCAACAAATATTATACTTTAAAAATAATTAAATGCCACAAATCGAATTGTAATAATAGAAAAAAAAAATTGTAGGCTATCCGGAATCGAACTAGTTTGATTAGGTTAACTATTTTTTAAACAAATCGATTGCCAAAAACGACTAGAATATTATATAGAAAACAAATACTTTAGTAGCTTTAAAGAACTTCAATACTTGCCTGTAAATCGTTTTAGCCAAATGGAAATCGTAAATAGATACAATCAATTTAGTTTTTTTTAAAATAAAATGATACTTATATTTTATGTGATTTTTCCAAAATAATTTATTATTAAATGAAAAATATATAAATGATGTAAAGAGAAGCATTAGCTAAATAAATGTTTGTAAAGCGAGTGTTTATAAAATAAAAAAAATGCGGAATTCATTGTTGGTGAAATAAATATAAGTAAGTATACGAAACGTTGCACAGACGGGTATTTGACCCTAAAACGTGGCCAAAACTATTTAACAATATTTTTTTAATATTTCGGTGCTTATATAGCCTAATTTATTGAAAAATCATGATTCAAAACCTAGTTGATGGCAAAATATCAATTGGAAAGGAATCTAGGTGTTTGAGAAAAGGTAAAGAAAAAATATGTCACATTCTTACATTTTTATTTTATTAGACATTAAAAACCAACTATAAAACGGTATGGTAAGTACTCCTAATCTTTATTTTCCTTCTTGTCCGAGTCACCACTGTCGGGAAATGGCAGTAACATTTCTTTTGCGGAAGAGGTAAAAGGTTTAGAACTTTTCTTAGGTCTAGGCCTAATTGAGCTAAGATACGGGTCTGAAGTGAGCAGCAGCCTATACAGAATATCCCTATTGCAATCTACACGGGAAAACTTACGCGAATAATTTTCCCTATAATCTCGAAAATGCTTGTTCCTAACTTCTGCTGCTTCTTCAGACAAAGTTCCGATTGGGATCAGAGCGTTTTTCACGATGAGTGGCCCGTGCATCAGCACTTTGTGTACAGTGGGTGTCATCGGATGCCAGCTGTATAAGCTAACATAAAGTTCTGCTGTACTGTCACAATATGAAGAAAACTTTTCAATATTTATGTCATATCCACTCGAAATGACTTCCAAAATTGTTGCGAACCTTTTTATTAATTCCTCATTGATACCAGTTATAGCGGAAGCCTCCGCAGAAGATTCAAAAAATCTCCTACTCGTATTTCCGTCATTGGTATTGCCAAAACCAGCTTTTGGAATATCAACCAAAAGACCAAGTTCTTCTCGAAACCTTTCTTGGATTTCTTGCTTTTTAGTTTTTACGATGTCTTTTTCTGCTTGCGACCTAATTTGCCACTTCCCTACAGGAATCTTATATGCGACATGAAGAAGGCTTTCGAAGAATCTGATTCTACCATGAAGAATTGAAAGCCCAAATTTAAAATTTTCCTTGATTACCTCTGAGCTCCTCACTTTATCGAGATTGTTAAAATCTGTTGAAGTTAATTTGCAAAGATAACATCTCATTGTAGATTTAGTATCTGTGGCAGCATTACATACCTTACCATCAATCATTGTGAATAATAAGGTGTGTTTGACAGAAACTTCGACTGCAGCACTTGTTAATTTGGTAGTATTCAAATCTTTAATTTGGTCTTCAAAATGCTTAATTTCTTCTTTCGTTGTTTCGGGAGTTTCTTTGATAAATCTTATCCTCATAGGCCTGCAAAATCTGTGTGAAGATGGAGAGTTGTTGCGCCAAATGACATTTGCATTTGTCATATCAGAACTAGGGTCATTGTTGCGCTTGCAAACTAATTGAACAGGGACCAAACTTGACTGAAATATATTAGCATCTGTATTGCTTGAGTTTTCAAACTTTTGCTTATATTCAGCTTGTTGTGATCCATCACATCCCCACTTATATATAAGTTCAAGTGATGACAACTCCTCTACTGATAATGTAGAAATCACTTCCTCTAAATATAGAAACAATCGCTTAGCTGTGTGGTCCAGCAATGCTTGCAGTTTTATTTCAGCACAGGTCTCAGATATGGTAATGCTTTCAGGATCTGGATAGCATTGCTGTTTTTCTTTTTGGAGGATGGTGTAGCAAGGATAGAACTTTTTATTTGTCTCACGCACTCTATCGTACTGTCTCCTTGTTAAATTTGCTTCGACAAACATGGATAACGCTGCAGTTGGTGTTATTTGTGTTGCTGGTGATGATGACGTGTCACTTTTGCGCATATTTTATTACATCATGTTATTAGAAGCCTCCAAGCCCACAGCTCCAAGCAATGTTTTAAGAGCCCACCCAACCTGAGGTTTTTATCTCGCTCGCACCATATTACTCGCGGACTGAGTGCCAGCGAGACGGTGGCGGCAATAAATCGGCAAAAGTTTAGGTAATTGCTTTTTACGGCGAAAATAATGGTAAATTCAAAAAAATAAGAAACATAGTCGCTGCTTTATAGTTAATTCAGTTAGTGTGCCAAGTTTCATGATCTAATTTGAAGTATTTTTTGAATAGCGGAGTTAATTGTTCGGTTTGGAGGTAACTTTAGATTTTTTTTCTATATAGAAAATTTTATGAAATCGGCTAACATAGTCGCTAACATTAATCCTCAACTTTAACATATATTTATTTCAAAATTAATGCTGCAGTAGTTTCAACATAACGGCGGATCTTGCTAAGCAATTTGACGACATATAGGCCCTTAAGTTGCGGAGATGAAATGGTTTACGTGAAAAAAATTAAACAAAATCGTAAAAAAATTGCAATAATTTGTCATTTTTGACATTTTGTCTTTTGAACGTTTCGTTTTACGTAATTTCAACATACTAAAATGTTTTGCTTCACATTAATTAGGAATAAAATACGTAGGTATATTGAATGATTTGGATACAGCTTTTGGAATATCAACCAAAAGACCAAGTTCTTCTCGAAACCTTTCTTGGATTTCTTGCTTTTTAGTTTTTACGATGTCTTTTTCTGCTTGCGACCTAATTTGCCACTTCCCTACAGGAATCTTATATGCGACATGAAGAAGGCTTTCGAAGAATCTGATTCTACCATGAAGAATTGAAAGCCCAAATTTAAAATTTTCCTTGATTACCTCTGAGCTCCTCACTTTATCGAGATTGTTAAAATCTGTTGAAGTTAATTTGCAAAGATAACATCTCATTGTAGATTTAGTATCTGTGGCAGCATTACATACCTTACCATCAATCATTGTGAATAATAAGGTGTGTTTGACAGAAACTTCGACTGCAGCACTTGTTAATTTGGTAGTATTCAAATCTTTAATTTGGTCTTCAAAATGCTTAATTTCTTCTTTCGTTGTTTCGGGAGTTTCTTTGATAAATCTTATCCTCATAGGCCTGCAAAATCTGTGTGAAGATGGAGAGTTGTTGCGCCAAATGACATTTGCATTTGTCATATCAGAACTAGGGTCATTGTTGCGCTTGCAAACTAATTGAACAGGGACCAAACTTGACTGAAATATATTAGCATCTGTATTGCTTGAGTTTTCAAACTTTTGCTTATATTCAGCTTGTTGTGATCCATCACATCCCCACTTATATATAAGTTCAAGTGATGACAACTCCTCTACTGATAATGTAGAAATCACTTCCTCTAAATATAGAAACAATCGCTTAGCTGTGTGGTCCAGCAATGCTTGCAGTTTTATTTCAGCACAGGTCTCAGATATGGTAATGCTTTCAGGATCTGGATAGCATTGCTGTTTTTCTTTTTGGAGGATGGTGTAGCAAGGATAGAACTTTTTATTTGTCTCACGCACTATATCGTACTGTCTCCTTGTTAAATTTGCTTCGACAAACATGGATAACGCTGCAGTTGGTGTTATTTGTGTTGCTGGTGATGATGACGTGTCACTTTTGCGCAAGGCGATGCGGTACTCATGTCCACGGCCACGAGTCGGTGATTCTGTAATTTCCTTCACAACATTTGCTCCATCAGTATCTCCACGCTCTCGAAGTGCCATTTGACCGGCATATAATAGCTCTCGAGCTTCGTGGCTTTCGATGATGCGAAGATTCTCAGTTTTTCTGCGTTTGCTTCGTTCAGACAAATCGTCAAAGTTTTTATCTGGGCGCCCTGCATTACCGCTAGAAAGTCTTTTCCGAGGTATTTCAAGAGTGCCTTGAAGCCATTGTTCGTTGTTATTTAAAAATTTATGTTTAGTCCTGTTTGCTGCTTGCCATCTTGACTTAAAATCATGCTTGAATGTCGCAAATTTACGACGAAAAACTTCTTTTTTTTTTTCGTTATCAAAAGAAGAGTAATTAATTAACTCTCCTTCAACTTCATCAAGTTTTTTAATCGTAAATCCATCGGAATGGTTATGGATCATGTTGTAAATATCCATTCGCGTCAACACTCGAGTCCCTGACGTTCCTAGAACAATTAAAATCCAAAAATATAATCACAACCGCAAAACAAAGTTAGTGTTTATGGAGATCTTAAAACATAAAAATAAGGGAAATCCATATAAGAGGCAAAAAGTGGCAATTTTTCTTTCTACATAATATATCACAAATATATGTACTACCAAACCTTATACTAGATATAATCCGATAATGCCCGATTATCTTACTTTTAGCCTTTTCTAAATTTGATTGCGAGAATGATTAGTGAAAAGTAATGCAGTTATCCAAAAACACTATAACACTATATAAAAACAAATTATTTTAGAAATAACAATATATTTGAATAATACATACCAGGTTCTGCAATATCCATGTTGAAAATCTTCGGTGGAAACAGAATTTATCAATTTTATCAATTAATGAAAACTAGAAACTTTCCAAACACTCACTACAAAAATAAACGTGCAACCAACAGCGCAGTCGAAACTCGTCTGACTAGGTGTGTTCTGAGAAGAGTCAGGTAAAAAAGATGGCCGCCCATTGTTCCTTAATCCCTTTGGTATAGGCAGGTAAGGCTAATTTCTAGGAAACGGGACCTTTTTGAAATTGAATTTTGGCCGCGTTTTAGGGTCAAATACCCGTCTGTGCGTTGGTTGTAAACAAAAAAATTGTCAACTGTGTTTTGGTAAAACATTAGTGAACCCTTTTTCTTATATTGCTCTGTCTTTATTGAAATAGCACAAATACAGTAGTATTTAAACCAATACTTGGCGCAGTTCATACAATGTTATCAGAGCTTTTTGTTTATTGGCAGCGCAACTCTTGCAACTACAGAACAACCCTTCTATTAAGCCGTCCTATTGTTTAACCAGTGTTAAACAATAGGATGGCTGACAGAAGGGTCATAAAATAGGTTTGTAAAAAAATTACAAAATATTTTAAGTTATATTATTTTATTACCTTAGATTATCTCGAATGTTTTATAGTTGTTCCTTGTATACGGTTTAATACTATTAATAGTTGTAATATTCGTTTTATCCATTTATTTGTCACACCTTAGATTTGATCGTAAATGTAACGAGTTTTTACGAACAACGTATCTTTCCGAAAAAATGTTCGAGGCATGTCGTGCAGGATGTGCTTACCGTTAGGTGGTTCATAAACGGCTGGACAGAGGACAGATCCAAAATTTTCAGCACGTAAAGCTGGAGTTTAATAAAAACCCACACTTTACTTTTTGTTAATTGATACTATAATCATCGCGTTGCCGGCATTGCAAAAGACAAGAGTTTGTTGACAAATACAATAATGCTTCAGTTCCTATGCCACTTTAAAATTCGGAAGCTTTTCCAGTAATAAAACCAATATATAATGTTCAAAAGGAAATACAGCTTAATATTTGAAATATAACAGAAATATTTTCAACAAGCCAGGCGCGATATCGAAGAAAAAAATGCGCGTTGGCACCAATGAGAGTGAAAGGATTAAAACAAAATGAAGGCTACTCTACTATCGGCAATCAGTCCGATAGAAATAAGCAGGTCGTAAAATGAAATGGCGAGCGAGGAGCGGGAAGCGCGAAAAATTTGCATGTCGCTAATGGGCAGCCATTAGCGACATGCAAATTGGCACTGGCACTGGCTAATTTTTGTTGTCATTTTTTGTTACACGCGCTGTACTCACACAAATGCATATTGTCTCTAATTGGGCGAAACCAGGAAGGGGTGTGGTTTGACACTAACTGCGCTTCCGCAGAAATATTTTCTTAAGTGAGCATGCGTAACTTTTGCCGATAGTACGTGTTGAGTAGGTGTCGTTCAGTAGTGGTTGTCTGTGTTTAGTTGCGCGACATGCCTATATTAACCTAGAACACGCCACGCAACAGATGTGTGTGTACATCTGTAGAGTCTCATTATATCGAGTGAGCTGCGTGTAACCTGGGTGCAGCTTACTCGAGGCGTCAATCAGGGGGGGGGGGGGGGCTCACAGTCCGCTACCAGGTCGCGGGGCAGAGGTCGTGCGTCAGGGCCCCATGTCAGGCAGATAGCGCCATTGCGCTATCTGCCTGACATGGGGCCAGGCAGAGGCGTCGGCACGCGCAAACATCCCCTTCGCGAGGCGCCGCACAAACTCATCCAGGCTTTCAATCTCGAGATCCCGGAGGAGAACGTCGTTTCTCACAAAACGAGGAGCATCGACTAAGGTCCGCAGCGCAAGGTTTTGTTGCGCGCGGAGCGTCTTGCGGCTCGACTCGTTTGTGAGAGCGAACCACGCTGGGGCGGCGTACGTCAAGATTGGGCGCACGTACAACTTGCACACGCCCAACTTGACGCGCGTCGGGATGCGGGATGAGAGCACAGGTTTGAGTAGGGCGCGGGCTACCCTGCCCTGCGCGGCGACCTTGCGAACATGTGGTCCCATAGTAAGCCGACGATCGATGGTCACACCCAGGTATTTAGCCCGGGGCGCCCACGCGATGTCGGCTCCGTGTAGTTTCAAGGGTGGTGGGAGCGGCGCCGACCCGGTGAGCAGCGCCTGCGTTTTACCCACGTTAACCGAAAGCCGCCACTTCGACAGCCACTCGGGGAGTGTATCGAGAACGCGCTGCATTTTGACTGCCACGTACTTCGCATTAAGCGATGAAGTGATGTACGCGGCGTCGTCTGCATACAGCGCGAGCATAGCGTCTGAAGTGGTGGGGATGTCGTCGGTGTAACGTGAGTAACACGCTGGCGACACGCAGCTACCCTGCGGCACGCCCGCACGCACGGGGTGGGCGCCGGATAGGGCGCCGTCGACCACCACCCTGAAAGTCCTGTGGGAGAGAAAGCTAGACACCACTTTAACAACGCGACGGGGCGCGTCTGATGTCGCGATTTTGTATATCAGACCCTCGTGTCATACACGGTCGAAGGCCTTCTCCATGTCGAGGAATACTGCCACCAGGATTCCTTCTTGTTACGCGCTGTTGAGAGGTGATGCAGTACCCTCGACAACTGGAGCGTCGTGCTGTGCTCCGCCCGGAACCCAAACTGCTCCGGTCTTGGTTCGATGATCGGCTGTAGGTGTCGCAGCAGGAGTGCCTCGAACACCTTAGAGATAGTAGGCAGCAAAGTGATAGGCCGATAACTCACCTGTTGTAAGATGCTCTTTCCCGCCTTGGGCAGCATTATGACGCGCCCCTCCTTCCACGCGGCGGGGAACGCCCCGGTGCGCAGTATCGCCGTAAACAGGCGCGCCAGTGCCGCTACTGCACGGAACGGCAGATGGCGCAGCACTGTGTTGGTGATACCGTCAGCACCTGGGGCTTTTCGTGGCTTCGTTCTTAGGATGGCTCCGCTCCGTTTATGCGCGCTTGTGGAGCTGGACCAGCATTGGGCCAAGCATTTTTGTCAGCGATGTAATCACCCAACGTATAATATGCTTGGCAGCATAGTGTGCATTTTATACAAGATTTAAATTTCGTTTCATTTAGTTGGAGTATGTGGGGAGGTATTTTATTGTAACATTTTAAACAGTACCCCATGAAGGATGAGTCTACTTTAGCCAGTCTGAAACCAGGTTGAACTAATTGGTCCCTATTTCTCGTACTATAATTGTGTCTTTCACCTCTTTTACTGAAAAGATTAAGATTTTTCCTTACGTACATGATGTTTTCATATATATATTGACAAGGTACCGTCATGATGTTAATACTTTTAAACAGTTCCCTTAGAGAATCGCGCCTGCGGAGGCCATATAATGCTCTGATGGCTCTTTTCTGCAGAATAAAAATAGACTCGATATCTGCAGCCCGTCCCCATAGTAAAATACCGTAAGACATAATACTATGAAAGTAACTGAAATAGACTAGCCTCGCAGTATCTACATCAGTAAATTGACGGATTTTTCTTACAGCATATGCTGCTGAACTTAGCCGTCCTGCAAGAGATGTTAAATGAGGACCCCATTGCAATCTTGAGTCGAGCGTGATCCCCAGGAAAACTGTTTTATCCACGAATTCTAGTTTCTCCCTATTCAATACTATATCACAATCATTACTTTTAACATTCGGTAAAGCAAATCTTATGCATTTAGTTTTTTTCCCATTTAATACTAAATTATTAGCAGTGAACCAATTTTGAGCCTGCAGTAGGGCGTTATTTACGTCGTCAAGATTTGATGCACGTCTATTTATCTTAAAAATTAAAGAAGTATCGTCAGCAAATAACACCATTTGTGGTTGGTTTTTTAATAAATGGGGGAGATCATTAATATATACTAAAAAGAGGAAAGGACCCAATATCGAGCCTTGTGGAACACCCATTTTTACTTTTAGACCCAATGAATTGATACCATTTATTTGAACTTGCTGTTGTCTATCATTTAAATAAGATTTTACTAAACTGAGCGCAAGTTCACCTAGTCCGTAATGCTGAAGTTTCAAGAGTAAGGTTTCATGATTTACGTAATCAAATGCCTTGGAGAGGTCACAAAAGATTCCTATGGCATCTTGAGCTTTCTCCCACGCTGCAAATATGTGTTTTAATAAGGTGACACCGGCGTCAGTCGTACAACGTCCTTTGGTGAAACCATATTGCTGATCGTGTAAGATTTGGTTGGTGTTAAAATGATTAAGCATTTGATTGAGCATTACCTTTTCGAATACCTTGCGGAATACCGGCAGCACGGATACTGGTCTATAATTGTTTGTGTCTTTACTGTCTCCAGATTTAAAAAGTGGTATAACTTTACTGTATTTCATTAAATCCGGGAAGACCCCTTGATCCACACATAAATTAAATATTAAAGCTAAGTATGGTGCTATAGTCTCGATTATGGATGTACAAACTTTGATAGATAATCCCCATAGATCTTTGGTCAATTTTATTTTGATTTGCCGGAAAGCTTTCATAACTATCATAGGGTTTATATGCTTAAATTGAAATTCAACCTGGCAGCCTGGAACGTTCGCTTTTAATAAATCAATTGAGACATCGGGTGAAGAATTTAAAGCTTCCGTCGTTTTAGATGGTATATTAGTAAAGAAATGTACAAATTCTTGAGCTACTTCTAAGTTAGAGCTGATGGCACCACGTGAAGTCTCAAATCAGTGTTTCGTATTTTTTTCCTATTAGTTTCACTATTTATAACTTTCCAAACTGTTTTTACTTTTTATTTTCTGCTGATTTAATCTTGTTGCTAATGTGCAGGGCTTTAGCTATCTTGCAGGTATTTCTAAAAAATTTGGAATATGTAGTAACATACTTGTTGAAAGTTTCTGTGTTAATGTAAGGCTTAAGGCCATACAGCTCGAACAGTCTTTCCCTACTTATCCTAATACCTCTAGTTGTCCAATCACTAAATATAAAATTAGGGCAAATATTTTTTGTTTTCTTTTCAAAAGTTTTATTGAATTCAGTGTGCACTACTGAAAAGAAATCCTCATACAATTTATTTGCATCGTGCATATTATGGTCTACAACATTTAACTTATTATTTAGGGTCCTATTGAATCTATTTAATTTGCCAGTTGTTATTGGTCTAAATTGTATTTGCACTTTTTGCAAAGGTATTTTATACTTGAAAGTTACCGTTTGTCCGCTATGATCAGACGGCAAATAATTTACGATAGCTTTAGAAAAAGAATCACAATCGCAGAAGACATTATCGATACAAGTAGCAGAAGTTGGAGTTACTCTAGTCGGTTCTGTAAAAATATTAGATAAATTGAACGATTTAAAAAGGCTTAATAATCTACTGGTATTTAAATTATCTTCCAGAATATAAGTATTAAAATCACCACAAATAATTGCGGCTTTGTTACTGGATGCAAGTTTCGCTAGGACATCTTTCATTATTGACTCAAATAAACAAAAGTTCTGATAATTAGGGGGTCTGTACACGCACACTACCACATGCTTATCCAGCTCAACACAGGACAGTTCGATGCAATGTTCAACTGATAAACCAACTATGTCGTTACGTTGCTTAGTTTTTAGACAATTTTTTATCAAGATAAGAGAACCTCCACGTAGCATAGATTTACGGTTAAAACAACTGCCCATACTATAGTTCTCAAAGTTAATTAGCATTTGGTAATCCTTTAACCAATGTTCAGTAAAACAAACAATGTCAAACTTTCTCTAATAATTTGGAAGAAATACCTTGAATATTTTGATGAAATAATTTCAAGGCATTCTGCTGATCTCCTTTTTGGTAATTACTTATTTTTGAGCCAGAAGAAACCTTGTTGAAGTTAGGTATAAGAATATTCTTACTGGTACCTTCTGTTGTCTTACAAGCTAGTTTAAATGACTATCCGGAGTTGACCCCAAGACCTCAATGTCATCACCAGGCAGTGAGCGCATAGTGAGTGAGGGTAATGGAACCTCCTTCGTATAATCATATGTATACATACTTATAGCATTTGAGCTACATTTATTCTGGTTCACCACCTTATTATTAGTACTATTACTAACCATTGTGGTGTTAATAACACAAGACTTCGACATACTACTTATGTCTGAGTTTATATAAAATGCTAATAGCCTTGCTACTATGTGTCTAAAACTAACAGGCAGATACAGTATCCCTAGTCGATTTTAAATGTTCCACAAAAATGTTGGTGTCAAGAAATACAAACTTGTCACTATAATGACTAATTAAGAATTGCATATGCTTATTAAGCCTATGAATATAATTGTTTTGTCTATTTGTCAATCTTTCAAAATATGGGAAAGCTCACAATATTATTTTACTACAAAAGAAGAAATCACAGTCAGTGATTTCTTCTTTTTGTACCTTAGAACTATTACCTACGAATACAGTAATGTTAGTTTTAGAATTATATACATTTCCAGTGACTGATGCCATTATTTGTTTGTAGGTTGACCCTTTTTTTTTTTTTTTTGGGTGAGAAATCATCCAATAACTTCTCCCGCTCTGGGCGGAGCGGAAGGGCGTGTCAGACTTTTACTGACTAAAACCCACCCGTGTTCCTTCCCTTGCCATGCCAGGGGCCACGGTTTCCCCTTAGGACAACCCGCAACCCCGGCGGGCAACGGTCCTAGCGGACCCCGTCAGTTTTGCTGACATCTCTTTGAGGCGCGCGTGGAACACGACGCGCCGTCGACCCGGGCCCGGTCCTTATCGGGGGCGAGCTACCCATTGCTCACCGCCCGCAAGCCCGCGCCTACGGTGGCCGGGAATCAGCCAGGGATTCCCGACGCCCAGGGCGTCTCCTACGGCGGCTAGGGGCGTGAGGGCGCGAACTTTGCCTCTCCCTCACGCACTCCGCCTCCTCCTTCGCGAGCATTACTGCTTCGCAGAAGGAGGTGACGGCCTGCCATGCCCTCTCGCTCCGCACCATGGCCTGGACCAGGGCCGGACGCGAGAGGTCACTGCCGCCGATCGCCTCCACGAGGACACGGCGGTGGTCCACCCAAGCCGGGCAAACCTCCACCGTATGCTCCACCGTGTCCTCCGGACGATCCACACAATGGTGACACCCGGGCGTTTCCTCCCGCCTTATGCGAAACAGGTACCTCCCGAAACAAGTAGGTTGACCCTGGCATACAATAATTTCGAGTAGAATAACTCAGGTTGTTACTAATTAATTTACCTAAACCTCTTCCTAAACTATCTGAGAACATAACTGAATGATAACAATCATGACTACTGAAAGATGGACTATTACCAATCTCAGGCTGAACCACTTGAGATAGTTCTTGTACTAAACCAGACGAATTTTGGCTGTTTACGCAGTCTTGAGACAAACTCTCAGTCTGGGACCGGTCCTCAGTTGCCTCAGACTGGACAGCGTCAGGGTTTGAAACCTTCTGACAAGTACACTGACACATAACTAGCTCATTTGCAGCAAGAATATGCTCTTTAATTTGGTTCTTTGAACCCACATATTTAATGTAAAGAGAACTAAGTCTGTCCTCAAGTACCTGTATGTCATGCTGTAAGCGCTGTGTATCAATTTCATAGATCTTTTTGCTGTCTTCTAATTTAATTTCATAATTGTTTAATTTATTTATTAGATCAACACGTTCTTTCCTCTGTGGAATATTTTTGGAAAAGTGTTTTTGTTGTTTCCTAATTCTATTACATTTTTTAATTATTCTATTCAGTCTGGCATATTTTTTAATTTTGTTATGACTAACTTTATAACTATAATTGTGTTTTAGCAAGGAATCCTCAGTAAGGTCGATAGTTGTTATGGAATGAGGGTTACAATTAGTATTTAATAATTCATTATAGAAGTGGTTAGTGTCTTTAACCTGAGTACATTCTTTTTCTTTCTCTAAAAGGATAATACGACTGTTAGCAACAATTAATTCGTCTTCAAGGTCCCTAACTTTGCTTAAAGCCTCCTCAAACAAGCTACTACAGTTACTGAAACCATCCGTGACCACCTTCAGTTGATCCCGTTCATCAAAAACATTCAGATATTGCTGATGTAGGTCTACTAGCTCCCGTTTAAGGCTAGAGTTTTTGTTGACTATCTTCTTTACTTCCTCCTCACTTTCATCATTCTCTTGCAACAATTGTTGACATTGGAGTTGCGATGCTTCAAGTTTTTGGAGGGCCGTTCTCAATTTAAGCTCCATATCCTGAGCAGTAGCCTTACGGGTCATCACAGGCATGGTTTCAGGATTTGTTACTGAAATTAGAATAAAGAAACGGTGAGAAGAAGTAGGACAGACAAATAAAATAAGGGTGGAAATGAAAAGGAAAATGGGAGAAGTTAGTGTTGTTCAGTGGTGAAATAAGTTAGGCTACTGAATTGGCTTGAAGAGCTATTATCAAAGCTATATAAAATTTTGATGCCTTAGGATTTTACTTTTCCTTAAGTGGGTAGGTTGCTTAGTTTTTTATTTGATATTCAAAGTAAGTATTAAGTACTTAGTAGCATATTCCAAAAAAAAAAAATACGATCTTGGACGTTTTTATTGTTGTAATTATAATAAAGATCAAAGAATAACGAAATCTTCGCAAAAAATTTAGTTTCCTACTATTTAAATAATGCGATTTCTACATTTTTCTCACATGTACGTATAAGTAATTTCAACATGAATGATGTAACCAATTTTTGTAACAATTTATTTGATTTAAAAGAGTGTCCGTGGAGTTTCTTGCCCGTTCTTCTCCATAGGTACCTACTACGCTTTGGAATGGGCAACTAGCTTCATATTTTCTGACTGACTGACTCCTTGACAATTCAAAAGTGCCTGTAATTGGTTTAATTGAAATAAATGCTTTGAGTTTGAGTTTGAGTTTGAATATTTTGATAGTTTTGGAGATTTGAAACCTCCAATAGAATTAATGCGATATTTTAAGAATTGTAATGTTTTTTATAATTATACGAGATATCAGAAATTCAACACAGTAAATTGTGGACACTTATGTTTAGAATATCTATGGACTTTTTGGAATAAAAACGTATAAAATTTATGCTTTTCTTTTATTTTAATCATTTGCAAGATGTCACTCACATTATCGATAACTGGAAACTCGTCCACTTTATCTACTTACTATCCTAACCCGTTACCACTATATGGACAGTATGAGTGTGCCTTATTGCATTTCTCAACATTTAATTCCATTCCAAACATTGACAAAATGAATAATAAGTTATATTATGGTTCCAACGAAGTTATTGAAATACCAGACGGTAACTATGAATTGCAAGATATTAATGATTATTTAAAATCTGAAATGAAAAATGCATCAATCAAAGTACAGTGCAATAACAACACTTTAAAAACTACTGTATATTGTACAAAAGACATAAATTTTAATAAAGAAAACACTATCAGGAATCTGTTAGGGTTTAATAAGCAGATCTTGAAAGCAAATAAATGGCATGTGTCACAGTTTCCAGTCAACATTTTACCTACAACAGTGATCAGGATCGAATGTGATATTGTAAGCGGCTCGTACATAAACGGAGAACCGAGTCACATTATCCATGAATTTGCACTCAACGTGCCTCCCGGTTATAGGATTATAGAAATCCCGAAAAACGCAATATACTTTCCAATCAACCAAAACAACATTAGCTGCATACATATCAGGCTGTTAGATATAAATAACCGCTTAATAAATTTGCGCGGTGAAGAAGTGCAGCTGTATTTGCATCTCAGAAGAAAAAATGATTGACTACAATAAATATGTGCACCAACAAATCAAAAATATCAGTTCCGCTCAAGCTTCCAACCAAATAAGAGCTCGCCCTAAGAAGAAAATAAAATTAACTAAAGACAACAAGGCATTTCTCAAAGCGATCGGTTTGCTAAAATGAATATCTTAGACGTTTTATCCACTCCGACTTACGACAGCACTGTTGAAGGAATCGAATTTCATTCTTACAAGCCATACGTAACTAGTTTCAATAGAAACGATGAAATCCGCTTCCTATTAACCAACAAGACTTGTATATTCTTCCGTCTGCTAGTACCTTGTATTTGGAAGGAACTGTTATAGTCAGTAAAAAGGATATGAAAGAGAAAGCCACTAGTGTTCATTTTACGAATAATGCTCTGCTCTAATTGTTCCAAGATATAAGATACGAGCTGAATGGAGTGGAAATTGATAGAATAAAAAATGCTGGTATAACTACCACCATGAAATCATTAATATCAATGAATGAAAGTGAATCAAAGATATCTAATGCGTGGGGCTGGAATATCGATGGTACAAAAAATATTAATGGGGGTAGGTTTTCCGCTTCTATACCACTCTGTAACATCATCGGTTTCGCAGAAGATTTCAAGAAAGTCGTGATAAATAGTAGGCACGAACTGATATTGCTACGAAGTAACACTAACCTGAATGCTGTGAAACTTAACACCAGTGAATTTGTAGACGACGTTCAGATAAATAAAATCATCTGGCGTGTACCGCATGTTAAAGTGTCCGACAAAGAGAAAATAAGTTTGCTAAAACTGTTAGAAAAAGATCGTACCCTCCAGATGATATTCAGAAATTGGGACCTGTACGAATATCCAGCTTTACCTAAAACTACAAAACATACGTGGTCTATCAAAACTTCCTCACAAATAGAGAAACCAAGATACATAATTATGGGCCTACAAACAAATAGAAAAAACAATTCAAGTGCTGATATGTCCCAGTTCGATCACTGCCATGTTCGTGATGTTAGAGTATACCTAAATTCAACTTACTTCCCGTATGAAAACTTAAATGTAAGTTTCGCCAATAACAGAATCGCTTTATTATACGAGCAATACATCCGATTTCAACAGTCTTATTACGGCCGTCGCTCGGAACCCTTATTAAGTGAGAAACAATTTAAAGATTTGGCGCCGGTTTTTGTCATCGATTGCTCTAGACAAGCTGATAATGTAAAGACAGGTCCTATTGTGGATGTAAGAGTGGAAATTGAGAGTGATTCGGATATACCAGATCAAACTTCTGCATACTGTCTTATATTGAACGACTGTATAATTGAGTATAAGCCGCTGAGTAATACTGTGAGAAAAATATCATGAATCCGAATACTATCATAATAGATTTTCAAGGGTTTAAAGACCTGTACAATAATTTTATAATAAAATAATTAGCTTTTGCTAGTCGTGATTATACGCAAACATTTTTAATAAAACCACCATACTTGTTTAAATACTTAACAAGTGACGAAAAGAGACAAGTTAAATGGTTGGAAAGAAATAGAGGTATTTATTGGAATGAAGGATACATTTCGACGTATAATCGTTCCATATCTAGAAAATAAGGAAATCATTGTAATTGGTTTGGAGAAGGCGAAGTGGATAAAGGAACTTTGTGTGAATTGTAAAGTATCAGACCTTGGTGGAGAACAATGTCTTAATTTCTCTGCTTTGCATAAAAAATACTGTGAAGGAAGATCTAATTTTAATTGTAATAAACATTTAAAGCATTGTGCGCTTAAAAATGTGCTTTGTTTAAGGAAGTATTTAGAATGTGCATAAAATGTATACCTATGTACTTAGGTTATTGGTTTTTAGGTTTTTAAATAAAAATCTTTTATAAGGTAAATTTGCTTTTATTTTGTTACATACCTCACACTTATCCAAATAACACAACCTAATACGAAATTACATAAAAAAATCTTAATGAAAATATAAAATTCTATAACACTTAAAATACATGTTACAAATAAGTAGATCGTAATATTAAAGCACACAAATGTATTGCCTAGAATCTGATCCTAACCCCAATTACACTGTTCCATACTAAAAATAATTAAATTAAAAGAGTATAACAAAAATAACTTTAATTACCTAACCAGATACAGCATTTATTTATAATCATACAATTAATAATAATAATCACTAAACCCAAAAAATAATAATTAGAAATCACTGTCTATCAAAGATTTGGAAATTTTCTTAACTAACGATTCCGTATCGTCCATAACATTATCAATTGCATCTTTAACTATGTATTGTGCATTTATTATCACGTTCTCACTATCACTATCACTGTCACTTGTATTGTTATTGCAAAGATCTATAACTGATATTTTTACTTACTTTTTACTCATCACGAAAGATTTTGTTGGTTGTTTCTTATGAGAAGGCTTTTCTCGACGTTGTCGTCTGGATTTCTTTTCTTTCGTAACTTGACTGCAGTGCGGGGGTTCGTTGTAAATCATCTCAGAAAGTCCTTCGTAAGGATTCTGAGCATACTGGTTGAATACAATATCTGAACCGCCAATATGAAACAAAATAATAACAAATGATTAGCAACTTATTAAATGAAAAGAATCTACATTATAATTAGAAGAAGATTTAAAATATGTATTTTACTCACCTTTGACATGGTTATGACGTACACTGATGGAACAAATATCTCTTATATTGTACAAGTACTCGAGGTGAGTAATATTTCGTAAATAACCTTAATTTAGGTAGGTAGCTAATTTAGGTAAATATATTTATAGTTACAAACATTGCGACATTATAAATTAGGGTCCGTTCACATGGACCTATTTGGTATGTCAATTTTGTGTGTATTTGAAATGAAGTTTTAGTACGATTAGGGAACTTAACCGTTTAACGAATTTATATACTACATAAATGTGTTGAGTCACATCCTTTTCATAAATCTGTTAAAATGAATGACTATGATTTTAATAGGTATATCGCCAATTAAAGTAAACAGTCATTTTGCTAAAGAATCTGTTCAGTGATCATACATTGATAACAGATTTTGATGTAATCATTATTATATATTAATTATCAGGGCTATGTGATCGAACCCTAAGTTCACCTCAACTCTAAAAATGTTAACTTAGCATTTGTGCGAGCATTGTACTCTGATGGTTTTAAATACAGTGTGATTCTTCATAATGTGCACATATAGAAATGAGGGATTCTATGCTTAATTTGACAAACGGAAAAAATATTTAAATAAATGTATTTTTATTTGTTTTGTATTTTTTACCCCAATGTAAAAAAACGGTGTAACTTTTAAATGATCTATCGCGATGAAACAACCTCCATAATGATTGGTAGTAGGTAATTAAGTATTCTTATAAAATGAAAATTGTGAGAAAAACCCCTCCCAATTAAAACCAAAAAACCCTCAATTGAAAATAAACAGGTATTTCGTCCAAAAATCTGTTTTTTTTTAATCAATTTTTACAATAATTGTAAAAAAATTGAATAAGACGAATTTTTTTAAATAAAAAAAAATGGAAAAAAAATGTAGGTATTTAGTTTTTTTTTTTCCGTCGATAAAATTAAGCATAGATTCCCCCATTTCGATATGTGCACATTATGAAGAATCACACTGTATATTGACAAAGCACATTATGAGCGTAATACATATTTAAACTAAATCTTGTTTATATAGCAATAAAGGCGGAATACCACTGACTTATCATGGTAAAAGTCGTTCGAATATTCAGTTGGAGCGTGTATGAACTTAAACCTCAACAAATAGCACGCTTGCAATTATAGTATCATTCACATGCAATATATCATATTTCGTTATCGTAAACTAGCATCGCTCTGCGACGCTACCTGCGAATTATTGATATGAACCTAATTCGCTCATAATTTTAATGGTTAGCAATAACTACCTAAACAATGTGTTTACAAATAAAACAATACCTATTCATTAATATTTTACTTCATTTAATAATCATTAATTACATTTATGTACTTATAATCTACAGATACAGAATAGTTACTATATATAATATTCTATACTAGGTCATCATTAAGAAATACAGTCGGATAGTGCCTAATGTTCTTATTGCTATTTTAATTCATAAAATTCTAGGTATTAAGCACTTAAATTCTTGTATCATATAATTATTTACATAAAAACTACATAATAAAATTACTTATTTTAACAATGAACAATGACCCCATGCTTGTGTTGCGATCTTACAACTAGATATCGCGCGTTTATCATCGTTGCTAGATAGTGCAATTTTGTTTACACTTTGCGTAAATATTTCATGTTTCAGGGATTTAAACACGATTCTGCAACCGTTCTCCGACAGTCGTTTCTCCTTTGGACTGTTCACCGACAGGACGTTTCGTTTTTGAGAGATTCGTCGATAGAACGTTTCACCTATGGATGTTTCGCCGACAGAATGGTTCGCATTTGTTAGTTTCGACGACAGGACTTTTCAACTATGGAATATTCGCCGTCAGATCGTTTTATCTACGATTGTTTCGACATGGCTTTTTCACTATTTAACTACAAAGCTATGAAGAAAGAAAATGTTTTAATGGAAGACCGCCTTTACTTTTAATGAATGGTATTTATCTATTACCTATCCATATTCGTTTATTTTGTTATTGCAAACATTGGGGAAATATAAAAACAAATGATTAATGAAACGTATTTTTTTTTTTTTTATTTTTTTTTTATTGTTTATTAATTAAGGAACAAAACAAAATATTAACTGTTGAACATCACAAAAACCTCAATAGGTTTGTCCGGATGTTGAAACACCATTCAAGCAATCTTAATACTAACGAAATATATAATTTATGGTTAAACATAGTATCGAAATCATTGTGAGGTAGTTAGTAAATAAACCAAAAAAAAAAAAAAGTACAAAAACGACGACGGTACGGTACATAACAGACAGCCCGTCTTTGCTAATTACTAATAGAATGAAATTTAAACAGGATGATGCATCTTCAAAGAGAATCAAAGTATTTTTTGTATTTATTTTTATAATTATTATTTGTTATTTCCGTTTGAATATTTGTTGGAACTTCATTCATTAGAGTAGGTATTAAATAAGCGGTCGTTCGTTTCCCGTAATAGTTTTTGTATCTTGGTACTACTAGTTTTGATTGGGCTGCCATTCTTGTTGCTATGCTATGATTAAATTTATTTTGCAGTTCTTTGTTAGTGAACTGTTCTATCAATAACCATTTCCGTATTTTAGTGTGTATTGGCAAGATTTTACAATATTTAAAGAAACCTGTTACGTCATCATCACTATAAAGTGTTTTTTTAATTTTATTTGGTATTATTATTTTTAATAAACGAAGTTGTAGGTTGTATATTTTGTCCAGGTAAGTTTTAAATGTTCTGCCATAACTAGTAACTCCATATGAAATTATTGACTCCGCGAGTGCATTGTAAAGGTTAAGTAATATTTTAAAAGGTACTTTGCTTTACTTTTTTATTATAAAGTGTGGATTACAATGTGATTAAAAAAAATATCTTCAATTTACAGTTTTATTATAAGTAGGTAAGTACATAGTTAAGTATACCTAGGTATAAATGATATAAAATTATTTCATTAGGTGACAAATATGTGCCCATCCATTTAAATATGATTTTAAGTCCATCTGATTCTTTTCAGATAAATGTGTCTCAATCCTTTTCCTGTAATAATCTCTACCGCCACGCTTTCGCTTAGACATAGGTTCTGCGGATTTTATTCTTTCAATAATGTTCTCTGTATTCTTTTGCTCCTTTTTAAACTCTGATATAGTTTTAAATATGTTCCACTTCTGTCGATTTAGTAGTGTGTTCCATCTATTATGCCACGATTCAAGGGCGTTCTGTGATAAAGGAACATATGATAATATACTATCATGTACTGACCACAGAGTAGGTGGAAATTGCGGTGGAAGTCGTTTCATTGTCATTATAGAGCTAACTGATTTTGTAATTCTCATTGATCCGTTGATATAATATTTTTCGAATCACGTTATCACATCAATTGCTTCGTCCGGTATAATTTCGTCTTTTATTATAGCAAAGGCTTCAATAATTTCACTTGGCTCTAGAAATGCCAGTGCACCGAAATGCCGCATCTTATGAGCGAAATCTGCATCATTATTGTATTTCGTAGCTAGACCAGCTTTTTGTATATGACGATATATACTCTGATTTAAATGGAAAAAACACAGTTTATTTAAACAATTGGGAAATGTTTTTTTGATAGCTTTCATAGCGGAAACTTCAAAATCAGTGAGGATAATGTCCGGATCCAAATGGACATTCAATTGATTAAATCCCACGCATTTAACAATTTCTAAAAAAATTGTATAAGATTTTGATACTTGATACCCAGTTGTAATTAAATAATTTTATAATCTTTTGTTTTTATATTTCCCCAATGTTTGCAATAACAAAATAAACGAATATGGATAGGTAATAGATAAATACCATTCATTAAAAGTAAAGGCGGTCTTCCATTAAAACATTTTCTTTCTTCATAGCTTTGTAGTTAAATAGTGAAAAAGCCATGTCGAAACAATCGTAGATAAAACGATCTGACGGCGAATATTCCATAGTTGAAAAGTCCTGTCGTCGAAACTAACAAATGCGAACCATTCTGTCGGCGAAACATCCATAGGTGAAACGTTCTATCGACGAATCTCTCAAAAACGAAACGTCCTGTCGGTGAACAGTCCAAAGGAGAAACGACTGTCAGAGAACGGTTGCAGAATCTTTAAACACAACATTTTGTCTACGAATGACTTTACTATTAAATAAAACGTTTTCGTAATCTGTGATGCTTAGATCACGAACTATCGAAGATTTCACTCCTTTTGCTTTTTTAATTATTTTATCCTCTTTTTATTCATTTGATGTAACATAAATTCATTTTCTACACTATAATTACTGGTATCGAAGTATTGCAAAAACTGATGTTTAATATCGCGATAAAAAATCATTAGTGTATATTTCGTAAACAAAAGAATCCGTATCCGTATAACATAATTTCACTCTTTCCTTATAAAAAGGTTTGATTATATTATAGTGAAAGTAGTACATATGTGATTTAGACAGTTCTAAAACAGTAAAACCAATATATATAGGCTTGTCTAAAATTAAATGATCTGGTTTCATTTGTATCGCTACTAAGTTCTCGGATAGAACTGATGCGCTATGAAAATAAGGGTTGCTCACGAGTCTCTCAGTGTAGGAGGACTTTTTGGTTTTGTTATTCACATCATTCCACTGATTAACCAAATGAACAGACACTCTGTTTTCAGTGTTTTCCAAGGTTTTTCCAAAAACGCTATTATTTAACAACTTGAAGAAATCTTGTTCAAATGTACTGTTTGCCTTTTGTCGTAGTTGTGTATTTAATTCAATATATTGCTTTAAATAAGCACTTTGTCTGAATGTGATGACTCTATGAATTTTACGTAGTATCAAACCGTGTTCCAAACATTTTTTTAAATATATGAATTAATGAATTACATAGTTGTAGGAGATGGGCTTGGTGAGAGAAACACTTTTTGGTTATATCTTCGTTTATTTTTAGGCTCGTTAGTTATTTTAATACAAATTTTTACTTCTTGTCGTCTTGTCGTCGTTAGCTTTCTTAATTCAATCGTCCGCCATCATTTTCACTCCCACTCTCACTCTCACTCACTCCCATCTCATTCATTCTTCTTACATTCCATTTTACTAATTAATTTTTAAGTTTCATTCCACGTTAAGCTTTAACTGTCGTATTTATAAGAAAATAGTCCCACAGTTCGGCTATTCTGACCTTTAGTCTGACCTCAGACTATACTACGTTAAACTAGACTACTTTACTTCTACTTACAATAGTTACAATCCAATGGTTCAAATTTTAAATTTACTTCTGAAAACTTTTACACATCAACTGCTTAGATTCTAAGTTTGTAAGTAACAAAATATTATGTGGAACTTGGTAACAATAATACAACTTAGTTTGTGAAAGAAACAAAATAAACTTACTTCTTAATTCAACAATGAATTTTACTTAACTTTTTAACCGACGAAACAAAAAGGAGGAGGTTCTCAAGTCGACACGTATTTTTTTTTTTTTTTTATGTATGACCACGCATATCTTTTTACAGAATAGTCCGAATTGAACGATTCTTTTTTTATTGGGGATGGTATACCTCGAAGTTGGTCCCATATAAATTGTATTAACTTTGCTTGGGTACTTTTTGAGTTAGCTTCAATAATACGTATTTTTCCCACTTAGTCTATGTGGATGATGTTCTAATATTTTTTCCAGCCACTGTTATTTACAAAGCAGATCGTGATATTCGAATTTGTGTGGGGTAGGTACCACAACAAAAAATTGAAAAATAAAAAACTTTTTACAAAAAAGACAACCGACTTCCAAAAAAAACTTTAAGTGAATAACTTTAATTTCGGAAGACACGAAAATTCAAAACCAAAGACAGGGTGGGTATACCTCGAAGTTGATCCCATGTAAAATTGAAAACTACAATCCACAACTAAGGGTAGAAAAATTGGGGTTGATTGATTTTGCACCTACTGAATTTCCAACTGTGAACCGGTTCTGGTGAAACGCACACAAATAATGTAGTTCTAATGAACTATATAATAAAGACCTGGAGTTGATCTGACGATGGAGACGGAAGACAGTCGCGAGAGCTCCTCAGGAGTTTGGGTTTATGTCATTCATTTTGATGAGAACTTTAGACCTGGCTGGGGTATGACTGTCATCGAGGGTCTGACGATGGAGACGGAAGGCTGTTGAGGGAGTTCCTAGTTGAGGAAAATAATAACAATATTAAAGCGATAATTATAAATGCTGGTATTCAGCTGCATCCGGTTAGACTGGAATTACAGGAAGGCTAGGCAGATTGATTGATTACCGTAACGGCCCAGCACAAAATTAACGGGAACATCCTACGCTCAATATCACCATAAACCTTCGTGCCCTGAAAAGTTGCAACTACTGGAGGTATAGCAACACAACCATCGCTATCTTTCAGTCTGCTTCCTATGCTTTCATCGTCAAATTTTACTAAAATACAATCCGCTAATTCTCCTTCCCCTAGTTGATCCCTGCGCAGTGATGGCCATTTCGTTTTTTTCACAATACCCATTGCACCATTGACGAGGCCCTCAGATACTGATATGTTACGTCTCAGCATAATACGGGATTCGGTAGCTAATTTTACCTCAGATAAAAGGCCACCACAATTGTTCACATCTTTTGGAACTACATTATCTGGAGGTTTCTTTCCATAGGTAGCAACTTCACGAGACTCATCTATGGAACGAATTGTATAAACGCAATGGTGTTTTGAATTCATAGCTGTCATCTTACTATTGTACTCGTCAATCTGCTTGACGGTAGGGAATATTCAAACAACAACACCATCCTTTAACTCTTCACCTAAAGCTACCCTTCGCCTTTGACAGAGCAGTTCCATTGAACGGTTGTCAATTCGCCTACGCGTAGATTGTTTAACAGGTCAACGAATTCGACGTCATTTCGTTGTCTCATGATAATGGTTAATTACCAGAATAAAAATGAGTGCCATAAATTAACTTCTGCAGCATCCCAAAGTGGTTGTGCAAAGCACCAATTTTACAGGTTGCAGTTGCATGATGTCGTCAAAGAGAATAATATTTATACCTCAAAATAACTTGTCGTTGTTTTTTTTTAAACTCCTGTAGCCGCAAATGAATTACTCAAACTCTCCGCTCTGGATAACGACAGTATTAAAAAAATAAAAATATATATGCTGTTTAATTTGATAAAAAATTATAATAATAATAATTCATTTATTTTCAGACAAAGTCCGTCATATAAATTAATAACATATACACACACACAAGTATAAGTAGTTATTAAGTATTTATCTAACATTGTATTATTCCCATTTATTCATAAACGTTGGTTTAACGTCAAAAGTGTATAGTTAAACAGTTGCTAATCATTACATAACTTTAAACAACGTTTATAAATAAACCTAATATAATACCACGATATATGACCGAGGCAAATATGTATTTTAAAGAATAATCAAAAAAATTGGTAGGTAGTAGATTTTAGCTACATCAATAAATAGTAACTCAAAAGCGAAAAATTAAAAACTTTTTTACAAAAAATTAAACCGACGAAAAAAAAAATTACTGAAAAGCAAAAAATAAAAAATATACCTTTTAGTGTAAGTAAGTTCCTAAACTAATTTACGTAACAAACTTTGAGTCGGCGCCAAACAAACCAACAAACAAATTGATTAATTACAAATAATTATAGCGCATAATGGCAGCTTGATGAATCTTCGTTGAATGTGTGATCGCGCCGACTCAAAGTTTGTTACGTAAATTAGTTTAGGAACTTACTTACACTAAAAGGTATATTTTTTATTTTTTGCTTTTCAGTAAATTTTTTTTTCGTCGGTTTAATTTTTTGTTCCTCTCTTCTATCATCCTTACCACCTTACATACTTCATCATCTTCACCTTGAATTTAAGTTAATTATACAACACAACTTACAATTAATCTTTATGCATTTTATTTTAATAACATGCACTTTAGTTAAATACTCAAAACAAAGGAAAATTAATACAACTTTGTAATGCAACACCACAATGTGTTACACCTCATTATAGGTAAATATAATTTTATGTGAACATTTATGTTCATGTGACATTAGTCATTGATACAGCACTACAACAAAATTAGGTTTATTACAACAACAATGATGAGTTACTTCCTATAAGTAACTTCTAATCTTACACATCTTAAATTCTTAACTCAATATTTTTTTTTTTTTTTTACAGTGACACCAACTTAGATAAGCACATACCTACTTCTTATAGCAACCAAATTACAATTTTAACAAAATTTCAAAATACAGCAACACATCAAAGATTAAGTTATATCTCATCGTTAGGAAGATTTAATGAAGGTTATGCCACCTAATATAGCTAGCATCTACCTATCACATTCTATTAGACAAAATAGAATGAGTAAGAGATTAACTAGAACAAACTCATGGCCACAATTTCATACAGTCTGCACCTGTTGAAGACTTAATAGGTCCTTCTGCATTAAGGACTACCTTTTGCACATGATACCTTCCTTTACCTACATTCTTGACAACTTTATATGGCCCTAAAAATTTTGGTTTCAGTTTCATTACATTTCCAAATTGTGTTCTGCGAATGGCAACTATGTCCCCTTCTTTATATTCTTGTTCTTCTTTCCTTTTTTTATTAAATGACTTGATATTCTCCTCTTGTATTTTTAAAATTTGTGCTTTAGCTTCCTGTCTTAAATGATGTCGTTTTTCAATAAAATCTTGCCTGCTTTCTTCTTCTATTAATTCCAAAATTGAAATATCTTCTTTCTGCTTCATTTTCGTTCCAAAAAATAAATAAAAAGGTGAGGTATTTATTGATCTTTGATAGGTACTATTGATAGCCCTTTGAACATGACTTACATACTTATACCAATGAGTTGGTTCCTGTACACACATCTTAGTCAACACAGAGATAATTACCCTATGAATGCGCTCAACTTGTCCGTTGCCTCTTGGGATGCCTGTAGTGATTGTATGATGCTGAATACCCTCTTGGTTACAGTAATCTTGAAAATCCTTTCCTGTAAAGGCTGTCCCTTTGTCAGTGATAATTCTTGATGGATTTCCATAATCTTTTTGATGAACTTTCAGTTTGTCCACTGTCTCTTTAGATGTTAAAGTCTTTGTGGGATATATCCAAACAAATTTGGTATAAGCATCAATGACAGTTAAAATGTAATTATACAATTTCTTTGTAGCATCCAATGGACCAAGATGATCACAGTGCAGCGTCTCTAATGGAAGTTCTCCTTTTTCTATTGGGTTGAGGAAGCCTTCTTGTTTTCCCTCCTTCTTACTGGCCAAAATACATGGAACACATCCCAATATTGTTTTATCTATCTTCTTAGTTAAATCTTTTATGTAATAATCTTTTTCTATCATATCAATAGTCTTCTTCTTTCCGAAATGTCCTACTTCATGAGCTCTTCTTATAATTTCGGTGTCCATGACTTCTGGTATAACTAATTTCTTCTCAACTCCTTTGTAAACTAAATCATTGTCAATGTAAAAATCTTTGTATTCTTTCTCTTTCAAAATATCTCTTATTAAATTTAAATTTTCATCTTCCTTCTGGGCTTTACATATTCTTGCATGTAATTCTGACTGGATAAGGTAAACATGTGGGTTTCTGCTTAGTGCATCAGCATGTGGCATCTTCTTTCCTGACCGATGAACTATTTCATAATCAAAATCTTGAAGGAACAAGACCCATCTAGCTACCTTGGTAGATACTTCATTCTTATACAATGTCTTCTGGAATGCTGAACAGTCAGTCACAATCTTGAAATGAATCCCAAATAAATACTTTCTAAACTTCTTAATACCTTCAACCACTGCTAAAGCTTCCAGCTCATAGCTGTGATAATTTTGTTCAGTAACACTGGTCTTCTTGCTCATGTAATGAATAGGGTGTAATTTTCCATCTTGACTATCTTTCTGCATAAGAATTGCCCCAAATCCATACTTTGACGCATCTGTATGCACCTCTGTGTCCAAGCCAATTTCAAATATTTTCAACACAGGTTCACTGCAAAGTTTAGTTTTCAAAATTTCAAATGCTTTTCTCTCATCTTCCCCAAAGTAAAATGCCCTATCTTTCTTTAGTAATTCAGTTAGTGGTCTAGCTATAATTGCATAACTTTCAATATACTTGCGAAAGTATGATGTTAACCCCACAAAACTATGAACCTGTTTGGTTGACTTTGGTTCTGGAAAACGAACAACTGCATCAGTCTTACTAGGTGATGGTTTGACCGTACCATTTTCAATTACATGGCCTAAATATTCTACTTTTCTTTGTAATAGCTGACACTTTTTCCAATTAATTTCTAACCCATATTCAGAAGCAACTTTTAAAACTAAACTGAGACGATCTAGAGCCTCTTTTTCATCGTTAGCTAGGACTACAACGTCATCTATAAAAATTAAAACTATTCTCTGACCAACTAAATCTCTAAAAATGATGTTAATGAACCTACTGAAGTAGTTTGGACATATAGACAGACCAAAAGGTGCCCTTAGAAACTCGTATTGCCCTTCTGGACTGCTAGTCACAAAAGAAGTGTACTTCACCGAACCCTCATCCACTGGCAAATGAAAAAATCCATTTTTCAAATCTAGTGTACTAAAAACTTTTGATTTACTCAATTTATCAATATGGTCATCTATGACTGGCAAGGGAAACTCATCTTTAACCATCTTTTGATTTACTTTTCTGTAATCTACACAAACTCTATAGCTACCATCTTTCTTCTTGACCAATACTAATGGACTTGCATACTCCGAATAGCTAGGTCTTATTATTCCCTTCTCCAACCACTCCTCAACTTGTTGCTTAACTACTTCTTCTTCTTTGATAGCTAATCTTCTTGGACGCTGAGCAACTCGGATATCATCTTTCATTATAATCTTTAATTTGATAGGTGGCTCCTTAATCTTTAATGGCTTATAGTTGTCAATGAGCTCTTGAACCACAGGGATCTGAGAAATAAGCTCCTCATATTCGCAAGGTAAACTTAACAAACACAGACTGTAATCATCTTGTGGCATAAGCTTGACTACACCTTTGTCTAATAAGATAGTTGCATTTACCAAGAAAGATTGACCTAATATGACCTGATAAGGAATAACACCTGATGGAACAACATAAAAACAGGTTTCAAAACTTTTATTGTCAACTTCTAAAAATGTTTTGAACTTACCCAGAGTACACACCTTCGCCGATCCTAGTCCTGTTAGTATAACTTTATCTTTGACGTATACGACGTCGTTTAAACCGAAAAACAACTCAGACGTTATTAAATTATAGTCACAGCCCGTATCTATCAGCGAATCAACAATAACACCGCACATTTTAACACTTTTCACAGACTTATTCGTTTTGTTGTTGTTTACGTTCGAAACGTCAAATCGATTTTGACAGCCACTGCTTATTTGACAACTGCCAACAGTAGTACCAACATCAGTGTCTCTGGTCGATCCATTCTTCCCATCGTCGTTCAACTCGTTCACTCGTTCGGTGTTGTCACTGCTACCAACATTATCGGTCACACACATAGACTTTCCAGTTCCGCTTGCGTTCCTTGTGTTCGATTTTAATGCATCACGAGGAACAATATGGCCGCTGCAATCTTTGCTTAGGTGACCGAACTTATTGCACCGAAAACATTTCACACCATTCGGACACTGACTAGCCACATGATCCTTTTCACCACACTTAAAACACACACGAGTGGATGGTGATGACCGCTTTTCACCTGATGTTTTCTGCTTACTATCACCGCTTTGTTTACTCGTACTGGCCGCACTATGTTTGCTTTCGTTGCTTCTTTTCATCTTTGACTTCATCATGTCGTAAATTGAGAGTTTTTCTTTCAGCACGCTGTACGATGTAATTCCGTATAATATTGCCTTATTGCTTTCGTAATCAGTTATGCCGTCTACTATGTACTGTATAGCGATCTAATCGGGAAATTTTGCTCTTTTTCCCAATTCCTTTATAATGAGCATATACTGATACACAGTTTCGTCTTTCCTTTTCTTGCGGCTTGCCATGAATTCATGCATTTCTTTTGAATTTAATGCGTCTGGGAACTCTTTGAGAACAGCCGTCTTCAAATCGTCGTATGACTTAAACGTCTTCTCGGATTTAAGCCATAATTCCGCAGTACCCACAAGCGATCGTCGAGCGATGATCAGCTTCTGCTGGGCGGTCCAGCCAAATATTTCAGCATTATCGTCGATGTCGGCAGCCCATTTTGACGAAGAATAGGTTTTATCATCGCCACTAAACTGCATTATGCCGTACGTAGCATCGGACGACATCACGGCTGACGCCCCAGCTACCGCAGTCGAACTGGTGCCGGTATCCACACCTCTAATCTCCTTATCCACAGGCATCTTCTTGTGGAAGTCTTCGTATGTAGTGAATAGTAGCAGCCACCTTGCCGCTTTTTACCCAGCTACTTCGTCGTTCGTCTTTCTTCTTAAACGTATCGCGTGGCACCCGCCAGCGATCCGCTGCAGCCAAATGTTTCCAGTCAATCCCGGACGTGCCCACAATTGTAGGAGATGGGCTTGGTGAGAGAAACACTTTTTGGTTATATCTTCGTTTATTTTTAGGCTCGTTAGTTATTTTAATACAAATTTTTACTTCTTGTCGTCTTGTCGTCGTTAGCTTTCTTAATTCAATCGTCCGCCATCATTTTCACTCCCACTCTCACTCTCACTCACTCCCATCTCATTCATTCTTCTTACATTCCATTTTACTAATTAATTTTTAAGTTTCATTCCACGTTAAGCTTTAACTATCGTATTTATAAGAAAATAGTCCCACATAGTTATACATACTTATTATATAAATTTGAAACCAGTTTTTTAGTTTTACCTCCAGGTGGTATGCATTTTTCAGGACAAAACGGTAAGTCATTATGATCGCTGTGTAAGGAATCAGGGTAAAACAGATCGACTTCTAGTATGAAACCCCATTTCGCATTACCATCAATGCAATCTACATGTAATTGGTTTATTTCATCTTGATTTAAAAATCTAAAATCTGAACATACTGTAACCGTAAAGGTTATTGCAGTCCAAATAAACTATAAAACATTGCGGTTTTGATGCTTCGCATTTTGTTAAATACTTATTATTAGCTTTTGCATAGCGATGGGAGCACATACACAAACCACCTCTAATACCGTTTTGAATCATTCGTACGATGGCTAAATCAGAAACGAGTTCAAGTTGCACACCCGTTTTCAGTAGCATTGCGTCAAATGATAAGCTAGGCGCGGTTATATAAAATGCAGGGTCTAGTTTATAATGCTGTTTACAAGTTTTTCGAAATTTCTGGAATATATCAGTTAGTAAAAGAACATCTGTTTTCAAATATAAATCAGTATATTCACCTAAATCTTTTATATTAAATTCATTCCAAACCAAACAAGCATGTTTATAATCTTCATCTGAAATAGCTTGGTTAGTTAGAACGCTGAAAAAGTGTTGCCTCGATGGTAACTTTGTTTCTTCGTAACATTTCCAGTTAGTCATGTAATCACAAGGATATACTCCCTTCCTTGTAAGCAAATTAAATTGATCATTTTTAGGAAAATGAGAGCGTAACGTGATGAAATCATCATTATGCATAGTTTTCGCAAGTTTGTCTAAGCTAGCTCCTAAAAAATTAAATGAATCTAAAAATCGTAATTGAACGTATTCATTATCAGCAATCTGTATGAATTTGGAAAAAGAAATATATTTGTCTTTAGTCTTCGGAATAATTCTCAACTTTCCAGGCATTTCACCTATTTTTTTTAGAAATAAATGGCAATCGTATCCGATAAGTCATGGAAAAATATCGGTATGAATTTAGGTATTTTATACTGTAGATTACAGTGTCTATGAGCAGCGCCACGGTATCGCCCTGTTATATGACAATGATCTCTAACTTTACTAGTCGAAAGCAGATTTTCACATATATAACATTTATAAGCTTGTCGAAAATCTCGCGCGTCGTCTTTTGTAAAGGTCATGATCTGGGTTTCGGTTAATATTTTGTAAATCTTTTTAACATCAGCAGAAAGAAAGTCTATGAATTTTGAAACACAGTCAAAACCACGATAACTTTTAAATCCCTTATCATTAAAAGCATAATTTAACGAAGAAACAATGTTATAGGCGAATGCTACAGGCACGTGTCGTTGTAGAAATGATGTGTTAGCAGTGTCGGGTTCACTAACGGATGTTGGTTCCAGCAATGTTTCGAAATCAGCGTATATGGCGAATGGAATGTCTTGTTTTCTATCATAATGTTTAAACTGTAAGACAGACCCTTTTTCAGGTAAAATAGTTACGATTCCCCCACACAGATGATTATCGATTTGTCTAGGAGTAGGAAAAAACAATAAGCAACTTTCGCAAAAATATAATTTACTATGATGTTTTGTGATTTGGGTTTTAACAAGACGAGGTAAATCTTTGATAAGGCAATAATGGGAAAAACGATCATTTTCTAAGAACAGTAGATTTATCCTTACACGATTCAGGTCTGTACAGAGGACCTGTTATTAGCTTATTGTTTTTTAAACCGTATACGTATATATTTAAAAAAGGATTATTTCTTTCTAAAAATAATTATATCTGAAAAAGTCATGGGAAAAGAAATTTCGTTAACATTTAACACATCGAGAAAGTGAGGATAAGATGTTACTCGCTCTGGATGTCGATTTGTTGGATACAAGGCAGCCACAATGCACCACAAAAAACAATAATTATCATTATTGTGAATATTCAAACACGCTTTTTTGTTTTTTATAAACTTAGGTAAATCTATAAAATAAGATCCACTAAGTGGCTGATACATATTAACATTGACTTCTAAATGCAAGTTACTTAAGAATGTCCATCCACTGTCTCTCTCCTCAAATTCTTCAATTTTTTTCAACAAAAACGTGACAATCGTTTTATAAATAGTATTAAAATCATAATTTAAATGTATGACAAAATGTTTGGTGGCAAAAGATTTGATTTCTTGTAAATCATTTTTGTACAATAGAAACAAACAAAAAAGTTCAAAATAAATTTTTACTGCGGTATGTTTTTTAAGTGAAACATCAACTAAAGATTTAACCTGTTCGCGAATATTACTAAAAAAAAAAATCTGGAAAATTATTTGCTTCATCTTTGGATGCAATAACTCGGTAACTAATAATACGTCCTTTAAACGATGAACGTAAGATTTCAACGTTTTCAAGAATAGGCAATGTATTATTATTTTTGTGTTTATTAGTTCGTAAGTGACTGGTCCAGCGACGATTATCTACATAAATATCGCAAACCGAGCAATGAGGCATTTTTGGTGAAATTATAAAATGTATCTATAAAAGTACTATATGAACTAAATTTAGTAGGGGAAGGTGGGGGGAAACCGGACAGGGGGTGAAACCAGATAGTTGCTATTTCATTACTCCGCGTACAGCTGTCTCACTCTAGCTAGCGGTGAAATACGCGCGAACGCTTACTCAGTGCAGTTGCAAATGGCGGCGACGGTAACATCTCAGCGCGTGCGTCTATAAACGAAAATTGTAAACAAAGGTAAGCTATCTAATATTTTGACTTTTTTAAAGTGTTGTCATTAAGTTTAGCTACGTGCTATCTTATAGAGTTGTATATTTTATGAAGTAATACATATTTAACCTTTTACAATGGTATTTGTTGTTGCTATGAGTGTAAACATAATCTCTGTTATTATTACAATTTCAAACATGGCACCTGTGGGGTACAAGCGGACGGGGTGATTTCGACTATCCGGTTTCACCCCGATTGATATTATGTATAGGTGTTGCAGGCGTTTGTTTTATCCCTCTGTTTAATTACATTTTTTTACTTTTTACAGAGTGCGAGCGTCAACATGCCACGAACATATGTGAAAAAGTCAAATAGGCTGCAGTGGTCGGAGTCAGACATGCTTTTAGCCATAAATTCAGTGCTGGAAGGCAGAATGGGATACCTTTTAGCGTCACACACGTATAGTGTACCCAAAAGTTCCTTAGAAGATCGTGTGAAGAAGATCAAAGCTGGAAAATCCAAAGATGAAGTGTTTCGTAAGTGCCCTGTTACTGCAAAATGCGTCTTCACTGATGAGCTGGAAGGTATGCTAGTTGAACATATCAAAACTATGGAATCTCGACTATTTGGATTGACTAAAACAGATCTGCGACTTTTGGCATTCCAATTGGCTGAAAGAAATAATTTGAACCACCCTTTTAATAAGGAAACTGGACTCGCTGGCTTAGATTGGGTTAGTGGATTTCTAAAACGTCATTCTGAATTGTCACTAAGATCACCTGAAGCTACATCAGCTGCGAGAGCAATGGGCTTTAATAGAGAAAGAAGAAAGAAAGAAAGAAAGAAAGAATAATGTTTATTTGGACACAGTTCGTGAAACACATATACAAAAAACAATCATAAAAAAAAGTGAAAATAATGCAACAATAGTGTGTGCCTCACGGCTGCGCCAAAAAGGTTCATTTCAGCATTAATGCCAGACAAATGCAGTCTGACGCTGGTTTTCTAATGAACCTTAAGGGACAAGTGACGGAAGTACAAACAGTTTCAACATACCTAATATATAATTAATATACTTCTATAAAAATAAATATATAATCAAAACTATGTATCACATTATAATTACAAAAAAACTAAGTACCTAAACAACAAGAACCGTCCTAACAAAAACCTGTCCTTAGCGATTAGCGACTGCTAGATTGATCCGTGCACGGTGCACTCGCAATGCGCTGCAGGCCGCCGACCGCGGCGGACAGATATACCGACAGTTGTTTCGTTTTATTAGAAAATTACTGCGGGTTGTATACATAAAAATAATAAAAAATATGAATATTAATAGATTATTTATATTAAGTAGGTAGTAAACACCAAAAATAAAAATTGTCTTATACTATCCGAAGTAAGTGAATTATGTAGGTACCTACCTATAACAGTAAATGAATGTACAATGTTGAGTAGAAGAAGGTAAGCGTCATTTAATACGATATTTTTCTTGTGCTAATCAGGATAGTTTAGTCTCGTGTAAGTGTAAAATAACTAAATAAGCTCCTTTCTGTTTTAGTTGTTCCGTTTTAACGATCCACACACTGTGGGTACACAAACAAAAGTATCGTCTTCTAAGGATTTTATTGCAACGCCACAGAGTTGGGGACCAATGAGGCGGCAAAGGACGGAAAATTACCGAGCGAGCGCAACCACCCGCGTACCCAATATAATATTGTTATGGCACAACAGGAGTGATGTTTTAAGCTAAGTACTGTAGTCATTTTATATAAGTGAAACATTTAGGGCGACCATATCTAGTTTCTGTTGCGAGTGTATCAGATACTGCCGTAAACGCGTTCTGAACGTATGGATAGTGCCCAGTACCCTTAATGGTGGTGGGATATTATTCCAAACCTTAGATGCAGCATATCGGAAAGTGCCTCTGAAAGCTGCTGTCCTATGAGACTGCGTTGAAAGTTGTTGTGCACATTGCCTGGGCGCGCAATCTCGTCTACTGGTCATCCAACTTAGCTTCTCGTACAAATACTTCGGTTTCTGGGATTTAACGACACCAAAAAGCAGGCACGCGAGATGTAACTTCCGTCTCGACTTCATCTTGAGAATGAAGTGTTTGTTTAGAAAGGGGGTGACATGACTTCTGGGGGGAACAGAGTAGCAGAAGCGCGCACATGCATTTTGGACTCTTTGTATGAGTCGATCGGTACGAGCCAGCAAGCGGGGACCATAAACCGTATCAGCGTAATTTAATTTTGACAGAACAAGGGTTTCGACTAGCTGTTCACGTAGCTTTTCAGACAAAAATGGTCTCATCTTGTAGAGCAGTTTCAGACGATAAAAGCAATTTCTTACGGAGTTAGCAATGTGTTTCTCAAATCTAAGGCTATTGTCCATACATAACCCAAGGTTCCGCGCCTCATTCACACGCTCAATAGGCTCACCCATGAGAGTTAAATTAAGGCTTAAAGGTATCTTCTTCAATTGCTGCCTAGTACCAAACAACATATACTTGGTCTTCAATGGATTTAATGCCAGACAGTTCTCATCTGACCAGGCGGCGATTCTTTCTAGGTCGTCGTTTAGGTCTCTTATGGCCGACTCATAATCCTCCGGATTGAAACATAAATACAGTTGGACGTCATCGGCATAAATATGATACTTGCATTTCTGAAGGCACTTTATTATGTCTGCACAGTAGAGAATAAAGAGGATCGGACCCAAAATTGATCCCTGAGGAACGCCTCTTTCTATAGAGGTAAGGGCCGAAGTCAAGGTAGTACCATCCGACAAACGCAATTCTACATGCTGTTTCCTGTTACTGAGGTAGCTGTGGAACCATTTAGTGGCATTGTCGTCAAAACCGTAGTATTTTAGTTTTGACAGTAATAGCGAGATGTTAATACTATCAAATGCACGGGAAAAATCGAGCAGCACCATCAATGAACACATGCCCTTATCTTGAGCCGATAGAATATTGTCCGTAACATCCAGCAACGCCGTAGACGTGCTGCGCTGTTTCCTAAAACCGGATTGTAGATCAGGTAACACGTCGTTCTCTTCTAAATACCGAGTCAGTTGCCGGCACACTACCCTTTCCATTACTTTTGAAAGACAGGGCAGAATACTTATAGGCCGCAAGTCTTTAACTTCTACAGGGTTTGGACTCTTAGGTAGGGGTCTAACTGTAGCAACTTTCCATTGGTAAGGAAACTTTGATGTCCATATGGAACAATTAATAATGTAGGTAATAGTTGCTAAAGTGTGCGGCAAAGTTAGATTAAGCATACTTAAGGATATGTTGTCGTAGCCTTCGGCATTTGACCTTAGGTCAGAAATAATGCGGGAGATATCGGATTGGTCCACCGGAGCAATTGTGAATATTGCTTCACTATATCTGTGGGTCTCATAGAATGATATAAGCGACGTGCCAGCTACCGTGTTGCCAGGGACATTCAGAAATGCGTTATTAATCAGGTCTGGGTTTCTAAAATGTGGAGGAAGGTCTTGTTGCTTTGCGGGTGCAAAAGTAGATTTAATGTTCTTCCATAGTAATTTTGGATTGTTTATTTTATTATTGATGTTGTGCCTAAAGTATGCAATCTTTTCATAATACAAGGAACTTTCTACTAACGATTTTAACTGCTTATAGTAATTTTTTTTAGTTCCCGATTTTGTGGACCTATATTTGGCTAATGCATTGTCCCGCAACCGCATCATGAGCTGGATAGTGTCCGTAATCCAGGGATACGATAATTCCTTAATACGACAAGTCTTAAGCGGCGCGTGAACATCAAACACGGATATTATGCAGTGATTAAAAGTATCAACCATGTCATTCACATCGGTAAATTCAAAAACACGACCTATGTTTGATTGTGACAAATCCGTAATAAAACTATCCATACATATATCTTTCATCGACCTAAATGTGGTTACATACGGTATAAATTTGTCCCGCTTTATGTGAAATTCACTTACTATAATAGAATGGCCTGTAATTGAACCAAAAGATTCTACTGTTGTGTACCTTGCCCTAAGGTCTGTGCACAATAGGTCGATAAGAGTCTCACTCGTATCTGTGAAATGCGTCGGCGACGTGACAAGTTGGACGAGACTTATGCAATTTAAAAATTCTTAGAGCTGTAGTGTCATCGGTTTTTAATCTTTTGGACACGCTTTATGCTAAGCACGCTTTCAATTCCACGCGAATTTATAACATGGACGAGACTGGATTGACTTCTGTACCAAAAAAAATAGGTAAAATTATATCGGTCAAAGGTAAAAAACAAGTTGGTGCCTTAGCTTCAGCTGAACGGGGACAGTTGGTAACGGCAGTGCTTTGCTTTTCTGCAGCTGGACATTATGTTCCACCTCTTATGATTTTTCCTCGCGTTCGAATGAAGAGTGAGCTTTTGGATGGTGGACCATCAGGCACAGTAGCTGTATGCCACCCAAGTGGTTGGATGCAACAACATATTTTCACTGAATGGATGCGTCACTTTATCGGCCATGTAAAACCAAGCAATGAAGATCCTGTGCTTCTCGTCTTAGATGGTCACGCCACTCACACTAAGAATCTAGAAGCTATTGAGTTAGCTCGTGCTCATGGTGTCATAATGCTCTGCTTGCCACCTCACAGCACGCATCGTTTACAGCCACTCGATGTTGGTTTTATGGGGCCTTTGAGCACGTTTTACTCGCAAGAAGTCCAATTATGGCTTCGTAATCATCCAGGGCGTGTTGTCACCCAATTTCAAATGGCATCTTTGTTTGGGACTGCTTATAATCGTGCCGCTACTATGCAAAATGCAGTGTCTGCTTTTACCAAAACCGGAATTTGCCCTCTGAATCCCAATACGTTTACAGATGTAGATTTTGCACCATCACAGACTACAGAAATATCATTTGTACCACCATCCACAAATGAATTCTCTCAGGAGCCAATGGAAAAAACTTCGTCCCCGCAAGCAGGAACATCTTCAGAAGGACAGACATTTTCAGATTCTTTAAATGAATTCTCTCAGGATCCGTTGCCTCGTGAAAGAACTCCTTCCCCACAAGCAGGAACATCTACAGAAGGACAAACGTTTCCAGATTCTTTAAGTCTTGTATCACCGAAAGATATCATGCCGATTCCTCATTTTAAAAAGAACATGCGGCCATCAGCGCGTCGAGGAAAAACTGCAATTTTGACTGAATCACCGTATAAAAATGAACTGGCAAATAAGGCTGTGTCATCAGTAATTAAAACAAAAAAAGGCAAAGGTAAAGGTATCGGTAAAAAGACGAATAAAGAAAACTATCAGGAGGATTCGGAGTGTTTGGTTTGTGGCGAAAAGTACAGTCAAACTAAGTGCACAGATGAATGGTACCAATGCACTGCTTGTCTTAAATGGGCTCACGAAAGTTGCATCAGTTGTTCTGAGCAAGAATTATTATTTTTTGTATGCAAAAACTGCGAATAATTTGATTATTTCGTTTTATTGTTAGTATCTGTATTCACCCCTTGAATAAAAAATGCCTATCCGGTTTGACCCATAGGTATGGGGTGAATTCGGATTTATAATTTTTATTAAAACATTTATTATTTTGTAGTTACTAAGATTGATCTCAAATATTTTTATGCCAAAGTTATGCCTAAGGTATACTTAAACATTTATGACAATGATTACCTCAATAAATAACATAGTGATTTATTTATTGTGTCTTTTTCTTAACTATCCGGTGTCCCCCCACCTTCCCCTACCTATGAGAATACTGAAAGGTTGAAAATCTAAAGGATTTATGTACCCAAATTTTAAATGTTAATATTTTTTTACGAAAATACAATCAAGTCTAACAATGTTGTTTTGGATCCTTCAACCTTTCAATTGTTACAGAACAATAAATACCTTACTCATTAATTTACTACATGCATCTAGTATTTGATTTTCCGGCTTAGCTCCTTGACTTGTAGTACTGTCAGCAAATGCAAATATTCTTGTGTGATCTCAGTAGAAAATCATAACAGAAAGTCAAATCCGATGTTTCCTGAAAATATCATACAAATGATTTAATTAAGTCTGTCCTGACATTACACTATTTCCTCTGCTTATCCCTAATGAGAAAAGTGCTAGGTATTATATTTACCTTTTATTTTTCCCATATTATTTACGTTGATTCCCAAGCCCAAACTTCTCAACGTAATGCTGTGTAATATCCTGACTGGCATGGAAACAACCCCGCAAGATTTCAAAGGTTTCCAAAATCTGCAAATAACAAACATAATATATATGATTTAATTAAGTAGATAATTACAATAAAACATCATATTATTACATTACCTCTGTTTACCACTAGTGATTCTTTTTTAAATATATTTACCTTTTATTTTCCTCAAATTATTGATGATGATTTTGCTTTAACTTCTAGTGCAGACCAAATTCCAAACAACACTTTTCAATACAATTCCATGTAAATAACGCTACCTGTAAGAAAACATACATATAATTTAATTAATTAGATACTTTAAAATGAATACGCATATCACGCGTGATTAAATGTTAAAATAATTAATTACCTTTACTTTCCTAAATTATTAACGTTTATTTCGCGTGAATGAATCAGTCAACCACTGCACTGTTGCTTTATGATAATGAAAGCCTATGATTCAGAATATTCGGCTTTTAAAACTAAACATAATTTATTCATTAGTTTAATACATATTGTTGGCGACGACAACGACTGATTAGAATTAAGAATTTGATTGAATAATAAAAAAACATTTTTTAATAGTCTTAGATATAAGTACCTAATATGTAAATTAACATAGGATAGTTTCATTTCCCTATAATTATAAGAAAAACCTGAATCGATACCCACGTATATAAATTATGATTGTAACTTGTACTTGTTGAACTTGTTGTAATAAGTAGATAGAAATAAAGATCGTAGTTAGCACCCTAACACAAAACCTAAGGTAAAAGGTATAAGGTATCCACACAAGCAGGTATTAGCTTAACAGAAACACAGGTAAAAACATGAACATTCACCTAAACACACATCAAAAGGTTTTGGTATCACTCATAAACAAGTTTTGACTTGTTTGAATAAATAGACTCGCCCTCGAAACAAGTTTCAACTTGTCGACGTAATGGCCTCGGCCAAAAGACGAGTCTCGACTTGCTCAGCCAATCAGGGTATCGATCGGGGAGCAGGTTACAACCTGTCAAGAAAAAAGGATCACGCTTGACCGAAATGTACGAGCCTAACTCACTTAGATTGGTTAAAAACCAAAAATTGTAAATTGCATTTATCCGGACTATCCGCTACTTAGTAGAAAACTACTTAAGCTATCTGCAAATGTAAACACTAGTTTTTTAGTGCGCGGCTTAATATATTCGTTAAATAGTATCAACATAAGTGGTGTTTCTGTTAGAATCCCCTACAAGAATTGGTCCTTCGAGCCGGATTTGAAGAACTGAAGCCTGAGTCTGAAGATACGTGAAGAATACATCAACTACGTGAAGATTCATCGAAGATAAGCAGCGTTCCACGAGAAGTTTATGTATTTCGTGAAAATTACGTAAGTAACGTGAAGATTATTTCAACAAGCCGCGCACTAACTACTCATCATTGAAGCCCTACGTTCGTCTGAAGATTATTGCTGGGAATAGGCGACTGGAAGATCGCTTATTCTCGAAGCCAGGCCCTCTTCGGAAGACAAGTTGGTGGGCACACGACCTGCTGAGTGAAGAATATTGCTGGGAGGGCCGACTACGAGTCACGCCGTGCCCTCTTGAAGCCCCTGCATCACTTGAAGCCCTACGTGTGCCGGAGAAGAATATTGCTGGGAATAGGTGACTGGAAGATCGTTTATTCTCGAAGCCGGGCCCTCTGCGGAGAACCTGTTGATGGAAACACGACCTGCTGAAGTGAAGAATATAGCTGGGAGGGCCGACTACAAGCCACGTCGCGCCCTCTCGAAGCCCAGTATCACTTCGAAGCCCTGCGTGTTTCAGTGTTATGTGAATGTTTATAGTGAATACATAGTGTTATGTGAACGTGTATAGTGAATACATAGGTGTCATATGAAAGTGTATAAGTGAATACATAGTGTTATGTGAATATTTATAGTGAATACATAGTGTTACGTGAACGTTTATAGTGAGTACATAAGCAACATTGAACGTTGTTTAGTGAGTACATAAAGAACATTAAACAGTGCTTAGTGAGTATATAAAGGACATTGTACTTAATGTTAAGCGAACATTATAGTGAAGTTTTAACTGAGTGCCTATTGCTGAAGGATTGTATCATAAACCCTGGTAAGTCACTGAACATTATTGACTCTAAATACTGTGTTAGTGAATAAACATGAAGACGCGAAGTCAAAAAGGAGATAGCACGCACTCGACCACGGAAGAAGAGACTACAGAGACGTCAGCTACCACCTCCGAGGCGGTGACAGATAGCAGCGCGCGTACTGAAGACACAACCGTGGTCGAGGAAGCCGATGCTACTTTGGTAGATAATAAAAAGAAGAAGGCAAAGTCGACTTCTAATAAAGCGAAAAATAAGAAAAAAGAATTAGAAGTCAGACTGGAATTAGAGAAGCTGAAATTGGAAGAAATTAAAATGCAAGCCAAGCTGACCAGTACCAAGCTGGAATTAATACGTGCCAACGAAGATGATACGGACTTGAGTGATGATGAAGAGGATGCTGCAACCAAGGCCGCCGCTGAAAAGGCAACTGAAGCCTGGGTGACGGAGTCGAAGAAAGCAGAGCGCGGTGTAGTGGAAATCAGCAAGGAAGCGCCGCCTACTGCAGAAACCACGCCGTCCACGTCGAACCCCACTAATCAGCTGGCTGCAGCGATACTAGAAGCAGTCAAGACAGCCACAGATAGCAAAGCGACAGCTATTATGCAACGTGCGCCGAAGTATGTCAGCGAGTTACATCAATTTGACGGTGATGCAAGAGACTGGATGGCCTTCAAAGCAACATACAAAGATTCACAAGCTCTCTTCAGTGGCATTGAAAATATGGGAAGATTAAGAAGAGCAATCAAAGGAAAAGCCAAGGAAGCAGTGAAGTCTCTCCTCTATACGCAAGTGGATCCAGAAGAAGTGATAACCGCATTGGAGCGTCGATATGGAAGACCCACTTACTTAATAAGGAGCGAGATAGAAAACATAGAGAAGCTACCTCCCATGTCTGAAGATGCAAGAGAGCTGGTGCGGTATGCTGGAGCCGTGGCCAATACAGTCAGCGTCGTGAAGCAAATGAAGAAACAAAGCTATCTACACTCAAGCGATATATCGAATAGAATAATCGAGAAGATGTGTATCCTGGTGCGATTCAGGTGGTACGAGTACAGAGCATCCAAGGAAGAAGATGATGAACCGATCCTCATCAGCCTCATGAACTTCTTCAACCAGTTCGAGATGCACGAGTTCATGGTGACCAAGGTCAAGAAAGAAGGATTCAGGAGCCGCATGCGACCTTCAAGTTCCCGCGGCGTGAACGTCACTCGAGTCTCACAGCACGATGAAGAAGAATATTCATCGAACGAAGAGGATTCAGATGAAGAGCAAGCCGAACCATGCATGGCAACAGTCTGTTCCTGCAACGACAACACGAAGAAGCCAGAGAAGATAACCTGTCCTGCATGTGCTGGGGAACATGCACTGTTGAAATGCAAGAAATTTATCGACTCTTCCATAGATGAAAGATGGGAACAAGCCAAGCGAGCCTTCATATGCTTCAAATGTCTGCTGGGGCGACACAGAGGATTCAGTTGCAAAGAAAAGCCGTGTGCAAAATGCAAGAGAGGTCATCATGTGATGTTGCACCAAGAAAATAGGACGAAGCCAGCCACGCAAGAGACCCAAGCTGTAGCATCAACGGTGAACGCGACACGAACGATATCAAGAGCCTACCTAAAAATCGTACTAGTAGAACTGTGGGGACCGGATGCCAAAGCTCAAGTCTTCGCCCTCATGGACGAAGGATCAACGGTGACCCTCTTAGAAGAAGACATCGTGAACATGATTGGAGCTCAAGGTCCTGAAGAAGAATTAAGAATCGAGGGTGTCGGAGGTCATCGAATGGACCAGAAGTCAAAGAAGATCGACATCAAGATTAGAGGAAAGTTCGAGCGAAACTTAGAAAGCATGTCAGGATACACCGTGAAGACCTTGAACCTGTCCCCCCAAGAGGTCAGCGACAAGGACCTGGAAGGCTGCCAACACTTAGAAGACATAGCGGAACAGCTGAAATATCCTAACGCTTATCCTACTGTACTCATCGGGCAGGATAACTGGCACCTCATCGTGTCTCAAGAAGTGAAAACTGGCGACCGAAGCAAACCAGTGGCATCCAGAACCCAGCTGGGATGGGTCTTACACGGAACCAAGTCAAGCAACAACACTCCGGTTCGAATGGTGAATCATCTTGTGACGCAACCCAAAGGAAAAGATGATTACCTAGAGAATATGATCAGAGACCACTTCGACATAGAAGCCCTAGGAGTCGCCGCGAGAAAACCGTCCAGCGACATCGACCAGCGAGCTCTCGATGTGCTGCATTTCACGTCGAAAAGATTGCCTGATGGAAGATTCAGCGCGGGCCTGATCTGGAAGACTGACGACGAAAGCCTACTTGAAAGCAGAACAGCTGCAGTGCGACGACTGAAGGGAATGGAGAAGAAGTTTCTAAAAGACAAAGAATTTGAACAAAAATATGAAGAACAAGTTGAAAACCTGATCAACAGCGGATACGCCGAGGAAGTAACAGAAGAACCTACCTCCTCAAGAACATGGTACCTACCTCACTTCGCTGTCGTTCACCCCCAGAAGAAGAAGATGAGACTGGTCTTCGATGCCGCAGCTAAATCAAATGGAAAATCGCTGAACGACGCGTTGTTAGCAGGACCCGATCTACAATCACTGTTCGGAGTCCTACCCCGTTTCCGTCAAGAAGCAGTAGCTATCGTCGCGGACATCAAAGAAATGTTCCTGAGAATAAAAATCAACGAAGAAGACAGAGACAGCCTCCGATTTCTCAAGAAAGGAGAAATGGATGAAATTCACAAGAAAGGAGGTTTCTTCTTAAGAGGATGGGCGAGCAACGACCCCACGACGATTGAAGAGTTCACCGACACAGAAATCAAGACAAGCTCCATTGTACTAGGAGAACATAAGGATCAAGTCGAGAAAACTCTGGTACTCTACTGGAACATCCAAGAAGACAGCCTGCATTTCACTCTAAGTCTGCGCAAAACTACCGACGAAGCCAAAGAGGGAAGACGTGCACCGACGAAGAGAGAAGCAACAAGCGCAGTGATGTCAGTCTTCGATCCCTTAGGATTGGCGTCACCCATTACCATACAAGGAAAAGTAATGCTTCAAAACTTGTGGAGGACCGGCCTAGACTGCGACGAAAAACTGCCCCCACCAAGAGAAGAAGAATGGACAAAGTGGCTTGAAGATCTAAGAAAACTTGAAGATCTTCGAATCCCTCGCTGCCTCACATACAACGTGACCGAGGGGGAGCTTCACACTTTCTGTGATGCGAGCAAGAAGGCGCACGCCTGTGCAGTGTACTGGCGCTCCCAACATCCAGACGATCACGTCGAAGTGAAGCTGCTGACGGCGAAAGCTCGAGTGTCACCCCTCAAGCCAACGTCAATACATAGACTCGAACTGCAAGCGTGTCTGCTGGGAAGTCGCTTGGCCAATAGCGCGAGTCAAGAAATGGACCTGACCGCAACTCGAAGATACTTCTGGACCGACTCTAGAACAGCACTGACATGGATCAAATCAGACCCTAGGAGGTTCAAGCCCTTTGTCGCACATCGTCTCGCCGAGATAGAAGAGCTAACGAAACACAAGGAATGGCACTGGGTCCCGACGAAACACAACGTACCTGACGATGCTACCAGAGATACCCCATCTAACTTCGACATAACACATCGATGGTTCGAGGGCCCAGCCTTCTTACGCGACGATCCCAGACATTGGCCGACAGAAGAAAAGAAGATCTCCATCAACGACACAGGTGTAGAAAAACCTAACGCTATCACTCTAAGCATTAGAAAGGTAAGTCCTGTTATCATACCAGATCCCACAAGGTTCTCCAGCTGGACACTCCTACTCCACGCGGCAGCGAGATACCTGCAAACCATAGATGTCTTCAAGCGAAAAATGAAGAAAATGGTGAACGTCACCAAACTCATCACCAGAAAAACACAAGATCCAGCCTGGAAGAAGACACAGAAGCAGAAAATCCACCCACCAGAAAAGAGGTCAAGCAGGTCAGTAGTAGCCTGCTTACCAAAGTCTGCACTCTACGTAGAAAAGGCGGAGCAACTGCTGATAAGAAGAATGCAAGGAGACAGCTACCCAGATGAACTCGCAGCCTTACAGAAGAAAGAAGACGTCAATCCAACATCCAACCTGAAGAACCTTACAATCAAACTAGAAGACGGACTCATCAGGTTATCTACTCGCATTGGAGCAGCTAAGTACCTAATAGCTTCATATAAGAATCCGATTCTGATGAACAAACATCACCGAATAACCCAACTGCTGGTGAAGTACATACATGAAGCCACAACACCGTGATGAATGAAGTCCGGCAGAAATACTGGATACCGTCACTTCGAAACATGGTAAAGAAGGTAGCACTAGACTGCGGATGGTGTAGAATTCGGAAGAAGACGCCACAGGTCACGCCTCAAGGAGATCTGCCACCTGAACGTCTTACGAAGACCAGCCCACCTTTCACCTGCCTAGGAGTGGACTACTTCGGACCCATGCTCGTCACCATCGGGAGACGCACAGAGAAACGATGGGGAGCCTTGTTCACGTGCCTCACCACAAGAGCAATTCATCTGGAGCTGGCGAGCACCCTCCCTATCCACCGACTCCATGATTCTCGCACTACGAAGAATGATCGCCAGAAGAGGAACACCAAAGATCATCCTGAGCGACAACGGTACCAACTTCATCGGTGCCAACAGAGAAATCGCCGAAGCCATCGCAAGTCTCGGACAAGAGGTAAACAAGATGGGCATCGTGTGGAAGTTCATCCCTCCTGGAGCCCCCCCTATGGGCGGAGCCTGGGAAAGAATGGTGCGATCTGTAAAGGTGTCGCTCTCGCAGCCACACTATACGAGCGACAACCTAAAGAAGAAATCCTCCACACATTGCTTCTGGAGGCCGAGCACATTGTAAACTCGAGGCCCCTCTTCTCCGTCAGCACCGATCCAGAAGAAGAAGAAGCTCTGACCCCGAATCACTTCCTCATCGGGCGGTCATGCGGAGCCACCCTCTTTGGCTCCTTCGACGACACAGAACTCATCGGTTCTCCCAGCTGGAAGACATCCCAACGCCTGGCCGATCAATTCTGGTCAAGGTGGTTGCGAGAGTACCTCCCAACTCTCTCGCCCCGCTACAACCAAGGTCCTCACTACCGGGACCCAGCACTGGGCGACATAGTCCTGATCGTCGACCACACCCTGCCACGATACTCGTGGCCACGCGGCGAGATAGTCGCCACTCATCCCGGACCAGACGGAAGAACTAGGATCGTCGACGTGCGAACAGCAGCGGGCATCCTGCGGCGGCCAGCTTCACGCCTAGTCCTGATCGTGCCTGCGCCTGCGACGTCGCCCCAACGAGATGGAGTGCAACGCACTGAAGGGGAGACTATTGGCGACGACAACGACTGATTAGAATTAAGAATTTGATTGAATAATAAAAAACCATTTTTTAACCGACGAAACAAAAAGGAGGAGGTTCTCAAGTCGACACGTATTTTTTTTTTTTTTTTTTATGTATGACCACGCATATCTTTTTACAGAGTAGTCCGAATTGAACGATTCTTTTTTTATTGGGGAGGGTATACCTCGAAGTTGGTCCCATATAAATTGTATTAACTTGGCTTGGGTGCTTTTTGAGTTAGCTTCTATATACGTATTTTTCCCACTTAGTCTATGTGGATGATGTTCTAATATTTTTTCCAGCCACTGTTATTTGCAAAGCAGATCGTGATATTCGAATTTGTGTGGGGTAGGTACCACAACTAAAAACTAAAAAACTTTTTACAAAAAAGACAACCAACTTTAAAAAGACCAAAAAAACTTTAAGTGAATAACTTTAATTTCGGAAGACACGAAAATTCAAAACGAAAGACAATACCTCGAAGTTGATCCCATGTAAAATTGAAAACTACAATCCACAACTAAGGGTAGAAAAATGGGGGTTGATTGATTTTGCACCTACTGAATTTTCAACTGAGAACCGATTCTGCTGAAACGCACAAAAATAATGTAGTTCTGATGAACTATATAATAAAGACCTGGAGTTGATCTGACGACGGAGACGGAAGACAGTCGCGAGAGCTCCTCAGGAGTGTGGGTTTATGTCATTCATTTTGATGAGAACTTTAGTCCTGGCTGGGGTATGACTGTCATCGAGGGTCTGACGATGGAGACGGAAGGCTGTTGAAGGAGTTCCTAGTTGAGGAAAATAATAACAATATTAGAGCGATAATTTTAAATACTGGTATTCAGCTGCATCCGGTTAGACTGGTATTACAGGAAGGCTAGGCAGATTGATTCATTAAAGCGATTGAAATGCAAGTTTCACGAGAAATAAAAATCGGTAGATATATACCGAATTAAATCATGTAAAAATTATTATAAATAATTTATTATTCAGGGTTGCTACAAACATCAGTGTTCGAGCTTATTGCTGATTTGTAAGTAGACTTCTCCATGTCTGCATTTCGGCCAAAGCTCGTTCATCATGAACTTTGTTTAATACCTTCTTATTTGGTTCTAAGTCAGATATATACTCGAGTGTTTTTAGTCTACTCAGTGCCAAATATGCCTGCCCTTTGGCGAAGACTTTTTTACCGAGGTCGATTACGGCTTTATCAAGGGTCATTCCTTGTAATTTGTGTACCGTAACGGCCCAGCACAAAATTAACGGCAACATCCTACGCTCAATATCACCATAAACCTTCGTGCCGTGAAAAGTTGCAACTACTGGAGGTATAACAACACAACCATCGCTATCTTTCAGTCTGCTTCCTATGCTTTCATCTTCAAATTTTACTAAAATACAACCCGGTAATTCTCCTTCCTCTAGTTGATCCCTGCGCAGTGATGGCCATTTAATTTTTTTCACAATACCCAACACGGGATTCAGTAGCTAATTTTAGCTCAGATAAAAGGCCACCACAATTGTTCACATCTTTTGCAACTACATTATCTGGAGGTTTCTTTCCATAGGTAGCAACTTCACGAGACTCATCTATGGAACGAATTGTATAAATGCAATGGTGTTTTGAATTCATAGCTGTCATCTTACTATTGTAGTCGTCAATCTGCTTGACGGTAGGGAATATTCAAACCACAACACCATCCTTTAACTCTTCACCTATAGTTACCCTTCGCGTTTAACAGAGCAGTTCCAGTTGAACCGTTGTTAATTCGCCTACACGTAGATTGTTTAACTGGTCAACGAATTCGACGTCATTTCGTTGTCTCATGTTAATGGTTAATTCGCAGAATGAAAATGCGTGCCATAAATTAACTTCTGCAGCATCCCAAAGTGGTTGTGCAAAGCACCAATTTTACAGGGGGCAGTTGCATGATGTCGTCAAAGAGAATAATATTTATACCTCCAAATAACTTATCGTTGTTTTTAAACTCCTGTAGCCGCAAATGAATTACTCAAACTCTCCGCTCTGGATAACGGCAGTATTTAAAAAAAATATTTTTTATGCTGTTTAATTTGATTTAAACTTAAATATAATTAAGTATTTATCTAACATTGTATTATTCCCATTTATTCATAAACGTTGGTTTAACGTCAAAATGATATAGTTAAACAGTCGCTAATCATTACATAACTTTAAACAACGTTTATGAATAAATCTAATATAATACCACGAAATATGACCGAGGCAAATATGTATTTTAAAGAATAATCAAAAAAAATGGTAGGTGCAACAATAAAAGGTAACTCAAAAGCGAAAAATAAAAAACTTTTTACAAAAAATTAAACCTGTAACGCGCCGAACACATCAACGCGTCACCGCTACTCGCGCGCAGCTCGACCGGCTCACCGAGTCATCACCTCCTCCCCGCACTACGCGTCCCCGCCGTGGCCGCGACCTCCTATAAAGCCACTCTCAGAAGCCGCTAGCAGCAGTTCGAGTTCGGCACGCTTCGAGTGTACTCTTCGCATCGACTTAGGTCGGTCACGATTACCTCGCCCCTTGCTGGACTTGAACTAGCGGCGTGTATTGTTCGTTTGTTTGTGTTGACGCCGTTAGCGGTACCGCACACCACTCGAATAATATACAACGCGTGTAGGGATTCGCTTACCATCTTTTAAATCTGCTCTGTTAGTTAGAACTTAACCTTATAATTTATTAACGTAACGATCTCAGTGTTTGTATTACTTATTCCTTCACGTTTTCGTCCTGTGATTGTACTTCAGTTAGCGATAGTTTAAATAAATATTTGTTATTACCTATATTGTGGGTTTAGTTTATCTCCTCACACAAACCCTGTTTACATCTGGCATCCCAACGTAGGGGCTATCTTTAGTTTTATATTACTAGATACCCACGTAACTTTTAGGTTTTCTTTCCTTTGTTTTGATTTAAGTAATACTAGTTTTAACTACCTACCCTCGTTTTTTTTTTATTTCCTCTTACTTCGGCATTTTATAGCCGCTATTCTTTTGTTTTATTATCTTCACGCTAGGTCCCTTTAAAGGATAGGCAGAATTTTAATTAGTCAACAACATTGAGTTGTATAAAATATTACCCAGGCGTAGCCGTAGGAATTTAGGGAATAATATGTCGAACGTCAGCTTCTCTGACGACCAGTTCCGCGACCTGTTAGGGGTCCTGGCCAGTCGGAATGATCAGGTCCCACAAAAATCTGGTAGCTTTGCGTCATGCACTGCTCGCTTCAACGGATCTCGAAATACGGCCGTGGTTGAGGCATTCCTATCAACTATCAGCACGTATAAGAAAATAGAGGCAATAAGCAATGACAACGCCATTGAGGGGCTCACATTGCTACTGGTTGACGAGGCATCCATCTGGTGGCTAGGAGTGAAAGATACAATCACGAACTGGCAGGAAGCTGTGTCCTTGATAAGGACGACATTTGCACCGAAGAGACCAGCTTATCTGGTATATGATGAAATCGTTTGCGAAAAGCAGCAGAGTCCTGAAGGCACGGAATTATTTGTTGCCAAGAAGCGAGCTCTTATGGCGGAGTTGCCCAAGCCTTCTCTTACTCCATCGCAGGGCCTGGACCTATTGTATACTTCCCTACATATAAATATAAGGGACAGAATCCCAAGAGATTCTGTTGCGACATTTGATGAGTTCTTGTCAAAGGTACGTCAAATTGAAGAATCAGTCGCTGCACGAGCAGGACCCAACTCAAGCAACACCTTTGCCACTCAATCAGGGAAACGCCCCAGGTGTACCTTTTGCCGTGCTTTTGGCCACAACGAACAGGAGTGTCGCAAGAAAGCTGACAAAGGCAAGACTACAACGACAGACGGTGCGAGAATGACAGCCGCATCCACGCCAAAGCCTAGTCACAAAATCACCTGTTACGGTTGCGGTGAGCCCGGCGTAGTCAGGAGCAAATGCCCAAAGTGCAACCGAAACCAAGTTGGCGCTGTGGACGTTGGGTTTTATTCCCTCAACTCCACCGTAGCATCTACAGCACGTCTTAGTAGAGATGAGAATATTGGTTGAATTTGTTTATTGGTTAATAGTTAATTGTTAAATAAAAATATCGATATTTTTATTGGTTGAAAATATTAGTTAATATTTTTATTCAAATATCTGCAACATGTTGAATAGTTGAATATACTATTAACTAATGTATGTTGAAATTGTTAAGTTAAACTTCCCTTCATACTTTAACAGGCTTAGGTTAGGACTGACTAACATTTATCTCAATTAGATATTCGAATAATATAAAATGGTTCCATGTATCATTATTTCGTCTCGGCATTTTGTAAAACAAAAAAAAAACAACAACAACGCGACGACGCGACTTTATTATTCCAGTAAAATATCAAAACTAACTAATACAGACAGGTGGCGCCACTGCTACTGTTAACAACTAGCTCTGTATTTAAAATCATTTAAAAATAGTAATTCACCGTAAAAGTGCCTAAAATTGTGACTAACTTATGCACAAACAATCAATAGTTGCTAGAAAACGTTTGCAACAACTTTGAATGTGTATTCTGTGTAAAAACTTTATCTGTGACTACACAAACAAACAGTGAAAAAGTTTAGTGTATAAACAAAAAAACTGAGTGATAATAAACATTGCAGTGTGTTGTGATCTATTTCTTCGCCACAGTTTTACCTTCCTTTTGGCAATTTAAATCTAATGGAACTTAAACTCAAGTGTATCTAAAAAGTGGAAAATTTTCAAACCGTCATTTTTTAATTACCGCAAGTTATACAATTGCAGAGATACATAAACTGAAAACAGCGTCATCTATCGCCGAGTAGCGGTATCACGTCGAACTGCTGTCACCTACGTCCGATGATCTACTGCTGTCAATCGATAATAACGCCCTCTAGCTATACGTAATAGAACCAGGTTGTGTACACAATACGCACAGAGATAATATGTCATCCCAATCTACGTCCACGAATGTTTCAAATAAAGGCCACAAGATGCCAGTACTAGTTCTATGTTACAAATGTAAAAAAACTGTTGACATAAAAAAAACTGCGTTGTGCTCAGTTTGTAACAACAGATTTGAACCCGACTGCGATGGTTATCCGGAATACACGTACCGATTAATGAATCCAGAATCTAAAAATAAATGGCGATGCAAGATGTGTATCAAGAAGAAGGCTACCAATTCTACAGAGCCATCCAATATAACAATGAGGAAACCACCGACGTATCCTACTACTAAAACGCCTCTGCAAACTCAAACAAAGAAAAAACAGTCGTCCCCTGAGCAGGATTCTCATGTGCTGTCCGATTACGATACATCTTACGAAATTGACACCACACCGAACAAACTCTCAAAAAGTGTAGACGGTACTACGACTAATATATCTTCAATGTCTGAGATGCAAGATACAATAGCACAGCTGACTATGAAACTAGAAAGCGCAGAGAATGAGCTAGAAAACACAATATTAGAAAACAACGATTTAAAAAGACAAGTGAACAAGCTAACTCAAGAAATTAATGTCTTAAAGTCGTTATGTCATTCCTCTGCAAGCAAGGAAAGCAGCCCTATATGCAATGACAAAAAGAAAAGACACTCTCGTTTAAGTCAGATCGTGTCTCCTACTCCTCGCCAAAAATTACTACAAATGCTGAACTTAATAATAACTTTATATATTTACATCTGCAACAAAATATCTCAGCCTTACAAAAGGAACTACAAATCGCAGAACATGAGATAAAAACTCTTAATACACAAATACAGGTTTTGAAGCTATCTCTTAAGACTACACCAAAACCAGATCAGATTTCTTCAGCCAATACCAGTACAACAAACCCAATTGCCACAGACCTAAAAAAACAAATATTCGGAAAAACAATACGTATTTTTGGTGCGCAACAATGCGTCGGTCTGGCTGCTGCCCTTATACGTTCAAGAAAGACTACGCAGTATGAAAAATATGGAGTTCTTGCCCATACGATGCCAAATGCACAGAGCGACTCAATAACAAAAAGCTGTACCAACACAACTCTACGACCAGGTGACAAAATTGTGATATCTTTAGGTGAAAATGACTATAACATGGGACATGTATTATCTCAGTAAAAAATTATCCTAAAGACATTTTTTAAGAATAGTATAATAATATTAAACGTTTTAAAAAGTAGCCATTTAGATGTCGACAAATTGAATTATCGTATCAAAAATATTTGTAAACATTATAAAAATTGTCATTTCATGAATTCCGTACACCACAACTTAACTGACATTTGCAAAACAATAAACTACATATTAGATTGTGAATATTATAGCCAAAAATATTTAAATCCAGCCGAGCTCAGGAAACATCTCGCGAGTAGCAAATCAAATTCCTTGCCAAAAAGGGAGACAAATGTACCCAAAAAAGGAACTATTCCCTTCTATTTTGGAAACCGCAATAGTATTGGAGCGGAACAAAACGTTAACTCTCATCTTCCTTCTGAAGAACACAGAAAAGGTACCATACAATATTATTTCCCCACACTTAAAAAGAACGATACATTTTTTCGTACCTAAAAACACTACACCTACATCACACAACTTTAGGATACTCCACCAAAACATTGCAAGTGTTTTATCTAAACAGGAACTATTGGAGTTAACATTACAAGAAATGCGTGACTTACATAATGACCCCCATGTGATTTGCCTCTCCGAAACATTTATTAAAAAAGGTCAGGAGAACTATCTGAAGTTATCGGATTATGAAATGGCTACGAATTTTTGCAGAGAAAAACACAGGCACTTGCATTCTAATCAAAAAGGGTCTACACTACAAAGAATTACAGTTTGTAAAAACATATGCATCGACAAACACATTCGAGGCATGTGGCATAGAGTTCGAAAATAAGAAATTAGTGATTATTTGCTTATACCGAACACCTCAATCTGATCCTAATCTATTTTTAGCTAAGTTAGATGGTATCTTACATGATTTATACAAGAAATATAAATCTAGAACTCGCATAGTTTTAACAGGCGACTTTAATATTAATACCTTGAAAAGAAGCAAAATCACTCAAGAATTTCAAGACTTAGCAAACAATCACAATTTAAAAATTCATATTGAGGTGGCTACCCGAAAATTTTCTTGTATAGATCATATATTGAGTAACATACGTATTGCAATCCCAACAGTGCTACCACTTCATCTCTCTGATCACGAGACAGCGCAAATGTTAAGCTTCCCTTTAAGGCTTCAAACCAAAAAAGCCGCAATATACCATATATACAAAAGAGACTACAGTCTAGATAATACGCATAAATTCAGTGAATGCTTACAAAATCTATCATGGACAGATATTTACATGGAAAGCGATGCAAATACAGCATTCAACGCTTTCCATGAACTAATATGTTTATTCTACAATCTCTGTTTTCCAAAAGTTAGGGTAAAGATAAATTTAAGCAATAAAATAAAGCGAACGTGGATTAGTAAGGGTCTCAAACAGAGTTCTAAAACGAAGCGTTTCTTACGATATCAATATTACATGAATAAAAATACAATGAACAAGATACACCACATATTCAAAACTGTTACAAAAGTGTATCCACAATGCTAAACGAAAGGCTAACATAAGGTTTATGAATAATAGTGACAACAAATGTAAAGCCGCATGGACAGTCATAAGAAACGAAATACACAATACGGAGCCTAAAGACAACATTGAACACATTAAAACTGACAACACCATACTTACCAAACCAGCAGAAATAGCCTCTGCCTTCAACAGTCATTTTACAAATAATATTCCTACTCTAAATTGTACAAATAGTTGCCGCAGTGATACCCTAAATGCTAACTCGATGTTCCTCACACCTATATCCGAAAATGAGGTGAGGAATCAGATATTTTCGTTGAAAAATACCAACTCTGAAGGCTATGATGAACTTAATACCAGAATCATAAAAACATGTGTCAATGAAATAAGCGGGGTGTTGACTTATCTCATTAACCTGTCCTTTTCACAAGGTGTCTTCCCAAATGCTTTAAAAATATCTGTTGTCAAACCGATATTTAAAAAGGGTGATAAATGTGACATGAATAATTATCGCCCCATAACACTGATATCCATCATGTCAAAAATCTATGAGAAATGCATGTATCAAAGAATAGTGAACTACTGTGAGAAATTTAATATTATAACAAAAGAGCAGTTCGGCTTTCAGAAACACAAGTCCACATCCTTAGCCATCTTTTCACTTTTGAAAGCAATATTGAACAACATTAACAACAATCAGCTAACGACAGGGCTATTCTTTGATCTGACAAAGGCATTTGATCGGGTTTCTCATGAAATATTATTAAAAAAACTAGAGGCTATTGGTATTAGAGGACTGCCACTTCAGTGGATATCGTCGTACTTAACTAACAGACAACAGAGAGTCACTGTCACTAAACTTGATGAAAGTAGGGACATGACACAATATTCGTCTGAATATATAAGTATAAAACGCGGCGTCCCCCAGGGTAGCATATTGGGCCCTATCTTATTTCTACTTTATATCAACGACATAGTTAATGTTACCAATCATAAATGCTTCCTTTTTGCCGATGACATTACCATAATTGTAACTACCGATAAAAAATATAAATCAATTACGGATCATGAACTGGACATAAATAATACAATAGACAATCTAATTAACTGGTTAAATAATAATAATTTATCTATTAATCTTAATAAATCAGTATATATACAATTTAATCAATCTTATAATAATACATTTAATTTTATAATGGACATACCGAAAATTACGCAAGTGGCACAAACTAAGTTTTTAGGAGTAGTAATTGACGAACATCTACACTGGAAAGCACAGGTTGATACTGTATGCAATAAAATAAATAAATTTGTCTATGCTTTGAGACAAATAAAAAAAGTCACTAATATAAAAACGGCTGTGATGTCATATCGTGCTTATGTGGAGTCCTCACTACGGTATGGACTAATTATGTGGGGAAATAGTACTGACCACAATAGATCATTTGTCGCCCAAAAGAAATGTTTACGAGCTATCTATGAGATTCCATCTGACGAATCCTGTCAACCAATATTTAAGGAGCTTGGTTTGCTACCATTACCTTCATTGTATATATATGAAGCATGCATGTTTGTTCAAAAACACAAAGAACTATTTAAAACAGCAGAAGAAATAAGCTCTCGAAGTCGGCGTGACCAATACAGACTTGTACTGGACGTGCTGCCTAGATCAGCGAAATATAATAAAAACTGTCTGGCTATGTGTGTACGTCTATATAATAAATTACCAAATATGTTTAAAACATTAAATTGTAAATTATTTAAAATTCAATTATATAAATGGCTTAATAATAATAATTTCTATAGTATTAATGATTTTTTTTAAATATGAATTTCAATGTAATATATTTCAATGACAATGTATTTTTAATAAGTAAGTTTGCATGCTTTAGTTTAAGCAAAACATGTTTGATCTAATATTTCTAATAACACCTTGTATACCATGTTTTATGCAAATAAAATATCTTATCTTATCTTAATAAAATAAACTTAAACCAAAAATCAACCATTAACCGACCGAAATATTGGTTAAAAATATCACTACCTTAGTTTAGAATAAAATATCCCCAACAGAAAATGAGTTTTATCGTCACAAAGATAGAACATACAATTGAATGCACGTTACGGAATAAATATTTCTACGACTCTGACGACACCGCGTTGCAGCTCCGAAGGTCGACCCGAGCGAACGAGAGAAAGCGCGTTGTTAGAGCGAGACAGAGAGAAATTTTGCCTTGCCAATTTTGCGCCTAAGAAAGAAAGAAAGAAAGAAAGAAAGAATAATGTTTATTTGGACACAGTTCGTGAAACACATATACAAAAAACAATCATAAAAAAAGTGAAAATAATGCAACAATAGTGAGTGACAAATGCAGTCTGACGCTGGTTTTCTAATGAACCTTAAGGGACAAGTGACGGAAATACAAACAGTTTCAACATACCTAATATATAATTAATATGCTTCTATAAAAATAAATATATAATCAAAACTATGTATCACATTATAATTACAAAAAACTAAGTAAACAACAAGAACCGTCCTAACAAAAACCTGTCCTTAGCGATAAGCGACTGCTAGATTGATCCGTGCACAGTGCACTCGCAATGCGCTGCAGGCCGCCGACCGCGGCGGACAGAGATACCGACAGTTGTTTCGTTTTATTAGAAAATTACTGTGGGTTGTATACATAAAAATAATAAAAAATATGAATATTAATAGATTATTTATATTAAGTAGGTAGTAAACACCAAAAATAAAAATTGTCTTATACTATCCGAAGTAAGTGAATTGTGTAGGTACCTACCTATAACAGTAAATGGATGTACAATGTTGAATAGAAGAAGGTAAGCGTCATTTAATACGATATTTTTCTTGTGCTAATCAGGATAGTTTAGTCTCGTGTAAGTGTAAAATAACTAAAAAAGCTCCTTTCTGTTTTAGTTGTTCCGTTTTAACGATCCACACACTGTGGGTACACAAACAAAAGTATCGTCTTCAAAAAAAAAAAAGGAAGGTGGATGATGTGATCCCGATGCCGGCTGTGCGTCACAGTCGCAAGTAGGCCAGGCACAATCGGTAAGCATGAAAACAACGCATTATGGTTAACGAATTACGAAATGATGGTGAAAAAAAATAAAATAAAGAAGAAGTAATGTCTCTGTTTATGTTTCCCACAGGTCTCACAACTGTGGCGGCACGTAGGCACCGCGGATGGCATAGCAACGCCACAGAGTTGGGGACCAATAAGGCAGCAAAGGACGGAAAATTACCGAGCGAGCGCAACCACCCGCGTACCCAATATAATATTGTTATGGCACAACAGGAGTGATGTTTTAAGCTAAGTACTGTAGTCATTTTATATAAGTGAAACATTTAGGGCGACCATATCTAGTTTCTGTTGCGAGTGTATCAGATACTGCCGTAAACGCGTTCTGAACGTATGGATAGTGCCCAGTGCCCTTAATGGTGGTGGGATATTATTCCGAACCTTAGATGCAGCATATCGGAAAGTGCCTCTGAAAGCTGCTGTCCTATGAGACTGCGTTGAAAGTTGTTGTGCACATTGCCTGGGCGCGCAATCTCGTCTACTGGTCATCCAACTTAGCTTCTCGTACAAATACTTCGGTTTCTGGGATTTAACGACACCAAAAAGCAGGCACGCGAGATGTAACTTCCGTCTCGACTTCATCTTGAGAATGAAGTGTTTGTTTAGAAAGGGGGTGACATGACTTCTAGGGGGAACAGAGTAGCAGAAGCGCGCACATGCATTTTGGACTCTTTGTATGAGTCGATCGGTACGAGCCAGCAAGCGGGGACCATAAACCGAATCAGCGTAATTTAATTTTGACAGAACAAGGGTTTCGACTAGCTGTTCACGTAGCTTTTCAGACAAAAATGGTCTCATCTTGTAGAGCAGTTTCAGACGATAAAAGCAATTTCTTACGGAGTTAGCAATGTGTTTCTCAAATCTAAGGCTATTGTCCATACATAACCCAAGGTTCCGCGCCTCATTCACACGCTCAATAGGCTCACCCATAAGAGTTAAATTAAGGCTTAAAGGTATCTTCTTCAATTGCTGCCTAGTACCAAACAGCATATACTTGGTCTTCAATGGATTTAATGCCAGACAATTCTCATCTGACCAGGCGGCGATTCTTTCTAGGTCGTCGTTTAGGTCTCTTATGGCCGACTCATAATCCTCCGGATTGAAACATAAATACAGTTGGACGTCATCGGCATAAATATGATACTTGCATTTCTGAAGGCACTTTATTATGTCTGCACAGTAGAGAATAAAGAGGATCGGACCCAAAATTGATCCCTGAGGAACGCCTCTTTCTATAGAGGTAAGGGCCGAAGTCAAGGTAGTACCATCCGACAAACGCAATTCTACATGCTGTTTCCTGTTACTGAGGTAGCTGTGGAACCATTTAGTGGCATTGTCGTCAAAACCGTAGTATTTTAGTTTTGACAGTAATAGAGAGATGTTAATACTATCAAATGCACGGGAAAAATCGAGCAGCACCATCAATGAACACATGCCCTTATCTTGAGCCGATAGAATATTGTCCGTAACATCCAGCAACGCCGTAGACGTGCTGCGCTGTTTCCTAAAACCGGATTGTAGATCAGGTAACACGTCGTTCTCTTCTAAATACCGAGTCAGTTGCCGGCACACTACCCTTTCCATTACTTTTGAAAGACAGGGCAGAATACTTATAGGCCGCAAGTCTTTAACTTCTACAGGGTTTGGACTCTTAGGTAGGGGTCTAACTGTAGCAACTTTCCATTGGTAAGGAAACTTTGATGTCCATATGGAACAATTAATCATGTAGGTAATAGTTGCTAAAGTGTGCGGCAAAGTTAGATTAAGCATACCTAAGGATATGTTGTCGTAGCCTTCGGCATTTGACCTTAGGTCAGAAATAATGCGGGAGATATCGGATTGGTCCACCGGAGCAATTGTGAATATTGCTTCGCTATATCTGTGGGTCTCATAGAATGATATAAGCGACGTGCCAGCTACCGGGTTGCCAGCGACATTCAGAAATGCGTTATTAATCAGGTCTGGGTTTCTAAAATGTGGAGGAAGGTCTTGTTGCTTTGAGGGTGCAAAAGTAGATTTAATGTTCTTCCATAGTAATTTTGGATTGTTTATTTTATTATTGATATTGTGCCTAAAGTATGCAATCTTTTCATAATACAAGGAACTTTCTACTAACGATTTTAACTGCTTATAGTAATTTTTTTTAGTTCCCGATTTAGTGGACCTATATTTGGCTAATGCATTGTCCCGCAACCGCATCATGAGCTGGATAGTGTCCGTAATCCAGGGATACGATAATTCCTTAATACGACAAGTCTTAAGCGGCGCGTGAACATCAAACACGGATATTATGCAGTGATTAAAAGTATCAACCATGTCATTCACATCGGTAAATTCAAAAACACGACCTATGTTTGATTGTGACAAATCCGTAATAAAACTATCCATACATATATTTTTCATCGACCTAAATGTGGTTACATACGGTATAAATTTGTCCCGCTTTATGTGAAATTCACTTACTATAATAGAATGGCCTGTAATTGAACCAAAAGATTCTACTGTTGTGTACCTTGCCCTAAGGTCTGTGCACAGTAGGTCGATAAGAGTCTCACTCGTATCTGTGAAATGCGTCGGCGACGTGACAAGTTGGACGAGACTTATGCAATTTAAAAATTCTTGCACTTTTTTGGTTTTGGTCTCGTTTATGTTGAGCATGTTCACATTAAAATCCCCGAGCAAAATGTAATGGTCACAGTTACCCAACGTAGCAATGGTGTTCGCAATGGCATCAAGGAAGTGATCAATGTCAAACCACGGTGGCCGGTACGCTGTACCAATGGCAATCTTTTTCCCGCTCAGTGACATTGTCAGCCACATCTGTTCGACGGAATCGAACCCGGGATCAGCAGTGCCAGTACAAACACGCGCGCTCAAACCCCGCCGCAGATAAAACCCAACGCCCCCACCTCGTCCCGCGCGAACAGCTGACGGCCGCGGAGTGTGACGTAGGCGATAGCCGGGCACGACCGGCGCGCGCGCCTCCTCCCCCGGACGAAGCCAAGTTTCGTTTATAGCCAATAAATCAAACCCATATCTGCCAATTGCACATATCAAATCATCATGGCCTGTACCCAGAGAGCCTGCGTTAAGGAAGCCAACCTTAAGATATTTTCCACTATTAGGCATCATTAATGTAATATAAAATTATTGCTACAGATATTACTTGATTGGCTAACACTTTCAAAATCCTAACAGTTTTTATCGTCCTAAATAATATTATTGGTACAGAATTATATAGAAATAGTGTATAGGTATTTGCAATGTGAATATGTATTAAAATAGTAATAAGTAGATAAGTAATGGCTAGATATTGTAGTAGGATAATGTTGTAAATAAATAATATAATAATATAAGTATGTAGAAACCAGTTTACGGGCCCACTAAGAAGTTGATATGATATTTTTATTCGTTAATGTTAATTTTATTTATTGAATATCATGGTTAATTTTAAATATTAGTTAAATTTAATGGTTGATGGTTATATTCATCATCTCTACGTCTTAGACCAACCGTCAAGATTGGCATCGCTGGCGTCAGCGGACAAGCTCATATCGATTCTGGTGCCAAGCTAAGTGTCGCATCTACGTCATTGTACGGTATGCTACAGCGAAAGGGAGTCCAATTCAAAACGGAAAATGCGACGATTACCCTTGCTGATGGTTTACGGCGGAGACAATTTGTCCAGACAGCGGCAGTGTTAGTCACATTATGTGGTCGGACGATCCCCACAAATTTTATCGTGTTGCCTGAATCACACGACAACCGAACGCTCCTAGGAGTAGATTTCATCCAAGATGCAGGCATCGTGCTCAACCTACCGCAGCTATTATTTCATTTCTTGGATGAGCCTGGCAAGAAGTACGAGCTTTACAATGAAGAAGAAGTTGATGCATCCGTGTCCACGGTGCAGACTGAACTCGTGAAAACCGAGTCAGTGATTTCCAGGTTAGCCAAAATCACGTCTCTGGAACCGATGCTTAGCCCGTTGCCCATGACACCGTCCCCAACTTCACATGTTCCTGAGGAATGTAACATGGCAGATTCATACGGACCACCTCCATTAATCGAGTTCAATACGCCGCCGCAATCGCCCTCGCGGCCAGAACCCGAGCTATCTGGCTACTCGCCGAGATTTGTGGGGACGTTGTTCCGGGATGCGCAATCAATTATTAATGGTACAGAAGTAACTCTCTCCCCACACAGCCAGCAGCTATTTGGTCCTAATATCGATATTTCTATGGTCGCAGTATCTGATTCAGGCGCCTTAACCACTGAAGAGAGTATCCAGCTGAATACTGTACTGGACCGTCATTCTTCTGTTTTTATTGGGAATGGAGACCCAGCTAGCCTCGTGGAGCATAGTATAGAAACTGGGAACCACAAACCGATCGCTGTGCCCCCATATCGACTATCACCTCAGCGTAAAGAAATTCTGCGTAAGGAGGTTAATCAGATGCTAGAAGAAGGTATTATCATGCCATCGAAATCTCCGTGGGCAGCACCTGTAGTAATGGTCCCCAAGAAGAACGGTGATATAAGGGTCTGCATAGATTACCGTCAGCTAAATAGTATAACCGTGGCTGATGCGTATCCCTTACCTAGGATAGATGACTTACTGCATGAAGCCAAACCGACACCTTACATGTCATCTTTAGACCTCAGAGCAGGGTACTGGCAAATAAAAGTACGTAATTAAGATCAGGAAAAAACTGCCTTCGTCACGCCGTTCGGCCTTTAACAATTTATGCGAATGCCGTTTGGTTTACGTAACGCTCCAGCGACTTTCCAGCGGTTCATCGATAGATTAAGGCTGCAACTAGATGGAGTAAAGTTACTGGCTTATTTGGATGATTTGATCCTGCTCTCTCCATCATTTGAACAGCAACTGGAGACCTGGTTAGACTTTTTCAACTTCTGCAAGAAAATAATGTCGTTATTAACCGGCAAAAGTGTCGATTTTGTCAAGACCAGATTCCCTACCTAGGACACATCATAACCAAAACAGGCCTGTGCACAGATCCTGCGAAAATATCAGCTATACTTGATATGCCAGCACCACAGAATGTTCGGCAAGTACAATCTTTCCTGCAGACTTGTTCCTGGTATCGTCGTTTCGTACCGCACTTTGCGAAGATAACCCAACCACTTACCCGATTGACAAAAAAAGACGCATCATGGGAGTGGGGAACTAGTCAAAAAGACGCTTTCAGTGAGCTCAAACGATGCTTAACTAGTGCACCAATCCTATGTCAAGCGGATTTGAGTAAACCATATATAATTAAAACAGACGCTAGTGACTACGCCATTGGAGCTGTTTTGGTACAGGGGGAGGGCACAACTGAGCACCCTGTGGAATATGCAAGTCGGTTGTTGACTAAGGCGGAACGGAATTATTCCACTACAGAGCGGGAAGCATTGGCAGTCATATGGGCTGTATCAAAGTTTAGAGGCTACATAGAAGGCTCTTCGGTAGTAATTGCCACTGACCATCAAGCACTAAAATGGCTGATGTCTATTAAATCTCCCACAGGGCGACTTGCTAGATGGGCATTACAACTCCAACCGTATAATTTATCCATGGAATATATACCAGGTAAAACTAACGTGATTGCTGATAATCTGTCAAGACCTTCATGCTCTGAACTTCAAGAGAATTGTGGAGTATGTATAGTATCCATAGACATGCCTCGCCGCTCTGCAGCTGAAATACGACAAGAACAACTGAAAGATAAATATTTGAAGGCAGTCATTGATGCACTGGAGAAACCAGTTCAAGATGAAGATGCTGTTTACTGGGCGAATAAAGGTTACATCATGAATAATGGACTGCTACACCGCTATATACAAGATAGTGACAATGATAGCGCTCAATTGGTCATCCCTCAGCATGAAAGATCGACCATACTTTCGCAGTATCATGATGATCCTACCGCTGGCCATTATGGTGCGGACAAAACTTTTCGCCGGATAGCCGCTAGATATTATTGGAAAGGAATGCGAAAGGAAATTGAACACTACGTCCAAGACTGTATTAAGTGCCAAAGATACAAACCTAGTAACTTAAAACCAGCAGGGTTACTACAGACTACTGCAATAAATCAGAGATGGGAAACATTATCTTTCGACTTATTCGGACCTCTACCTCCGACCTCAGATAACAAAACCTGGATATTTATCGTCGAAGATGTCGCTACTCGATGGGTTGAACTATTTGCCTTAGAGCAAGCTACCGCCGAGGCTTGCGCAACCGTATTACTCAATGAAGTCTTCTTGCGCTATGGAGTCCCTCGACGACTGATAAGCGACAACGGAACGCAATTTGTTAGTTCAGTAATGCAAAAACTTGCTTACTGCCTACACATACAACATGCATTCACCCCGGTCTATCATCCAGAAGCAAACCCAGTCGAGAGAAAGAACCGAGACCTAAAGACCCAACTGGCAATTTTGGTGGAAGGCGATCACCGCACTTGGGCAGAAAGGCTGCCGAGCATCAGATATGCCATGAACACATCAAACTGCCTTAGTACAGGGCATACACCGGCATACCTTTCTTTTGGCAGAGAACTAAGGACTTACGATGATGTTAAACACGATCTTCGTCAGATAGTCTCATCAGAAAATTTTATACCCGAAATAACCCCTAAACTCATTCTATTAGCAGATACATTGCAGAGAGCGAGAGAGGTGCAAGAAAATAAAGAAGAAACAAGAAAGAAGTGGATGGATGAACGTCGACGACCTGCTCCCGCCTACCAGCCCGGCGACCTCGTCCTGGTCGCGACCAATGTCCTGAGCAACGCAGCTCGCTACCACACGGCGAAGCTGGCTCCACGTCGCGACGGGCCCTACATTGTCCTGCGACGTCACGGGCCCTGCTTTTACGAAGTGGCACACCCGGCGGACCAGAAAACCCCTCTGGGTATTTACCATTCCTCCGCGCTGAGCCCATACCAAGGCTCAGCCTTAAGCTTACCTAACCCAGAAAGACCTTTGCGCAGACGCGGTAGGCCAAGGAAGCAGCAGACAGCCACAGCAACATCAACTGGTCTCCTCGCCGGGGCGACTTCGGGACCAGAGGGGGAGACTGTAACGCGCCGAACACATCAACGCGTCACCGCTACTCGCGCGCAGCTCGACCGGCTCACCGAGTCATCACCTCCTCCCCGCACTACGCGTCCCCGCCGTGGCCGCGACCTCCTATAAAGCCACTCTCAGAAGCCGCTAGCAGCAGCAGGATTGGCTCGTTGAGGATTGGCTCGTGGCCGTCCACTGAGCACCTAGTTTTCGCGAGTGCGTAGTTAGTCGACATATCGTGGAACTTTCCGGTTGTCAACAACCTACGTCACATCGCGTGACTAGGGCTCGGTGTTTTTCCGTGCGGACCGAACTCAGTGTTTTCCCTGTGTTGATGTGAGTAACTTTTATAGTGCTGGTGTGAACACAGGGAAAGCCAACCGTGCAGCTCGGTGAGCAATCACCGTAGCGGTCGCGGGAGGCCACGCCCCTTAGGATGCCGAAGCCCGGCAAGCGCGGTTCTGCGGGCCGCGATGCCGGGCCCCAAGGGAAGGCCCGTCCAGTGTTGGACCGGGCGACGTCGATGCCGAACATCGGTGACGTGTCGCCCGGTGCGCCGCTGGCCGGTCCAGCCAAGTCCAAGGTAAGTGGTGAACCACTTACCTTACTCCATCAAGGAGCCAGCACCGCTGCGGCTTCCAGCCCGCCGACGACACTGGCGCCTGCGCGTGTTGCGCCAGCGCCGTCGTCGAGTCGGCAGCACGCGGTGCCCATACGCCCTGCGGCTTTTCGCCCCGTGCCTATACAGGCGCCGGGGCCTGCGCCTAAATCAGGCCGAGCGCCGCACGCGCGCGCCGCCGCGCCGCCGGTGCGCCACGTTGCGCCCGCGCGCGCGGCCGCGCCCATCGCGCGTGCCGCCGCCCCTCATGCGCATCCCGCGCCACCCGCGCACCCCCCCGTGCCAACCGTGCGAACACGCACCCCCCCTACCCGTACCGCCGCCCCTCCGCCGCGGTTCGTGTCGCCGCCCGCATCTGCGCCCGCGCAGAGTGCGAAGTCGCCGCAAGCTGTGCCAGCTTCGCGCACCGCCACCCCCGGTCCCCGCCGCTTGCTGGCGGGACCGGCGAGGGTTGAGCAGGAGCGGCCTGATAGTGCCGGTACGCATAGACGGCCGGCACAAATGACGCCAAGGGTGCCCGCTTCACCGGCACCCCCTCGTGCATCCGCCTACGACTCGCCAGCGGCGCTCTCGACGTGCTCGTCGCAAGCCGGCTCGAGCATGTCGCTCGCATCCGCTAGGTCGGGGTCGGCCGCGTCCGGTCGCGATGACGTGTCTCCGGACACGACCCCGCGATCCGGTCCGCGGCCCAACGTGGGAGGACCAGTAGCTGCGGCCTTTTCGCCGACGTCGCCCTCTGAGCCGCTGGACTTTGACTTCGAGTTCGAGCTCGAGGCCAGAGCCCGGCGACGCAGGAGGAGCTCCGGCGAGACCGCGTCGGAGGCAGCGAAGAGGCACTGCCTCGACCCGCCGCGGCCACAGCCGTGGGGTCGGGGCACCCCCTCGCCGCCCACTTTTGCCGACGCGGCGCGCCGCACGCCGCCACCGTCACTCGGACATACACAAGCGGGGGTAAGTTCTGGAAACATACCCCCCCCCAACCCTACCTCACCCCCTGCCGCCGCTTCCGGCGCCTCGTTGGCGTCGTCGCAAGCGAAGCAGGGGGGCGGGAACAGCAACGGGAAGAAGCCTCTGAAAAAATCGAGGTACCCGCCGCTCGTGGTTGAGAAGCTGCCGGACTGGGCCACCCATTTCAGGGCCATCAGTGCGAAGCTGGGCCGGCCTCCTCACGCTCGTCCGTATGGGGGCGGAGTTCGCTTCGTCCCAGACAGCGAAGAGGAGTACAGGCTGGTCCAGCGTTACCTGACTGGCCTTGAGAAGGATAGTGGAGTATCCTGGTTCGCGTACTCGCCACCATCGGAACGTAACATGAGGGTAGCCATAAGGGGGCTGCCAGCTGATACAGCCCCCGAGGATATTAAGGAGGAACTCCAGACATTGGGGTACCAGCCGGAGTATGTACGTCATATTAAGGGCGCACAAGGACGACCCGGCTGCATATTCTATGTCATCCTTAAAAGAATCCCCGATGTCAGGACCATCTTCGACACCGCGATATTTATGAATATGCGCGGTGTCAAGATCGAGGCTTGGCGCGGCAAACGCGGGCCCGCTCAGTGCCACCGGTGCCAGCGCTTTAGGCACAGCTCGCACCAGTGCCACCGACCGCTCGCTTGCGTGCGGTGCGGAGGGGAGCACGCGGCACGAGACTGCCCACGCCCGCGGGAGGAGCCGGCCACATGCGCAAATTGCGGTGGCCCGCACCCCGCGAGCAATATCAAGTGCCCCGTGTTCCAGGATGAAATCCGGAACAAGAGAGCGGGGACTGTCGCCATCACGGCTAGAAACCGGACACAGGTGGCCGCAAACCGGCCCAAAGATGTGCAGCTGGAGGCCTGTGGACCGACGCTGATGGCGCCGGCCAACGAGCCCACCACCAAGGAAGCCCAAGCCTCTTCCTCCGGACGGAGAAAGAGAAGACGCGGGGGGAAGGAGAGGAAGAAACCCACCCCGCCCCCGGCGACCAAGGAGAATATCCCTGAGGCAGAGCCTGCCTCAAAACAAGCACAGGCTGTGCAAAGCACGCGACCTCCGAAAAGCGCCGGTACGGCGCAGCGGAGGGATGCGGTGCCACACAGCATAGCGACGCAGCCGCGAGCTAGCGCCCAACAGATGACGAAGCGCAGTGTGGTATCCGCACTAAACTTCGCCCAAGATTCGCGCGTCAGCGCCACTGAGTCGCAGCGGCGGAATGCGGAAACGCATGTGTTCGCCGCACAAGCGAACCGTGGCAGCACCGGCGCGGATACCAACAAGAAGGAGATCACAGCCTGTGCCATTCAGCTGCTGATGGACCTGATTAGGGCCGTCAGACAGGGTCAGGATGTAGAGACCGTCATCCTTGACGGTCTATCCATGCTACTTACATTGTACCATGGATAGAGCGCCAAGGTGAGAGACGCTGGAATGACCGCGGCCTTAGAGATAAGGTCGCCTCTCTCCGTCCAACCGGACGACGACACCGACGCCCTACATGACGTCACGGGTGAGGCGCACTCGGTTACACGCGCATCACTCGTAATAAAATGACTCTACAGATGTACACTCACATCTGTTGCGCGGCGTGTTCTAGGTTAATATAGGCACGCCGCGCAACTAACACAGACAACCTATACTCCACATGCATTCACATCAGTGTGCAGCCGCGGCGCGGGTGCGCCTGCGGCACACGCTAACATTGAGCGGCGGTACTATACAGCACAAGCCGCTCACACACTCATATCAGCCTCACTCTCAATCTGTAAACGGCTAGCTCTGTGAGCAGGGCGAGAGGAGGCTACATATGCCCGTAGGCGCGCCGAGTCGGCACCCACGATGCTGGTTATCCTCGCCGGGCCTCCCCCAGGTAACTGGGGGTCTCACCTGGTAGGGACAGACCGCCGAGGTGCCGTGAAGAAAGCGACACCACTATAGGCGTCGCGACGCGCTTACGAAGCTACGTATGCAACTACACAAACGGGCGCGATAACACGCGCCCAATTCCATTGCCGCCACGAGGCAAACAAAGTGAGGGGTCCGCTGTAGCGGGCCACAGTATGGCTTCCGCGGGCTAGGAGCTACGCTCCGGTCCCGCCGTCCGCACCCCCTGACGGGGGTGTAGTGACTTCCCGAGCGGCTAGCAGCAGTTCGAGTTCGGCACGCTTCGAGTGTACTCTCCGCATCGACTTAGGTCGGTCACGATTACCTCGCCCCTTGCTGGACTTGAACTAGCGGCGTGTATTGTTCGTTTGTTTGTGTTGACGCCGTTAGCGGTACCGCACACCACTCGAATAATATACAACGCGTGTAGGGATTCGCTTACCATCTTTTAAATCTGCTCTGTTAGTTAGAACTTAACCTTATAATTTATTAACGTAACGATCTCAGTGTTTGTATTACTTATTCCTTCACGTTTTCGTCCTGTGATTGTACTTCAGTTAGCGATAGTTTAAATAAATATTTGTTATTACCTATATTGTGGGTTTAGTTTATCTCCTCACACAAACCCTGTTTACAAACCGACGAAAAAAATAACTGAAAAGCAAAAAATAAAATATATACCCTTTAGTGTAAGTAAGTTCCTAAACTAATTTACGTAACAAACTTTGAGTCGGCGCCAAACAAACCAACAAACAAATTGATTAATTACATAATTATAGCGCATAATGGCAGCTTGATGAATCTTCGTTGAATGTGTGATGGCGCCGATTCAAAGTTTGTTACGTAAATTAGTTTAGGAACTTACTTACACTAAAAGGTATATATTTTATTTTTTGCTTTTCAGTTATTTTTTTCGTCGGTTTAATTTTTTGTTAAAGGAACAAGTTCCCAGCCCCAGTTAAAGGAACAAGAAAAAGAAAAATTTGATAGAAAGGACAGTGTTGTAGCATGTCTTGATCTCGAAAAGTGTTAAGAGTCCATACGAGGATGTTTTGGTGATATTGGGCGATCTGAACCTCGGTATCTGTATGACCTAAGAGTTTGCTATTTTGACACATTAAACTTGGACTTATAATCTTTAAATCTGTTGAAGCGAAAACACGATTCGATAAAAAATCTCGATAAAAAAAAAAAAAAAAAAAAACCCTTTTATACACTTATTTTGAGTTAGATCTCTGAAACCTTAAGGAATTTAATGATGGTTTTTAATCGAATAGATAGGTAATAATATAATCTCAAATCTTGACGAATAATTTTTTTATTTTTCTACACGGTTTTCTCGTGATAAGCAATTATGTGATTTGGCGCTTACGTTATTTTATTCTAAGCGAGCACACGCTCTTGCTGTCTCACATTTTGCACGCGGTAGTAATAGCGCTATCCTTTTCAATTTGTTCAATCAGTCTGCTACGGCATCTGTTGCGGGGTGGACCTATGTTTGGCGAAAATATAGCGAGAGGAGTATTTAATTTTCGACATAATTATTTTGAACTATTTTATTTTGTCTTATTTTGTGTTTTACTGTAAAAAAGGAGTTGAAAATGTTTTGTCTACTTAAATATATATTGATTTAAAGTGTAAATAAAGATGGGTAAAAAGAAAACTCTCGGAAAAAGAAAACAATTAAAACGTCTGAGGGAACAACTTCGTATTCTGAACGATGGAAAAAGAAAGTAAGTACATAATTACCGATTCCGACGGTATCAATTCTTTTATTTACGTAGCCACTTTTATGTATATTTCGAATTATTATTGGGATGAACTCAAAAGTTCGTTTTGCAAACTATGTTTCGAGTTTCAACCTTATTGCTCCGAGATAAAGCTCATGTTTAGTGTCACGTCACCCTGTTGCTGGCTGTTGATAAAGTTTAAATTCATTTGATCAGTCGCAAAATACGCTTTGTTTATATTGTTATTTTTGTAAATAAGAATACTACAACAATAAGATTAGAAATAAACAAAAAAAATTAGTCCGCTCAACCGATTTTGACTTCTATTCGTGAACGTGATTATAATACCAACTGCTAAATTATGATAGGTACACACGGCTACATATCAAGCTATAAATTTCCAGTATAAGGTGATCTCGCATTGTATAGGATGTCGGGACAATAAGAGGTCAGCTTATACTGGAAATGTATAGCTTGATGTGTAGCCGTGTGTACCACTCGTAATTTCTGATACCCACGATACAGGGAATAATAATACTACTACTATAAGTAGTATTATTGGTAGTATTTATGGGATCAGGAACAGGTAAGTAAATAATTATGTGAATGTTGTGTGTTATTAGTTAGTTACCTATGTTATGTTACGTTATTTTATTATGACTATACATTTGCAGAAAACCAAACATTTCGTTCATTGAGCTTGAGAATGTGACGAATGAAACCGAACCGGCCGCGGCGGTGCCGCTGACGCGCGTAGTAGATACAGGCGATACGATATCGATTAGCGGTACGGACAAGTAAGTACTTACATAAATAAATACCTACCTAAACCGAATGACATTTTTAACCGGGGTAGAAACTTATGGCATACCTACCTATTTTTTTTCTTTTTCCATAGCTTAGAAAGGCATTGATCTATCACTCTCGACTCGACTCTCTACTCAGTGCCCGTTCGGAGCGGACGTGTTTTTAGTTTCTGAGAATATGGAAATAATCTTTTAACTTAACTTAAATATTAAATTTTATCGAAACTCGGACCCTCCTCTTTCTTTTTGAGGAGGTGCCCGTAAGCAGCGGCGGACATATTGGATAGTGTCGGAAGTCTCGCTTTCTCACGTGTGGCGCGTGGTGGTCGGTGTCGCAGTTAACTTTTGGTGAGTCAAGATCAAGATTAAAATAAACACGAAAAGTCGACCAGCGCCCCGGCGAGATTCGAACCTCGGGCAGTACGCGCCGAGGCGACGCTTTTTACGTCGGCGCCAATTTGACATTACGTCATCACAGCAAATTACTGTGCTGCTTCTGATACGTTGCTACGGGGCTCGTAATACATCATTCGCATCGGCTACGCGCATCGGCTACGCGCCGCGCCGTGCCGGCAAAAACCGCTACGATCGCTACGAGTACCTTATCTGCTACGAGCTGTATACGAGCCTGGGCTACGCGGGTCTACCTATTGCATTGAGGTGTGAAGATAATTAAATTTTCTGATAACACACTTAAAAATGCCTCAATTAAATAGAACGCCTCCATCTACTCCTACTATTGAGGTACAACGTGCTTCATCAAACCCCAACATTGCGGCTACACCGAGTGAATGTGAGTTCATCAATACACAACAGAGATCAACAAAGCGCCCTTGCTTAGACTTTAGTCCCACGAACGAACTTGAGGATTTTAAAGAGGAAATTCGAGCAATGCTTACTAAATTGAATACAGATCAGGAAACCATTTTGCAAAAAATTATGTCTAAAATAACGCTTGAGTTAGTAGAATTAAAAGCACAAAATGATGAGCTACGGAATATTAAGACCGAGATTGAGGACTCTGCTACGTTATTGAATGCCAAATATGAGGAGATAAGAACTAGTGTGGGAAGGCTGGAAAGAGAACGCTCAGAACAACGTAAATATATAGAACAGCTGGAAAAACAAATAAAAGATAATCAAGAAAATCATAGGTCTGCCGTTATCGAGCTGCGTAATATCTCTCCAAAGCCAAATGAAAACGCAAGTGACTTAACGGAAATTGTCGTTGGTGTGTGTAGATCTTTGGAAGTGCAGGTAAAACGGGAAGAGATTCGGGACATTTATCGAGTGCACAGTAGCCAAGGCCCTTCTAAGCAAATTATTGCAGAATTTCAATCAGTCACTCTGAAAAACTCAGTACTTCGAGCTGTGCGTGATTTTAACAAAGGCAAACCACCCTCCGAAAAATTAAATAGTGAAAATTCTGGCTTGAATGGTGAACGCACCCCTATCTACATTGCTGATCGTCTTCCGGCAACTGCCAGGAAGCTCTTCTATGACGCACGTAAATTTGCTAAGAGTAATGCATGCCAATACTGCTGGACGGCAAATGGAAAAATTTTTATTCGCAAAAAGGAAGGGGAAAAACCGATACTTATAATATCTGAATCCAGCTTTCAAAACATATTGCATGATAATAAGTAATATCTTAACTGATCGAGTAACTTTTGCTTCTATTTTTTGTAACAATAATCCTATTTGTAATTATTTTTTTACTATTTGTATTCTCTCTACACAGTCACTTTCATACACTTACAAACTAAAATGCACCACTCTAATACACAACTCACTCACGTACAAGTCGCAAAACTTATTAACCTTCGGAAATTATTTTCATTACACGATACAATATCGAACGTCTTGCTTATCCCAGGTTATATTAGGGAACACTAATAACCAGTTCTGTTACGCCCTAACGCCAAAAAGGACTCTAAACATGAAATCCCGAAGTGCACATTACATTAAATTAAATAAAAATGAATAACGTAAATGATATAATGAATAGATTGGATACTTATGGGTCCCACGAATCCTTTAGTTGCCCCCCTGATAAATGCCATCAGTTTCTAGGAAACCCCAATAAAACAATTAATTTGCTGCATCTAAATATACGCAGTATTAATAAGAATTTTAATAGCGTCCTTGTGTTATTATCATCTCTAAATAAAATCAGCTGTGACGTGATAATTTTTTCGGAATGTTGGCTGAACAAAAATACTAATATTCCGATTCTGCAGGGATACTCGGCTTATTCGTCTGCAAATAGCCTAAATAAAAACGATGGTTTGGTTATCTACGTACATTCAGATTTACAACATAACATTGTGGAGCCGGAGTTTGTTGATGCAAACTGCCTAATCTGCAAACTCACTGATATCGTAATTATTGCTGTGTACAGGCCGCCGTCCTTTCGCAGAATAGAGAACTTTTTAAATAGTCTTAATACTGTACTAGCATCGGTATCCTCCTATAAAAATATTTTTCTGGTGGGAGACATGAACATTAACATTAGCACAACAAATAATGATCCACATTATAACGAATACATAACTCTGACTGCATCTCACGGACTCTTACCAGCCTATACTCTCCCTACCAGAGAAAAGAATTGCCTGGATCATGTCATGATTAAAGTGTTGAGGGAGGTAGTATCTTTTGTTCTAGACAGTCACATTACCGACCATGTCCCAGTACTCGTTTGTATAAAAAACGTAACAAAACATCAAACGACAAAAGTTGTCTCGAGAGTTGATCTGCTTAAGGTTGTTGCTGAGATAGCAAATACCGATTTCAGCAGCATCTTTTCTTCTAGCAATCCTAACTGGGCTACCGAATTTCTTATTAATACAATTATTTCTATAATACATAGCAATACCATCACCAGTTGCATTCCTTCTAGGCTGAGAATAATCAAGCCCTGGATCACGCCAGGGCTACTAAGATGCATTAGGAATAGGGACAACATGCATAGAGAACACAAAAAGACACCGGATAACTATACCTTAAAATTGACGTATATACGCTATCGTAACTTCTGCAATAAGCTTCTGTATAGGCTAAAAAATAATCACGAAAAAAATGAATTGGTAAAAGCTAAAAATAATCCTAAAAAGACCTGGAATATCATAAACACCATAATTAATAAACAAATCTGTAGATCTCCTCCTTTGGAGTTATTGTCTATGTCAAATCTAGACTGCAAGTCCTCATTAAATTTAGTAAACAATTATTTTGCGAATATTGGCAAGGAACTTGCAGGTAAGCATACAAATGCTGGTACGTTACATGAGTCATATGCTAGGGACGACGCCCAGATGAACTCAATTGTTCTTCTCCCTCCGGATCACGCAGAAATTGAAAATATTATAATGGGTCTTCGCTCCGATTCTGCCTCAGGATGGGATGGAATCAGTTCTCGTCTTCTAAAAATGAGCAAACAGACTCTTGTGCCCCTCGTCGCTCACATATGCGGTCTTTGTATATCTCAGGGTGTATTTCCAATATTTTTAAAGAGAGCGGTCGTTCACCCTATTCACAAGGGGGGGGACAGAGGTAGTGTCAACAATTACAGACCAATTTCGGTCCTTCCGGCACTGTCGAAGGTTCTTGAGAGGGTCCTAAACAATCGTCTTGTGTCTTTCCTGGAAAACCACAATATTATTTCCAACAATCAATTTGGCTTTCGGAGGGGGAAGTCATGTGAAGACGCTTTCTCGGCCCTGATAGACGAAGTTGTTGAGACTCTTGATAAAAAGTCTAAGTGCCTGGGTATTTTCTTAGACTTATCTAAGGCATTTGACACTGTCTCTGTCCCCATCCTACTCAAAAAATTGGAGAGAATTGGAATTAGAGGCACAGCACTTGCTATCTTTGCGAGCTATCTATCTGAGCGAACGCAGTGTGTTAAAGTCACTCCATATGTTAGTGATGAGTGTGGATTGTCCTTCGGAGTGCCTCAAGGTTCCATCTTGGGGCCTACACTTTTTTTAGTGTATGTAAACAGCCTATGTGATTTATTACTACCAAATTGTTCCATCTATACATATGCCGATGATACGGCCCTTCTAGTTCATGCTGAAAGCTGGAACGAAGCCCGAGAGAGAGCAGAATCTGTACTTGGGATTGTTATGTCTTGGCTGTCGGCGAATAGTTTAACTTTAAATGTGGATAAAACCAACTTCATCACTTTCTCTCTTAAATCTACTACGCAACCTGACAACACATTTTCAGTCAAAGCTCATTCTAATTGTAATGCTTACCCAAACCTATGCTCTTGCCTTCCTCTGACAAGAAAAACCAGTGTGAAATACCTTGGTGTACTAATAGACTACCTCTTATCTTGGAATACTCAGATTGGGGGATTGTCTGGCAGAGTTAGAAAACTAATTGCCGTGTTTAGGGGCTTGCGGTATAGTGCTGACGTAGATACCTTGCGCATGGTTTATTTCTCCCTTTGCCAGTCAATATTAACATTTGGCATAACGGTCTGGGGCGGTGCTTCGAAGACAAGTATGATACAACTGGAAAGGGCGCAGAGAGCTGTCCTCAAGGTCATGACCTTTAAACATTATCGGCATAGTACGACCCTATTGTACAAGGAATGTCAGGTCTTGACCGTGAGGCAGCTCTTTGTGCTAAGCTGTACGTTGCGCGGACATGCTTCTTTACAGCTGGATCTCAATCGCTTGACAAAACGTAGGGCCACAAGCGTGTGTACCATAGAGAGGCACAGAACGAAACTTGCAGAACGTCATTTCAGAATCCTTGGTAGTCGTATATACAACTTTGTGAACAAACAATGTAACATCTACACGCTCAATAAATTTGATAGTTAAGGTAAAGTCTGTAAATGGATAATGACCCTTAGCTATGACGAAGTTGAAAAAATTCTCCATACGTAAATTTCACTCACATCCAAACAGTACCTAGTTTACACACCCTCGAAAACACCCACCTTCCAAGACAGCACAACACTACACAACATAACCTAACACAACTCAACACTACATAACACAACAAAACACTACACTTCACAACTCACAGCAAAAAAACACACACGAACAAACAGACACACACACTTACAACACACACTAGATACAAATGGTTTTTATCTTTAAGTACTTAATTATTTTATTTATTTTTTAAGTTCATATAAAATCTTTATTTTCTTTATTTTCTGTCGAGTACCTACATAGAAATTCCGAAATTCTTTATTTGTCTAAATGGTGTTAACTTGAGAGCCCTGACACCCATAACACAAGTTTAATCTTAGCTTGGGTGTCAGAGGTGTATAACTCTGCATGAACCTACAATTTATATGTAAAAAAATTATTATGTTATACTAAGTGGCATTTATGTAAATTGTAAACTAGAAATAAAGATATTTTATTATTTTATTATTATTATCAAAAAATGCTACAAATTTCAAGTAAAGTTTTCATATTAGAACAAAATAAATAAATAATCTTTGTTGTGTTGTTACAACAAATTCTACACTGGTACTTATTTTCTATGAATCTAAAAGGTTAGATACGCAATTATTAGTAAGACTCAATGCACAATAAAAAATGCGGTTTGTTACAAATCCGACAGGGAGGACATGTGGGTAAAATGTATCACACATGCGAATTGTGGGTTACTTGATTTTTTTACTTTGTAGGTAGTAGCGTAAGTTCACATAGTATATGTAAAATTTTAAGATGTTATCTCTGTTTACAATTGTTTGTATTGAACTATTGAGAGAAAAAAAAGAGAAATTTTGGAAAAAAAACGATAGATTGATAAAAAATATAAGGAAGTAGGTAAATTATGCTTCTACTCCGTTCACCCATTTATAACGAGAATAAATGTGAGTAAATTTTTTAATCCCCTTTAGTATTTTTCTTTGACCCACCACGTTGCTCTATCGGTCGCAAGCGCTATTGCTGAGCGTGACGTCCTTCAATAATGACTCCTTTTTATTTTAAATTTGCATCTATTAAAATCCAAAAAGTTAAAATTCTTATTGTTTTAGCCAAAACCAACATGATAAAAAAATACTAACACAACAAATCCAACATGACGACGCGGACGACGTGAGCGACGACGACGATCAGCTAGACTTAGTTTTTGAGAATCAAAGGTAGGAAATAGAAATGAATGCATCGATAATAAATTGCAGAATACGTGCCACGAAGAAGAAAAAGAGACCTCAGAACATTCGTGGTTACTATTGTTGTCTGCTTTATATTTATGTAATAAAAATGTATTCATTTTGTAGGTTTCCGGCCGAAGCGCACACGTCAGATAAAAATCATGGAGGAATCAATGAAGAATCAGATGAAAGAAGAATCATAGACCTTAAATATTTTCTAAAAAAATTAAAAACAATTTCTAGCCACTCAACAGCCTTCGGTTGCGGTATAAATAGGGAGGGTAGAAAAGGATTGGCTTGATTTCAAAATTAAAATTCAAATATATTATTATATTATATTATTATTTTCTATAGTAGGTAGGTATTATTATTCTCATAAAATTTGATAATGAATGTTCGTGAACCAGTCTTTAGTCTTTGGTTTATTGAATTAATTAAGTATTTGTTTGTGTTTAATTAAGTAGTATTTGTTATATGAAAAAATAATAATTTTGTACGCCCCGTCAGGCAAAACATGTACGGACTTTTACCTATATTTAAGATCTTGCATGCTCGATTTGTATGTAAACGCATGTTTGACAAATAAATTATCTTTATCTTTATCAAATGCAATATGTGTAATGTTGAACTTATTACAGATACGTCCAAACCTAGTCCAAGCGACAATTTGAATATAAATACTGCCGTAGTAACAAGTGCTGCTATTACAGGTGTAGGATACACACAATTGCAAAACATATTTACTTCAATCAATGTTCCGTTTATGACAGAGGTTTTTTATAAGAAAATTGATAACCAAGTTAGTGAAGAATGGGAAAAGTTAGAAGTCTGACCAACGAAAGCTGTCCAAGAAAAAAGGCGGCAATTTAAAAAAATCAAGAGCTGTTAACCCTGGCTATACACTCCTGAAACGGAGTTGATACTTTACAATATTCAATAAATATTATGCAATAGCATCAGTATTTCATATTTATTAATTAGACGATTTTTTTACTTTGAAGTAAAATATTATTGTTATTATGATTGAATAATTCGTGGACAGCTTTCGTTGGTCAGACTCTAGCTACAACCGAGATGGAAGCTGCGGCTGCTCGTGAGAAGCAAAGTGCATTGGACGAAGGCAGAGTTAATTCAGATGGAATCCCTGTCATAGACGTAATCGTTGACGGTTGCTGGGCGAAGAGGACCTACAAGAAAAACTATTCCTCGTTATCAGGCGCTGCTGCAATCATAGGTAAAAAGTTTGGCGAGGTCCTATATCTCGGGGTAAAAAATAAATATTGTTGCATATGTGTACGCGCCCAGAACAAACAAACGACACCATCAGAGCACATGTGTTTTAAAAATTACACTGGTTCGTCTACCAACATGGAATCGGAAATATTAGTGGAAGGTTTCAAACAATCTTTGCACATGTATGGTCTTATATACGGAAAAATGGTTGCTGACGGAGACGCTTCCACTTATTCTAACATTTTAGAAGCTCGGCCTTATTCTAACTACACTGTTGAAAAGATAGAGTGTAGAAACCATTTACTACGAAACCTGTGTAATAAATTACAAGCGCTTACTAAAGATACTAAATATAAATTGCAGCATAGAAAGTATTTGAATACACAAAGAATCCTGGCAATCAGAAAAGTTATTTGTTCTTCCATAAAACACCTGAAGAAAACCAGTCATACCCGCTCAAAACAGATAAACGATCTTTATGTAGCAATTTCCAATGCATACAATCATGCTTTCGGTTGTCATACAAATTGCCAGGATTTTTATTGTGAAAGCAAAAAAACAAGTGAAGATGTCACTGTCAAATTAAAAGATACGGCGTTAGAAAATCAAATACAGTTTATAGTCGGCTCTACTGCAGCCAATGCACGCAGTCTTATTGAAGACGTGGACAGCAATCGTTGTGAACAGTTCAACGCCATAATTGCAAAATGTATTGGTGGCAAACGCAGAAACTTTTGTCTTCGGCGTTCATATCAGACCAGATGTGCTACTGCAGTCGTATCATTTAATACAAAAAGACCTTTGTATAAGCTCCAAAAATCTATTCTTGGTGTGAGCCCCATGTCAAAATCGAAACACCTGGAATTGCGAAAACTGAAAAGAAACAGTTCAAAGTCTAAAATGCGACCCAGAAAGCTTGTTTTTCAACAGAAAGAGAAAAGGACTGAAGATGAAAACTACGGTCAGAATTGTATGAAGCCTGATTTGCATGAAGAAGATTTAGAAAGAATGAAAAATACATTTTTAACAAATTTGGAGAAATCTGACGAAGAAAGAATCAACATTGAAAGGGAAACAGTCCTCCAGAGTGATTGTAGTAAATGGATGGAAATGCGAAGGAATCTGTTAACAGCATCGAATTTTGGCAAAATTATAAACAAGAGGAGCACGACATCAGGTAGCATAGTTAAAAGTTTACTTTATCAGAAAGATCTCTCTTGTGTTAACTCCATCAAACATGGTAAAATTAATGAAAAAAATGCCTTGAGTCAACTGGAGCAGCAAGAAAATATTAAAATTATACCCTGTGGCCTATTCATCGATAAAAATCATCCATTTTTAGGAGCAACTCCTGACGGAGTGATAGATGAAAATAGGATTGTAGAAATGAAATGTCCAGTATCAGGCTTCAAAACTAATTTGGAAGATGCTGTGAAAAACAGAAAAATTACTTTCTGGAAGTATGATAATGGCCAACTGTTGATCAATAAAAAACATCACTGGTATTTCCAAGTGCAAGGACAGTTAAATATTACAGGAAGGAGAGAGTGTCTATTTGCCGTGTGGACTGGTTCAAATAAACAGATAAAAACAGAAATAATACAATGCGACCAAAAACTGTGGAACGATCATATGGTTCCCAAACTAAAGACATTTTACTTGGATTCTTTACTGCCGGAATTGTTGGATCCGCGTAAAACACGCAATATGCCTTTGAGAAAAATAAGCCCTCCGACTATAAGCAAAGAAAAAACCAAGAAAAGAAAACAAAATCCAATAAATTCTCATTTTTCCAAGGTTCCAAAAACGCAGGAATCAACTGATAGTAACGACACCACAGATATACAACAATGTAAGCAATCCATTATTGATTTCAATAATATGTAAAATTGACGCAATGGTCGTAGCGGTGGTTGCACATTGTATATTTGATAACTTACCTGTACAATACATCCTGTGAAGGAGCGCGGGAGGCGCGGTCAAGTCTCGTGTTTCGTGGAGCGTATTGTACATTTGTACCTGATTTGATTAGGTACTATGACGCGCTCTAATGTAATGTGATTTTTAGGTTTCCGATATAATCAATAATATAATGTTAACTAAATTTTTTAATAATAAAAGAAAGTGCCTTACAATGTTCCTCCCCCCCTTGCCATTTTTAAAACTATTTTAAAATAATATGATTCGAGTAATAAAGAAAATACTGCAAAATACCTACTTACGAAGTCCCAGTTCAAAGGTCATTGCCCTTAGAAAAATATCTTCACAAACAATACTCCTTAGTCTTCTATTTGATTACATCATAAAAAGTATGTTAGGTATAGTCGTTTGTAATTACAGTTACGGAACCATATACATGCATGCATACACAAGCATGGCCCGACATGCTCTTGGCGGATTTTTTTACTTATAAGGAAACATTTAATATAGTATAATAATTAAAACATAATGGAAACATTTGTTTTACATATACTACATTTACAATAAGATTAGACATAAAAACAAACCTTTTTTACAGTCCGTTCAACCGATTTTGACTTCTATTGCGTTGGTGGCATGACAAATAGCGGCTGCAGTAAACAGTTACGTATTATAATCACAATTTTGATTTTAATGCCATCCTTATGCCTACGGAATAGAAGTCAAAATCGATTGAACGGACTGTAAAATAGTTTTGTTCAAAGGAGATTGCCACGGAGCAGGTCCCTTTTGTGGTATCGTGTGCCTGATTTTAATAATAACCTAAAAATATTAATATTTTTTTTGTGTACAGAGTATTTTTTATACGATTTCTTTCACCCTGGGAATAAAGTTAAGTTCATTAATAGTTGTTAAACATTACGTCGACATCCGTTTAATTCAATATAATCTGTGGTTTGATTGGTAAAAAAAAGTTGCCAGGTATCAAATAATTAAATAATTAATGCCATCTTTTAATCTATTGAGTAATCGATATCAAAATAAAACGATTAAATAATAAAAAATACTATTATTTTTATTTATAAGTATATATAATCTATAGGCAGTTTACATATCAATTAAATCTCAACGTTTGACAACTTCAACGCTACTGTGTTAGCATTTTGTTTTACGACGAGGTAGAATGATGTTATCCCTGTCCTTTCTATATTTATCCATTATTGTGCCATATTTATCTGAAATGAACAACAATAGGTTAACGCCAAATAGGAGTATATGTAATGTCTCTGTACCTAGCGATTAACCATGCCCTGCGTTTTAACGAATTTCTTGGTGACGAACACTATTGGATAAATAAACACTGAAAGAAAGAAGAAGAAAGAAAAAGTATTTATTGGGACAGGCACAGGAGATCACAAATTAAAATAAGACACAATTGAGACATACTTAAATAAGAATCAAAAACAATAAAAGAAGTGAAACAATATAAAATTAAAAAAAGGAAGCAGAGTTCTGTGCGAGGCCAAAAGGCTCCTATCTCAGCACGATGCTGCGACATTTAATAAATATCGCAGCGCTGGTATTCTGATAGGGCCCGCAGTGATGTCACGGATAGATAGATATATATATAATAAATAGGTACTAAATAATAATAAATAATAAATGGTGTGGTACTCTATGGCATCGTTGTGACAAGTAAAGGGACGCAGGCGCCGACACCGGCAAAAAATTGTTATACATTACCATCAGATTACTCATCATCACTGCTCATAGTCCATGCGAGTAAAACCAAAGGAACGATTACTATAATAGGTTGCATAAATTCATAATAGGCCTACATTGATAAATAATAAATGTTCACAAAAGCAACAGACACAGAAATAATAGCCATATTTATTTAGAAAACCCCTTATCAACAAAGTAGTTTTTATCGATTGATCTATAACGATTTATTAATAGATTATAAAAAAATGATCTGGCAACATTTACTTGCGCATGTCACAGAACTCGCAGACTTCGTTCTGTGGTTCGTTACGTGCGTGCGTGATTGCTTTGTTTAGATACGTTGAGTTTTGAATTCCGTAATCTTTTACTTAGTTATTATTTACGATACGTGCTTTTTCTGCTACTACCAAGTTGAGCTAATAAGTTCCTCGAATGCATTACGTTTTGTGAGATATTTGACTCTTATTAGTGCTGTTTTTTGTGAGATATTTGACTCTTAGTGCTACCTTTGGTGAGATATTGGACTCCCGAAGCGTTAGTGTCAGACATGTCTACCCCAGTTAGAAGTCGGACACAGCGTCAGCGTTCCCGACGCTGTATTAACTGTTCGATTTTATTATCACCTAATTTACGTCGATATACAGTTGAGGAGTTGAACGAGCAAATGACAGCTCTTTTACGAACCTGGACAATGCCTACACCTGTAAGTCTTGTTATTTATCGTGTGCTTAAAGAATTATTGTGGGCTTCAATAATTTAATGCATAACTGCATTGTGCAAATTCAAAATGACATTTGATTAGAGTGAACAAAACACCAAGTCCTTTTTGAGAGTTTCTTTTATGTAAATACAATTTTTGCATGTCTTTTTCAGTCAAAACGTAGTTCAAAAATCACGCTGATATGTCAAATTAACACAACATGCAATATTATATTTTTAAATAACGATTATTTCATCAAAGTGTTAAAAGTAAGACTCGTGGAAATGGACTATACAACTGCATGCCTACAATTAAATACTTAAACCTTAAATGTCAGTGAAACAGTTTAAATACAGAAGAGTAATGATTTTATCATCTTTTTCAGGTAGCGTTGGATGATATCCTGTGTATTGAATGTTATTTGCTGTTGCAAGAACGTATCTTATCAAATATAACTGGATCCCACGAGGATATGTCACCTGCATATGGCCACTTGAACATTTGTTATGGATGTGGTATTTCTATTGCTAGTCGGAGAACCCATCGAGTTGAGTTAGACTGCCCACAACGGAGCATGATTTTAAGATGGACTCTAGCACACCTGGTCAGTATTTTCTGTAATAACAACATAATATTACGCTTGTAATCCCGAAGGGTTAGACAGAGGTGTACCCAGTAGCACACCCACAATTTGCCGGTTAAGTCCCATGTAATATGGGGCGAGCCTATTGTCATCAACCGGGCACAAATCCAGAGGCTGTTACTGAGAAATTCCCAATGGAAAAATGTAACACTACCAGACCCGGGACCTCATGCTAAGCAGTCGTGTATGATAGCCTTTTTTATTCACATTCTTGCAATAACATTAAGTATAGTAATCACTTGCTGAACTTCTTCTGGGTACCAAGTCTCGGTTTGGTGTATATTCTGACATTCACTAATACCAACTGTATTTCATTTTAGGCTACACATTTAGAAAGAGTATGCATTCCTTGCTGGTTAGCAGCAACTCGAGAAACACGACGATTGGAGGTTCAAGATACAAACAGACCTGACAGTGTCATGAATGCAGCTTCACCTTCTTTAGAAGATACTGGGATACCTGAACCACCACCAATGCCGTCTCCAACACACCAATCACAACAAGCACTACGACAACCTAGTAAAGTTAATTCACAAAAGTATAAACGAGTTGCTGCAGCTTCTCGTCACTGTATGTTTGTAGGATGTGAAAACCATGACCGTCTTTTAGTGCCTATGACTGTCAAGGAATTGTTGTTATTGCAGTACAATATATATATACCCTTAAGTGCTAGAATCTGCCATCACCACTTAAATAGTAATCAGTGGGATGAATTGAATGCCACTTTAAATGACTTTACTGGGTTTCAAGTCGATGATATATTTTTCATGCTGGAAAGAGCTTCCCAGAGGACTTTAGATTTTAATAATATTGCAGCAATGGATTCACATTTACGCCATTATTGGCTGGGACTTACAGAAGTGCAATTTAATGAACTATTAAATAGCATTCCATCTTTAAATAATAAAGTTACAAAACCTAGCCTTGCATTGAGCATATTTCTCGTAAAGCTTAGGACAGGGGACAGCAACCAAAGACTGGCAACTCTTTTTCAAATGCCACGGTCTACATTAGAGAAAAAAATGAAGATTGTTAGAGAATGTTTAACAGAACAATTTGTACCAATGCATTTAGGACTTAACCATACAAGTATACAAAATGTGGCCTCACGTAACAGGATTATTCCTGAAGGTTTATTTGGAGATAGTAGCATGGCTTCAGATACTAAACCTGCCATTGTCATATGTGATGGTACATATGTTTATGTACAGAGTAGTAGTAACTACAAATACCAGAAACAGACATATAGTCTCCATAAATATGCCAATTTGGTTAAACCATTTTTAATGACATGTTGTGATGGATATATTTTAGATTGCATTGGACCTTATGAAGCAACAAAAAATGACTCGACAATCATGAGTGATCTATTTAGTAATGAAAGTGGTCCAATGCGCTCATTTTTTAGGCAGGGGGACGTATTTATATTGGATAGGGGGTTTAGAGATGTGATCCCTGAATTGGAAAGCTATAATTATAAAACGTGCATGCCCGAGTCATTAATGGAAAATGAACATCAATTGACAACTGACCAAGCAAACAGATCCAGATGTGTGACTATGTGTAGATGGGTCGTTGAAATAGTAAATGGTCGGGTTAAAAGAGACTATAAACTCTTTCGACAAGAATATTTTAACAGAGCATCAACACACCTTATGAATGATTTTAAAATTGCTTGTGCTCTTTTAAATAAATTCCACCCAAAAATTGAAGACAGACCTGATGCTGTGGAGTATTTACACATTGCTCAGGCGAGATTAAATACTAGGAATTATTTAGGGGAATTTATTCAAAGCGAAAACATCAATAGGAGACGTACGGTTTTCCAAAACATAGACAGCAGTGCTCCGCATTTAGACCATTTTCCTAGATTAACTTTAGATGATTTAAGAAGATTTGCATTGGGATCCTACCAACTAAAACAGGCGAGATCCTATTATGGGGAGCACATAAGAACGAATGGTACTTATAATATTGAAATAAGCAATGATATTTTGGAAGAGGATTTGCCCTTAATATTGGGTCAAAATAATTATTTAATTAGGGCTAGAATTAAGTCCCGCCATGTGAGCAATAAAACTTATTACTCTTATTTATTGATTAGTAAAGATTAAAATCGGGCAAATACTTTAGATAGTATCATTGCTTACTATTGTAACTGTCTAGTGGGTAACCGTACAGTAGGGTGTTGTGCTCATACTATGACAGTATTATGGTATCTGAGCTGGGGCCGCTTCAACAATGTATGTGCTCCAGCTCAATTCTTGGATGATATATTTTATGAAGAATAAATGGTTTATTCAAGTTTTGATTTGTTTTATTTCCTTTGGTACAAATGAACTACCTATCAATATCGTTAATTATGAAACTCCAGTGCTGAAACTGTTAATTATACATTTTTTATCATATCTAAACGGCGATTCTACACCATCTACGAGTACCTATCTACTTTTTATTGTACTGAGACTAATCCCATCCCCATAGTGATGTTAGTAGATAGGTAGTAGAAGTAGGTACTTTATCTAAATAGAATAAGGAGGAAATGTCAATGTCAATTTCTAATTATAACCTAGATTTTTACAAAAGAAACAATGATATCTCTTGAACCAGGGTGAATAAATGAAAAATGGTTTCTGATTATGAAAGTACTATGTTTTTACTATTATTTAAAATAAAAATCTTCAGGGCACAACAATTTTCCACTGGGACCCAACTTTCCTTACAAATCGGGCAATCTCCTTTCTAATCATAATGTAAATGGAGTTTATTTATAGTTACGTTATGAAAGTTTATTCTTGGTAGGTAGGTATACATACGATTGTTGCACGTCCCGTCATTTGTTGAAACCTAAAACGTGATAGTAGTGACATGTTTATCTCTTTTTTTTTTATGGGATTTTTATTGATATTGTACTAGTATTGTATAAGAATTCTGAATATGTACATGTCGGAGAGACATCAGGATTTTATTCCATTAGAATCAGGAATCATGTGGGCAGAAGATGGGTTTCGTGCAATGAAAACACACTCGGTGCGATACAGGACGTTTATTAAAATCACAAACTAACATTATCACAAATTACAATTTAATCACAATAACTGAGCACAACGAATCGAGTACAGTTTCGCGACGTCTTAACTCCGATGCGATCAGACACTGAATGGCCTGCTCGCCGTGGACTTAAACATCACGACTCTGTTGTAAGCGCGCTTGTGGTGTGGGTAGATCACGTGATGTCGCCAGTGGCGCGCTTGCGATTCGTTTAGCGACCGTACTAATGACTGTCTCCGACACGGCCATCCTGCGAAGCACACGTCCTCGTGTGTTAACCTGTAAAGAAAAATACTCGCAAAGTATCACATAGCTCGGTCACTCCTGACCACATTTGCTAAATCCAAAAACACTATGAAAGAAATCTGTTGGAATCTCAAATCTTATTTCTTAAGTTCAAACAAACCAAAATCTCAGAGTTCAGAGCATTACTCACTATTTAATTCTCAAATCTTAAGATCACCAACAAAATAATCAACTAAGCTGCATGTGATTCATATTTTCTAGTAACCTCCAGTTACTCAACCATTCATTTGCGCATCCCCCTCGGATCGCCAAGTCACTCCCGGACTTTATGGTTCCAAAGTATTATCACACAAACTTAATCTCTACTCTCTGTTTCATCAAAAAAAAACGTTCACTCGATTCTAACTCAAATTAGTCAGTAATACTCCGATTCCCTGGCAACTGAAACTTTGACTAATTATAGCAAAAATCATCAACCAGAGCCACGTACCATCGTTTTCCACATAAACAATCATCTTTATCACTAAGAGCCTTAGAGCCTTAGAAACCCACACACGAGTAAACCACTCAACGCCACGGCTCTCCAGCCGACCAGCAATCGCATTGCTCTCACACATCCATCGCATGGATCAAAACTATGGTCCTTCCAGACCCAATACGGCCGATAGAGAACCCCTACTCGCGCGGTTCCCATAACTTAGGCTTGCTCATCACCACTGTGATCACCATCTACTTCGACTGGTACATGACCTACTGGCATCTTTCTTAAAACCTATCGTAATTAGTGAACGCATAAATTTTTACAAATAACAAATTATCAATAATCAGGAAATTCAAAGTACAATTGACTACACATTTATCGCGCATCTCGCAAAAGACAATTAAACCGAATAAATCAACAAACTTAAGCTCTGCATGTGATCTCTGGCTACGCATAGCCCAGTAACCTGCAGTTACTCATCTTTTCTTTATGCGAACCCTCACGGGAGCGCCGAGTCTCTCCTAGACTCTATGGTTTTCACTGAAACCAGACCTCCGCTAGAGTTGAATGCTTACCGCGTACTCACGGACTACTAAAGTAGTAGACGCAGATTTCTATTGAGCTACGGCTACACGACAACCTCTGGTACGGTCCAATCATTATGCAAACTTAAATACTCTCCTCATTGATAAAACTACTATTTTGCTCAACCTCAGTTTCGTCAGTTATACTTTGATTCTCTGGCAATTTTCGCCACCTATCATGTGCGTATTTGTAATTATGGTTAGAATTTAAAACGTATAGCGATCACCATCCAAAACTATCACTACCTTAAACGGACCTCTGAACTTCCGATCTAACTTAGTCTGATTTCTCTCTTCGTTTATAGTAACAAGAAATCACCAAACGATTTTTATTTCTTTGTTATAGCTACCTTTGTCTAATATTCCCTGACGCAATCTCGCGGACTTCATCAATGTCGACTTTGGTTTTCATTACAATGACTTTCCTTTATTTCTTTAAAAATAATTATCTTTGTCTAAAGTTCTAAATCAAACAAACTAACAACTAGATCAAACGATTAGGTCAATTAAAATGCTAGAGCAACCAAGTACCTCTTCATTCATCTAATCATTACACAAAGCAGGAAACTCATCCGTGGCCTATGGGCAACACATGGCCCTCCAACAAACCTCTGTTTGTTTTACTACGTTCCTCAAGAACGCCGAGTCCCACATGACTCTATGGTCTCTACGACCCGACCTCCGCCAGAGCCACCCGCGCACCGCGCATCCACGGACTACTAAAAGTAGACACCGACTTCTACCGGACTACGGCTACGAAATGGCTACTGGTACGGTCGACCATCCGAACCAAGTTTCCACACTATCTCTCAATTTCAAATTCTCAAATCAAATCAAAAACTCTCTACTTAAAACTGTACTTGGCACTCGGGCATTCTCCTTAACCCATCGTGTTCGTACTTGTAAGTACGCTTAGAACTTAATGCTCTCAATGTGTAGCGATCTCACTAATAATTTTACAACTTTGAATGGCTTATAATTGGGGTCTAATTTAGTCTGGTTGCGTTCTTCGTTTTAAAGCAACACAAAGTCAAAACAAACAAAACACAAAAACTCAAGTTGGTGTTCGCTAATCGTTAAGCAACATAAGATTTGTTCTGTGCTGAATACTTTTGTTTGACCAATACCAGTCAACGCAACAACGTTATTAACTCGTTTGCCACTTAATTAGGCTGCACAACTCTAATTTACTAACGAGCATTCAGCACCAGAACCGTAAACAGAACAATACAGCTCACCTTTGTGTTCTAACGTGCGTGAGGGTAGTTGTACGATGCGCCGCTCGTTCCACACACCGCCGCGGCGTTGACCGGCCTGCTGCCACTGCCGCCGCTGCCGGCGTTGCCGACGCAGCCGCCGCTGCCGAATCAGCCGCCACTGCCAACGCAGCCGCCGCTGCCGACGCAGCCGCCGCTGCCGACGCAGCCGCCGCTGCCGACGCAGCCGCCGCTGCCGATGCAGCCGCCGCTACCGCCGCTCGTACACCGGACTGCTAAGTGACCCGGCTTGCCACATTTGAAGCAGACCAAATGCTTCGCTGCCGGCTGCTGCGCCGCTTGACTCGACGATGATTCACCGGTGGTGTTTATTTTGCGGTTCAAATGTCAAAACGCGTTCAGTTCTTGCTGTAATTTGACCCTCGATCTAATGTTTGTAGTAAACGCCATACGTTGAAGTTACGGCGATTTCTTCTTTGTTTACACCTTTCCAACGATTATTCAGCGAAGTGATTAAATTACTTGCGAACGCGGGTAATGTTTCTCAACTTGGTTTTTCGCCGTTCATTTTAATCACGGTACCCACCAATGTCTCGCACGAAATAAATCGTGTTGTGAAAAGTACCTTCAATTCATTCCATATCATATCTTCGTAGGCTATTTAGAATAACCATGTTGATGCTTCACCTTTTAGCGTCTTGCTGACCACCACAACAAGTTGACCATCTTGCAATGAATTTTAAGCAAAGCATAAATCTGCTGTCGCGCACCGTGATCACGCATCGGAATCGGGTTTATCCGAGTCGAATACCGGCAACACTAACTTGTTTTTCACTAGCTTAGTTTTTAAGAGTTTGTATCAGCGCGTGCATTTGTAGGTTTTGAATTTAAAAAGTAACCACCACTGATTGTTATTGTCACTGTCCCCGCGTGTGATCTCATTAGCACGATTTGATCCCGCTTCTGATGTCGGAGAGACATCAGGATTTTATTCCATTAGAATCAGGAATCATGTGGGCAGAAGATGGGTTTCGTGCAATGAAAACACACTCGGTGCGATACAGGACGTTTATTAAAATCACAAACTAACATTATCACAAATTACAATTTAATCACAATAACTGAGCACAACGAATCGAGTACAGTTTCGCGACGTCTTAACTCCGATGCGATCAGACACTGAATGGCCTGCTCGCCGTGGACTTAAACATCACGACTCTGTTGTAAGCGCGCTTGTGGTGTGGGTAGATCACGTGATGTCGCCAGTGGCGCGCTTGCGATTCGTTTAGCGACCGTACTAATGACTGTCTCCGACATACATATTAATTAAAGTGTTTAATAAATAAACATTGATGAATATTTACTTAGAACATTTTATTTATTTATATAAATAAATAGCGGCATAGCGGGGGCACCGCGGCACCGGGCCGTTCAAACTCGAACTCGACTCACGCACTCGATCGCGGCCGCCGCGCGCCATGCCACCGGCCACCGCGTATTATTTTAGAGGGGGTGGGGCGCCCGGGCGGGGCGAGAGGTACAAAATCGCTCGCGTTGGGCTGTAGTGGCGGACTCTTAAGTATCCCTCAAAGTGAACTAGGAATATTTCATTATAAACGTAAGTATCTTCTATCTATATATATAAAATGGTAAACTGACTGACTGACTGACTGGGTGATATATCAATCCACAGCCCAAACCGCTGTTCCTAGAGACATGAAACTTGGAGGGTGTGTTCTTTGTGAAGAGTAAGTATCCACTAAGAAATGATTTTTGAGAATTACACCCCTAAAGGGGTAAAATAGGGGATGGAAGTTTATATGAAAGTCTTCAAATTTTGTGTTTAGGCTGACGATTGAGAATTAATTTATACGTGTCGCAGCGTTTTTGATAATTCTACGCCCGAAGGGTTAAAAAGGGGGATGAAGTTGAAAAGTCCTCAATTTTCGAAGAAAATTCACCGGTGTTGTTAGGAGTGAAAAAAACTTTTTTACAAAAAATTAAACCGACGAAAAAAATAACTGAAAAGTAATAAATAAAATATATACCTTTTAGTGTAAGTAAGTTCCTAAACTAATTTACGTAACAAACTTTGAGTCGGCGCCATCACACATTCAACGAAGATTCATCAAGCTGCCATTATGCGCTATAATTATGTCATTAATCAATTTGTTTGTTGGTTTGTTTGGCGCCGACTCAAAGTTTGTTACGTAAATTACTTTAGGAACTTACTTACACTAAAAGGTATATATTTTATTTATTACTTTTCAGTTATTTTTTTCGTCGGTTTAATTTTTTGTAAAAAAGTTTTTTATTTTCCGCTTTTGAGTTACCTTTTATTGTTGTAGCTAAAATCTACTACCTACCAATTTTTTTGATTATTCTTTAAAATACCTATTTGCCGCGGTCATATATCGTGGTATTATATTAGATTTATTCATAAACGTTGTTTAAAGTTATGTAATGATTAGCGACTGTTTAACTATATCATTTTGACGTTAAACCAACGTTTATGAATAAATGGGAATAATACAATGTTAGATAAATACTTAATTATTTTTAAGTTTTAATCAAATTAAACAGCATAATTTTTTTTTTTTTTTTATACTGCCGTTATCCAGAGCGGAGAGTTTGAGTAATTCATTTGCGGCTACAGGAGTTTAAAAACAACGATAAGTTATTTGGAGGTATAAATATTATTCTCTTTGACGACATCATGCAACTGCCCCCTGTAAAATTGGTGCTTTGCACAACCACTTTGGGATGCTGCAGAAGTTAATTTATGGCACGCATTTTCATTCTGCGAATTAACCATTAACTTGAGACAACGAAATGACGTCGAATTCGTTGACCAGTTAAACAATCTACGCGTAGGCGAATTAACAACGGTTCAACTGGAACTGCTCTGTCAAACGCGAAGGGTAGCTGTAGATGAAGAGTTAAAGGATGGTGTTGTGGTTTGAATATTCCCTACCGTCAAGCAGATTAACGACTACAATAGTAAGATGACAGCTATGAATTCAAAACACCATTGCATTTATACAATTCGTTCCATAGATGAGTCTCGTGAAGTTGCTACCTATGGAAAGAAACCTCCAGATAATGTAGTTGCAAAAGATGTGAACAATTGTGGTGGCCTTTTATCTTAGGTAAAATTAGCTACCGAATCCCGTGTTATGCTGAGACGTAACATATCAGTATCTGAGGGCCTCGTCAACGGTGCAATGGGTATTGTGAAAAAAATTCATCCATCCATCACTGCGCAGGGATCAACTAGAGGAAGGAGAATTACCGGGTTGTATTTTAGTAAAATTTGAAGATGAAAGCATAGGAAGCAGACTGAAAGATAGCGATGGTTGTGTTGCTATACCTCCAGTAGTTGCAACTTTTCACGGCACGAAGGTTTATGGTGATATTGAGCGTAGGATGTTGCCGTTAATTTTGTGCTGGGCCGTTACGGTACACAAATTACAAGGAATGACCCTTGATAAAGCCGTAATCGACCTCGGTAAAAAAGTCTTCGCCAAAGGGCAGGCATATTTGGCACTGAGTAGACTAAAAACACTCGAGGATATATCTGACTTAGAACCAAATAAGAAGGTATTAAACAAAGCTCATGATGAACGAGCTTTGGCCGAAATGCAGAGATGGAGAGGTCTACTTACAAATCAGCAATAGGCTCGAACACTGATGTTTGTAGCAACCCTGAATAATAAATTATTTATAATAATTTTTACATGATTTAATTCGGTATATATCTACCGAATTTATTTCTCGTGAAACTTGCATTTCAATCGCTTTAATGAATCAATCTGCCTAGCCTTCCTGCAATACCAGTCTAACCGGATGCAGCTGAATACCAGTATTTAAAATTATCGCTCTAATATTGTTATTATTTTCCTCAACTAGGAACTCCTTCAACAGCCTTCCGTCTCCATCGTCAGACCCTCGATGACTGTCATACCTCAGCCAGGTCTAAAGTTCTCATCAAAATGAATGACATAAACCCAAACTCTTGAGGAGCTCTCGCGACTGTCTTCCGTCTCCATCGTCAGATCAACTCCAGGTCTTTATTATATAGTTCATCAGAACAACATTATTTGTGTGCGTTTCAGCAGAATCGGTTCACAGTTGAAAATTCAGTCGGTGCAAAATCAATCAACCCCCATTTTTATACCCTTTTTTTTTTTTTTTTTTTTTGGGTGGGAAATCATCAAATAACTTCTCCCGCTCTGGGCGGAGCGGGAGGGCGTGTCAGACTCTTACTGACTAAAACCCACCCGTGTTCCTTCAGTTGCCTGTGTTGCCAGGGGCCACGGTATCCCTTTTGGACTTTCCCGCAACCCCGGCAGGCATCGGCCCTGGTGGGCCCCGCCATTGGTGCTGACATCTCTTTGAGGTGCGCGTGGAACACAACGCGCCGTCGACCCGGGCCTGGTCCTTATCGGGGGCGAGCTACCCATTGCTCACCGCCCGCAAGCCCGCGCCTACGGTGGCCGGGAATCCTCCAAGGAGTCCCGACGCCCAGGGCGTCTCCTACGGCGGCTAGGCGCGTGAGGGCGCAAACTTTGCCTCTCCCTCACGCGCTCCGCCTCCTCCTTTGCGAGCATTACTGCTTCGCAGAAGGAGGTGACGGCTCCCCATTCCCTCTCGCTCCGTACCATGGCCTGGACCAGGGCCGGACGCGAGAGATCTCCACCGCAGATGGCCTCCACGAGGACACGGCGGTGCTCTGCCCAAGCCGGGCAGACCTCCACCGTATGCTCCACCGTGTCCTCCGGGCGATCCACACAATGGTGACACCCGGGCGCTTCCTCTCGCCTTATCCGGAACAGGAACCTCCCGAAACAACCGTGTCCGGTGAGGAACTGTGTCAGGCGGAAGGTGAGGACGCCGTGGCGCCTCTCTAGCCACTCCTCAAAGAGGGGACTTATCGCCGCAATTGTGGCGTGCCCAGCACTGGGTTGCGACAATCGCACACTCCAAGCCGCCATGAGATCCTGCCGGAGCTCTGTCCGCTGTACCGTGATTTCTCGCGGCAGCGGAGTTACGCCCCGGCGCTTCATCTCCTCGCGCCACTCCCAGATGTGGGCGAGGACCTTCGCCTCTAGATCCCACGGCGGCAATCCGGCAAGGAGGCTCGCCGCCTCACCCGAGACCGTGCGGTATCCCCGGACAAGCCGGATGGCCATGACCCTTTGGGACGCGTTCAACCGGCGGGCTGGCCGCAGCCTCAAAGAACGCGCCCACACAGGAGCCCCGTAAAGGGCCATGGACCGCACGACCCCCGTGTAGAGCCTCCGGCAGGAGGCGTTTGGACCCCCCAGATTAGGCAAGAGCCGCTTCAGAGCAGCCCCAGCCTTCTCCAGTCTGGGAGCCAAACGTCGGAAATGCTCCACGAAGTTCCACCGGCTGATTTTTTATACCCTTAGTTGTGGATTGTAGTTTTCAATTTTACATGGGATCAACTTCGAGGTCTGGTCTTGGTCTTTGAATTTTCGTGTCTTCCGAAATTAAAGTTATTCACTTAAAGTTTTTTTGGAAGTCGGTTGTCTTTTTTGTAAAAAGTTTTTTAGTTTTTAGTTGTGGTACCTACCCCACACAAATTCGAATATCACGATCTGCTTTGCAAATAACAGTGGCTTGAAAACATATTAGAACATCATCCACATAGACTAAGTGGGAAAAATACGTATTATAGAAGCTAACTCAAAAAGTACCCAAGCCAAGTTAATACAATTTATATGGGACCAACTTCGAGGTATACCCTCCCCAATAAAAAAAGAATCGTTCAATTCGGACTACTCTGTAAAAAGATATGCGTGGTCATACATAAAAAAAAAAATATATATATACGTGTCGACTTGAGAACCTCCTCCTTTTTGTTTCGTCGGTTAAAAAGGGGGATGAAATTTTGTTTTTAATTAAAGTTCTTTATTTTTTAAGTTAAAATTATTAATATTTCGGCTTATGGGTGGAAACTATCACAACGTAAATCGTTGTGTTCGTTTTTTTTTAATTTCAACCGAAAAGGGTCTGAAAATTGCGATGAATTTTCGTATTAAAGTTGTTCATTCGCTAAATTTTGTATTCAAGTAAAAATTATATAAGTACACGTGTACTGTTTCTAACTTTACAGTATTTTACATGGAGCGACTGCCTATCTGACCTCCACAACGCAGTTACTGGGTAATACGATACCCCTTGGTAAGAATGGTTGTCAGACTTTCGGGATTCTGACTTCCCGTAACGACTGTCAAAGATATACAAAATGACAGCCGGGACCAACAGCTTAACGTGCTTTCCGAGACACGGACGGGTCTCTGTATGTAAAGATGGTCACCCATCCACAGACCAGCAGCGGCAAGTGTAGCTTAACCTGATCGATTGACCTGTGCGGCTTTTATTATTTATCCACGGGCTCCTCCCCCGGAGTACACCCCCATCCCCTTCTCCGGGAGAATCGATGTAGATATAGTTAGGATACGAACAGAATGCGATACTGCTCATCCCTCATAGCAAATAGCATGATAACCGACTGACCACACATATAGGGAACATCTATGCAAAATTTGAATAAAATCTATCCGGTCGTTTTTGCGTCATACTTTCAGACCAACAGACAGAAAGAAAGTTGCCCGGCCGTTACCACAAAAGAGGAGTCGAAGCCTTGATTGGGAGTTTGCAGGACATACGAAATAATAAAAACATAATGGGTGGTATAACGGTGTTGCTGGCAGGAGATTTTCGCCAGACTTTACCTGTAGTGCCCAAACGAACGCGTGCAGATGAGATCAAAGCATACATCAAAAGATCTTTCTTATGGCCTTCAATTAAAGTGCTAAAACTTACTCGCAACATGAGAGTACATCTCAGAGGCGAAGTTTCTGCAGGCAGATTCGCAGATCTTCTTCAAATCGGAAATGGAAACTTTCCACAAATAGATGGGTTGATACAAATACCAAAATGAATTATGTACTGTGTAATGTAATCATGATCAACAGTTGAGGGACTTATATATAAAATTTATCCTGATGTTAAAAATATTAAAGACAAACCGATGGAGTGATTAAGCGAAAGAGCCATTTTGACTCTCAAAAACGACCAAGCCGCTGCCATCAACGAAATGTTGATAAATACATTAAAAGGTGAAGAAATGATTTATAATCCTCGATATGTACGAGTCGGTTAATTATCCTGTAAAATTTTTAAACTCTCTTAATCCGTGTCACAGACTTATGTTGCGTGTAGGTGCTCCTGTCATGTTGCTTCGAAATATACGGCCTCCAAAATTGTGCAATGGAACTAGACTCCAAGTAACAGCTCTCCGCCGCAATGTTATTCAGGCCAAAATACTAACTAGATCTGCCAGAGGAGAAATAGTATTCGTGCCGCGTATACTATTGATACCAAATGACCTTCCGTTTGAATTTCAAAGATTGCAGTTCTCAATCAAGGTTTGTTTCGCGATGACTATTAATAAGTCACAGGGACAACTCTGAAATTTGCTGGAGTTGATTTGGGGCAAGACTGTTTCTCCCACGGCCAATTTTATGTGGATTGCTCACGTGTTAGCTCTCCAACTAGATAGAGAAATACTGTGAAGGACTTATAAGGTATAAGGTATAAGGTAAAACGGGCTGGTGTCCGCAACTCCACGTCAATGCGCGTATTTTGCGTCCGGGTGGGAATTCGGTTATTCGATCCACCCCAGCTCCTCAAGAAAGGCCAGCAACGCCTTGATGTTCCTGACAACTTCACAGAGGGTACCTGGGTTACCGAAGTACTTTGCCCTGTAAGTGGCGACCGCCGGGCAGTTTAGGAGCGCGTGAGCTGCTGTCTCGTCCTCCTCCATGCAGGCCCTGCACAGCGGACTGTCAGTGACCCCTAAGACAGAGAGGTGTTTATTAAAAGACCCATGGCCAGTTATGGCTGCAGTAACTGTACGCAGCTGTTGTTTAGTTAGTCGGAGAAACTGTTTCGTGAGGCGGCCATCCATTTTGGGGAGTGCTTCCTTAGCCTGCCTGCACTCACCTTGGTTCTCCCACAGCTTGTGGTGTTGGTCCCTGGTGCGTTTCCTAACCAGAGTGCGTAGATGCCCGAAGGGGAGTGGCACTATGGGTTCCGGCCCCACTGGCGCCATGCTCGATCCCCTTCTGGCAAGTTCGTCGGCTGCATCGTTGCCTAGTGAGCCGCTGTGTCCTTTGATCCATTGGATGGTTATATTATTGAGACTACCCACCTGGTTGAGGCGAAGGTGACACTCCTGTATTAGTCCAGAATCAACTGTATGACTGTCTAGTGCTTGCAGGACAGCCCTGCTGTCTGAGAGTATGCGGATTGAGTGGTCCTTAACTTCCCTGGCCATAATGGCTGTAGCGGCCAGAGAGATGCCCATGCATTCCGCCTGGAACACTGTGTTGTGGACCCCCAGAGGTGCGGCTATGTGAATGTTAAGGTCCTCCGAAAAAATTCCGGCACCCGTACCACTACCTGTTTTGGATCCATCTGTGAAGATTCTTAGCTCTGAGGGGCGCAGCCCCTCACATCGCCTGTCTTCGTGGAGTTGTATTTTGTATTTTTTGTCGAAGAAAAATTGTTTGGGTACCCGGTCGTTTATCGCTTTGGTGATGGGGAACTCCTTGTGGAAACCCTCGAGTAGCGCGGTGTGTGGTGTGACTCTCTTACCCCAGAGGTTTATTGTATTTAGGCGTACCGCCGCCATCGTCGCTTCCTGCTGGATGAACAGGTGGAGCGGTGGTAATTCCAGCATGGCTTCGATGGCCGCGGTCGGTGTAGTTCTCATGCAGCCCGTAGTTGCCATGCAGGCTAGTCTCTGCATGCGCTGCAGTTTATTGGAGGCTGTCACCAGTTCCGTGCGGGGCCACCAGACCACGGCCCCGTAAGAGATCATGGGACGGATCACTGTGGTGTACAGCCAAAGTATGATTTTGGGGGATAGGCCCCACTTTTTACCTATCATTCTCCTGCACTGCCAGAAGGTAATGCAAGCCCTGTTTAGTTTGTTGTCTAGGTGACTGCTCCAATTTAACTTACTGTCTAGGATAACCCCGAGGTACTTGACTTCGTTGGCCAACTGGAGATCAGTGTTGAACAGTTTAGGTAGGCGGTAGGATCCTAAAGCCCGTTTATGGGTGAACATGACTAGTTCAGTTTTAGTGGGGTTCACTGAGAGGTCAAATTCCCTGCACCATGCTTCTACAATACGTAGTGCTTGCTGAGTGAGGTTGCAGATCGTGTCCGTCACCTTCCCCGAGACGAGGATTGCGAGGTCATCCGCGTAACCTATAGTGTAGTAGCGGCAGGCGTTGAGTTTGGTGATGAGATCGTTAATCACCAGATTCCATAGGAGGGGGGATAGCACCCCTCCTTGGGGACAGCCTCTGGCTATCAATGCCAACTGCTGCTCGCCCTCAAGGCGCACCACCCTTTTGCTTAACATGTTTGTAATCCAGTCCGTTAATACCTGTTCTACTCCGTGTTTGGAGAGGGCGTAGCTGATACTGGAGAAGTTGGTTCTGTCGAAGGCTCCTTCGATGTCTATGAAAGTGCCCAGGCAGGTACCTTTCCGTTGGATCGCTTCCTCTATCTCGCTGACTACTAGATGAAGAGCGGATTCGGTCGACTTACCCGAGCTATATGCATGTTGGTTACCGTGAAGCGGTATCGTTTTCAGAGCGCCTTCCCTCAGCTCCCTGTCGCACAGCCTCTCCATGGTCTTTAGTAGAAAGGAGGTCAGGCTGATTGGGCGATGAGATTTGGCGTTTGTGTAGTCCCCCTTACCTGGCTTGGGGATGAATATAACCTTCACTTCCCTCCAACCTTTGGGGACGTATCTATGGGCCAAGCACGCTCTAAGTAGCGGCATCAGGCGCATTGCGATAGAGTCACCACCCCACTGTAGTAGGGCGGGGAACACTCCATCAGGACCAGCTGCCTTAAAAGGATGGAAGCTCCGGATGGCCCACTGTAGTTTCTCCAGCGTGATCACCCTGCAAGCGTACGACCATTCTTCGACAGATGGTGTTTGAATTGCATCCTGCCAGTCGATTGTCTGCGCGAAGACACAACCAGGGAAGTGAGTTTCAACAAGGACGCGTCTCGCTTCCTCGGGCGAGGAGGTGAGTGTGTTATCAGGTTTGCGGAGGGTAGTGGGCGTTGGTGAATTCTGTTGCGCCAGTAGTTTCCTTACCCTGTTCGCTTGCTGACAAGATTCAATGCTGCCACAGAATTTGCGCCATCCCGTGGTACTTCTGAACCTGATGCATTTTTTGTAGCTGGATTTGGCTGCGTAGTAGTTGTCCCAGTCCTCATCCGCACATGTATTCATGGCTCTGTTCAGCGCCTGCCTTACCTTACCGCGCTTGCGTTCCAGGTCAGCGCCCCACCAGGGTTGACTGCCCGGTGTGTTGCGTGGGGTAGTTTCTGGGCAGGCGGTGTGATAGCTGTCTATCATTGATTTAGTAAGATGGTCTACTACTACCTCAATCTGTGTGGTGTCCGCAAGAGTCGCTGCCGGATTGCTTGGTGTCGCCAGCTTAGCTGTAAGGCTGCGAGTGTAAATGGCACGATCCGTGCTACGCGGATTCCGCCTTGGTGGTGTTGGTGTCACACAGACTTGAAAGACGAAGCGGATCCACCTGTGATCAGAGCAGGAGGCCTCCTTGGAGACATGCCACCCAGTGGTGAGTTCCGCCGCGCCCTCGGTAGCCAGGGTGAGATCAATGATTGTGCGGCTTCGCCTGGTCACGAAGGTTGGTTCGGAGCCAGTGTTTAGCAGGGATAGGTTAGTTGAAAATAAGAAGTCAACCAAGGCCTTACCCCTCTCATTCTGCGTGTCCATACCCCACAGCTGATGGTGCGCGTTGGCGTCCGCTCCGATGACAACCTCAAACCCGCTACTCTCGCAATGGCTTACGAGGCGGGCGAGATCGTGGGGGGGCGGCACTTCCGCCTCAGGCATGTAGGCTGAGACGACAACGATCACCATCTCCGTGGCTTCGTCACGCTGTATGAGCAGCTTAGCTGCAGAGACATCTCTGCAACAGAAATCCGTTAAGAGATGTGTTTTAAGGTTACCTGTGACATAGATGCACGATCTAGGGTGATCGTGATCTGTGGTGACCAGGATCTTACCGCCAAGATTGGAGAGTCCTTGTATGCGGCCCGCTCTGATCCACGGCTCTTGGATCAAGACTATGGCCGTGTGTTGAACCTCCAGCCACTTGCGAAGTTGAGCCGTCGCGGTCTGACTGTGGTGGAGGTTTGCCTGTAGAACTCTACAGGTCGACGAAAGGGACGCCATCGCTGGTCGACCCCTCCTCGTCCCCCTCCAGTCTGAGCCCGGCAAACAGGTCGCCCTCGTCAAAGCCGTCCTCCCCCGGGCCCGAGGCTGGGGACAGGATCATGTCGTCCAGCTCCCCGCCCGATGAAGGAACGGCTCCCACGGTGGCGGCAGCAGGGGCGGCCGAGTCTGCTGTGGCAGATGCAGCCGCAGATGCTTCCGGGTTGTTTGCTGGGGGAGCGGACTCCCCTGTTGGTATGGGTGTTTGCTGCGTTGGCACGTCGCAGATGGCTCCCGTAACGGGGTCCCAACCGTGAGGCACGTCGGTGAACCTGCCGTTCCGACCCTGGAACTTCACGTACACCGTCCCCAAACCAATTGAGAGACGGCGTCCGGCCTCCATCAGGGTCGGGATTTGGTCCACTGGTACCCCGACCACCACGAACCACGCCGCTGCTTGCTTGTCGGCATGCAGGAGTACCCACCTCTTGATGTCGACCCAGGGGTTTTGGTAGCACAGAGCACGCCCGATGTTGGTCGGCTCGCCGAAAACCCCTTGCTCATCAGGAATCACGACGCCACATCGTGTCCGCTTCTGTATCTCCGACTGGCTCTTGACGACTAGCGGGATGCTAGTCGGGAGAACCAAGTCGGAAACTGTCTTCCTTAGCCAGGCTAAGGTGTGGTCGTTGCCGCACCACAGTTTAAGAACACCACCGGCGAACAGCGGCTTGGCGTTGAAGGTCGGCCCTGGTGAGTCTTGCTTGGGGGAGCAGGCCTCGAGTATGATCTGCTTCTGGATAGCAGCGAGTACCTGATCCCCGTGCGGTCGCAGGTGATCGCGACGTCGAGGGTTGCGCTGGCAGCTTGGGCGTAGCTTCGTTGTGCGACCCGTTTGGATTGGTCAAGACGCGGCCGCTTATGCTCCCCTCGAGGTGTCAAGGTCTCGTTGAGAGCTCGCTTGGCCGCGGCCTGATCCTTCCAATCGGGTCGCTGTGTGTTGCCTGCAGCCGGACTGGTTTGCGGTTGACTGGGCGCTGGTCGGCTAGTGCCTGCCTCTGCCTGTGACCGCTTACCGGCGGAAAAGTTCAGTTGACCGCTTACCGGTTTCGACGAACCCGCTGCGATGGCTTGCTTCTTTCGGGAGCCTTTACCTGCTCTCCGAAGTGCTTGTCGGCGCTCCTTCCTCGTCGGTCTCTCCCTTTCATTGCCCGGTTCCTTGGCTGCAGTAGGACCTGAAGGGTCGACGCAAGAGCATTGGGCTTGTTGAATGCGTTTGCCCTTGCCCTTGCTTTTCTGCACAACTTGCCAGGCGCGCGAAAACGCGTCCTCAGTGCAGCTGGCCGTCTCCGCTTGACCGGTGACAGCCGTCTGATGGGAGGAGGCTAGAGGAGCCACAGGAGGAGGAGGGTGTGTGGTTGGAGCCCCAGTACCGGTGTTATCCGGCCCCGGGGTCTGTATTGAGGGGGTCAGACCGGCAGTGGTATTAGTCGTCGCCTTGGTCTTTCCCTTTGTGTGAGAAGGGTCGGTACTGGTCCCAATCAGCGCCGACGTCCTTTGTTTGTACTGGGACTTTTTTTGTTTGGTCTTGGCTGCGGTTTTCGCCACAGCCGGACCGGTGCCCGCGCTGGTACCCGCGGCGTTAGCCGCCTGGCCACCAGGGGCAAGATAAGTGCAAGCACCTCCCTTGGGAGTCTCATTGGCTTTCGCCTCCACTCCGGGTTTGGTTTTAACAGGCCTAAATTATCCATGTTAAATTTTACGTAAACTTCATCTCTCTGGCTCCCACCCTCCATGGAGCCCGCACCTGGGAACGTCTCACTATAAAAGAAGTGAGAACGTTAGGACTACCAGAGAGATATAGGGGCGCAAGGCTGGTTTACAGTGCGACATCGGGTGCTCGATCGGGTTGGCGTAGGGGGTCGAAAGGCCCACCCCCAACGAACTGATCAACCCTCACTTACACCGTCAGCATGACCTTTACCTACCGCTTCAGCCGTCCGAGGACGACCTCAGCGGACCTCACGCACCTCGCCTGTGGCCCTCTGACGGGACACTGTGGCCATTTCCCTACCCCCGGCTATTGGGTAGGGCCACCGTTTCGCTTGAAATCCAGACCAAAGGGGGCGTGTTGCCTTACGGACACATTACAACCAGAGCCGCTCGGCTCAACCCCCCAGGACTCCTTCATCCCCGCTCACGGCGCTCAACTGCGCAGGTCCTAGCGCAGGTGACTGCTTACTCTTACTCGTCGTCAGCTGATTTTAGTGACAAAACGAGCCCGTCGCCACCCAGCCACAGGGGGTAACGGTTAGGAGTGGGAAATTGGAAAGGCGGAGTTCGGGGTGGAATGGGGAAGTGGGAAGGAGAGGGTGGGACGGGTTGGTGAGATTTGGGACAGGAGGGCATGAGACGGGAGACTGGGGCAGAAGGAATTGAGGATGGGGCGTGATGGCGCCTGGTGGTTTTAGTTACGTCCAATTCTGAGGGAATTAGACCAAGAAACGGGGTGGCAACCTCGGGAAGGTGCATCCAACCAGACTTGCCTTGAGGATCTACACGACTGTAGCGCTCTCCCTCAAGACCCCGCCACCCTGTCGCCTCTGAAGGAGGCGGCAGGGTAGGCCTGCATCTATACTACCAAGCAAAGCAAAGCAAAGCATGTCGTTGTGCAACCGCGAAAGCATAAATCCAGATCCTCCCCATGTGAAGGACTTAGGTACATACCGGTATTTTACAGAAGGTATTTCTTTACAGTATTCCTCAAATATCACACGTAGTGGAGGACAATTAGCCATGAACAAAGCTCTATACTGTTATTGTTATAATAATTCATAATTATCTAGAAAAAAAAAAAAATCTACGCAGACGAAGTAAAATAAAATAGTAAGGAAGTCAAACCTTACATTGAATATTCGAGTCTGATGCCGAAAATATAGTTTTTAGAGTTTTGGTCTGTTTGTTTGTATGTACCTATGTTCCGGTTTGCACAAAAACGGATGACCGGATTTGGATACTATTTAGCACACAGATGGTTTATAATCTAGATTAACCTATAGGTTATTTTTTTATCCCGGTTGTACGTTCCCGTCGTATATTTTTCGAAATCCACGCGGGCGAAGCCGCGGGCAAGAGCTAGTTCTGTATATAATTTTAAGGTTAAATTAAAGGTAGGACTCGGGGGAGGCTGGACCGCTCCAACGCGAATGTATACGTACATCCGCGGTGGGGCGACCCGGACTGCCAGGCACTTCTTCTCGTGCAACCGAGCGGGTGGGCAGGTTCCGGATAGCCCAACTCCGGCTGCGGGACCGACCAGGAACGGCTGAATGAAGCCGTTGGTGGGCGGTACTGTATCCGGAGCATCTTTTCTTCAGAGATCCCGGACAAGAGAAGTTCCCGAAAACCAAATCCCAGGTCTAGGGTAACCCTTACACCCCTTCCTATGTTCCCCATAATCCAACCAAGCCTCCCCTCCAAATCCTCTCATATCCCGTCGTTCCCCTAAACCCCTTTTTCTTTTTTCTTTTTTTTTGTTCCGGGGTGGAAAATCCTCATGGATGTCCCCCGCCCTGGGGCGGGCGGAGGGGTCTGTCAGACTCTTACTGACTAAAAACCACCCCGGTGTCCCATCTCACACCGACGCCGGGGGTCGCGGGAACGAAAAAATCTTCCGCAACCCCCGATTGGTGCCGGCCCGCGAACGCGGGCCTCTTCCTCGGGTCAGGGGGGAGTGAGGTGTTAAACTCCCCCCGCGCCGTCTAAGAGGGGCGCGCGTGGAACACTACGCGCCGCCACCTCGGGTTCCCCTAAACCCCTTTTTTTTTTTTTTTTTTTTTGTTCCGGGGTGGAAAATCCTCATGGATGTCCCCCGCCCTGGGGCGGGCGGAGGGGTCTGTCAGACTCTTACTGACTAAAAACCACCCCGGTGTCCCATCTCACACCGACGCCGGGGGTCGCGGGAACTTAAAAATCTTCCGCAACCCCCGATTGGTGCCGGCCCGCGAACGCGGGCCTCTTCCTCGGGTCAGGGGGGAGTGAGGTGTTAAACTCCCCCCGCGCCGTCTAAGAGGGGCGCGCGTGGAACACTACGCGCCGCCACCTCGGGTCCTGATGTGTGGGGGGCGACAGACGTCCCCGAGTCCGTCGCCCCTGGACCCATTTAGGGGGGCTGGAAGAGGGCGTTGTCCGCCCTCCTCCGACGCCCGGTGCGCCTGCTGCGGGCCGGGTGAGTGGATGAGATCTCCCTCTCCCTTTCCGCAGCCTCCTTCTGCGAGACGACCGTCTCGCAGTAGGAAACCACCGCGTCCCAGGACTCCTCGCCGCCGACCATCGCATTCACTACGGCCGGCAGCGACAAGTCACTGCCTACTTCTGAGATGAGGGCACGGCGCGGCTCCTCCCAAGCGGCACACTCTGCCAGCGTATGCCGCGCCGTGTCCTCCCGACAGTCGACGCAGTGGTGACACCGGGCGTCCGGCTCCCTGTTTATGCGACACAGATACTTCCCGAAGCAACCATGCCCCGAGAGCACCTGCGTCACCCGAAACGACAGGGAGCCGTGCCTCCTCCCGAGCCAGAGATCGAGCACCGGCCGGACCGCCTCGATGATGTCGAGGCCGGCGGTAGGGCGTGAAAGCCTGTCCCGCCATTCCGCCACCAGGACCTCGCGGAGCTGAGACCGATGCAGCTCCATGTGTCGCTGCATCGGTTGCTCGCCCCGCGCCCTCGCTTCCTCGCGCCACCGATACGATGACGCGAGTACTTTCGCCTCGAGGTCCCAGGGCGGGGATCCGGCCAGTGCGCAAGCCGCCTCGTAAGAGATCGTGCGATACCCCCTGATGACTCTGACGGCCATCGCTCTCTGCGGTTTGCGCAGGACTGCGATGCTACCGGCCGTCAGGTCAGCCGCCCAGATCGGGGCCCCGTAAAGGGCCATCGACCGCACGATCCCCACGTAGAGCCGCCTACAAGCGGCGCTCGGGCCCCCCAAATTAGGAAGCAGCGTTGACAGCGCCCCAGCAGCGCCCAGCAACTTGGGCGCCAGCCGCCGGAAGTGGGGCTCGAAGTTCCACCGGCTGTCGAGCACCAATCCTAGGTACTTCATGGTAGACTCGACAGCGATCCGAGCCCCCCCGACCACGATGTGTGAACCGGGCGGCGGCGCCCGCCGGGGGCCATGAAACACCATGGCCTCCGACTTGCTGAGGGCCACCTCCAGGCCCAGGCGACGTATGCGGCCCACCACCTGTGAGACCGCAGCCGTCGCCAGCAACGCTGCCTCCCTGTGCGAGCTCCCCCGGGCAGTGACCAGCGTGTCGTCCGCGTAGCACGTCAGGTCGACGCCCGGTTGGAGTTCGCCCCTCAGCACCCAGTCGTACCCGATGTTCCACAGGAGCGGGCCAACAACCGAGCCCTGTGGAACACCGCACGACATGCGGCGCTGGTTTCCGCCATCACGTCCCATGTAGGTGACACACCTCTCCGACAGATAAGCCCCAACGATGTGGCAGAGGTAGGGAGGCACGCCATGATACCGCAGTGCCTCCCGAATACAACTCCAGGGCAGGGTGTTGAAGGCGTTAGAGATGTCCAAGGACACCGCCAACATCACTCCGCCCCGGGACACCGCTTCCTCCGCCAGGACTCTAACCCGCGACACAGCGTGGATCGTGGAGCGCCCATGCCGAAACCCGAATTGACTGTCGTCCAGGTCCGGCCCCTCTCTGCACAAGTGGCCGACGAGGCGGGCTGCGATTATCCGCTCAAACAGCTTGCCCACCTCGTCTAGCAGCACTATGGGCCGGTACGCGGACGGCGAGTCCGCAGGGCGCCCCGCCTTCCTGAGCAGGACCAGACGACCGGATTTCCACAGAGTGGGAAACTGGCCCTGCTCAAGGCACGCTGTGTAGAGTCCCCTCAGTTGGGGCTCAAGCTCCTTCAGAGCGAGGGCTAACGCGCAGCCGTGGATCCCGTCGGGCCCCGGAGCCACGTTCTTGGCCCGGAGCCGCATCACGGCTGCCCTCATCTCTGCCTGTGTCACCTCTGGGACGTTGATGGCGTTCTCCTCCGGAGACTCTGCGGCTGTGGGCAAAGCCATCGGCGGCGGAGTATGCTCCGCTCTCGCCGGGAAGAGGGCTGTGACCACCTCCTCCCCCGCCTTCCTGAGCAGGACCAGACGACCTGATTTCCACAGAGTGGGAAACTGGCCCTGCTCAAGGCACGCTGTGTAGAGTCCCCTCAGTTGGGGCTCAAGCTCCTTCAGAGCGAGGGCTAACGCGCAGCCGTGGATCCCGTCGGGCCCCGGAGCCACGTTCTTGGCCCGGAGCCGCATCACGGCTGCCCTCATCTCTGCCTGTGTCACCTCTGGGACGTTGATGGCGTTCTCCTCCGGAGACTCTGCGGCTGTGGGCAAAGCCATCGGCGGCGGAGTATGCTCCGCTCTCGCCGGGAAGAGGGCTGTGACCACCTCCTCCAGCAGCTCAGGTTGGAGACTCTCCGTAAGTGGGGGCGCAGCGGGTCGAAGTTTCCCTCGGACCGCGCGATAAGGGCGCCCCCACGGATCCCCGTCTAGAGTCTCCAACATCTCCTCCCTGGCTCGCGTCCTCGACTCGCCGATGGCCAGCCACAGAGCCTCCTTAGCCGCGCGGTACACCTCATACAGCGCGGCTTCTTCGTCAGGGACCCGACGACGTCTCCTCCGGTATCGGGTGTACTGGCGTCTAACCGCCACGCACGCGACGCGCAATTGCGCAATCTCGGCGGTCCACCAGTACACCTGGCGCCTTGCAGACTGTGCGTGGACCCGGGGCATGGACGCGTCGCAAATTTGCGTCATCGCCCCGCGGAACCACAGCGCCTCTCGTTCGACGTCAACGGGTCCGTTCGTTGCCGACTCCCGGCTCCAGGCCTGGACAATAGCGGCCTCCTCGAGAAGCTCCCTGTCGATGCGCTTACGCGCCCAGCGCGGACCGTCCGTTCGCGGGGCCGGTGGACCGCGGCCGCCAGCGGTCTGGGCGGAGACGTCGAAACGGATGTATCGGTGATCCGATAACGTCTCCACCTCCGCGGCGACACGCCAGTCACGGACACGGCTTGCAACAGCAGGGCTGGCGAACGAGACGTCCACTATAGACCCGCCCCGCTGCCGCACGCACGTGTGGACCGAGCCCCGATTAAGGACGGTCAAGCCAGTCGTGACCGCCCACTCCTCCAGCACCTCGCCCCTAGCATCGGTCACAGGGGATCCCCACGCCGCAGACTTGGCGTTGAGATCCCCCAGCAACAGCACCGGGCGAGGGTGAAGTCGGCCCACGACGGCACCCAACTCGACAAGGAACCTCTCGAAGTCGGCGAGACTCTTGTTGGGCGAAAAATACGCCCCAATTGTGCCGATGCCGTCCGCGAGGGCGGCTACCCAGCCGTGTCCTCGGGACGGGTTGACAAGAGCCCCGCCAATGATGGCCACCAAACCGTCCAAGTCTCCCACCCAGTTATCCCTGGGGGGGACAAAATACGGTTCGGCGACCACAGCCACATGAATCGACCACTCTGCCATGCTCTGGAACAAAAGATCCTGAGCTCTGGCACAGTGGTTGATATTGCCCTGGAGGAAATGGTAAAGCGCCGTTATGCGCAATCCATTCCCTCCGCACCATTCCTAGGCCGGGAGTCGGCCGGAGGGCAGTCAGGCTGCGGGGGGGGTAAAGAGCCCCCGGCAGCCTTGGCAGACCCTCTCTTCTTCTTTGCCTTCTTGGCGGGAGCGCCACAGGCCTTTCCACCCGCTCTATGCCCCGCAGGCCTCCCTGCAGCTGTACAGAGGCTGCAGTTTGGCGCCGCGGAGCACTGGGCCGCCTTGTGACCGGCCTGACCGCAGCGATAGCACTGCTCGCTGCGGTCTATTTCGGCGGTGCACCGAGCCCTGACATGCCCAATGTCGAGGCAACGGTAGCACCGCAAGGCCTTGGGTTGCAGCTGCTTCACCCTCGCTGCCACCCACCCCACCAAAAGACGCCCAGCGTCGGCGACTTTGTTCGCCGCCGCCACCGGGCACCGCACCCAGATCGCGCCGAGCCCGGAAGCCTCGACGCGAGTCGCCCGTCCGCACGTCCTCGAGCGGACATTCACCGGCACGGGCGACGGCCGCCACGACCTCAGCTGGAGTCGTCGAGTCGTCCAGGCCATCGACGCGCAACTCCACGGTCTTCATCGGCCTGGATACCCGAACGTCCTCCGGGTTGAGGACCTCCCGCAGTTTGGCGGCCAGGGCGTCTGCCCTTTCACCACTAGAGGCACCCGACACCTCAAGCAGTCGCGCCCCCGTAATCGCCTGCCTCAATCTGAGGCCAGACGGTATACCAAGGTCGGGGAACGCGACTTTGGCTTTGGCCTCTGTGAGGACCGCCTTGTACGAGACGCCCCTTTCGACGGCTCCGGGCTGCAGCGTAATCACTACAGCCGCGGAGCGTCCCCTAAACCCCTAGGCCAACTCCCAGACCTAGGATGACCCCCCCCATACTCACCTTCCAACGTATACCTACCCTCCCAATCCCATCATCCCATCTGTCCCAGAGGAAGGGTAACCTCGGTTCAACCCCTTCGGGCAAATTTAATGCCGCGCTTCTTAGCGCCACAGGCTGCTCCAGCAGCGCCCACAACCACCTCTATAACCTCAACCACGGCCGCGACTAACGCGCCATCAAACCCGACTTCAACGGCCACGACTAACGCGCCTCTTCCCGAACAGACCCCGGCTGCGACTTACGCGCCAACAAAGACCCTGACTACGCCTCCTGCGATCCTCTGGCAACAGAGCATTGTGCGGAATAGCGTAACTTACCCTGACACAGACCAAGACCAGCTTAGACAGACTGTGACGGGGAAAGATGACGAACCTGATAGCTCAAAAACTCCTCCGGCTGCCGATGGTGAAGTACGCCTACTTTCCAAGCGCGGAAAAGCCCAGGACCGGAGGAGAAAAGTAGGCGACCGTAAGCGCAACGTCTGCGAGGGCACCAGCCAGCGCGACGCGCGAACGGACGCCGAAAGGGAGGTGCGCGACCGGCCCCCAGTTCGCGAAGGGGAAACCCAGCGCGAGGAGGGGCCGGAAGCATGCGACCGGCCGCAACAGTGCGTGGGGGAAACCCAGCGTGCGAAGCGGCTGGACGCAGAACCGCACGTGCAGGGGCCAGTCTGCGAAGGGGCAACCCAGCGCGAAGGGCCCCCGCACGTGAAAGAGCCCGCCAGGACCGACAGCCGACCCCAGAACACAGACAGACCCAACGACCGACCTCGACCTAAGCGTAGGGGCAAGCGGGGTGGAGTCTCGCTCCGAGCGCCGTCAGCAAAACCCCAGCCGGGCACCTCTAAGCCGCAGCCTGGGCCGAGTGGCACAGGGCCGGCAAAAAGGGAGCGCCCTGACGACACGGCTTCACTGGGTACGCTCCAGGGGGACGCAAAAAGAGTGAGGGTCCACTCCGCCCAAGGGGAACAGAGGACCTACGCGCGAGCTGCGCAGGACATCCCCGCGCGGCTGGCCGTAGCAATCTGCCTCCCCCCTCCCTCCCGAGATCTGACCAAAGAAGAGACACGACAGATTATGACTGAACTTGAGAACCTGGTCATGGACACGGACTCGACGGCGCCACTCCCGGCCTTCCGCGGATACCCACGGGTTGCGGAAGGCCCCGTTCGGATGTGGTGCGAAGACGAGTACGCCCTGACCTTGCTGACTCAAAATGTACCCAGAATAAAACTCCCCGACACCGACCAGACACTAACTGTACTGAAACAGTCCGACGTGCCCACCCGTGTCCGAGTTTCGCTATTCGTCCGTCGCTACAGAGGTGACATAGCGAAGCTCCAAAGTATTCTGATTCGTCAGAATACTTGGTATGACATCGCGAGGTGGTCACTTTACAGGGCGACTACCGTCGGTGGCGACAACTATGGGACTTATCTGACCCTGGGTGTGCCACCGGAGGAAGCCGTAAAGGTCCGGGAACGGGACCGACGTATATCGTACATGCTCGGGTCGATATACGTTCGCTTCTGGCCCACGACCCAACCCGCCGACAGCCAGACCGACAACGACCCCAAGACCACGCAACCGACGCTGGCACCGACGACCGACACCGACATAGACAAGCTCGAGGAGGTCATGACCCGAGCGGCAATGGCTGACGACGACGACTTACCACCGCCTGAATCACCCGGCTGGAGTGAGCGCCTGCTCGCCTCGTCGCCGGGCGAACACCATGACGCCAGATACAGGGAGGAGGTGACGGAGGGACTGTCCGATGGATCCCTCTCCGAATAACTCCTCTCCATCGACGTCAGCCCCCCTCAATGTCATCCAGACCACACAACACAGCCAGACAGCCACGGCTAGCTTACGCAGGGCACTGGAGGTTAAACCCCGAACAATAGCACTGATCCAAGAGCCTTGGATCAGAAACAATAGAATATGCGGACTCAGTAATATCGGAGGTAAGCTTATTCTCGACACACGCAGCGCAGATAAGCCAAGAACCTGCGTCTACATACCCAAAGAAATTCCCATCACACCACTCACACAATTCTGTTCCAGAGATCTGACAGCCGTCAGGCTCCAGACTGAAGGTAGCGTTCCAGATGTTGTACTAGCCTCGGTATACATGCCAGGCGAGGACGCGGACTGTCCGCCGAAAGAGATGTCCAACCTGGTGCAACACTGTGAACGCGCCAAGATGGAACTGATCATCAGCACTGACTCAAACGCCCACCACCCGCTCTGGGGCAGCGACGCACCGAACTCCAGAGGAGAGGTACTATCCACCTATTTATTTTCCACTAACCTTAATATTATAAACCGCGGCTCGGAACCCACTTGGGTCACCGTCCGAGGGCAGACAATAATAGACCTAACACTTGCTACAGAAAACGCGACAAAACTTATTACCAACTGGCATGTATCGGACGAGCCTTCCTGCTCGGACCACAGAAGGATACGTTTTACGCTTATTGCTAACACCAAGAAACCTGTACCGAGGCGCAACCCGAGGCGCACTGACGTCCCTGGGTACAAACGCCTTCTGGCTGCCCTATTAGCTAGACACCTTACACAGATAACTATAAGGGACCAAGCGCAACTTGACTACACCGTAATAAAACTATCAGAATACCTAACCGAAGCTTACCACGAATGCTGTAAACTAAGGGCGCCACGTAACAGTAACGAGAGAAATCCGTGGTGGAACGCCGAACTTAATAAACTCAGGAATGCGCTACGTAAGCAATTTAACAGAGCCAAGAATACTAGACTCCCAGAACACTGGGAGACTTATAAGCAGACCCAATACTTATACAAAAAGGAGATCAGAACCGCCAGAAGGTCGGCGTGGCGGAAATTCTGTGAATCTATCGAGACAAACAACGAAATCGCAAGGGTAAGGAAGATCCTTTCAGCCGATCAGGACCGAACTCTTGGCGCGCTGAAAAAACCCGACAATTCATACACACAAACTGACTATGAAACCAGTAAAGTCCTTCTTGAAACCCACTTCCCGGACTGTAAAATCCTGGAGGACAGGGCGTGGGAGGCAGAACCAGAATGGACCCCAACGGATCAGGACTGGTCCAGAGCCCACAACATAGTAACGGAAGACCGAGTAAAGTGGGCTATTAACACCTTTCAGCCATACAAGTCGGCCGGGCTGGATGGCATTTTTCCAGCCCTGCTGCAGTGGGGGGTAGAACACCTAACGCCACGGCTGGTCGAGATCTACCGTGCCTGCATAGCACTCAGGTACATACCTCCCTCGTGGCGTGAGGTGAAAGTCATTTTCATACCCAAACCCGGAAAACCAGATTACATGCAACCCAAGACCTACAGGCCCATAAGCCTAACATCTTTTCTACTGAAGACCCTCGAAAGACTCTGCGATAGGCACATCAGAGATGGGCCCCTCAGAGCAAGACCTCTACATAGACAACAGCACGCGTACTCCACAGGCAAGTCAACAGAATCCGCGCTGCACAGCGTGGTCTCTAAAATTGAACGCGCAGTGGATCACAAATGCTCAGCACTAGCCGCCTTCATCGACATCGAAGGCGCCTTCGATAAAACCACGTTCAACAGCATAGACTTGGCTCTCGCCAGACACAGCATGGATCCGACCCTGAGCGGCTGGATCACCAACATGCTCAAACTGAGAGCCGTACAAGTGACCGTAAATAACACCACGAGAGCCATAGTTGCAAAGGGATGCCCACAAGGGGGCGTTCTCTCGCGGCTTCTATGGAACCTGGTAGTAGACACCCTCATCAAAGCACTTAACGACAAAGGTTATTTCACTGTAGGCCACGCCGACGACATAACCATAATAATAAATGGAACCCACGAAAACACCTTGTGTAACCTCATGCGCCAAGCTCTGAAGATAGTAGAGGAATGGTGCAACAAACACCAACTCTCAGTGAACCCCACAAAAACCGGTTCTCTTCACGAAAAAGCGGAAATTGGCAAACCTACAACTACCACTATTCTTCGGAACAACTCTGAGCCTATCAACTGAAGCCAAATACCTGGGCGTATTTCTGGACAAACAGCTGAACTGGGCAAAGCACACCAACTATATCACTACAAAAGCCAGTATATCCCTGTGGTAGTGTAAACGACTGCTTGGCAGGAACTGGGGAATCAGCCCCAAGGTCACCTACTGGTTGTAAACCACGGTCATCCGACCGATTGTCACATACGGTTCACTGGTCTGGTGGCCCAGGACAGACCTGAGCACAGCCCAAAAAGAGTTTGAAAAGCTGCAACGATTTGCATGCGTTGCAATCACTAGCAGTATGAGAACCGCACCCACTGCCGCCCTACAAGCAATGCTTGGACTGCCACCCCTGCACCTCATTGTGCGGGAGGAGGCAGCCCTGGCTACCTTCAGACTAGACCTATCAGGGACTCTAAGCAAGGACTCCAGGGTTAAGCATACTCGTATAAAGGAGGATGCTATCAAGCGACAGCCAATGATGGCAGCACCTTGTGACAAAGCCCCGAAGACACACCACTTCCAAAGACACTACTGCATAAAACTGACAGAAGAAAAGTGTGACTACTCAGGACCGAAAGAATTGAGAGTATACACCGATGGATCGAAGACCGACTCCGGCACCGGAGTCGGAATTTTCTCACATGACCTCAATATGAATATGTCCAGACCGCTATAGGAATGCTCAACACCGTCTACCAGGCGGAGTGTGTGGGCATCATACAAGCGGTCCATGCCATAGAAGCCCGGAGAGTTACGGATTTCCACATACGCATACTCTCCGATAGTGCCTCAGTTCTCCAATCGCTGGGAAAGAAATATATTACCTCTAAACTTATACCAGAATGTCACAATGCACTAGAACGCTTATCAGTGTCTAGTCGCAACAAGGTGACACTGCAATGGATAAAAGGACACAGCGGGTCGATGGGTAACGATGCAGCGGACGAACTAGCTAGGAGAGCATCCAGCGCACCGGTCTGTGGGCCCGAGCCCATTGTACCCATCCCCTTCAACCAAATACGCAGGTGGCTACAGGAGGTCACCCATACACAAGCAGTGAACTGGTGGACCTCGGCACCGGGCTGCAGGCAAGCCAAGGAAGCTATGCCCACCCCGGATAGCAAGTTAACAATTTTTTTTTATTTTTTTTTTTATTAATAATTATTTTTGAGATTTCGTCCATTTGACATGGTGTGAACGTAGTTAGTTCATTAGTATAATCCATTGTCTGCGTTGTGGTGTCCACGCTGTGTTTTTTGAGATAAAAGTCTCACAGATTTCACTACCATCGGTTACAGGCCCGTCTTTGGTTAAAAGATTTGGAGGAGAACAATGTGTTTTGACCTTGTTTTTGGACAGTGTGTTAATTAGTTTCCACATCTTCTTTGGGTTTCCTACGTATTTCTTGAATGTTTCATAGTAGTATTTCTTTTTAGTATTTTGTATTCTTTCTGTAGTTTTGTTCCTTTCTATTATAAATTGTTTGTTTAATTCCTCGTCTTTTGGATCTTGCTTCAATTTGTGCCAAGTTACATTTCTTTCATGAATCTTTGTTATTATATCTCTGCATATCCATTCTTGTTGCGGTGGATTTAGGACTTTAGTTTTAAGAACTTTACTTATAAATATTGCACACGTTATATAATTTTCCAGCTTGTCGTAGTAATTGCCATTTGACTGATAGTTTGTACTTTTGACATATTCGAAGAGTTTTTCGTAGTCCACCGCATCATACTTGGCACGTTTCCTAGGTGGTGATTTGCACTTTTTCATTGATAGGTAGATCTGCTTATGATTGGAGAAAGGGGAATCCACAATTGCCATGTGGAAACCTTTATGTTTCAGGTTTGAGCATACGTGGTCGAGGATACTCTTTGTGGAAGTGGTTTCACGTGTGCAGTGATCTTCGCTGATATGGTTAATAATTTCGTAACCAGATTCTTGCACGGCAGTTCTATATCGTTTGTTCTTACTATTTTTTGTTAATAGGTCGATGTTAAAATCACCAAAGACAATAGCTCGCTTTTTGCTTATCAATTGTGACGAGTACACTTCAAGAAACTCTTTTAAATTGGTAGTTCCACGGTTGTAGACTAAACCTATGTTCAGTGCATATTTTTCTAGACCTACCTAAAGGTAGTTTATACCTCCAGTGTAGGTTTCTTCGATCACGCTATGATTTATATTATTATGCACATATATGGAAACCCCACCGCCTCTAGAGTCTGTTCTGAGATTATAATAGTGTGTGTAATTGGGTAGTTGAAATGATTCTGCATCCTCTTTAGATCTTAACCATGTTTCGGTGAGTAGGATAACATGGGTTGTGTTTTCGATCGATTTTAAGGAACATTTCAGTTCGTCGAATTTTCCTCGCCTACGTATACTTCGCGCATTTGCGTAAAACAAATTTAAGGTAGACTTTGATGTAGATAGGTCTTGGTAGGTGTGACATAACTGATAGGTAATAGTTTCATTGGTTTGGTGTTGCAAGATAGGCGAGATTAAGGGTCGAGGTTTTTTGAAGGCATTTCTATGATCTTTGGAGTCCCGCTAACATATTTGATAATCAGGTCCTTTTCTCCGTTTTCTTTACGTCTAGCCAAGTCTTGGCCCAGTTCTTTCATTATATTCTTCTGAGTAGGGGTTTGATCTGAGTTTAGTTTGATGTTGCTTGGTACTTTATTTTTATTCTGCAATATTTCCTTTGCTTCCTGAGAGCTTTTTAAGCATATTTTCAGCGGACGATTTTTTCCAAGGGCGTATTTACCAAGTCGCATAGCTTTGACCACCTTAGGATTTTCCAAAACTACATTTTGCAGGATAGTCTGCGCAGCGTTCACATCTGCAGTTTGACGTGCAGAGTTATCTGACACAGTCTTCTGTTTTTCCTTTCCTGGAGTTCAGCGATAATTTTTTCACCAGCAAAAATATCAGATGTGCTTGGTTTGGAAGTGGTAGATTTAATATTTTCAATGTCAACTTCAAGCGTAGATATTTTCGATTCCGTGTTGGCGCAGTTTTGTTGAAGTACTGAGACTTTTTCTTTCATGTTTTTGTGTTCTGATAACAATGTGTTGGTTGAGCTTTTAATATGTTGGTGAGTGTCAAGTTTGATTGAAGTATTGCGATCATTTCCGCCCGAAAGTCTTTGAGTGCAGTTAGCACGTCGCAGCATTCTCTTTCTTTCCTTTTTCGGCAACTAACATTGTTTTTCGCATCATCATCACAAATTTTTTATAAGTCCGGTTATGAGTGCGAACAAGATTGGCCTACTGGTATGTTTTTGGATTGTGGCGGGCGTTGATCACTCATAGTTAAAAGTTTGGTAGTATGCCTGCGTATTATGCGTAGGCGCGTGCGCGTGAAGGAGATGAAAAATGCAACTTTATATTTTTAATATGTGTCTTCATTCGACGACGTTTCCCACTCAATGGAAGATCACGCGTGTCATTCCGGTACCCAAAGGTAAGGCGGGATCGGATATAACTGGTTATAGGCCGGTGGCCGTACTGTCGACGCCTTCTAAGGTGTTCGAGTCTGCTATCCAGCGCTGCATGCAGGAGCAGGTGCGCGGGCAACTGGCTGACGCGCAGCACGGGTTCCGGCCGGCTCGCAGCACTGCAACCAATCTGCTCAACTTTATGGCGCAGGTGGTGCCGGCGGTAGATGCTGGTGTGCAGGTTGATGCTGCTTATTTTGATTTAAAAAAAGCTTTCGACAGCGTCGACAATGACATCTTATTAATGAAGCTCGCAGAAGTCGGCTGCACACCACATCTATTACACTTCTTCGCCAGCTACCTGCAAGATAGGCAGCAGTACGTAGATTATAATGGGAGTGAATCCGACCCATATTACACCTGGTCCGGTGTGAGCCAAGGCAGCAATTTGGGGCCTCTCGAATTCATCATAATGATAAACGATTTGCCGGAAGTCGTCAAACATGGATCTTGTTTATTATTTGCGGATGACCTTAAGTTGTTGATCGAGGTTAATAGTGAGTCCGATTGCGAACGGTTGCAGGAGGATATAGATAGGGTAGTGGAATGGAGTCAGGACAACAAGCTTTTCTTCAACGTGTCGAAGTGCTCGGTAATGAGTTTCACGCGCGCGCGTGCCCCTCTAGTGCACGATTACGTGGTGGGCGCCGCGCCTATGCAAAGAGTCTCTGAGGTTCGGGATTTGGGGGTTGCTGTCACTCCTGAACTGTCGTTTCGCAATCATATTACGAATATTTGTAAAAGGGCGTTTAGAAACTTAGGATTTGTTCTGAGACAGACAAGGCACTTCACTAACATCGCAACAGTCAGGGTTCTGTATGACGCACTAGTCAGGAGTCATCTGGAACATAGTGCTGTCATATGGGCTCCGCATGAGGCCAAGTACTCGGTTATGCTAGAACGCGTACAGAACAAGTTCACGCGCCACTTGTACAATAAATTATATGGGGTATACCCGTTTTACCCGTTGATGTATCCCACACTGTTTGCACTCGGTATGGTCGGGTACAACCAACTGAAGGTGCGACGGGAATTCACGCTAGCTTCGTATCTGGTTAGGTTACTTCGTGGCATGGAGCATAACCCAGGAGTACTGCAACGCCTGAGTTTTAGTGTACCGGACCGGTATGTGTTTAGGCGACGCCGCCCGCCGCTGCTGGCCGTGCCGGTCGCCAGGACCAACCTTCTCGCCAAAACACCATTGACTCGCGCAATTCGGGTTATAAACGATCTTCACATCAAGATTGATGTAATTACATGTTGTTGGAGTGAATTCGCAAAAATACTATTGTTTATTTTATGTTATAGTGTAGATTAGAGTAGGTTAGATGTTGTTGTTTTTATATGTTATATCGCAATTATTGTGTTTTTATATTTAGGTTTAGTGTAGAAGTTTTTTATTATTAGATGTAAGTTATCATACTATTTACGTTATCATATTTTAAATTGTATAGTAAATTTTAAGGCCGCACTATCGCATTAGGTATACACCTGTAATGATAGTTGTAAGGGAGTTTTTAATAAATAAATAATAAAAAAATAATAAAAAAAACTGTCTCTTTTACTCGAGGTGCGCGCGGGGGGTGCTCGTACCGCTGAAGTGTCGAAGTGTAGAAGCAATGCTAATTTCGGTATTTACCACTATTACTTATGGGTTCTAATTGCGTAGAATGAAGTCAATTTTTCGAGAGTAAAATAATAAGTTTGCGTTCCCATTGAGGGACCACATTTGAATTTTGAGCTTTTGAATGCCTTCACCCTTTAGTAAAAGTTCTCAAACAATTGTAAATACAGCCTTTTATTTGTAAAAGTAGCCACTCAAAAGTTACAATCGGTTAAAGGTGGTCCCTCAGTCGTGACTGACCGGCATCCATATCTCAAAACATAGTTAAAATTTACAACTGCTATAAACGACTACTCTTAGTAAAAGATTTGTAAAACTAATATATGGAATATCAACCATTCCTGTTCATAGAATAAAAAGAACTAGCATGCGGAAGGTGGTCCCTCAATCGATCACCATAAGATCACCTTGAGTGGAGACGCCAATGGAATTTGAAATTTACTTATGGGTCTAGCGTTAGTAAAAGTACTTTAACGATTACTATTTCAACCTCTAGTTTGTAAAAGAAGCCATTCAAAAGCTACAATCGTTTTAAGGTGGTCCCTCAATTGAAACGCTTATCATAAGAAAAATCAATTTACGTAGGATTCGGAAATTAAATAGACGAATGCTACAGTCTATCCTTTAGTATTTTTTTTTTACAAACGATTGCTTTACTAAACAGTATCAAAAAATGCACCGTTTTATTACAAATATTAGTCGAATTCCTGGGAAGAAATACTAAGATAGGGGTGACCACACAGCAGGATTTTTTTCGTTCGCCGTTCGTCCCACTGACAATATCAGTGGGACGAACGATTCGTTTAACTTTTTTTTAAGTAGTAATTGTTTTAGGTACACTCTGCAAATTAGTTCGGTTTACATACACACAAGGATAAGGATAGCTGTGTCGGTATGAATAGTTACGCACACACGACGACGACTCTCGAGCGCCGAGCGAGCTCTGGTTTTTATTAGTGTGCGTATGTCGCACCAATAGTCAATAACTTTAACACCATTGTATAGAAATGATTAATTTACGTAATTGAATGAGTTATAATATTTCGCACTCAGTCACTGTAACAGATTTGACGCTGTGGCTAACGTCTCCGGTTAGTGAACAAGATGTCTTAGGATCCAATCTCGGGTGCGATATTATATTCTTTTCGTTTTGAAATCATAATTATTTTCCTAAAACATTCTTAAGTAAGTAATTAATGTTTGTTGAATTACTAACAATTCAATCCTGTTCATAGATGAGTAATTTACAATATTTGAGACATGAGCACGGAATTCTCAGCCAATTTACACAACAATTTTTGATATTTTTTTTCCTTTCACCTGAATTTATAAAAAATGAGCATTCTTAGTTGTCAGTCAACGAATATACCTTATTTGCACTACTCAATATATTGATTACTACTCATATTCCTGTGCGTTCTTTGGTCCTGTTACCAATCATGCAACATTTAACAATGTTTAAAAAGGCGGAAATCGTTGTTTTGCATGGGCAAAACGTTTTCATTTGGGAAATTGCAAGGCATTTCGCTATCGGTGAGTAACAGCTTCTTGTGACACAATTATTTTTATTACGTTAGTATTATACGTTATTATTTTAACTCAAATTCTTAACAAATCTCACCTTTCAGTGTTTACCTATGACTAAAAAAACATCATTACATAGTTTTATTAATATATCATAATAATAAAGTTATTTTTTATTATAATTTGATTCTGATAAAATTTACTTGGGCCAGTCCATTTTTGTCTCAGGCATCTGCGTGGGCCTTTAGTCAGAATAAAGAAAAACTTTAAAATTATGTAAATATAAACCGACGAAAAAAATAACTGAAAAGCAAAAAATAAAAAATATACCTTTTAGTGTAAGTAAGTTCCTAAACTAATTTACGTAACAAACTTTGAGTCGGCGCCATCACACATTCAACGAAGATTCATCAAGCTGCCATTATGCGCTATAATTATTTGTAATTAATCAATTTGTTTGTTGGTTTGTTTGGCGCCGACTCAAAGTTTGTTACGTAAATTAGTTTAGGAACTTACTTACACTAAAAGGTATATTTTTTATTTTTTGCTTTTCAGTTATTTTTTTCGTCGGTTTAATTTTTTGTAAAAAAGTTTTTTATTTTTCGCTTTTGAGTTACCATTTATTGTTGTAGCTAAAATCTACTACCTACCAATTTTTTTGATTATTCTTTAAAATACATATTTGCCTCGGTCATATATCGTGGTACCTATTATATTAGGTTTATTTATAAACGTTGTTTAAAGTTATGTAATGATTAGCGACTGTTTAACTATACACTTTTGACGTTAAACCAACGTTTATGAATAAATGGGAATAATACAATGTTAGATAAATACTTAATAACTACTTATACTTGTGTGTGTGTATATGTTATTAATTTATATGACGGACTTTGTCTGAAAAATAAACGAATTATTATTATTATTATAATTTTTAAGTTTTAATCAAATTAAACAGCATTTTTTTTTTTTTTTTTAATACTGTCGTTATCCAGAGCGGAGAGTTTGAGTAATTCATTTGCGGCTACAGGAGTTTAAAAACAACGATAAGTTATTTTGAGGTATAAATATTATTCTCTTTGACGACATCATGCAACTGCCCCCTGTAAAATTGGTGCTTTGCACAACCACTTTGGGATGCTGCAGAAGTTAATTTATGGCACTCATTTTTATTCTGGTAATTAACCATTATCATGAGACAACGAAATGACGTCGAATTCGTTGACCTGTTAAACAATCTACGCGTAGGCGAATTGACAACCGTTCATTGGAACTGCTCTGTCAAAGGCGAAGGGTAGCTTTAGGTGAAGAGTTAAAGGATGGTGTTGTTGTTTGAATATTCCCTACCGTCAAGCAGATTGACGAATACAATAGTAAGATGACAGCTATGAATTCAAAACACCATTGCGTTTATACAATTCGTTCCATAGATGAGTCTCGTGAAGTTGCTACCTATGGAAAGAAACCTCCAGATAATGTAGTTCCAAAAGATGTGAACAATTGTGGTGGCCTTTTATCTGAGGTAAAATTAGCTACCGAATCCCGTATTATGCTGAGACGTAACATATCAGTATCTGAGGGCCTCGTCAATGGTGCAATGGGTATTGTGAAAAAAACTAAATGGCCATCACTGCGCAGGGATCAACTAGGGGAAGGAGAATTAGCGGATTGTATTTTAGTAAAATTTGACGATGAAAGCATAGGAAGCAGACTGAAAGATAGCGATGGTTGTGTTGCTATACCTCCAGTAGTTGCAACTTTTCAGGGCACGAAGGTTTATGGTGATATTGAGCGTAGGATGTTGCCGTTAATTTTGTGCTGGGCCGTTACGGTACACAAATTACAAGGAACGACCCTTGATAAAGCCGTAATCGACCTCGGTAAAAAAGTCTTCGCCAAAGGGCAGGCATATTTGGCACTGACTAGACTAAAAACACTCGAGGATATATCTGTCTTAGAACCCGATAAGAAGGTATTAAACAAACCTCACGATGAACGAGCTTTGGCCGAAATGCAGAGATGGAGAGGTCTACTTACAAATCAGCAATAGGCTCGAACACTGATTTATTTATTTATTTATTTATTTATTTATTTATTTATTTATTAAAAACTCCCTTACAACTATCATTACAGGTGTATACCTAATGCGATAGTGCGGCCTTCAAATTTACTATACAATTTAAAATATGATAACGTAAATAGTATGATAACTTACATCTAATAATAAAAAACTACTACACTAAACCTAAATATAAAAACACAATAATTGCGATATAACATATAAAAACAACAACATCTAATCTACACTATAACATAAAATAAACAATAGTATTTTTGCGAATTCACTCCAACAACATGTAATTACATCAATCTTGATGTGAAGATCGTTTATAACCCGAATTGCGCGAGTCAATGGTGTTTTGGCGAGAAGGTTGGTCCTGGCGACCGGCACGGCCAGCAGCGGAGGGCGGCGTCGCCTAAACACATACCGGTCCGGTACACAAAAACTCAGGCGTTGCAGTACTCCTGGGTTATGCTCCATGCCACGAAGTAACCTAACCAGATACGAAGCTAGCGTGAATTCCCGTCGCACCTTCAGTTGGTTGTACCCGACCATACCGAGTACAAACAGTGTGGGATACATCAACGGGCAGCAACCCTGAATAATAAATTATTTATAATAATTTTTACATGATTTAATCCGGTATATATCTACCGATTTTTATTTCTCGTGAAACTTGCATTTCAATCGCTTTAATCAATCAATCTGCCTAGCCTTCCTGTAATTCCAGTCTAACCGGATGCAGCTGAATACCAGCATTTATAATTATCGCTTTAATATTGTTATTATTTTCCTCAACTAGGAACTCCCTCAACAGCCTTCCGTCTCCATCGTCAGACCCTCGATGACAGTCATACCCCAGCCAGGTCTAAAGTTCTCATCAAAATGAATGACATAAACCCAAACTCCTGAGGAGCTCTCGCGACTGTCTTCCGTCTCCATCGTCAGATCAACTCCAGGTCTTTATTATATAGTTCATTAGAACTACATTATTTGTGTGCGTTTCACCAGAACCGGTTCACAGTTGGAAATTCAGTAGGTGCAAAATCAATCAACCCCAATTTTTCTACCCTTAGTTGTGGATTGTAGTTTTCAATTTTACATGGGATCAACTTCGAGGTATACCCACCCTGTCTTTGGTTTTGAATTTTCGTGTCTTCCGAAATTAAAGTTATTCACTTAAAGTTTTTTTTGGAAGTCGGTTGTCTTTTTTGTAAAAAGTTTTTTATTTTTCAATTTTTTGTTGTGGTACCTACCCCACACAAATTCGAATATCACGATCTGCTTTGTAAATAACAGTGGCTGGAAAAAATATTAGAACATCATCCACATAGACTAAGTGGGAAAAATACGTATTATTGAAGCTAACTCAAAAAGTACCCAAGCAAAGTTAATACAATTTATAATATGGGACCAACTTCGAGGTATACCATCCCCAATAAAAAAAGAATCGTTCAATTCGGACTATTCTGTAAAAAGATATGCGTGGTCATACATAAAAAAAAAAAAAAAAAATATACGAGTCGACTTGAGAACCTCCTCCTTTTTGTTTCGTCGGTTAAAAAATATACGTGTCGACTTGAGAACCTCCTCCTTTTTGTTTCGTCGGTTAAAAATAGATAAGTAACACATTTATTATTGGCATCTAATGCCATTAAGTGGCAATATAAGTAATTAATTAACTATGCTTTAACCACCAATCCACCATTGTTTATCTTCATTGTTTTAAATATTATTTTCTTGTTATCGATAGAGGAGAACCGTGCAGTTATGGGTCCATCGGTATGTGGAATCTGGAGAAGTAGACCATCGTCAACGTGGGCCAAAACCGAAGGCGAATTCTTCAGCTCGTCACTACGACATCGTGGCAAGGCACAGGGCTATTTCATTTTTATCCACCCGCATTACATCAACAGCACATAATGTGTGCTTGCAAATACTGTGAAATCACCTGCATGAAGCTGGTTTACGTTGTAGTAAGCCAGCACGGAAGATGTTGCTGTCCACCGCTCACCGACAAAAACTACCTACTTCTGTTCGCTGGGTCATACATATTATATTCACGACTAATATACGTATCTATATAACCTACTTACATATTGCCGAGATTCTCATAAGAAGAACTATATACGGTAGATATTATTGAAAGTCCGTAGTTAACAGTCATTTGCAGTCTATATTTTGAAGTGTAAGTGATGTTATTGTTATGCAGTTAGAAGTTGTCATAACTTCTTACTATCTAACATGTTGATTCACTTCACCTCCAATTTCACTTTGTAATTTATATACTTACTTTGAAAAAATGTTTAAAGTTTAGGAATATGTTTAAAATTGTTTGCATTATTTAAATCATTGTATTAGCCACAAGTAGTTTTTTTTGCTAACATTTAGCCCATGCCAAATTGAACCTTAAGCCAGCTTTTGTAAGAAACACAATAGTCGAAATGAGCTCGCTTATTCACTAATGACCCAAGCGATAAGGAACAATAGGATTTCGTATTCCAAGTTCTAACGCCTAGTTTATTTAATAAAATATTTCAATGTATTTTAATGGTTTTATTTAATTACTTTTTTAATTGTTTGCTTGAGTTATTTTATTTGACAAAAAAAAATTATCTTATAAATAAGAGAAAAATTAAAAACCTGTAAAACACTATTCCTCTGCCGGGGTTTGAACTTACGACACGAGGTTTAAGTCGTTATCTATGCCAGGTGCTTTTACCAAACAGCTACGGGATCCATATTAACAATTTTGAAATATTGGAGTTCACTAACCGGAGACGTTAGCCACAGCGTCAAATCTGTTACAGTGACTGAGTGCGAAATATTATAACTCATTCAATTACGTAAATTAATCATTTCTATACAATGGTGTTAAAGTTATTGACTATTGGTGCGACATACGCACACTAATAAAAACCAGAGCTCGCTCGGCGCTCGAGAGTCGTCGTCGTGTGTGCGTAACTATTCATACCGACACAGCTATCCTTGTGTGTGTATGTAAACCGAACTAATTTTCAGAGTGTACCTAAAACAATTACTACTTAAAAAAAAGTTAAACGAATCGTTCGTCCCACTGATATTGTCAGTGGGACGAACGGCGAACGAAAAAAATCCTGCTGTGTGGTCACCCCTATCTTAGTATTTCTTCCCAGGAATTCGACTAATATTTGTAATAAAACGGTGCATTTTTTGATACTGTTTAGTAAAGCAATCGTTTGTAAAAAAAAAATACTAAAGGATAGACTGTAGCATTCGTCTATTTAATTTCCGAATCCTACGTAAATTGATTTTTCTTATGATAAGCGTTTCAATTGAGGGACCACCTTAAAACGATTGTAGCTTTTGAATGGCTTCTTTTACAAACTAGAGGTTGAAATAGTAATCGTTAAAGTACTTTTACTAACGCTAGACTCATAAGTAAATTTCAAATTCCATTGGCGTCTCCACTCAAGGTGATCTTATGGTGATCGATTGAGGGACCACCTTCCGCATGCTAGTTCTTTTTATTCTATGAACAGGAATGGTTGATATTCCATATATTAGTTTTACAAATCTTTTACTAAGAGTAGTCGTTTATAGCAGTTGTAAATTTTAACTATGTTTTGAGATATGGATGCCGGTCAGTCACGACTGAGGGACCACGTTTAACCGATTGTAACTTTTGAGTGGCTACTTTTACAAATAAAAGGCTGTATTTAAAACATCACTCCTGTTGTGCCATAACAATATTATATTGGGTACGCGGGTGGTTGCGCTCGCTCGGTAATTTTCCGTCCTTTGATGCCTCAAAACGGAACAACTAAAACAGAAAGGAGCTTATTTAGTTATTTTACACTTACACGAGACTGAACTATCCTGATTAGCACAAGAAAAATATCGTATTAAATGACGCTTACCTTCTTCTATTCAACATTGTACATCCATTTACTGTTATAGGTAGGTACCTACACAATTCACTTACTTCGGATAGTATAAGACAATTTTTATTATTGGTGTTTACTACCTACTTAACATAAATAATCTATTAATATTCATATTTTTTATTATTTTTATGTATACAACCCACAGTAATTTTCTGATAAAACGAAACAACTGTCGGTATATCTGTCCGCCGCGGTCGGCGGCCTGCAGCGCATTGCGAGTGCACCGTGCACGGATCAATCTAGCAGTCGCTTATCGCTAAGGACAGTTTTTTGTTAGGACGGTTCTTGTTGTTTACTTAGTTTTTTGTAATTATAATGTGATACATAGTTTTGATTATATATTTATTTTTATAGAAGCATATTAATTATATATTAGGTATGTTGAAACTGTTTGTACTTCCGTCACTTGTCCCTTAAGGTTCATTAGAAAACCAGCGTCAGACTGCATTTGTCTGGCATTAATGCTGAAATGAACCTTTTTGGCGCAGCCGTGAGGCACTCACTATTGTTGCATTATTTTCACTTTTTTTATGATTGTTTTTTGTATATGTGTTTCACGAACTGTGTCCAAATAAACATTATTCTTTCTTTCTTTCTTTCTTTCTTTCTTTATTTACAATTGTTTGAGAACTTTTACTAAAGGGTGAAGGCATTCAAAAGCTCAAAATTCAAATGTGGTCCCTCAATGGGAATGCAAACAAATAATAACACGTCTGCTCTGTTTGACTGTCAAATAGGCCGAGTGTACTCGCGTTCTCAACCGCCAAGCCCGAACCGTCATTCGTTCAAAACTAGTGTTGCCAGTATAAGAAATAATATCCGCCACTAATCGACTAAGATAGTTTAACGATTTATTAATATTATTTCAAAACCCAACACTCGACCATCCTGACGTTGTGCATGTCCTCATGCACGTAAGCATCTCAAAACCCAACACTCGGCCAGCCAGGGTAATAGTATCGAATTCGGCTCACAGTTATTTCTAATAGGTCTAACACATAAATAGAATTCTAAAGTCATGGTGGTAGTGAACCTTTTTATAACTTGTGAACCTTCCCTGTCATTAATAAATTGTAGCACTACCACCACACGACGACTTATCGCGCGCGCACATGTATGTGCACTCCCTCGCACCATGCCCCACTATCGCGCTCGCCGCCGCCGCCGGCCGCGACCAGAGAGTATATAAGGCCGGCGCGCTAGCCATTTGTCATGCCCCCCGACCCTTGCTCCCCGGTCTCGTTGGGATGCCAGCCCGCGCCGATGATGCTGAGCAATTAGCTTTAAATTCCCCGACTAATAATAATGATGATATTTTGATCCAGCCTGTCCCTGAACTTGCTGTCCTCCCGATTGCGACGCCCTAAGCCGAGGCCCGTACCCCACAGGGGGTGCCCTTAGCGAGCGTCGCATCTTAGTTTAGTAGCATATTTTTGCGCCCTGGCTGGAGGCTTTTAGATTTAAAAACCCTAAAAGTAGCCACAGGATAGTCCGGTTAAGCAGACATAACCTCTCTAGGTTGATCTGCGAGATGCCATTCAAAAAAAAAAAAAAAAACCATTTGTCATGGATTGGCTCGTGGCCGTCCACTGAGCACCTAGTTTCGCGAGTGAGTAATCGTTGACGTCCAGTGGAACTTTCCCGAATTTTTTGGCGTCAACAACCTACGTCACCTCGCGTGACTGGGCTCGGTTATTTTCCGCGCGGACCGCCGAACCTTCTAGTGCTTTCTCTTTGTTTGTGTGAGTGAACTTTTGGTTGCTGGTGCAAACAGGGGGAGAGCCGACCGTGCTGCTCGGTGAGCAATCACCGTAGCGGTCGCGGGAGGCCACGCCAAGGAGGATGCCGAAGCCCGGCAAGCGCGGCTCTTTGGGCCGCGATGCCGGGGCTCAGGAGGGGAGCCGTCCGACGCTAGACCGGGCGTCATCGCTGCCGAATATCGGCGACGTGATGCCCGGTGAGCGGCTGACCGGTTCGACCACCAGCAGAACTTCGACCCCACAGGTAAGTGGGGTTCACATTATCAGCGATGTGATAGTGAGAGCCGCTGAGGCGACCGGCCCACGACGTCATTGGCGCCTGCGCGCGTTGCGCCAACGCCGTCGACGAGCCGGCAGCACGCGGTTGCGATCCGCCCGGCGGGTTTCCGTCCGGTGCCCATACAGGCCCCGGGACCCGCCCCCAAGACTGGCCGTGCACCGCATGCGCGCCATGCTGCCCCGCCCGGGCGAGGCGGGGCCGCGCCCGGGCGGGGCACCGGTACCCCCCCGCGCCTCCGCTTACGACTCCCCAGCGGCGCGATCGACTTGCTCGTCGCGAGGCGGCTCGAGCATGTCACTCGCTTCCGCCCGCTCGGGATCGGCCACGTCCGGTCGCGGTGACTTATCTCCGGATACGATTCCGCGATCCGGACCGCGGCCTACCGTGAAAGGAGCAGATGCTGCGGCCTTTTCGCCGACGTCGCCTACGACGTCGCTGGGGTTCGGATTCGACTTCGAGTTCGACCTCGAGGCCAGACCCCAGCGGCGCAGGAGGAGCTCCGGCGAGACCGCGTCGGAGGCAGCGAAGAGGCACTGCCTCGACCCGCCGCGGCCACAGCGCGAAAGCGCGCCGCGGGGCCGGGGCACCCCCTCGCCGCCCTCTTTTGCCGACGCGGCGCGCCGCACGCCGACGCCAAACAAGGACATGACGTCACCGGGGGAAGCTTCGAGAAGCATACCCCCCCCCCCTAAGGCTACCTCACCCCCTGCCGCCGCTTCCGGCGCCGGAAAATCGGCGCCGTCGCAAGCGAAGCAGGGGAATGGCAAGAAAGCCAAGAAGCTGAGGTTTCCTCCACTGGTGGTGGAGAAGCTGCCAAACTGGGCCGCCCATTTCCGCATTATTAGCGAGAAGTTGGGCCGGCCCCCATGCGCTCGCCCCTACGGGACCGGGGTTAGATTTACCCCGGACACAGAGGAAGAGTACAGGCTGGTACAGAAGTATCTTACCAGTCTGGAAAAAGATAGCGGCGTATCATGGTTCGCATATTCTCTGCCAGCGGAGAAGAACCTAAAAATCGCCATTAGGGGGCTACCGGCTGATACGGACCCCAAGGAGATTGAGGAGGAGCTAAGGACGCTGGGATACCAGCCGGTGTATGTGCGCCACATAAAAGGCGCACAAGGACGACCCGGTTGCGTGTTCCACGCGATCCTAAATAAAACGCCCGACGTCCGGGCCATATTTGATACCACGGTGTTTATGTACATGCGTGGTGTTAAAGTCGAGGCCTGGCGGGGCAAGCGGGGGCCCGCTCAATGCCATAGGTGCCAGCGTTTTCGGCACAGCTCGCACCAGTGCCACCGTCCGCTCGCTTGTGTACGGTGCGGAGGTGAGCACGCGGCACGCGACTGTCCGCGCCCACGCGAGGAGCCGGCTACCTGCATAAACTGCGGTGGTCCGCACCCCGCGTGTAACATCAAGTGTCCCGTGTTCCAGGACGAGATCCGGAACAAGCGAGCGGGCACGGTCGCCATTACGGCCAAGCACAGGTCGCAGCTGGCCGCACAGAAACCTCCCCAGGCGGAGGTTATAGAGGCTTCTGGGCCGACGCTGATGGCGCTGGCATACATCTGTTGCGCGTCGTGCTTCTAGGTTAATATAGACGCGCTACGCAACTAAACTCAGACAACCTATACTAAACATGCATTTATATCGAGTGTGTCGTCGCGGCGCGGGCGTGCCAGCGACGCACACGGACACCGGGCGGTGTTACATTACACAAAAAACCGCTCACACATTCACGACAGTCACTCTCTCAATCCGTAAACGGCTAGCTCTGTAAGCGGGGCGAGGGGTGACTACATACCTATCCGTGGGCGCGCCGAGTCGACATTTCCTATGCTGGTCGTCCTCTGCTGGGCCTCCCCCGGGCAACTGGGGGTCTCACCTGGCAGGGACAGACCGCCGAAATGTCGTGAAGAAAGCGGCGTCACTATGGACGTCGCGACGCGCCTACGAGTAAACACTTAGCAACCACTCACATGGACGCGTGTAGGGACGGGGTGTAGCGACAACTCGCGAGATTTGTCACTCATTCTACGCTCGACAGCCGTCGCGTGCGGTCGTGCTGTTCGTGCGTAGGAGACTTTCCAGATTTCCTGCTGTGGCTCCCGCAGTGGTATTCTGATTTCCTGTTGTCGTCGCGCCCCGCGACGATCTTCATATAGTCGCCCCGACTATTTGTCGAACCGTACCTTCCACTATCGCATCGAAGGAGCTCTGTCCTCCCCCCGACCCATCCGCGCTGGAGTCCCTCAGGGCGCAGTGCTCGCACCTCTCATTTTCACCCTGTTCACCGGAGACATTCCGAGGAGCAGGCGTACCGAGTTAGCTCTGTTCGCAGACGACACGGCCATCTATTCCCCAGGGATTTCCCCCGACTCGATATCTCGTAACCTCCAAAAAGCAGTCGACAAACTTGCCGCCTGGTTCAGGAAGTGGAGAATCGAAGTCAATCCGGATAAGAGCCGCTGTTCTCTTTACGAAACATGCTCGCCACCTCTCCCTCCTACCTCCTACCACCGACCCGTCACCATGTTCGGCAAGCCTATCCCTTGGGAGAAGCGAGCCAAATATCTAGGAGTGATTCTAGATCACACTCTATCCTTCTCTGAGCACATAAAGACGGTGCGTTCGCGCGCCGCTTTCGCACTCGGTAGACTCCACTGTATGTTGAATGCACGCAGCAAATTGTCACTTAAGTGCAAATTGCGCATCTACACAGCGTGCATTCGACCTATCATGACCTATGCGTGTTCCGTTGTCGGGCAAGCTAGACCCCGCCATATTCATACTATGCAAGTCCCACAAAACCGAGTCCTCCGCAGGGCCACCGGTGCCCCTTGGTTCGTTAGGAATAAAAACCTACATCTCGATTTAAAAATCCCCACTATTGCCCAGTTTATAAAACGCGCTACAAAGCGCTACTGAGATTCCGCCGCCAAACACCGCAATCCTCTGATTGTCGAGGCCTCCAAATATGTCCCCTCCCGCATAAGTCGCGTTCGCCGGCCAAGGCATATCCTCACAGACCCCGATGACCCCATAACCCTCCTCCAAGAGAGCAGTAGGGAGACCAGTACAGTGCACAAACACAGACGACCGCCGTCATTCCGACCTCGCCGCAGAGGTCCTCCGCGCTCGCGACCCCGAAGTAATACCCCCCCCCCCCCGACCCTTGCTCCCCGGTCTCGATGGGATGCCAGCCCGCGCCGACGAAGCTGAGCAATTAGCTTTAAATTCCCCGATTAATAATAATGATATTATGATCCAGCCTGTCCCTGAACTTGCTGTCCTCCCGATTGCGATGCCCTAAGCCGAGGCCCGTACCCCGCAGGGGGTGCCCTTAGCGAGCGTCGCATCTTAGCATAGTAGCATATTTTTGCGCCCTGGCTGGAGGCTTTTACACTTAAAAAGCCTAAAAGTAGCCACAGGATAGTCCGGTGTGACTGTCTGTCACCTATTCCTATTTAATATCAAAATATTATATTTAAATTCAAACTAGCACATGTTCCTGGGCCACTTAGAAACACATAAATTCTCTATTTAATGGGAAACAAGCTACGGACAAGTACCGCAAAAAGGTCGAAGGCAATAATTTAAGGAATTCTAAAGAAACTAGTAAAATATCCGATTTCTAATCTCAACTCACAATGTTGGTCCCACATCTGCTAATCATAAATGGCAATACCCAAATGGACTCTTAAAACCATTGAGAAATTGTACAAAAACAGCCATAAATCTATTGTGCGAAACTGTGAGAAGCGGTATTTTTAGGGAACGTGGTATTTTTTAGGGATTGAAGGGACGGAGATGGAAAGACGGAGAGGGCAGTTGGTTTGGGACCACGTTAGGCTACGGACGTAATATCCTAGGCTAGTTAATTTATAAGACTTGGTGAATACCAAGAGGCCATGTCCAAGTGGGCTGTCGTAAAATAGCTAGTATTATTTATTAAGTTTAATAATAAGTTAAACATAGTTGGGTTGAAGCCCAGATTAGAATAATGTAGTATTTAAAGTAGTATGTGTGTGTGTTTGTTGGTGCGACTGGGTGAGTCTTTCATTATAATAATTACCCGAGGCTGGTATTGTAATTAAAGTTCTTCTAACTAAACAGACAGAGACGTGTTGCTGGGGAGTTTGTTGCGCCACTTCTTCTCTCCAGCTCAAACACTAGGAAGTGGTGAAGGGCGGGCGCTTTGGGGCTGTCTATAGACCTTCAAGAGAGTTGATTCACAACTCTATTACTTAATGATACTTGAGTATCGATTCTCAACTCTATTATAACTAGTAATTCTTGAATGTTGTATTCTTTATCTAAGACCAATAATTCGGTCAGACTGACATGAAGACGTGTCTTGCAGACGTGCTTGTTGTGCAAAGAGTGAACTTCCAGGGGTTTGGGTGACCACATTTATCTCATATCCAGTCCAAGGACTGATAGGGACCATGTCTCCTTATGAGCATGATGCCGACGCAATGCCGCTGGAACTAGCCGCTCCGTTGCTAGACAAGGACGGTCGCACGGTTGCCGCAGGGAAAGCCGCTTCGTCACGATTATCAGTTCGAAAGAACTGCTAGGGACCATGTCTCCAAAAGAGCATGATGCCGACGTAATGCCGCTGAAAAGCCGCTTGCGTCACTTTATGGAAGTGTTGCTCTGAGTGCTTCGAGTGCAGATGTGAGGTAGCGTTCGAGTAATGACTGACCAAATACCTGTTACGCTAAAGTAAGGGTTATTCACAGATTTATATAATAACATACTTTGCATCCCTATATTATTTATTAACTCTCTAAAACCACATTCAATATAATTTCATAAATATGAATTCCTAAGTCTCATTTACAATGTCATTCAATCCTTTCCTGCCCGTTAACGGTCAAGGCAACGGACTTCTCTATATTTGGGAATTCATTTCTTATATCGGTGGGAGAGTGTCCAGTCTGGAGACGAGCTCTACAGGGCCGTACGGGGCGGGGTGCGGCCCTTCCCCCAAAGGGGGAACCGACCTAACAGAATTATTAACACAATTAGGAAAAAACGAAAATTTTATCAGCCTAGGGTAATTTAGGGACAGTCACATGGCTAAGCAGACATAACCTCCTAGGTTGATCTGCGAGATGTCATACATAAAAAAAAAAAAAAAAACCATTTGTCACGATTCTACGCTCGACAGCCGTCACGTGCGGTCGTGCTGTTCGTGCGTAGGAGACTTTCCAGATTTCCTGCTGTGGCTCCCGCAGTGGTATCCTGATTCCCTGTTGTCGTCGATCTTCATATAGTCGCCCCGACTATATCATCGATTTAATAATTGCTGTCTTTTTCAAGACACAATTATTAGCAATTTTCTTTAACGAAATTGTCAATAAAACGTTTACGTCGTGTCTTCAGTTAGCCCCTTCTGGGTAACACCACAGTTTCGTGGTCCTCGGTTGAAACCTTACGGTGTCAACGAAGCCGAGGGGGTGTTGACCCAATCACACCCACCGAGCCCCTTCAGGGCAAGGCAGTCAGTTGAACGGGTCCCAGTAGCGGCCTTGGGGGATCTCCTAGTCGCTGCTTGGGTAACAGGCTTGTATTCACAGCTACACACCTAGAGCGGTTGAGTGTGTCTACCTCTTCGCTCTAGACACACTTAGGACCCCGTTGCACAAATAAGATAGGCAACGGGCAAAAGCAAGCTTAGGGCTCACCATAGGTACTCACCTCCCTGTCTAGACCCGACAGGGAGGGTTTACACATCCCCGGGCTAACCCACCCGGGGAGTTAGGTATAGGATTTGTTAGGAGAATTAGGTTTCCCTTGTCACCATTCCCTCTCAAACTTAACTTTTAAATATTCGATAATGGAGGACCCTCGCCTCACGACCCTCCTTAGATTTTTTGAGGTCCTGTTAAAACAGGAACCCACCCTTCATGCCAAATATGGCAACGAGTTCACCGCTATAAAGCGGTCATTCCTTCCTCCTCCCGACGCGAACGTCACTGACTTCAGTGACGTCCTAGAGCCCTCCCAGGCACTCTCACTCCCTGCTATAGAGCTCGGTGGCCCTGACGAACCACGACGTCTCTCCCTACGACAACATTTTTAGTAGCTCTGACTCAGAGGCAGCTCGCTTCTCTTCTGCTGCTTCTTCCTCCTCTTCGTCCCTCTCCGATGGCGGGTTCACACCTGTCGTAGGTAAAGGGAACAAGAGGAAGAAGAAGAAACAGACCTCTTCGCAGGCAGATAAGGTCGTAGCGTTTGAGGAGAGTGCCCCGAGCACCTCACGTGCGCCCTCTGCGCCCGTAACTTCCCCCTCCACCGCCCCCGCAGTAGTAATAGCGGCGCTCTCTAGCGCGTGCGCGGCTATCCCCTCCCCTCCCCCGTCCCAGACCGTCGCGTACTCCGCACAGGACGATGATATGCCCGCTGCATCGTCAATTTCTGGCCCTAAGAAGGCCTCTCATCCTCCTCCTCTGTTCATTAGGAACAAGGGTCAGTGGACCGATATCTCTAAATGGTGTTTGGAACACAAAATTAATTTCACGTCCGCCCGCAACACCCAAACGGGAATCAAAGTTGCCGTCCCCACACAAATCGATTATAGAAGTCTTACTAGGCTCTTAGACGACCGTAAGGTCGATTATTATACTTTCACCGTTCTCGAGGAACGTCAGACCCGCGTGGTCATTAAGCGTATCCCTCGCGAAATCCCTGTATCCGACATCCTAGCCGACCTTAGGTCGCAAAACATCCCCGTGTATGAAGTCCACCGTATGCACCGCGCTAGAGGCGGTCAAACATTCGATATGGTCCTCGTTGTGTGCCCTCCTTCAGAGGGTCACAACCCGATATTTAATATTAAATCAATTTGTAACCTGGTAGGCTTCATTATCGAAAAGCCCATGAAAAATGGCATTGTCGGACAATGCCATCGCTGTCAATTATACGGTCATTCGCAAAAGAATTGCCACGCGACACCCAGGTGCGTCAAGTGCCTGGGCGAGCATGGCACTTCTGATTGCCCCCGTCCTAAGGATAGGTCTCAATGTCCCGAACCCCTAGCTGCGTGCTATGCGGCGAATCGGGACATCCAGCCAACTACCGTGGCTGCTCTAAAGCTCCCAAGACCTCTTCTCTATTTGTTTGGCAGGGAAAACCACATTAAGGTCTGCGCCGTTCCTTACTCGGGTCTCAGCTTCGGGCTTAGTACTGATAACAGTTGATTTACTTACTATCGCCGGACATTCACGCCGGTACGAAAATATCCTCATATCTCATAGAGCGTGCTCCAATGAAATCGTATTTTATTTTATAGACCCAAAGAGCCAAAATATAATGTACGCATGGTTTCATAGAAAGATTTGTTCAATTAGGTAGTACACACATGACTACAGTGCGTTCATTATAACTTGACCCGTGACGCGATTTGTAGTATAGCATTTTGCAGTCTGTTTCAATACTAATAGAGTTCAAAATGGCGACTGACAGAACAGTACTACCAATCACATGAGTGCAAAATTCTTTACTAGGAATAAAGTATACTGCAGGCTTGGTTAGAAACTGAACAGCGAAGTTTAATAATTTTTTTTCAAATAACTACATATTACTATTCTATAAAATACTTCAAAAATATACGCTTCCCTGAGAAATAAAATGAAACTCAAAATGTATATTAAAAGTATGTAGTGATCAAAAGAACACAGGGCTCAAGCTGACTAAGCGCTTCAACGCTCGTCAGCAGAGGGAACACCCTCTCTCGGGTAAAATCCCCTCCTCCCAACCTCCCGCGAGGCTCAGTCCCCAGAGGCTCAGTCCCTGGAATTATCTTCAACACCAGCAGGCCTTCCCGGCCCTGGCTTCCACTAAACCCCAGCCTCTCAAACTCCTCTCTATTCCCTTATGGACCCGCGCAATCGTGTGTCCCCCCCCCGCGCCCCGCGCCTACCCCGCGCCCTCCGCGTATCCCTCGCACTTTGCGTACCCCGCGCACTCAGCGTACCCCGCGCCCTCCGCCCCCCCCCGCGCCTCCCGCGAAACAGGCGCCGGCTCATAAAGCCCCGCGCCCCTCTGCCACCCCGGTGGCTCCCTCTGCCTCCCTAAGCGAAATAAACGCATGCTATCTAGCATATTGCTCCCCCCGCGCCGACCAAATGGCCCGCGAACTCGCGGTTGCTAGGCAAAAAAATGACATCCCTAGGATAAAGGAAATATTCTTAGCTTATCCTGAGATCGCCCAAGCCCTCCAATCCCTCTCTAATTCAAAATGAATAATGCCGTATTAGCTAGGAATAAAGCCCGATCCCTCAAGTTAGGCATCTTCAATGCAAATGGCATCAATGGTCAACGAGATGAGATCGCGCTCTTCCTCCGAGACCATCAATTAGACGTCTTCCTATTACAGGAATCCTTCCTAAAAACCCAGTAGTCGCAATCCGGGAATTGCAAACTTTCGCATAGTTCGTAACGATAGGACTCGCTGTCACAAAGGTGGCACTCTCATTTATTATAAAAAAGACCTCTATTGTATCCCTATAGACCCCACTCCACTCTCGCGTCTAGAGGTCTCAATCTGTCGACTAGGCATGACCGGTCATCAACCGATCACTATAGTGTCGGTATTCCTCCCTCCCCAGTCCCATTCGGAGGACCCTCAGTTTCTCACAGCGGACCTCACTGTCCTCCTCGGACTGAGCGACTCTGTTATCATAGCGGGCGATCTCAACGCGAAACATACCGCCTGGAATAGTACCAGAATCTCTACCAGGGGTCGACACTTGTTCGACCTCTCAACTAGTATGAACTTTGACGTCATCGCTCCGATGACTCCCACTCACTTCCCCCACGACTCTAATCACACTCCCGACGTATTAGACGTGGCGCTCCTTAAGAACGTCCACTTACGGTTAGACTCTATAGAAGCGGTAGACGAGCTTAACTCTGACCACCGCCCGATAGTTATCAGACTCGCCCCACGCATAGGTCTCCCCGATCCCGAAAACCCTCCGCCCACTATAAGGGTAACGGACTGGAAGTAAGTAAGCGAAAAGCTGAAATCCAACACGTCCCCCCTATTAGACTCTATCCCAGACCAGTTCGACTCTATCGCTGACACGACGGCCGCGATCGACTCGCTTACAGATCACGTACAATCCGTCGTGAACGATTGTTCAAGGGAATTTCCAGCGTCGGAAGACCGCCGCTTTAAGAGGGTGCATCCTAAAAGTTGGCAACGTCGTAAATAGCTGTCAAATATTTACCTGTTTCGATTAATTTGGAAATAATACTGTATGGAAATAAGAAATGTGGCTAACCAATTGACTAGAATATTAATAATGAATTGCAATTATAACATTGAATTTGATGTTGTACCCGTTTTAGGTGAAAAAAAGGCATTTGGAAAGTTACCAAATACTTTTTTTACATCTAAAACGAACTATTCGGTGTTACGATATTAATTATTGCATTTCAGAATCAATATTCTAGTTCGCTAGTTAGCCACATTTTTTATTTCCATACAGAAATATTATCAAATTAATCAAAACAGCGAAATATTTGACATCTATTTGCGCCGTTGCCAACTTTCAGAATAAACCCTCTTAAGTTGCCTGACGATGTACGTGAACTGTTGACCGAGAAGAACGCAGCCGTCCGTGCCTATAGTAACTTTCCCTGCTCCGCTAACAAAGCCTTCATGCGCTACTTACAGAGATCTGTAAGGAAACGTGTGCGTGGGATAAGATGCTAAGCGAACTCGAGCCCACCCATCTGGCTTTCTGGCAACTTCAGAGGAAGCTTCAGTCTCCTCAGGCCGCCTCCATGCCCCCCTTAGTCCACCCCGACAAGTCCATAGCATTCGATGACGTCGACAGGGCTGAATGCCTTGCCGACAGCCTAGAGGCTCAATGCTCACCCAGCTCCCTACCTGTAGCGTGACCGGATCACCTCTCTGAGGTCGATACCGAAGTTTTTTTTTTTTTTTTTTTATAAAAGGGGTTTTTGTCCAATAAGGATATGTCAACCCCATCATACCTTATAACAATGTAAATACACTTTGATATAATATACAAGAAGAAAAATAATTAAAAATTACATTAAGCTACTCACTACTGAACAACTAATACTAAATTACATAATTTTTTAGCTGCTTCCGATTTAGGATTTGCCAAAATGCTTTGAATCAGACCTACATCCAGCCTATTTAACTTTAATTCGTACATCAGCAAGTTGCGTTCATCTTGATTCCGGACACATTCCATCAGCAAATGCTGAACATCTTCAGTTTGATTACAAGTTAAACAATTGGGAGAATCAGACTTTTTTATTAAGAAAGTAAACTTTGCTTATGGATAGTGTCCAGATCTAAGTCTAAAAGCTAGTTTAACATAATTTCTACTCAAATTAATGCCATCAAACCAAGGGAAACGAGGAAGCTCACCCTGTATGGTTTTATACCAAATACCTTTATCTATAGATTTACTATCAAATAGTTGTTTCCAATCATCAAAACATATCGATTTAAATCTACGTACAAATTCCCAATGGTCTGGTAAGTACTCAATTACCCTGCCGTCCACTGCCGCCAACTTAGCTATACGGTCAGCTTCCTCGTTCCCTTTCAGACCAATATGTGCTGGAACCCATTGCAACTTTAAGTCTATACCCCTTTCATTAAAAATAATAATAGCTTTCAGGATATCATAGGCTATCGTTGCCCCTCTGCGTCCAGAGGCGCATCGAGCCACATGTTGCAAGGCACTCTTACTATCTGAAAAAATAACAATTTTCTTCAAGTTATGATTTATTCCGTAAGATAAGGCCTGATATATTGCAATAAGTTCCAGCGTCATTATTGATACTTCACAATCGATTTTACATCCTACTTTATGTTTTAAGGTTTTGTCATAGAATCCAGCTCCTAGACCCAGATTACTTTTAGACCCATCGGTGAAAATACTATGCCAGCTATTATATCTCTCGTTTAATTCGGCGATGACATTGTTCACTAATATATTAGGGTCATAACAAATTTTAGAACATTTAATACTCTCAAGATTGATACTAATAATTTTACCAATATCAATTGCTGTAACCCAAACGTCTAAATCAAACATACTAAGAATACGAACAGAATTAACATTAAATTGGCAAACATCCCTGTACGTTTTCACAAGCAAAGGTTTCTTCTTGTTTTCCCAATACTTTATATTACAAAGAGCACTTAGATCCGAAATATTATTAGCAGTTACATTATTGGCCCACGAAATTAATTTCAAACTATATTTATATGCCAAGTATTGCCGTCTCAGGCATAACGGTATTATACATAACTCGCTTTCCATTACGTGAATCGGTGAACTTTTAATAAAACCCCCTCAAGGCCTGATTTTGCACTTTATCTAACTTCTGAGTATGTGTTTTCGCACTGTAATCATAAATAAAACAACCATAATCCATTCGGCTTCTAATTAACGCGATATACAATCTGCGCATGTGCATTGTATGTATTCCAAACGAGCTACCAGCAAGCATTTTTAATATATTTAAAAGCGTTGAGCATTTTTCAATTACTTCATTTATATGTTTGCCCCAACGTAGACTTCTATCTAACCAAATACCCAGGTATTTGATGCATTCAGAGAAACCCAAATTACATCCATATATCTTTAAAGTGGGTAATATTCTTCTGCGACCCCTACTAAAAACACAATAATTTGACTTACTCGGAGATAATTCTAAGCCTAGTTCACATAACAACGTAACTATGGAATCGAGAGCATTTTGCATATGCCTTTCACATTTATATATATCCTTGTCTCTAATAAACAGTACATAATCGTCTGCATATTGCGACAATACTACACTTAGTGGTAATTGGCCTATTCGATAAGTTATTAAATTAAAGATTAAAGGGGATAGAGGATCGCCCTGAGCTAAGCCTCTATTGGTCCATCTGGTAAGAATTGAATCACTATTATCATTCAACTTAATTTTTAACCGTCTTTCACTTAAAAATGACCATAAGTACTTATAAAACTTTGATCCTACTTTTAGTTGGTCCAACATGTTCATGGCTACGTCAACAGACACATTATTGTAGGCATTCTCAATGTCCAGGAAACATGCTAGAGTTGGAAGGTTGTTAGAGAATCCTATTTGTAAGTACTTTGACTATTTAATATCGGTCTATAAAGTGTCTCATTAAAATGGTGGTTTAAGTGGTTTTGTCATTACTAACCAAAATAAGTTAAGCCTAGACATTATAAAGGGAAATGTATGGCATTTGCATCCAAGGATCATCGTAAATCTCCCAATCTTCAAAGCGGTCCAGTATTTTGTCACATTTTCGACGACACGTTTGGCGCATTGATTAACAGCTCGTCTCGCTGCATCACAATGTAAATATTAGTTTATAAACGTGCTGCTACTAAATGAAACAAGTGTCGCGGGTTCGATTCCCGCACGGAACAAATAAGTATTTGTTCCGGTCTGGATTTTGTTTTCATGTTTTTTTGCCGTGATTTAATATAATATAAATAGTAATAATACTCTGAAAAATGAGCAAGTATAAGCCTGGATCAAAATATCCTATAGGCACCTACTTGATGGTAAGGAGGCACGATTGGTGCAGTGGTTAGATTGACTTCTGTCCTACGTGACGTGGGTTCAATTTCCACACAACAAATATTTAAATGATCTACATCTACATAGTTCCGGATCTGGCTGTCTGTAAAATGTATGTCTATCAAAGAGAGAAATCTTAGTGTGGTATCGTTTTATTCTTGGTTTTGTGCTAGTGGTCTGTTGGTACCTATTATTTATTAATAGCATAAAATGTTACGCCGGTTCCCATGTGCCTAATGAACCTACTGGAATTTATCGACGGCAAAACCAAACTCCTCGCTAGTATGAATAACTTTATAGAAAATAAAATTGCACTTGGCCTTGGAAATCAAACTGGGTTCCTCAGGTTCGACAATCGCAAAATTGAAATCGCTAGACTAAAGAATAAAATACATATGCAAGTAAATTGCTGAACTACTAATTGATGCACTCTGCATTGTTCTACGAGTACCTAAGAACTTCACACTTTCGTCAAGTAATAAAATATGGGGACATAAGTTGATCAAACGAGTCGAACTTGATATTGTTTTTTATAAACTAACATCTGACATCGCACCGTTGATTGAGGCGTTCTGCATAAGGCGCTATTCGCATCGCACCGTTGAATGAAATACGAATACTAAACCCGTATTGCAATCGGACCGCAGACCATCATAGTAGTCTAGTGTATTATTATGTGATTAAACGAACTTACCTTAAGTGAAGTTCTATCATAATTATACGAAGCTCCTTCTCCGAGACATATTAACGAGTAGTAGCGCGGGATTGTACCAGCGCCGTCACAATTATTTCAAAGCTAAAAAATAAAAACTGTTCTCTCGTTAGGCAACACTGTACTTATTGTCATTTCGTTTAAAGCTAGCTATTTTAAACAACCCTATTTAGGGGAGAACTTCAGTAGGGATGGGTTGGGAGACCTGTCTCGGAGAAGGAGCTTCGTATAATTATGATAGAACTTAAGGTAAGTTCGTTTAATCACATAATTATACTTACTCCTTCTCCGAGACATATTAACGAGTAGATGTTTGAAGTCAGGGTTGTTTATGGGTTAATAAATACATGGATTGTAAAAATAGTAAGGTATTTATTAAAATCAGTATTTTTGTATAATCATATCAATTCAGTAACATAACAATTTAAAATAATCAAATTATGCAATCGACAAAATCAAGTCTTATTATTCACGGTGTTACATATTACATCACTGAACACAGTTGGTTCTTGAATCACCGGCCTGTTATAATGTAAAGCAAAGGTGGCCGAGTTCTGAGACCACCCAGCCGTTCTTTGTATTTGGTCTATACTGATCCCCAATCTTTTAGCAGCTGACGTAGAAGCATGTCTGGTGCTGTGTGCTGTGAAAGTATTTACATCAATTCCAGATTCCTGTAAAGTTGTTTTAATCCAGCGGCTTATAGTTTGGGTTGAGGCACTATGATGTGGCTTTTTGAAGGTTAATATGAGCTTGTCAGTATCTCTTCTCAGTGGTTTAGTTCTATCAATATAACATTTTACAGCAGTGACAGGACAAATCTCGATTCTATTTTCAAAAGTTTTAAGGTGTAATAGTGGTTGAAGGCTGCCTGATTTTGAGGTTTTTATTTTGTCTGGAATATAAATCTGAATTCCATCATTCATGACTTTAATATTTCTAATATTAATTAAAGATAAAGTCTGTACTCTGTGACCTGTGGTAAGGGCAAGAATAGTTACCACTTTTTTTGTTAATTTTTCTAAACTTATGTCTTCATTGGGGTAGAGATTTGATAAATATGTTAATACAACTCCGGGGTCCCAAGTAAGGTTATACTTAGGGGCAGGTGGTTTTGTACGGTATACTCCTCGTATGAACCTTTTAATCCTGTCGTCAGATCCAATTTTTGAACTATTTAACAGGGAAAGGGCTGATCTGGTAGTATTTATTGTACCATATGAGGCTCCGGATTCAAAGGATTCACTTAAGAATTTCAGAATATAGGGAATGGAAGCTGCATAGGTGTCTATGTTACATTTCTTACAAAATAGCCACCAAGATTTTAAAGATGAGTCATACTGTTTCATGGAACTATTTGACAGTGAATTTAACATAATTTGCAGGGCTGAATTTGGTGTGCCTCTTCTTATGTATGCCTCGCTGAGAGCAGCCCTGCAGCCAGGGTAAGTTGTTGGTGAAGGGGGTGACTTCCTCTGAAAGGAGAGGATAATAACCTTATATTTGGTTCAAAGATTAATAGTTTCTTAGTTAGCAATGAATTCAATAGTGGGAACCATGGTTGAGATGGCCAATATGGAAAAACTAAGATACCTGTTGCCCTATCTGTCTTGAGTTTATGAAGACATTTTAATATTAGTGAAAATGGAGGAAATGCATAAAAATAATAATCAGACCAGTTAAGAGTGAACGCATCAACTTGGAAAGCTTCAGGATCACGTTTCCAGGATACAAATTTTTGACATTTACTGTTTATTCTAGAAGCAAACAAATCTATATCCGGTACCCCAAAACAATTAACTATTTTACTATAAGCTATTTGAGAGAGCTCCCATTCAATGTTGATTTTTCTTGATTCTGTGTCAGCTTCATAGTTATCTTTGGTATTAATATAAGATGTATAAATCCAAATGTCCCTTTCTTCACAAAATTGCCAGATATCTCTAGTAATACTATTTAAATGGGGAAACTGAACTCCCCCCATTTTGTTAATATATGCAACTGCAGTTGTGTTATCCACTCTTAATAACACCTCACAGTTGTGCAACTCTTTTGCAAAACATTGGAGCCCTAGAAAGGCAGCTTTTAATTCTAAATAATTTATATGGTAGTTCTTTTCTAAATCTGACCATGAACCTGAAGCTTTTTCTAGTTCACACACAGCTCCCCAACCAGTAGTTGATGCATCTGTTAGTATTTCTGTTTTAAAATTATGTTGCTTTATTGGATTACATTTGTATACATTCTTACTCCATCAGTCTAATTCTGGATGAACTATACCTTTTAGGGGCATTATTGCATCGTAATTATCATTTGAATGTAGCAGACCTAAATATTTCTCTCTCTCTAAAATTTTGGTATATACCCAGCCATATGGAATGGCTGGACAAATTGAGTTTAACATTCCTAACAATTGAGAGAATTCTCTAATTTGACATTGACTTTTTATTTGATAAGTTTTAATTTTCTCTAATATTGCAATTTGTTTTCGTTGGGGAACTGATAAAGCAAGATTTGTTGATTCTAAAATAAAGCCTAAATACTGACATGATTGGCTTGGTTTAAGGTGACTCTTTTCGACATTTATGACAAACCCTAATTCTTGTAAAAGATTTACTGCAAATTTTACATTTTCCTCACATTTTCTTTTTGATTTATGGAAATACAGACTGTCATCTAAATACTCAATACTCAATACTCAATCATTTATTGCATTCCACAATGTATATGCTTAGGTGGTAGGTAAACATTTGGGGGGGTAGGTACACAAATAACTTGTCATGATGATGTTATTGTTTCTAAGGTAAGTACCAACTGGTTTAAGTAGTTTGGTAAAAACAAATGGTGCTGTACATAGCCCATAAGGTAGGGCATTAAACTCAAATAACTTGCCATCAAAAGTAAATCTTAAATATTTTTTATAATTTTCTGCTATAGGTACTGAAAAATAGGCTTCTTTTAAATCAATAGAGGCCATAAAGCAATCTTTTGATATAAGTTTGCAAGCTGTTCTAATATCTTCTAATTTGAAGTGTTTTGTGTCTATAAAACTATTGAGTTTTTTCAAATTTAATATAAATCTATAAGAGCCATTTGGTTTGGGAACTAAAAATATTGGAGATGTGAATTGATTTGGACAGAAAGAGCACTTTGAGACTGTACCTAAGGTAATTAGTTTTTCAATTTCTAGTTTTATTAATTCTTTTTCTTTCTCTGACCAAATTTGTAGGATAGCATGATATGGAGGTGGAGTTTCCCTGAATGGAATCTCATATCCTTCAATCCATTTTAGGACTACTGGGTCAGTGGTCAGTTCACACCAGTGGTTCCTATAGTATTTGAGTCTACCTGCATGTACCTGAGGGTCTATTTGCGGTATCTGGATCTGGATGGAGCTGACTTCTGGGTCTTCCAGCGTGTTTGATCCGGTCGAGGTTGTCTCTGATGGTGTTGTTGAAGCTGGTGCCCGCCGCGAGCTCGTTGCTGTTGTTGGTACTGCGGCGGGCCTCTCCAGTTTACCTGTTTTTTCTGAATCCCTGGTTTGATTGTTTTCTTTTCCGTGGTCTTAATCAGGGAGCCTGCTTTTTGGATAGCTTGCGCAGCCCTAATTTTTTCCGCACAGTCTGACCCAAATAATGTGTCATCTGGTGTTGCTGTCCGTACAGCATCTTGTACCACCTTATTGACGCCAGCCAAGGCAAAAAATCTTCTTGAAGAAGAGTCCTGATGGTATATTTCAGCAGCTAATTTTGCTGCATCGCTTAATTCTTCAACAAGAACTTTACTATTAATGTTGCCCAACAGTATCTTACTTAACGATTTTCCTAGGCAAGTAATGATTTTTCCTGTAAGGTTTTGTCTATTGCTGATCCTTTTATCCCTTTTGAGGGTTGGGTCAGAGAGCGAAGCTGCTATTTCGGCATTCATTAATGGAGCCACTGCCCTTGGGAAATTGACAGGCGTGGGATATTTTTTAATAATGCCCTCACGAGATTCTTTGGGAAGTCCTGTTTGTGTGATCCTTGTCCATCGGAGTGCTAGTTCTGGTCGGATAGCGTCTCCAACTTCCGTTAAGTCCTCGCCTTCGGTTCCCAGGGCTTGTAGGAGTTCCTCCGGGAGATTTTCCTCTGAAAAGATGAACAAAGATAAAGACATGTCTATCCGCTTAGTGATAGCGCTAAGTCAATAGTATTCCAGTGTGGAAATTAATTTTTTGGCGTTGTCTACCCGCAGTGTGATAGCGCTTGCCCAGTATTAGACACAGTGTCCACCCGCATGTGGTGGCGCTTATGTTGATAACATATCCTTCTATTGGGATCACCCAGGCGTTTGAAGAAGTAACATTGTAGGTTTATATTGTTATATGAAATACGGTTATCGCAAGTAATTTCGTGTTTAACCGACCTGTATTATGTTCCTGTTCCAAATCATTTTGTGTAGTAGGCACAGGTGACAACGGTGCTTCGGTTGTTTGATTGACCTGAGGTCGCGATGACGGCGGTGAACACGGCGGCGATGAGACATCTGAATCCACTTCGACTGATATCTTTTCTAGTTTCCTTTCCAATCTTCTTATCTTTTTCTTAATATAGTCCTGGTCTTGATTCTTCCGTTTACCCATATTCTTATTCTGTTCGTATGATTGGAGACAAGGGAGCACCAAGGGAATGCGTAATCCATAGAACCGCAAGGCGCGAAAAGAAAGACCGTTAGCACTTTAGCTTAGCAGAAAGAAATTTTTTTTTTTTTTTTGAACGACGAAGAACGAAGTTTTCATTTGAGTGAGTGAATTAACGAGTTTTGTCAATGACAACCGGAAATAGTCGGTTTGACTTTTACGAACGAAATTGTTTATGCTATTTTTAGGTTATGCTTACCCTAATGAGAATTCTTCGTAGAATCCGTAATATTAACTTATTCGGCTTACCTTATTGATGCTTCAATATAATGATCGGTCTTCATACTTTCGATAATTACATACCTTTTCCTTTGTAACCAAAACCAATTGTCAACAAAACTCATGCCGGTACCAGAGTTCACTGCACTTGTTATTTCAATAAATAATGGACTACACACCTCATGTATCATAGATATAATCATGTTAATCAATTTTAATATAACTTTGTACATTATTATCTAAGAAAATTTAATAATATTTGTATTTTGTTGAGAGCACGTAGTGACAGCGCTGAGCACAAAAACACGTAATGACAATAAGTACAGACAGACAGTTGCCTAACGAGAGAACAGTTTTTATTTTTTAGCTTTGAAATAATTGTGACGGCGCTGGTACAATCCCGCGCTACTACTCGTTAATATGTCTCGGAGGAGGAGTAAGTATAATTGGGGCGTTCTGCGTAACGCGCTCGAGCGAAGCGAGAGCAAGTGATGCAGAACCCCCAATAATACACTACTACTGATATCGTGCACTTCGTCTGGAGTGACAGGAGGCAGAGGATAGTCGGGGTCTTCTACGGGAGGGAGGTTAGCTCTACGTTCAACTTCGGTATCATTCGCCCGGTGAATCGCGCGCGAAGCGCACGCGTGTTGTTGTTTCTGCCGAGAGATTAAGTATTTTACGTGTACCTACGTTAATAGTTTTTAATGGAGGAAATTATCGATGATGAAGATGTCAGTGATTCGGAGGTTTTAGCTAGTTATCAACGAGACCGTGAAGAAACACAAATGGATAATGTGGATGATGAAAATACTTGCGAAGAAGGAAAAGGAATGTGATTAAGAGAAAAGAGAGAGAAAATGATAATAGTGCGGAAGATGATGTTATTACTGTTGTAAGAAGGAAGCCTAAGAGATTTATTCGAAGTATTTCCATAGAAATACAAGGTAACAAGAGGGTAGATCGAAATAAAAATCAGAATGACCCGTTGGAAGATATTAATATTTATGAAGTGTGTGTTACGACAGTGGAAAGTTTGCCTAAACAAATGAACTGTCATTATCCTATGGAATTGTAAAAGGAATAGACATGGAATTAAGTGAAAAAGAGCTACAGAATGTATTAGAAAGTGAGACGGAAATTATTTCTGTGAACCGACTCAAAAGATTAGACGCAGAGAGTAAATGGACCGACAGTGAGACCGTAAGGGTTTGTTTTCAGGGAAACGTCCTGCCACCACACATATACGACATACGACTGTCGCTTTAAAAATGAGGCGTACGTGTTCCCTGTGACTCAATGTTCAGGGTGTTGGCAGTTCGGGCATGTTCTTAAGTTTTGCCCAACAAAAAAGAAAATATGTCCAAAATGTGGAGGTAACCACGAAAACTGCGACATAAAAGAATTTAAGTGTCTTAATTGCAAAGGTCCACATTTTGTTTTAGATAAAACATGCCCTTTATATTTCAAAGAAAAGCAAATCAGAATAATTATGAGCAAGGAACAGGTACCTTACCGAAGAGCTCTTCATTCATTTATGGAGAATCGCGAAAAGACAGTGAGTTTATCTCAAAATTCACATAGTTCTGCTTTTGCTACAAGTGCAGCAAGAGGCGTGGAAACGTATAGTGATATAGTCGCTCAGTCGATAGTACATCGAGAACCAACGCCATTGAATATACACTCAATGGAATGCACCAACGAGGCGCCTGTAGAACCAAGATTTACTAAGGCCGTAGCAGCACAGTCTAATAAACCCCGGAAGGCGAAGCAGAGTACAGAAGTAGCACAATCTGTATCGGAACATGTAGCGGAAGAAGAAATTGAAATAACGCAAAAAGAAGAGGGAGAAAAGGGCAACCAACAAAATGAAAATTTGAATTTACTAAACTTATGTTAAAAATGAAGTGCATTTTTATGTCGGAAAATAAATTAGAAAGTAAAGTTGTATCGGTTTTAAAAATGATATGGGAGGAATTTTTGAAGATATTAGTGATTTCTAAAGGTGAGCTCATTGAAAAGTTTTTTAGTTTTATAAATGGATAATAATGCTCTAGATAGTATACCTATAAACATATTTCAATGGAACGCACAAAGTTTACGTCCCAAATTAATATCATTTAGGGAGCTTTTAAATCAAGAAAGAATACATATTGCTATTTTAAGTGAAACATGGCTGGATAATGAATTTCACCTTAGTATTAATGGTTATAATGTATATAGATCAGATAGAGTAGATTCATATGGGGGTGTGTTTCAATACTGGTACATAAGTCCATTCAATCTTGTTTGTATCCAATTCATGTTTCTAATTCGGGAATAGAAATTGTTTGTGTAAAATTAGTGAATTGTAAAGACGTGGAATATGTGGTAAGTGTTTATTGTCCTTCCTCTGTGCACACCCAACAATCCCATTGGGATGAAATTTTTACATCATTCACCAAATCAACTATATTAGCGGGAGATTTTAACGGACATCACACCAACTGGTCGGTAAAAACCGATACAAGAGGTATACAAATTATGGACTCGGCCCTAGATAATTCATTCGTTTATCTTAATAATGGAATGGCTACGCGGGTGAAGTTGGTTAATGGGAATCTGCAAAAAACTTCACCAGATGTTACATTTGTATCGTCTGATATCGCGATAAAATTCGATTGGCAAGTGTTCAACGAAAATATCGGTAGTGATCATTTAAATATTAAAATGTCAATTAATATTGCAAATAGTTTCAGTTCTACTAAAAAACGAAATTATAGAAAGGCTAATTGGGTAGAATATCATAATACATTAGCAAACAATTTTCATTCTAATAACAATAATAATGATCTTCAGGAGATGTATAACTTTTTTGTAAACCTAATTAATTATGCGGGAGATAAACATATTCCTTATATTAAATGTTGTTTTAGACCCACAAATAAATTTAAGCCAAAAAACTACTGGAACACGGAATTGTCTGGAGTGGTTGCACAGAGGAGATTGGCGCTGTCTCAGTTTCGTCGTAACCCTACACCAGATAATTTAAGTAAGCTAGAAGAAAAAACAAATGAATCACAAAAACTAATAAGCAAAGCTAGGTCATTAGGTTGGCAAAAATTGTGCGACTCCATTGATCAAGCAGTTTCTGCACCTGAAATGTGGCGCCGCATAAGATGGATAAAAGGTTACAGGCTGTGGCGGAACATAAATAAACCACCACTAAACAACATCAAGAAAACCGCTGCCGCTTATGATTCTGTACCACGCATACAAATCAGGTGATGTCTTGTTTGTCATCAAGTGCGAAAGCACTGAGGCCTACACGTGTAGCGAGCACCGTACGGGTGCGTGAAGATTGTATCGAGGCGGCCGGCAAGGACCTTGAGCGGCCGGGCGATAGCATGATCGAGATTCTACCGGCGCGTACGACGGGACACGGACACCAGTCGTCTTCTGACTAGCCAGCTTAACAGTCGCGCCGCGCTAATAACATTGCTGTGTATAAATACGTCGATTCCTATTGTGTACCATCTTGCATTTAATATCAATATAATAATTTAATCATTCTGCTAAATAATATTCTTCATTTCTATGCTTTTCACCTTCATTCTTCCTGCTACGCTTCGTTCACTATTATAGTGCTTAATAGCTTTGTTATACGGGTTAAATTCCCGTGCAGTGTTAGTATCGCTATAACGCATATCGATACTACATTGGTGACCCCGACGACCACGTTACTCAACCCTGCAAGATATCGTTGGACTCGAGGAACGAGTGTGCCGTTTGTTTACATCGATTGCTGACGAAGAAACCGGTGGTGGTTGGTACAATACATAGCGGTGAGCGATTTTAATTTAATTTTACCATGCCTGGGTCTGACACCTACACTGATTGCAAGGATGCCCCTGTTATCTCAGGTGAGGTAGCAGCAGCTGGAATGCCATTGCGCTGTCCACCTTTTTACCCGGAGGAACCGGAGCTGTGGTTTGCGCAGCTTGAAGGCCAATTTATTTTGTCACGAATAAGCAGCGACACGACAAAATTTTATTTCACGTCTACTCAACTAGACGCTAAATACGCCATACAAGTTAGGGATGTCATCACCAACCCACCCGAGACGAACAAGTATGAGAAACTGAAAACAGAGCTCATAAGTCGGTTGTCAGCGTCGCAAGAAAAGCGAATACAACAGCTTTTACTACATGAGGAGCTGGGTGATCGCAAACCGTCGCAATTCCTGAGGCACTTGCAGAATCTAGCAGGGCCATCAGGTGCTGCAGAGTTTGTTAAAAGCATATGGACTAACCGGTTGCCTCAAAACATTCAAACAGTAATCGCGTCACAAATTGCGGATTTACAGGTTGACAAGTTAGCGGAGATAGCGGACAGGGTATATGAAATCGCCCCGATGACGCCTCAGATAGCGAGCACTTCCGTTTCAACGACCGCTGATTCATCAGACCTGGCGAGGCAGGTCAGCGAGCTTAAGGAGCAGGTAGCGTCACTCACTACACGCTTAAACGACAGAGGGAGGCAACGCTCACGCTCAAGACCACGTGACAACCATCGAAGGTTTGTTCGTTCTAAATCCAGACCACAGCAACCACCACCGAATCACCCACACTGTTTTTACCATTATACATATGGAGACAAGGCACACAAATGCAGACAACCATGCTCATTCAAGTCGGAAAACGCGAGGGGTTGTCGCAAGTAGCGGCTAACGACTGCCCTTCGTCATCAGGCCGTTTATTTATTACCGACCGAACATCAAAAATGCAGTTTCTAGTGGACACTGGCTCAGACTTATGCGTTTTTCCCCGGTCTGCTGTCAAGATGCCCTGCAAACAATCCAAATACGACCTCGTAGCTGCAAACAACACAGTAATTAACACTTACGGCCCTCTACAACTAAAGTTAAACTTGGGACTCAGAAGGAACTATAGCTGGAACTTCACAATCGCGGATGTTTCTAAAGCCATTATTGGAGTAGACTTTCTCAGTTTTTATGATCTGTTGGTAGATTGCAGGAATCAACGCCTGATCGACAACCTTACATCCTTATCAGTTCCTGCTGCACACTGTAATTCTGTGGACATCGCTTCCGTGAAGGCAGTGGTAGGAGACACAGACTACCACCAGATTTTACGTGAGTATCCGGAGATAACGCGACCTCCAGGTAAACAGCTACCAGGCAAACACAACACGCTGCACTACATCAAAACGACACCAGGCCCACCCGTAGCATGCAAGCCTAGACGCCTAGACCCTTCTCGACTGCAAGCTGCTAAGAAGGAGTTCGAGGAAATGCTTGCAAGCGGTGTAGCACGGCGCTCGGAGAGCCCTTGGTCAGCACCACTGCACTTGGTGAAGAAGAAAGACGACGGATGGAGACCATGTGGTGACTACAGGGCACTTAACTCAAGAACAATACCTGACAGGTACCCCATTCGTCATATACAAGATTTCTCACACCAATTAGCAGGTTGCACCGTCTTCACAACCATAGATCTCGTAAAGGCATATAATCAATTGGCGATCAACACAGAGGACATCCCTAAAACCGCGATAACCACACCATTTGGACTCTACGAATTTCCTTTCATGACCTTTGGTTTGAGAAACGCTGCCCAAACCTTTCAAAGGTTCATTGACGAAGTCCTATTGAGCCTAGACTTCTGCTATGGGTACGTTGATGACATTTTAGTATTTTCAGCAACTGCTGAAGAACACAAAGCACATCTACGCCTGTTGTTCGATCGCCTGAAGCAGTATGGTGTTGTCATAAACTCAGCCAAGTGCAACATTGGACAACCAGAGGTGACTTTTCTTGGGTACAGGGTGTCAGCCGAAGGCATAAAGCCACCACAATCCAAGGTGCAGGCGATCCAGGAATTCCCAATACCTAAAACGGTCAAGGAGCTGCGAAGATTCTTGGGCATGATAAATTTCTATCGCCGATTTGTCCCAAACGCAGCCCAAATTCAAGCACCTTTACACGCAGTCCTTTCCGGTCCTAAGGTAAAAGGTTCGCATCCTGTGCACATGACTCCAGAGCTGCGGAAAGCATTCGACGATAGTAAGTCCATGCTGTCGACAGCAACACTCTTGGCTCATCCAGACGCTTCCGCAGAATTAGCAATCGTAACTGATGCATCGAATACAGCTATAGGCGCAGTTCTTCAGCAACGTAAAGGTGAGAACTGGCAGCCACTAGCTTTTTACTCTCACAAGTTAAGCGATGCTCAAAAGAAGTACAGCCCGTACGACCGAGAGCTACTAGCAGTGTACGAGGCAATCAAATACTTCCGTCATATGGTCGAGGCGAGAACTTTTGCGATTTTCACAGACCACAAACCACTAATCTTTGCCTTTAAGACAAACAAGGAGAGTCTTCCGCCAAGGCAGTTTCGATACCTGGACTACATCGGACAATTCACAACAGACTTAAGGTATCTACCAGGCAGTGAGAACATCGTCGCCGATGCTTTGTCACGCGTGGAAGAAGTATCAGCTGCTATCAACTTCGAGGCCCTTGCAAAACTTCAGGACGATGATCCAGAGCTGCAAGACCTCCTGCTTCATGGCTCAGCACTGAAGTTGAAAAAGATAGCATCTACTTACAGTGGAAACTCACCCGTTTACTGCGATACATCCACTCAGGTGCCACGTCCTTATATTACGCCAACACTGCGAAGAGAAGTTTTCAACTCACTACATAACTTGCATCATCCAGGGAAGTCCGCTACAGCGCGACTGGTCTCACAACACTTTGTGTGGCCAGGGATCCGCAGAGATTGTAGAGAGTGGGCAAGGCAATGTGTACAATGCCAGGCGTGTAAAATCACACGCCACACTAAATCTCCACTGTCCTCTTACCTGACCCCGTCCTCACGCTTCTCCCACATTCACCTCGACATCATAGGGCCATTAACCCCATCTTCTGATTTCAGGTATTGCCTTACCGTCATCGATAGATTCACTCGATGGCCCGAGGTCTACCCCATGAAAGACATCACGGCGGAGACCTGCGCATCCGCGCTGGTGACAGGTTGGGTGGCCAGATTCGGCTGTCCTGCCCGGGTTACCACCGACCGTGGTCGCCAATTCGAGAGCCACCTGTTCAAGGCTCTCACTGCCTTGTTGGGGGCAGACCACTTCCGCACCACTGCCTACCACCCGGCAGCGAACGGCATCGTGGAAAGGCTGCACCGGCAGCTGAAAGCCGCCATCATGTGCCACACCTCCTCACAGTGGACTGAAGTTCTTCCACTGGTACTTCTCGGCATGCGTAACTCGTGGAAGGAAGACATCCAAGCTACGCCGGCCGAACTCGTCTACGGAGAAGCACTTCAGCTTCCTGGCCAGTTCCTATCATCGAGAGAAGACTTCTCTACAGCTGACGTCACCGAGTATGCAAACCGTCTACGATGTAACATGGCCAAGCTGACTCCAAGACCTACTGCGTGGCATACCACATCACCTTTCTATGTGCCGCGAGATCTGCACTCTTCCTCTCACGTGTTCCTCCGAAGAGACTACGTACGACGTTCATTAGAACCACCTTACGCTGGACCCTATAAGGTTTTACAGAGGCACGCAAAACACTTCACCATCGATATACAAGGGAAGCCAAATAATGTATCAGTTGATCGACTCAAACCAGCCTACTTGCTACGTGAAGAAGTTAGTGTCAAGCCAATCACACCTGCTGACCTAACAACTCCACCTATCGAAGAAGAAAAGAGGACGAGAAGCGGGCGGCGAGTGAGATTCCCTGATTTTTATCGACCGTAGCTACGGTCTGGCCAGGGGGAATATGTGGCGGAACATAAATAAACCACCACTAAACAACATCAAGAAAACCGCTGCCGCTTATGATTCTGTACCACGCATACAAATCAGGTGATGTCTTGTTTGTCATCAAGTGCGAAAGCACTGAGGCCTACACGTGTAGCGAGCACCGTACGGGTGCGTGAAGATTGTATCGAGGCGGCCGGCAAGGACCTTGAGCGGCCGGGCGATAGCATGATCGAGATTCTACCGGCGCGTACGACGGGACACGGACACCAGTCGTCTTCTGACTAGCCAGCTTAACAGTCGCGCCGCGCTAATAACATTGCTGTGTATAAATACGTCGATTCCTATTGTGTACCATCTTGCATTTAATATCAATATAATAATTTAATCATTCTGCTAAATAATATTCTTCATTTCTATGCTTTTCACCTTCATTCTTCCTGCTACGCTTCGTTCACTATTATAGTGCTTAATAGCTTTGTTATACGGGTTAAATTCCCGTGCAGTGTTAGTATCGCTATAACGCATATCGATACTACAAGGCAAACAAAAAGTTATCCCCCTCCTGATAAACAAAAGAAGTTGTTGTATTCACTTACTCCCGATTATGTTTTAAATTCTATGCCCAACTTTGCTTCAGTGAATGAAACTTTAGAGTGCAATTACAGTATTCAGGAGCTAGAATGCTGCCTCAAAAATGATTCAGCACCGGGTGAGGATGCGATTCACATTCCATGCTTTATCATTTACCTGATGTAGCCAAATTATTCTTACTTAACATATACAATAAAATTTTTAGTTCTGGTATTGTACCCCATCAATGGCGAAATATCCAAGTAATACCTATACCTAAACCCAATAATAATAGTTCTGAAATGAAGCTCCGACCTATTTCTTTAATTTCATGTATTTGTAAGGTGTTTCACTTAATGTTGTTTAAACGTTTGGAGTGGTACACAGAAAAGAAAAGCATTCTTGCATCTCATACTGTTGGTTTCAGGAAATCTCATTCCTGTTTGGACGCAATTACCCGTTTGGTTACATATCGCATGCTTAATGGAATACTGACTTAACTAAAAAAAGACGATTTTTGGGAAATCGCAAAAGAAGATCTTGCTATGGGGACTTGTCCTACTTGTTGATGCATAAAAATAAAATTGATTTATATTAATCATGAATGCTTGTATTTTGAACATCTATGATTAACTATTGATGAGATCTGAGTAAAAAAAAAACCGGAAATACTTTCTATCTATTTTTTAAAAATATTTTAAAAATTACATTCTAAGTTAAGTCAGTTTTTTAACCGACGAAACAAAAAGGAGGAGGTTCTCAAGTCGACACGTATATTTTTTTTTTTTTTTTATGTATGACCACGCATATCTTTTTACAGAATAGTCCGAATTGAACGATTCTTTTTTTATTGGGGATGGTATACCTCGAAGTTGGTCCCATATTATAAATTGTATTAACTTTGCTTGGGTACTTTTTGAGTTAGCTTCAATAATACGTATTTTTCCCACTTAGTCTATGTGGATGATGTTCTAATATTTTTTCCAGCCACTGTTATTTACAAAGCAGATCGTGATATTCGAATTTGTGTGGGGTAGGTACCACAACAAAAAATTGAAAAATAAAAACTTTTTACAAAAAAGACAACCGACTTCCAAAAAAAACTTTAAGTGAATAACTTTAATTTCGGAAGACACGAAAATTCAAAACCAAAGACAGGGTGGGTATACCTCGAAGTTGATCCCATGTAAAATTAAAAACTACAATCCACAACTAAGGGTAGAAAAATTGGGGTTGATTGATTTTGCACCTACTGAATTTCCAACTGTGAACCGGTTCTGGTGAAACGCACACAAATAATGTAGTTCTAATGAACTATATAATAAAGACCTGGAGTTGATCTGACGATGGAGACGGAAGACAGTCGCGAGAGCTCCTCAGGAGTTTGGGTTTATGTCATTCATTTTGATGAGAACTTTAGACCTGGCTGGGGTATGACTGTCATCGAGGGTCTGACGATGGAGACGGAAGGCTGTTGAGGGAGTTCCTAGTTGATGAAAATAATAACAATATTAAAGCGATAATTATAAATGCTGGTATTCAGCTGCATCCGGTTAGACTGGAATTACAGGAAGGCTAGGCAGATTGATTGATTAAAGCGATTGAAATGCAAGTTTCACGAGAAATAAAAATCGGTAGATATATACCGGATTAAATCATGTAAAAATTATTATAAATAATTTATTATTCAGGGTTGCTACAAACATCAGTGTTCGAGCCTATTGCTGATTTGTAAGTAGACCTCTCCATCTCTGCATTTCGGCCAAAGCTCGTTCATCGAGAGGTTTGTTTAATACCTTCTTATCGGGTTCTAAGACAGATATATCCTCGAGTGTTTTTAGTCTAGTCAGTGCCAAATATGCCTGCCCTTTGGCGAAGACTTTTTTACCGAGGTCGATTACGGCTTTATCAAGGGTCGTTCCTTGTAATTTGTGTACCGTAACGGCCCAGCACAAAATTAACGGCAACATCCTACGCTCAATATCACCATAAACCTTCGTGCCCTGAAAAGTTGCAACTACTGGAGGTATAGCAACACAACCATCGCTATCTTTCAGTCTGCTTCCTATGCTTTCATCGTCAAATTTTACTAAAATACAATCCGCTAATTCTCCTTCCCCTAGTTGATCCCTGCGCAGTGATGGCCATTTCGTTTTTTTCACAATACCCATTGCACCATTGACGAGGCCCTCAGATACTGATATGTTACGTCTCAGCATAATACGGGATTCGGTAGCTAATTTTACGTCAGATAAAAGGCCACCACAATTGTTCACATCTTTTGGAACTACATTATCTGGAGGTTTCTTTCCATAGGTAGCAACTTCACGAGACTCATCTATGGAACGAATTGTATAAACGCAATGGTGTTTTGAATTCATAGCTGTCATCTTACTATTGTACTCGTCAATCTGCTTGACGGTAGGGAATATTCAAACAACAACACCATCCTTTAACTCTTCACCTAAAGCTACCCTTCGCCTTTGACAGAGCAGTTCCATTGAACGGTTGTCAATTCGCCTACGCGTAGATTGTTTAACAGGTCAACGAATTCGACGTCATTTCGTTGTCTCATGATAATGGTTAATTACCAGAATAAAAATGAGTGCCATAAATTAACTTCTGCAGCATCCCAAAGTGGTTGTGCAAAGCACCAATTTTACAGGGGGCAGTTGCATGATGTCGTCAAAGAGAATAATATTTATACCTCAAAATAACTTATCGTTGTTTTTAAACTCCTGTAGCCGCAAATGAATTACTCAAACTCTTCGCTCTGGATAACGACAGTATTAAAAAAATAAAAATATATATGCTGTTTAATTTGATAAAAAATTATAATAATAATAATTCATTTATTTTCAGACAAAGTCCGTCATATAAATTAATAACATATACACACACACAAGTATAAGTAGTTATTAAGTATTTATCTAACATTGTATTATTCCCATTTATTCATAAACGTTGGTTTAACGTCAAAAGTGTATAGTTAAACAGTTGCTAATCATTACATAACTTTAAACAACGTTTATAAATAAACCTAATATAATACCACGATATATGACCGAGGCAAATATGTATTTTAAAGAATAATCAAAAAAATTGGTAGGTAGTAGATTTTAGCTACATCAATAAATAGTAACTCAAAAGCGAAAAATTAAAAACTTTTTTACAAAAAATTAAACCGACGAAAAAAAAAATTACTGAAAAGCAAAAAATAAAAAATAGACCTTTTAGTGTAAGTAAGTTCCTAAACTAATTTACGTAACAAACTTTGAGTCGGCGCCAAACAAACCAACAAACAAATTGATTAATTACAAATAATTATAGCGCATAATGGCAGCTTGATGAATCTTCGTTGAATGTGTGATCGCGCCGACTCAAAGTTTGTTACGTAAATTAGTTTAGGAACTTACTTACACTAAAAGGTATATTTTTTATTTTTTGCTTTTCAGTAATTTTTTTTTTCGTCGGTTTAATTTTTTATAAAAAGTAAAGCAAATATTTGCAAATGCAAATATACCATTAAGTTTTAAGCCTGTTTCAGTTTGAATAATGTATTATTTATAATGACTAATTCAGTATTTAGTCTGTATATGATTACTTTAAGAAAACACATCTAAAGATTGGGTCACGTTATTCAAATTAGCAGACCGTAAATAAACTTAATATTGGCGTTTTTTAAAATTAATTAAAAGACATAAATGTAATCATCAATCTTTTATTGCAGCAACCTTCACAGTAGATAAAAATAACAAATTTAACGTATAGGTTCTATACATCAACATAAATCAAGCCGGAGAATTGCTCCAATTATACCAAAAAAAAATCACTAGATATAAAAACTAAAAGTTCTTTCTTACTTAAAAAAAATAAACCCACTTTGGTGATCCAACCTATTAAATAAAACAATGTCATAATCAACTTTAGTTAAATCTCTATAAAACATAAAATATAAACTTCTAAAGCAAACATAATTAAAACGTAAGAAACCTTCTTTTTAACCGACTTCCAAAAAGGAGGAGGTTATATGTTCGTAGCGTATGTATGTTTTTTTTTTTTTTTTTTTGTGTATGTCCGTCGATATTTCCGTCAATTGTGGACGGATTTTGAAAATTCTTTTTTTGTTTGAAAGGGTATGCTCTCAAGGTGGTCCCATATAAATTTTATTAACTTAGCTTGAGTACTTTTTAAGTTAGCTTCATTAATACGTATTTTTCCCACTTAGCCTATATGGATGATCTTTTAACATTTTCCTGTCACTGTTATTTACATAGCAAGTCGTGATATTCGAACTAGGAGGGGGTAGGTACCACAACTAAAAAGTGAAAAATAAAAACTTTTTACAAAAAAAACCAACCGACTTCTAGAAAGTGAAAAATAACTTTAATTTCGGGAGTCGGTGTCTTTGGTTTTGAATTTTCGTTTTAAGCCACCGACTTCCGAAATTAAAGTTATTTTTCACTTTCTAGTGTTTTTTTTGGAAGTCGGTTGTTTAATTAACTTTTGTACCTATGTAATCAGTAATCAATGTTACGGTAGGTACACTATTAAATAATAGAGTTATAAAAATCAGAATAAAAATTTGGGATCAATTTTTTTTATAATAGCTCTCTCAGATCTTTCTTTTTATTCTCACTTAGTTCTTGCTTATATAAGTAGACATTAGTTGGTACAATTTCACACAGAGGAAGCATTTTTTTCCTTTTGTTTCTGATGCTCACTTCCTGGTATTCACTATCTTTGTACGAAGTTTTAACGAAAAATGAAAAAGGTGTATCTTTGCTCACTTTTATCACCTTTAAGTCATTCCATAAAACAGTTCTTCCGTCTTTAGTTTTATTAAAATTAAAACCCCAATCTTCTTGTAGTTTTTTTAAGTCTAAAAACGACTCAAATGTCAGTTCATGTACTGAAAATTTCTTGCCAGACTTCTTTGCGTTTTTAATTATGGCTACATATTGGTGAGGGGAATATATTGGACCGGATTTTAGATTTTTTGTAATCTCCTTTTCTATGAGGCTATGGATATTATCACCCTCGTTTTGTGTATGACCTTTTATTAAGTATTTATGAGTGATCGATTTTATATTTAGATGAGTGACTGCATACAGGTATAGTGCTAGTATACATTTATTTTTATTTTGACCGGCACAATTGTCAGAATAAAGAATTAAATTAAACTCGTTGTCATTTAGTGATTCCGCTGAGAGCTTCTCAAAAACTTTTAGTAAACAAGATCCGATTTCGTTGGCCCCGCGTTTAGCATCGGTTTCGTTCCAGAAGAAGCAGTGTACATCATCATAGGAGTCTTTAATATGGCCGTCAACTTTTTTGTTTAACATCGTAATTGTGAAATTGTAACTATTTAATTTTGATTTGTAATAAAATCCTGAGGTATCTCCTCTAGGAGATTGCAGAACAGCTTGCAGATCAAACACAAGAACTTTATTTTTATCGTCTATTTTGCAGCGATCATCGTGTTTTTCCTGGCGGCTCAATGTTTTTTCTTCTAAATGGGCATCGTACGATTCTTTGAGCAATACTTTTTGTTCAGGCGTCGAGTTCTTGTATTGCAAACATAAATCACATTGATCTTTTCTGGGGCGAAAAAATGAAATATTATAATCTTGTGTAAAAACTTTATAAAATGTGCAATATCTACCAGCTGCTTTGTTATTTTGATTTTGATTTTCTTTAAAGTCCCTGAATAGATCTGAAATTGTTTTCCCACCATCAATGTAGTCACGAGTAGAATATTGCCTAATATAATGGGATTCAACTCTTGGTATTGCGTCTATGAAATGTTTAATATCGTTTAGTAGTTCTTCATCAACCCTTACATGATTGCTGTGCTGTCCTCTCAGATCTCGTGCTAGAATTCCATGTTCATCTATTTTGCTCTTGACAGTACGTATTACACGATCAGAAATATCCAAGGTGTTCATAAAAAACGTTTTACAGACTCGTACCGATTGCCCGTCTAATAAGAAATGGAATGCTTGATTGCAATTTCTTGGATTACGAGCATTTGTATATTTATATCTTGGAGTTATATTGGTCATACAAGACATAATATACGACCTTTGGGCATCAACCTGGCCGAGATTCCAATACACATTAAAAATGGTTTGTCTTTGTTCTACAGTTATCTTTTCACAGCATTTGAGCCTACATTTATCACCACAGGGTGGTTGAACAGAACGAGGTTTGATTGCTTTATTTTTCTTACTTACGTATGGTTTTCCAGCATTTCTCAGACTTTTAGCTTTATTCTGTTTCCAGCTTTCTTCATTCCGTTTACGTTTCCTTCCCTTCTTCTTTTCTTCCTGTGGTGTAGTATTTTCTCCGATGTCATGATTTAGCGAAACTTCTGTTGTTGCAGATTCATTAATGTTTGTTTGCTCTGATTGTTTTTCTGCGGTTACCTGAACTATGTTATTTTGTGTATTGTTATGTTCGTCACTAGAGTCTGTATCGGAACTATTACTGGAAGATCCTGAAGATGATGAGGATGAAGAAGACGTAGAAGACGAGGAACTTCCATATGATTTTGATCGACTTGGATATACTGGTATTGGCCTTTGATTTTTAGACGGAACTTCGTATGTTGGATCTTGATCACTTAAATCGACATCGCTATTTTCAGATTTTGAATGTCTCTCATCAGTGCAATCGTGGACGACTGTGGTGTTATGAAGGTGATTTTCATTGCTGACTGAAGCCGATCCCGAAATTTCAAAATAATCCTGTACGTTTGAGTAACGCTGATTTTCGGGCTTGTTTGTTATATCAGCTAACATCTATAACAAAAATAAAACGTATTTTAGTAGTAATAAAATTAATAAGAAATTAATACAAACCTAATTTTCAAAGTTACTTGAAATTGTTACCTCCACTTCAGTTGATGACACCGATTCATGTTCTTTATCTTGTATTGCCGGTTGTGGCGCCGGGCTTCGAACTTGAACAAGCTCTATTATCTTTTTCGACCTATTGGATGACATTATCAACCTAAAACATAAATAGTAATATTATGCCTCTTGTACAAATAAAATATTATACGCAGTATTTAGACCAACAATGACTTATCATTAAACATTTACAGGCAATGAAAAAATTACGCATTATGTTACATTCATTTTATTCAAACAAAGACTCAACTAATATTGCGGCTCCTAAGTAACAATAACCTTTAGTAGTAAACAGACTTATACTTGAATGTAACAAAGTGTTACTTTTAATAATGGATAGGTTTTAATAGTAAACTGACTTAACTCGTAATGGGCCTCGAAAAATATAACAACGTTCAATGATAAACTGGCTTAAAACTGAATGTTTCACGTAATATATTACTAAAATATGTAGTAAACTGACCTAAAATTTAATTTGTCATTATAAGATTACACAATTTGATGAAACTTACCTTTGAATTTAGTCGTAAACACACTCAACAACTATTGGGTCTTCGTTCAATAAAATAATAATACCCTCACTACACAGATGTTGGACACAAACTGGCATGAGTCGCTATTCGACGAAAACACAATGGGAGATTCCATAAGAGTGAAAGAGACGGATATATCATTGGGGCGGCAACAATGCGTAACCTCAACGTAATTCAAATGGCAGATGGTAGATGGCGCTAAAAGAAGCCTGTATCTGTACGTAACTCAATTCTGACCTATCTACTATTGGGTCAATGTTCCATTAAGCATGCGATATGTACTATCGACCAATGTTCCGCATGCTCACCTTTAAGGCTATAATCCCATAGCACGGCTCACGACTCGATCGCTCAATGCATGTATTTTGACCAATAGGATGCACGAAGCGTATTTTAGTAGTGTTCGTAAAAGTTCGTATTATTATAATGATGTACAGAAGTGTGACGCACACAGGCGCGTGCTATTCTCAATTGTTTGTGAGATGTTTTTTTAATGGACACTGCCGGCATGAGCTCTTTATGAATTATTATTGTTGACAAGAAGTAATTGCGAACTCATACTTTCTGTTCGGTTTAGGAAATGTAATAATGTAATTGCTATATTAAATTAGTATTAACTGTCAACAAACATTTTTATTAATTTGGAATAAGAAATGTTTAACAAAAATTTATTTTATCTAATTATGTCTTTTAGTTATTTATTTAAACTATTACTGCCTCCCCAATTTACACGATGTCTTAGGCGATGCTGCCATACAAAATGCAGCGAACAAGCTAGGCGCGTTGACCGACACTGCGTAAAGGTATAAAATGTTTTTATAGACGTTTTTTTTTATACTTGTGCAATTAATTGGGTTGGATCTAGTATCGTTTGGCAGTTTTAAGGAGGTAAAAGTTGTCAAAGTTGGTAGAGGTTGGGTCCACGATTATAACGCTACCACTCTTATTAAAAGGTAATGCATATTTTACGAGTTATTAATAAAAATTGTTTCTAACTTCAAATCAGTTATAAAGCGAAAACCCATCGAGTTGGGAGTATAATTATATTTTATTACAGAAAGTATATTATATTTTATATTATATTTTATTACATCATGTTATTAGAAGCCTCCAAGCCCACAGCTCCAAGCAATGTTTTAAGAGCCCACCCAACCTGAGGTTTTTATCTCGCTCGCACCATATTACTCGCGGACTGAGTGCCAGCGAGACGGTGGCGGCAATAAATCGGCAAAAGTTTAGGTAATTGCTTTTTACGGCGAAAATAATGGTAAATTCAAAAAAATAAGAAACATAGTCGCTGCTTTATAGTTAATTCAGTTAGTGTGCCAAGTTTCATGATCTAATTTGAAGTATTTTTTGAATAGCGGAGTTAATTGTTCGGTTTGGAGGTAACTTTAGATTTTTTTTCTATATAGAAAATTTTATGAAATCGGCTAACATAGTCGCTAACATTAATCCTCAACTTTAACATATATTTATTTCAAAATTAATGCTGCAGTAGTTTCAACATAACGGCGGATCTTGCTAAGCAATTTGACGACATATAGGCCCTTAAGTTGCGGAGATGAAATGGTTTACGTGAAAAAAATTAAACAAAATCGTAAAAAAATTGCAATAATTTGTCATTTTTGACATTTTGTCTTTTGAACGTTTCGTTTTACGTAATTTCAACATACTAAAATGTTTTGCTTCACATTAATTAGGAATAAAATACGTATATTGAATGATTTGGATACTTTATAGGCGCATTTCATTATACCTACATAATTTCGATTTCTTGAAATTCCTTCTGGGGCTGATCCGGAATTAAGGATGCAAGAGTGAGCGAGAGAATTATTGTAACCTGTCCGAGTCGGGTTGCCCCAAGTCCTCGAGACTTGGGGCACCCCGACTCGGACAGGTTAGGTTAGAAGGTGAAGGTGGTTATTTTTTTTAACCCTTAATCTGGCAAGAGAAAAAAGTCTTGAATTTTTTTTTTTTTAATATATTTTTGTCATCGTTAGATGTTCCTAAAACAGGGAAAAATAATTAAAAAAATCTAGTATATCCCGATTTTGAGAAAATGCATGTCCAGTATACAGGACATTGCCAGGTTCTCCTTAGAGTAACTGTAAATATCGATGTCCAGTATATTGGACATGGCCGAATTAAGGAATCGTTCGAGAATTTTTATAAAAACTTTATTTATGCAATTATGAAATAAACAAAACTAAAATGCATGTGTATAATGAAAATATGTATTGTTGTACAATTTTAAAATTTAAAATTACATTATTATAACTTATTTGGCTTCTATAAAAATGTATAAAACGTAAAAAGTCTTAATCTTCTTTATTATTATAACATGACAACCGATCTTGAGATCAATCTCCTCATCTCCTCTTCAGTAGCTAGGCAGTTCATCCTCACCTTCTCTACAAACGGCCTCACCTTGAAGTATCGATCCAAATCGGGACAGGAATTATCTACGAAATGGATATTCCTGCGTATGCACTCAAACTTTTTCAGAGGCATAATGTCTGCTATTGCTGGGTATCGCAGTTCTTTGGCCCAATAATCCACGTAAGATGGCAAATTAACAACACCCATAAGTAGAAGTATGGACAGGAAATCATTAAATTCGTCTTCGGTAACATTTATTGACCGTCCAGTTCTTTGCACTGCGTAGAGGTTTGTGTTATGGACTATATCTTGGATTATATCCACAGAAAAATATTTATGAAAATAAACTATAGGTGAGTCGTCGTTAGGCATGTCAAAAACGAATTCACAATCCATAATTTCAGCCTTGTGCGCGAACTTGCCTTTTTTCCAATTGTAATTGGTTGTCTTACGCTTTTTGATTTGACGTGTCTAATGCGAGTGTTGGTATGGACGGGTTTTTTTCGTTTTGACCTGGTATTGACAATATTAGGAGCCGGTGACATGTCCACAAGAGACTGGATTGATGATAAGGTCGGAATAACATCATAGTTTGCCTGGCTGCTTGATGGCAACACTTCCCTCATAATTGGTGTGACCGGCACTGGTAGTTCTTCTTCGACTTCTGGCTCGCTGTTGGGTATTTCGTCGTTAGAAGAATCGTCACTGCCATTGTTGCTGTCCAAAATGTTCAGGTTTTCCAATGACGATGGTATGGATGGTGCATCTGATGAGACATCATCAATTTCCTGGCCATGGTGCAAATCTGGTTCTTCATCTGAACTGGTCTGGCCTTCTACGTCCGATAGAGCGTTAATTGGTGGCACTAAAGCTAATAATTTTGAGGCACGTGATGTTTTTTTGAAGACCTGTAAATAATACTATTGTTAGGTATCATAAATAACATTTATCATACATAATATAGATATTAGTTCATAATATTATACTAATTGTTAGTTTTCTGTCTCATTGGCAATGTCCAGTATACTGCACATCACAAAACCATACTAAATCCTCGAGAATCCGGCAATGGGAAGTATACTGGACACACAAGTTTCGTAGAGAATAACGAAAAATCTATAAGTAATATTATGATTTTAGTATACACGTACATATAAAAATACGTTACGGAATATACAGAAAAGAAATAATTATTTATTTTAGAACAAAAAAACAAAAAAAAACGAGACTTACCGAGAGCGGTCGTGACGCGTTCATCCTCCCTGACGTTGCGGCGTCGACTGACCTGCCGAGCGCACGCGCTCATTGACAGTTATTTTTTATGTTATAATGTAGGACATAACCAAGTTATTCCATATATAAAAAATAAAAAAATTGTTAAAAAAAAATGCTGCAGATTTTTTCAAAGTCGATGTCCAGTATACTTCCCAGTATCGAATTAAGGGTTAAACCACGTCTTATTATCATAGCCGGCAGTGCCGGGCCGGAAAAGTTGCAGAAGCAACTTTAATGTGTTTTGAGGTTAGTTTACAATAATTTATTTTTCGCAAGAACGGTGCGTTATCTTTTCATGGGAGTGGTGACAAGGGATAGGGGGCACCATAGAGGAAAGTAATATACCGGGTATAGAGAGCCCCCTCGCAGAATTTATTGAAGACCGCTAATGTCAATTGATCGGATAAATAACGCCATCTATTATCGCCATCCACAAACATGTGACATGCTTTAGGTGCTTCTTAAGCAATAGTGCCTATACTTTAGCTTCCATAATAATTTGCTAAATAATCACACAATCAAAAGTACACAGTGGATACATAAAAAAACAAATTGTCTTTTACAAAATTACTTATTTATTCGTCTTGTGTTTATTTTTATAAGCTTGCGCTGCTGCTTTAGTTTCATCCTCACCATGGTATGTGATTTTGCCCAACAAAATCCGGTCGATTGAACGGCACCAACTATTTAAAATCACATGAATAATTGTGTTTTCAAATTGTTTTTAAATATTTTTATGTGTTTCACAACTGAAAGGAAAATCAACAAACTGCAAACACTACAAAACAAGCGCAAACGCAAGGAGCAGTCGCCATATTTGTTGTGACCTGACAATTTGACAATCAATAAATCGCTGTGTTCAGTGTTGCTATCGTAATTATTACGCGGCTTGTAATCTACACCAGTATTTGCGAATAATTATAATACTTACGTGTTATATAAAATTAGTTTATTTGTTTGTGACAAAGTCTATTTGTATCGATGGTGTCGCCATCTGCGGCGACATAATGTAACTAATTGTGTTTGGATGGCGACAACAGATGTCACATTTTGAAAAAAATGACCCCAAATCTGTCAATATATGGAAGTGTCCTACCCCTGGGGGGCACCCATCCCACCTACCCCCAACCCCCTCTCCCCCCTCCTGCCGAACGATACTAAATTTTAACCCAAAGTTTTACTTGACAAGCAACGATTGGCAAAAACATGATTTGTCATTAAAATTTCATCATTATTCAACAAAAAGTTTGCCAAATAATTCTTTTCAGAAATTAATTAATCGATATATTTTTTTTGATTAACGTATTGTTTGACTAACAATTCATTATTTTTTCATGTTGTCTCATAAAACAATGTTTGCAATAAAAGCGTTTTACATCTTGCATTATTATGCAATTTCCTAAAAATGGAACTCATTAAATAGGCAAAAGGGTAATTTTAATTTGTAAATCAACAAATATAATACTTTAAAAATAATGAAATGCCACAAATCGAATTGTAATAATAGAAAAAAAAAATTGTAGGCTATCCGGAATCGAACTAGTTTGATTAGGTTAACTATTTTTTAAACAAATCGATTGCCAAAAACGACTAGAATATTATATAGAAAACAAATACTTTAGTAGCTTTAAAGAACTTCAATACTTGCCTGTAAATCGTTTTAGCCAAATGGAAATCGTAAATAGATACAATCAATTTAGTTTTTTTTTTAAATAAAATGATACTTAGAGTTTATGTGATTTTTCCAAAATAATTTATTATTAAATGAAAAATATATAAATGATGTAAAGAGAAGCATTAGCTAAATAAATGTTTGTAAAGCGAGTGTTTATAAAATAAAAAAAATGCGGAATTCGTTGTTGGTGAAATAAATATAAGTAAGTGTACGAAACGTTGGTTGTAAACAAAAAAATTGTCAACTGTGTTTTGGTAAAACATTTGTGAACCCTTTTTCTTATATTGCTCTGTCTTTATTGAAATAGCACAAATACAGTAGTATTTAAACCAATACTTGGCGCAGTTCATACAATGTTATCAGAGCTTTTTGTTTATTGGCAGCGCAACTCTTGCAACTACAGAACAACCCTTCTATTAAGAAAGAAGGGTCATAAAATAGGTTTGTAAATTATTTTTTATATTATTTTATTACCTTAGATTATCTCGAATGTTTTATAGTTGTTCCTTGTATACGGTTTAATACTATTAATAGTTGTAATATTCGTTTTATCCATTTATTTGTCACACCTTAGATTTGATCGTAAATGTAACGAGTTTTTACGAACAACGTATCTTTCCGAAAAAATGTTCGAGGCATGTCGTGCAGGATGTGCTTACCGCTCAAAATTTTCAGCACGTAAAGCTGGAGTTTAATAAAACCCACACTTTACTTTTTGTTAATTGATACTATAATCATCGCGTTGCCGGCATTGCAAAAGACAAGAGTTTGTTGACAAATACAATAATGCTTCAGTTCCTATGCCACTTTAAAATTCGGAAGCTTTTCAAGTAATAAAACCAATATATAATTTTCAAAAGGAAATACAGCTTAATATTTGAAATATTACAGAAATATTTTCAACAAGCCAGGCGCGATATCGAAGAAAAAATGGCACCAATGAGAGTGAAAGGATTTAAAAAAAATGAAGGCTACTCTACTATCGGCAATCAGTCCGATAGAAATAAGCAGGTCGTAAAATGAAATGGCGAGCGAGGAGCGGGAAGCGGCAGCCATTAGCGACATGCAAATTGGCACTGGCACTGGCTAATGTTTGTTGTCATTTTTTGTTACACGCACTGTACTCACACAAATGCATATTGTCTCTAATTGGGCGAAACCAGGAAGGGGTGTGGTTTGACACTAACTGCGCTTCCGCAGAAATATTTTCTTAAGTGAGCATGCGTAACTTTTGCCGATAGTACATGCAACTTCCTTTTTAGAATTTCGTCTCAGATTGCTGCGACAGTGTCGCCACCATCCAAAAACGGAATTGTAAGACTGTGCGCATAGTGTCTAATAAGTGTCTAATAAAGAACAAAGGATTAAAGACCTTATTATAGGAGTGCTGAAAATATAATTTACAAGTCAAATATTAGTGAAACATTTAACTAATAGTTGCAAATATTAATATAGCCGCTACCTTACGTAAAAGTGGTATAAATAAGCCTCTTTAACGACGCATCCATCAATCATAAATCAGTTATTTGTGAATTGTTGGTGTGCTTGTGTTGGTGACGAGTTCCATCATCGTCAGTGATTAAGTGTGCAGATATATATCATCCACAACAAGTATGTATGTATCACTTTTATAACTACTACCTTGCAATTTAGTGATGGTTAATGCAGTAATCGAAAGTTAATTCTAGCGTTCAATTCACAATTTTAAGTATTGTATATGTCGGAGACAGTCATTAGTACGGTCGCTAAACGAATCGCAAGCGCGCCACTGGTGACATCACGTGATCTACCCACACCACAAGCGCGCTTACAACAGAGTCGTGATGTTTAAGTCCACGGCGAGCAGGCCATTCAGTGTCTGATCGCATCGGAGTTAAGACGTCGCGAAACTGTACTCGATTCGTTGTGCTCAGTTATTGTGATTAAATTGTAATTCGTGATAATGTTAGTTTGTGATTTTAATAAACGTCCTGTATCGCACCGAGTGTGTTTTCATTGCACGAAACCCATATTCTGCCCACATGATGTCTGATTCTAATGAAATAAAATCCTGATGTCGCTCCGACATTAGAAGTGGGATCAAATCGTGCTAATGAGATCACACGCGGGGACAGTGACAATAACAATCAGTGGCGGTTACTTTTTGAAATGCAAAACCTACAAATGCACGCGCTGATACTAACTCTAAAAACTAAGCCAGTGAAAAAACAAGTTAGTGTTGCCGGTATTCCACTCGGATAAACCCGATTCCGCAAAATAAACACCACCGGTGAATCATCGTCGAGTCAAGCGGCGCAGCAGCCGGCAGCGAAGCATTTGGTCTGCTTCAAATGTGGCAAGCCGGGTCACATAGCAGTCCGGTGTGCGAGCAGCGGTAGCGGCGGCTGCATCGGCAGCGGCGGCTGCGTCGTCGGCAGCGGCGGCTGCGTCGGCAGCGGCAGCTACGTCGGCAGCGGCGGCTGCGTCGGCAGCGGCGGCTGCGTCGGCAGCGGCGGCAGCGGCGGCTGCGTCAGCAGCGCCAGCTGCGTCGGCAGCGGCGGCAGCGGCGGCTGCGTCGGCAACGCCGGCAGCGGCGGCAGTGGCAGCAGGCCGGTCGACGCCGCGGGGGTGTGCGGAACGAGCGGCGCATCGTACAACTACTCTCAGGCACGTTAGAACACAAAGGTGAGCTGTATTGTTTTGTTTACGATTCTGGTGCTGAATGCTCGGTATTAAATTAGAGTTGTGCAGCCAAATTAAGTGGCAAACGAGTTAATAACATTGTTGCGTTGACTAGTATTGGTCAAACACGTGTATTCAGCACAGAACAAATCTTATGTTGCTTAACGATTAGCGTACACCAACTTGACTTTTTGTGTTTTGTTTGTTTTGACTTTGTGTTGCTTCAAAACGAGGAACGCAACCGGACTAAATTAGACCCCAAATATAATAAGGGACCATTTAGAGTTGTAGAATTCATAGAGGGAGATTCATAGATTGAGAGCATTAGGTTCTAAGCGTACTAACATGTAAGCATACGATGGGTTAAGGAGAATGCCCGAGTGCCAAGTACAGTTTTAAGTAGAGAGTTTTTGATTTGATTTGAGAATTTGAAATTGAGAGATAGTGTGGAAACTTGGTTCGGATGGTCGACCGTACCAGTAGCCATTTAGTAGCCGTAGTCCGGTAGAAGTCGGTGTCTACTTTTAGTAGTCCGTGGATGCGCGGTGCGCGGGTGGCTCTGGCGGAGGTCGGGTCGTAGAGACCATAGAGTCATGTGGGACTCGGCGTTCTTGAGGAACGTAGTAAAACAAACAGAGGTTTGTTGGAGGGCCATGTGTTGCCCATAGGCCACGGATGAGTTTCCTGCTTTGTGTAATGATTAGATGGATTTAGAGGTACTTGGTTGCTCTAGCATTTTAATTGACCTAATCGTATGTTTGATCTAGTTAGTTTGTTTGATTTAGAACTTTAGACATAGAGAATTATTTGTAAAGAAATAAAAGAAAGTCATTGTGATGAAAACCGAAATGGACATTGATGAAGTCCGCGAGATTGCGTCAAGGAATATTAGACAAACGCAGCTATAACAAAGAAATAAAAATCGGTTGGTGATTTCGTGTTATTAGAAACGAAGAGAGAAATCGGACTAAGTTAGATCGGAAGTTCAGAGTTCCGTTTAAGGTAGTGGTAGTCTTGAATGGTGATCGCTATACGTTAAAAGCTTTAAATTCTAACCATACTTACAAATACGCTTACGATAGGTTTTAAGAAAGATGCCAGTAGGTCATGTACCAGTCGAAGTAGATGGTGATCATAGTGGTAATGAGCAAGCTTAAGTTATGGGAACCACGCGAGTAGGGGTTCTCTATCGGCCGTATTGGGTCTGGAAGGACCATAGTTTTTGATCCATGCGATGGATGTGTGAGAGCAATGCGATTGCTAGTCGGCTGGAGAGCCGTGGCGTTAGAGTGGTTTACTCGTGTGTGGGTTTCTAAGGCTCTAAGGCTCTTAGTGATAAAGATGATTGTTAATGTGGAAAACGATGGTACGTGGCTCTGGTTGATGATTTTTGCTATAATTAGTCAAAGTTTCAGTTGCCAGGGAATCAGAGTATTCCTTACGATTTTGAGGTAGAGTCGAGTGAAAGTCTTGTTGATGAAACGAAGAGTAGAGATTAAGTTTGTGTGATAATACTTTGGAACCATAAAGTCCGGGAGTGACTTGGCGGTCCGAGGGGGACGCGCAAATGAATGGTTGAGTAACTGGAGGTTACTATATAGAAAGTATGAATCACATGCAGCTTAGTTGATTATTTTGTTTGTGATCTTGAGATATGATAATTAAGTAGTGAGTATGCTCTGAACTCTGATTTTGGTTTGTTTGAACTTAAGAAATAAGATTTGAGATTCCAACAGATTTCTTTCATAGTGTTTTTGGATTTAGCAAATGTGATCAGGAGTTACTTTCTTTTCTTACGTTACTTTGCGAGTATTTTTCTTTACAGGTTAACACACGAGGACGTGTGCTTCGCAGGATGGCCGTGTCGGAGACAGTCATTAGTACGGTCGCTAAACGAATCGCAAGCGCGCCACTGGCGACATCACGTGATCTACCCACACCACAAGCGCGCTTACAACAGAGTCGTGATGTTTAAGTCCACGGCGAGCAGGCCATTCAGTGTCTGATCGCATCGGAGTTAAGACGTCGCGAAACTGTACTCGATTCGTTGTGCTCAGTTATTGTGATTAAATTGTAATTCGTGATAATGTTAGTTTGTGATTTTAATAAACGTCCTGTATCGCACCGAGTGTGTTTTCATTGCACGAAACCCATATTCTGCCCACATGATGTCTGATTCTAATGAAATAAAATCCTGATGTCACTCCGACATATATTTATGGGTTTAACTACTTACTAGTAACTCAGTGGTCATGTAGACTACAAGTATAACTGCTGAACGTAAGATCTTCGGTTCGACTCCAAGATTTAAATATTGAATGTGTTAATTGTTTTTCTTTCTTACGTTCCTCGTAGCCCATTTGGCATCAGTGTAACTGTCGAATGCAAAGTTTTGGGTTCGATTCCCGATCTAATTAAATAGTATTATTGAGTTAGTTACTTGTTTCTTCTCTTGCAGTAGTTTAATAACCGTTACTACTATTGCATAACATGAAGTATTGACGCCAAGTTCTAGAACCAAAGGATGACTTATTAAACTAAGCACCGATAATAATAATTCAAGGATCGATTTCCAGATAGAGAAATTGTTACAGAGATTGTTTTTTTTCTCGGTCTATCCTTTTAGGAATCGTTCATATTTATAACTTCTTAACTACTATTTATTTTCATTTTTTTTTTTTTTTTTTTTTTTTTTCGTTTTAGGTCGACCTTTGTGAATCCATTCGAATCCGATGTAGAGTCGCATCCCAACGAGCCCTCGACATCATCGTTTAAACCAAAGAGGAAATCTTCAAAGCCGAAAGTCAAAGTAGCTAGCAAAGGCAAATCGAAGAAAGTAGCTGCTGCCTCAACTCTACCTGTAAAGGACCTATTTGGTAGTGAGTCGGATTCCGAAACAGATACGAAAAAATTCAAGTGGATGCGCGTGCCCGATTCCTCGGTGAGTAAAAAATAAATAAAAATAAACATCGACAAAAAGTGTTTAAGATTTATAATCTATACTTATAATAAATCTGTAGAAGTGAAAATTCTGTACATTGAAAATATCAAAAAAAAAAATGGCAGGGGGTGTTACTAGACCGACACCGAACCCAAAAATTTGTTTAAAAAAAATTTTGTCTGTCTGTCTGTCTGTCTGTCTGTTTGTTCAGGCATCACGCAAAAACTACCGGTTCGATTACGATGAAACTTGGTATAATTATTCTTTAATATCCTGGGCACCACACTGGGTACTTTTTATCACGGAAAAGTATCCTATCCTACTATATATATCTATACCTATGAATAAAAAGACAAGTCCTGACTGACTGACTCATCAACGCCCAGACCAAACCCTAGGACCTAGAAAGCTAAAATTTTGCACAGAGGTTCCATTTATAATGTAGGCAAGGAATAAGGAAGCATTTTTTGAAATTCAACCCCTAAGGGGGTCAAATAGGGGATGAAAGTTTGTATGAAAAATCTTATTCCTTGAGGTAATAAACATGAAACACCGCACGAATAATTATCAAAATAAATGAAACGGTTTGTAATTTGTTGTTTTTCTAAATTACCCCCTAAAGGGGGGTTGGGGGGTGTCAGTGTTTGTATGGAAGAATTTTTACGCGCTGTCCGATTAACTCGAAACTCAATGTTTATACTTAAAACCCATGGGGATGTATGGGGTAATTTCCGACACTCACGCGGGCGAAGCCGCGGGCAGCAGCTAGTATGAAATATTATACTCGATACTAAGAAAACTCGATACTAAGAAAACTCGATACTAAGAAAAGTCGATACTAAGAATACTCGATACTGAGAAAACTCGATACGATACGAGCCATTCGAGCAATTTATAACCTTAGCTGTAGGCATTCACTGAGGGATAAATTTAAGGAAATAAACATAATGACAGTTGCATCTCAATATATATATGAGAACCTAATTTATGTAAAAAAGAATATTAATCTATATTCTAAACACAGCGACATTCATAGCATAAATACTAGAAACAAAGATTTACTTATTGTGCCCACGACTAGGCTCCAAAAAATTAGTAATTCATTTAAGTGCCAAAGTATACGTTTTTACAACAAACTCCCAAGCCATGTTAAAGAACTGAGCCTCAATAAGTTTAAATTATTTATTAAACAGAAACTCTGTCAAAAAGGTTTCTATAAAGTTAAAAATTACTTGGACGACAAAAAGGCTTGGGACTAATAAAGCTGCTCCAATGTACCCCCAGCAACAAACTATTTTAATTAAAGTAAGTGTTTTATTATTGACATTTTTATTGATTTACGTGACATATATTATATGTGAGGACTATGTGGATCTACATATTTATTTTTCTTTTTCTCAGCTAGTTTTAGTGAAAATCGCCACAGTTTGAGTACTCTATGAGGCCTACCCAAATGTCCTTTCTTTGGTATTGTTCGTCGAGTCGTTGAGCTCCTTGAGTTCTGAGTTGAGCTACACGAGTACTGACAAATGCGTGCACTGACTGGACAGGTCCACTCAAATCTGTATGGTTCTTTCCTCAAAAGACCATTTCAGACACCAATCTACATGGTCCTCAAATGATCTGACCAAGATTATTCCTGGTTTTTTTTTATTACACTTTAACGTTGATAAATTTTAAATGTGTATAATAACGTTAATATTTACATCGTAAAGTATTATATTACTTTAATAATTGTGAATATGAAGACTTTGTGGGTTATCTTTTCTTTTTTCTTTTACTTTTAATCATGGTCTGGCAGTTTGAGTGTTTTTTTTGCGGCCTACCCAAATGTCCTTTCTTTGGTAATGTTCGTCACATCGTTGAGCTCCTTAAGTTTTGAGTTGAGCTGCATGATTACTGACAAATGCGTGCACTGACTGGACAGGTCCACTCAATCTGTGTGGTTCTTTCCTCAAAAGATCATTTCAGACACGAATCTACATCGTCTTCATATGATCTAACCAATAAAATGTCTGGACTTTAAAAGAGACTGTGACCTCTGAGTTTGTTTCGGCCTTTCTTCTCAGAGTAGTCAGATAGGAAACGCCGACCTCATCTAGTACGGTACCTACTTAAAACATAATTATTTTTGACATGTAAAAGTGTTTTGTACAAACCCATTTACAGAAAATATAATCATTTCATCATCATTTCATCATCATTTCATTTCATTTCATTTCAGATACTGAGAAAACTCGATACTGAGAAAACTCGATACTAAGAATTCACGATACTGAAAATACTCGATCTGAGAAAATTCAACATTGAGAATACTCGATACTATTTAATAATATTCTATTTGTAATTTGTTTTACATTTAAACTTTCATCCACTTTTAAATTCGATTTTTATAATAATATACAGGAAATTAATATCAGAAATCTAGAATATTTAAATACTTTAAAGTACTTAGTTTTTGCAATTTTAAATATCTAAACATGTTTTTCTGTGAAGTTTGTAACGTTTCAGTTCCGAAATATTCTGCACACAACAAAAACGAATGTACACAAATCGAATTGCTTATTACAGACGCGTTTTGATTATGTGACCTCTCCAAAGCATTTGATTGCGTAAATCATGAAACCTTACTATTGAAACTTCAGCATTACGGACTAGGTGAACTTGCACTCAGTTTAGTAAAATCTTATTTAAATGATAGACAGCAGCAAGTTCAAATAAATGGTATAAATTCACTCGGTCTAAAAGTAAAAATGGGTGTTCCACAAGGCTCGATATTAGGTCCTTTCCTCTTTTTAGTATATATTAATGATCTACCCCATTTATTAAAAAAACAACTACACATGGTGTTATTTGCAGACGATACTTCTTTAATTTTTAAGATAAATAGACGTGCATCAAATCTTGACGACGTAAATAACGCCCTACTGCAGGTCCAAAATTGGTTCACTGCCAATAATTTAGTATTAAATGGCAAAAAAACGAAATGCATAAGGTTTGCTTTACCAAATGTGAAAAGTAATGATTGTGATATAGTATTGAATAAGGAGAAACTAGAATTCGTAGATAAAACAGTTTTCCTGGGGATCACGCTCGACTCAAGGCTACAATGGGGTCCTCATTTAACATCTCTTGCGGGACGGCTAAGTTCAGCAGCTTATGCTGTAAGAAAAATCCGTCAGTTTACTGATGTAGATACCGCGAGGCTGGTCTATTTCAGTTACTTTCATAGTATCATGTCTTACGGTATTTTACTGTGGGGACGGGCTGCAGATATCGAGTCTATTTTTATTCTGCAGAAAAGAGCCATCAGAGCATTATATGGCCTCCGCAGGCGCGATTCTCTAAGGGAACTGTTTAAAAGTATTAACATCGTGACGGTACCCTGTCAATATATATATATGAAAACATCATGTACGTAAGGAAAAATCTTAATCTTTTCAATAAAAGAGGTGAAAGACACAATTATAGTACGAGAAATAGGGACCAATTAGTTCAACCTGGTTTCAGACTGGCTAAAGTAGACTCATCCTTCATGGGGTACTGTTTAAAATGTTACAATAAAATACCTCCCCACATACTCCAACTAAATGAAACGAAATTTAAATCTTGTATAAAACGCACACTATGCTGCCAAGCATATTATAAGTTGGGGGATTACATCGCTGACAAAAATGCTTGGCTCAACGCTGGTCCAGCTCCAAAAGGGCGCATAAACTAGTTAATTAGCATTCGAAAATATTGTTGGAGCTGCTGAAGATTGGAAAAACTATCTTTGCATTGTATAAATTCAACCTGTTAATATTGTATAATTGCAAAGCACATGTGTGAGCACTGTGACCACATACCTTCTATAAAGCTACCATTTACTGGGTACGTCTTTCATTGACTTGAATGTGCCCTGGCTGCTGAGAGTATGTCATGCTCACTAAAATGTCTCGCTGGTGGTGGCGTGTGTGTTGGATCGTTAAGTTCCCTTCAAAATGGTTGAGCTAAATGGTGCTGATGCATGCGTCATGTTCGTGAACGGGCGCCGTCAGTAGGGACTGGTCATCTCTTAGCTGCCACGGCTTATTTTAATTTTTTATTTTGATACGGACGCTTTTAACGTGCACGTCTTTCTACATTGTTCTCACATGTATAATTTGAACATGAATGATGTAACAAATATTTTGTAACATATATTTTTGATTTAAAAGAGTGTCCGTGGAGTTTCTTGCCCGTTCTTCTCCATAGGAACCTACTACGCTTTGGAATGGGCAACTAGCTTCATCTTTCTGACTGACCGACCCCTTGACAATTCAAAAGTGCCTGTAATTGGTTTATTTGAAATAAATGCTTTGAGTTTGAGTTTGAGTTTATGTTCATATAATAGCAACAGCTTTTTGAAATCGGATAATCAGTTATAGAGTAAATCCTAGAATTATTTTTAACGCAAATTTCTGAAACGGTTTGTTCCCTTATCAAAGACCAGATGAAAAAACATAAATCGGTAAAAGTTAATTATTTTGAACTATTTGTTTGGTATATATTACCAAAAAATTATGAAAAATCTTTAAAGTCATTTAATACAAAGTATAATGTAGTATTGCAAAACACGGATATTTTGTCCTTATATAAATCATTTTGTGGTAAACTTATTTGTAAATGTACCGAATTTGAACTGTCCGAGTCAGGCGGGACAACTGAGTCTATCAGTCATTTAGAAATTAATATCGTAAAATATAATCCTTTGCGAGGTGGTTCTTACTTACTATTGTCTAAACGTATTGTCAATACTAAATCATGCCTAAACATAAAAAATGAAGACGCGAGCATTATTTTCTTTGGTGTATTGTAGCTGATATGTTTCCGGCAAAGACCAATCCAAACAGAACTTCGTCATATCCGCATTATACCGACTTATTTAATATTTCTGACATGAGTTTTCCCCCCAGTTTCAATGACATTAAGCGTTTTGAAATAAACAATTCAAATATTAGTATTAATATATACGGATTAGATAATAATGTCACAGTTACCGGTCCATTATATAAAACAACATCACGTCGATTATACCATGTCAATTTGCTTTACATTACCCACAAAAGAAAGAGTCATTTCTGTTTAATTAAAAGTTTTGCAAAACTTGTACACAACCAATTGACTCAACATAAAAGTAAAATATATTTATGTGATGAATGTTTTATTTACTTTCACACTGAAGAGAAATTGAATTGTCACGACTGTGCCGGAATACAAACCATATTACCTGAGAGGGGTACTGAAATAAGTTTCATAAATTATGAAAGAACTCAAAGAGTACCAATAGCGATATATGGTGATTTTGAAAGTTTATTGCGTGAATATTCTGACAAACATAAATCAACATATGTGGAAAATATTCAAGTTCATGAGGCTACGTGTTTTGCTTACTATATTTGTTGTAATTCAAATCCAGAATTAAATGATTTCGTATCTTACCGAGGGCCTGATTGTTCTACGAAATTTGTAAAATCTTTGACTAATGATGTAAAACGATTATATGAAGTATTAATAGAAAGTAAAAATATGATCCCGCTAACTGAGGATGAGCAAATATGTTTTATCAACAGTACTGAGTGTCATATTTCGACGTCCCCCGCGAATAATCCGGTAATGACCTATTACGGGGTTTTTCATGTTATGCGTTTTTCGGCATCTAGAAGTTAAATTACACCATGTAATTTTTTTTCAGAATTTTTCTATCTTTATTTACGAAGATATGAAAAACTACGCGTATATTCCATAAAAATTCATTAAAATGTATTTTAAACGAATAATATGGTTTTAGATCTTTACGAAAAAAAATATCAATATGATTTGACAGTAAACATTGTTACGATATTATTCGGGTATATAGTTTTCTTCCTTATTTAAGTAAGTGCTAGTACAGGCTTATTCGGGGTTTTATTATGAAAACGATTTCCAGCTACATTCATATCGAGTGCTCCTTACACAACCGTTTTCTATATTGATGATCAGTGGCGACGAGTTTCATACCCGCGACTTAGAAAAGTGATTGAAAAAATGTCTCACTTTAGAATTTTGTCGAGTTTTGACCATAACATCCATACATGGCAAAACTATAAGCAACGAATGGAACAATGGTTCATTGCGAACGATGTGGACAACGTAAAGGATCCAAAGGCAGTGAAAAGACGGGCGATATTGCTGAGTGCACTCACGGACAGCACTTACAAACTGGCGGCGGATTCGGCTTTACCGAAAGAGCTGACGCAGACACCATACGAAGACATTCTTACGCTTCTTGACAAGCATTTTACACCAAAAAAATGCGGGTTTGGTGAGCGGTATAATTTCTATGCTGCTACTCAAGGTCTGGAAGAAACATTTTCTCAATGGGCGGCGAGGCTTCGTGGCCTCACTACACATTGCGGATTCCTGAATGTAGAAGAGGCGCTGCGTGACCGCTTTGTTATGGGCATGCTGCCGGGACCGGAGAAGGACAAACTTTTCACGCGTGACCTTCAAGAGTTGACACTGGCAAAAGCAGTGGATTTGGCGGAGAGCGTGCACAGTGCACGTAAGGGAGCAGCATCAGCATCGACGTCGGCGCAGGCGCCGCCGTCAACCGAGGCGCTGTTCAAGATCGCGACCACAAACGAACCCAAACCCAGTGCTAACAAAGAAAAGTGTTCCGTGTGCGGTTATAAAAATCATAAAACGTCTCAGTGTCGGTTTGCTAACTATACATCCCATCCATACAATAGCCATCTACGAAGAATGTGCAAAAAAATAAATTTCGTAGGAACTGGCGGGTCGAGCGAGACTGACGATGACGGTAGGAGGACTAAAATATGTTCACATAGCGGCGAACCTATGACCATAATAGTTTCGATACAAAATATAAAACTAAAGTTTGAAGTCGATACCGGATCAGCAGTCACAGCGATTTCCGAGAAAATGTTTTGTACATCGAACGGAATATCGCATGTGACTTCACCAGCTATTCACCCGGCCAGTAACGGGCAGGCAGAAAGCTACGTAAAGGTAGTGAAGAAGGGAATTAAATCTTGTATATTAAATAATAACAATACCAAGGTATTAAATAACAAATTATGTAAGTATTTATTTGATTACCGGAATTCCATTCATTCGGCAACGGGCTGTTCGTCTGCCCAGTTGGTGTTCGGTCATAAGCTACGATCGCGATTAGATTTAATCGACTCTACTCCTTCTGTCACTCTCGCTCGAAACGTCGAAAACAAACAGTGTTTGCAGTCTGAGGTGTCAAATAGCAACAAGCCAAGCAAATGTTTCAAAATTGGAGACTATGTATTGTATAAAAAAACAATATAAAAAAGCAAGGGTCATGGAATAAAGGTGTAGTAATTAAAAGGCTCGGAAAAGTAGTATATATTGTTAAAGATTGTATAACGTCATGTAATGTTAAAAAACATAAAAATCAATTAATCGCATACAAAGGTACAGCAAGAGTTTCCCACGGAACAGGGGATTGCCCTATTGAATTCGAAGACATCACACCACAAGGAACCTCACCACCTAACCAAATACTTCCAGAGGACGACAAAGAGACAGACACAGGTGGGGAGAGAGTATGGGGAACAATGAATCAGTGGATACAGAAACACCGACTGACAAATCAAAAGAAAAAGATGAAGAATTCCATGAGGCAACAGACGAGACTCATGATGACACTCTCGTGGAGGCAAGGTCATGCCAGACCCCTGTGGGGTCTGAAAGGCAAATGAGTGACGGGAGAAAACTTCGAGCTGTACCTAGGGTAGATTATAAACAATTCTACTAGGAAGTCATCAATCAATCAATCATGTTTATGTTGTCAAGCTATGGGGAGGATTGTTGTATATTAATATTAATAAATATGAGGGTGGTTGCATCCACTCCTATATAAATAGTGTCGCTTGCCAAATAAACTCAGTGTGCTACCAGCTACCCGTTGTTTCACTTGTGTCCGCATACTTATCAGTGGCGACGAGGATGGGATTGCTTTTTACAAATGTTCAGTATACAAAACAAATTACACGAATAATAGCGCAACACGATTTTACCGTTGCCGTCGAAAATATAAATTTACACGAATAATATCGCAACAAGATCTTACTGTTGTCGTCGAAAATATAAATTTACACGAATAATATCGCAACAAGATTTTACTGTTGTCGTCGAAAATATAAATTTACACGAACAATATCGTAAGTGACATTACTGACCAGAGCTTGACCTACACTAATATAGTAAAATGCACCCAGCTAAATTATAACGAAGCCCTTGGGACTACTTAAATTTTGTTGAAATGACCAGATAGCTGAAAAAATTAGCTTCGATATGCGATATAAAAAGTCTCTGATACTTGTTGTTTAATGGAGTTATTAAGTAAAAATGGTTTTTTATTTTTCCTGAACATTTACACTTTTACGATTACCGGATTATTCGCGGGGGGCGTCGATTTGTAAAAATAAGTTTTCGTGTAATGATAATATTGTAAGGACCATGATCATTTTACTGGAAAATACAGAGGACCTGCGCATGATATATGCAATTTAAATGCAAAGCAATGCACTTTTATACCAATAGTGTTTCATAACTTATCCGGTTATGACAGTCATTTATTTATAAATGAATTTTCAAAGATAAACGGTCGAATTCATCTCATACCGAGAACTAAAGAGAAATATATTTCATTCACAAAATTCATAACCATCAATGCAACAGATGTTGTACAAATTGGTTAAGACTATGAACCCTGGAGATTTCAAACATTTAAAATCTTTTTTTAATAATAATACTCTTATAAATAAAACATTAAAACATTAAAAAAATAATTTTAATAGCAAGCTGCAAAAATTACATGGAACTTTAAATAAGAAATTGAAAATGAGACAAAAATAGGCAGAGCAACGATGTTGATAGGTCTATGACCAACGACAAAATGGGCGAGTCTACGCAGGCTTCTTCCTTATAGGCGCGTGGCCGCGGTGGAGGGGAGTGTCCAGTGTTGTCATCTAACATGGAGTGTTGTCATCTAACACGGCCTCTCCTGACATGGCAGCGTCCTCGCAGCCTTCGTCAGCTCTCGATGATGGACCAGCACCATTGTCCTCATGGTTGAATGCTTGATTTTCATCACAACCTGTAACCACAATGCACAATACGTTAAGATCACATAAATAAGTTATTACACAAGATAGCAAACGACTTGCAATTCAAATAGCAGGGACTTTATGTACCGAACAACACAAAACACTTTGCATTAAAACACAGTCATACACAACGACTTTTCATATCGCAAGTAGGATTTACTCAGGTCATATTCCCACACCAAATACCATGCGCGCATCAGGATTTACATCGGTTACAGCAGGTCAACCATAAGACCTACTTCAGGATTTACACTTGGTCTATAGTCAGCATGGGCCCCACCAACATTAACCTCGATACCTTCACCATGAGCTGCACTCTCAATAGTACAGTTCACAGTCTGTGCCACTCAAGACCATGTGCACTAAGGATTTACATGAGCCTCGGCACCCAACAACAAAACAAATGCAACCAGTGATTGTTTGGTACATACAGTCTACAAAGTGTAAGCAAAAGCTGGGTGCATACAACAAATAAAACCAATGAAAGTTCTCAACTAACTTTCAAAGAAACCAGCACATGTGTCGGGTGTCCACTCACCACGCCACAACACCATGAACCCAGCAGCCGCTTGACTGGTTTTGCCGTATGAACCAGCTAACAATTTTATTTCATACCTATCGTTAGGTAGAACACTCACAACCCTATAAGGGCCTCGCATGCCACAATCTAACTTGCCAGTACTTTTTGACCTCTTAATGACAAACACTCGGTCATTAACATTAAACTTTTTAGGAGGGCTTCTATTTTTATTGACATACGCGTCTTGTTTAGATTTGTTTTTGGTTATTAATTCATCTGCGCGTTGCCTACGAAGCTCACGGATCGCTTCACGGTTAGGATTTGTGCCCTCAAATGTAACATCCCTAATTAAAGAGTTAATTACTGGCGTAGTGGATTCCGTGCCGACTAACAGATTTAACGCGGAATATTGTGTAGTCTTATGTTTGGTAATGTTTAATACGAGCTGTAATTTCCACAAAACGTTCGACCATTCGTTTTCGTTATTATTAACTTCTATCCTGACCATATTCAGCACAGTACGGCAATATCGTTCAACTTGTCCATTTTCCTGATGCATCTCAGGCGTAATGAAGTGTACTTCAGTACCAGAATCAGTTAACCAATGTACGAAATTGTGATTATCAAACATCCGACTGCGGTCGCACACAAATCGTTTAAAAGTACCAAACAAAGATATAGTTTGAGTTATCACTCGCTTTAACTCGTCACAATCCTGTCTGTACAGGCTATACAACAAACAATATTTTGTATACGCATCAACTATGATCAGTACGTACTTAAATCCGTTACATTCTCTAAGTGGACCGAGTACATCAGCATGTACTGTATCAAACGGTATTGGGTCCTTTTGCCAAGAGGATATCGGCTGTAAGGGGGCAGGGGGTATTTGTTTATGCGATATACATACGACGCAATGTGTTATGTACTTAGTAACAAATCGTCTCAAACCCGGGAACCAAAAGTGTTTGAGAATCAAATCAATAGTTTTGTCTATACCCAAGTGTTCATGTTCGTCGTGGAATACACGTAACAAGCTTAAACGAAACGCTTTAGGGACATAACATAAGTAACGCTCTTGCTCGCCCTCAACACAGTGCTTATAATATAAAAGATCGTTTCGTTTTACATAGCGACTTGAATCTAACACACCGTTATTTAATTTATCTAATAGTGACAAAGTTTCTTCATCACCCGCCTGAGCTATCTGTGCCCAATTAAGAGGTTTCTGAACGGCATTGATGACATTAGCCGGATTTCGACTCAAATAATCAACGTGAGACATTAAACAACCCTTGCGGTATTCTAAGGCAAAGTCAAAGTCTTGCATATAGATCCACCAACGCGCTACTCTCGGCAGTAGATCTTTCTTGCGTTTGGTCATTTTTAACGCGTTACAGTCGGTTATTATCGTAAAATGATGACCAACAAGGTATTGACGAAAATGCTGCAATGATTTTACAACGGCTAGGGTGTCAAGTTCATAACTATGGTACTTCGATTCTGCACCTACCGTTAGCTTACTAAAATACGCGACGACGCGTTTACGACCGTCTTTGTCTATTTGCAGCAAAATACCACCGTAACCTATAGCGCTCGCGTCAGTATGTAATTGCGTAGGTAAATCGGGATCGAATATCGCTAATAGAGACTCACTAGTTAAATACGAAATAATTTCCTGCCTAGCTTTTTCTTGTACATCACTCCAATTAAAAACAACACCCTTTCGAGTTAAAGCAGCCATGCACGCAGTCTTAATTGCGTAACTAGGAATATACCGCCTAAAATAGCCAGCCAGGCCCAGAAATTGGCGAACTTGCTTAATGTTACTCGGTCTTGGCGACATAGTCAAGGCTTCAACTTTATGTTTGCTTGGTCTAACCTGACCCTGACTGATTATTCTACCTAAGTACTCTATTTCGCTAGTTAGGAAACTACACTTCTTTAAGTTTATAGAAAAACCGGCTTCGGTTAAAGTTTGTAGGACTGCGTCTAGCAAAATAAGGTTCTCACTGATTGAATCAGACAGTAACAACACATCGTCCACGTAGACTAGTACTTTACCCGATTCAATAAAAGATTTCAAGGTTTTACTGATGGTTTTCTGATAAATAACGGGTGCATTGGCAAGACCATAAGGCATTTTACAGTATTCGTAATGTCCTTCGGGGGTGATAAAGGCAGTCTTGTTTATGGAATCCTCACTGACTCTCAATTGGTGGAAGCCTGAGACCATATCAAGGGCACTGAACCATTTAGCTTTACCTAGCATGTCTACATGATCATTAATCAACGGAAGCGGGTGCCTAACTTTAACTGTAATCTGATTTAGGGCTCTATAATCAACTACCATCCTATCTGAACCGTCTTTCTTTTTCACGAGCAAGATCGGGCTAGCATACTCAGACTCCGATTCCCGGATTATACCCTTCTCTAATAAATCTGCAACTATAGCACGAACGCGTATTTTCTCGTCATAAGACAATTTGTACGGTCGGTAATAAATCGGAATATCACTAGTCAACTTAATCTGCATTTCACTATTCTTAACTGTGGTGGTAGCTGTACCAGTTAAAAAGGAACGAGAATATTTGTTCAACACTTTTAGCAACTGTTCCCTATCTTGGCCGGTAACATGCGTCGATATATTTTCGAACATCAATGATGGATCTATCTGCGTAATATTATTCACGAAAACACTACTATGAACAATATATTGCGAATCACCGGTACGAATGTATGCAACACCTTTCCTATTTAAAACATCGGTACCAATAATTACGGGCACGTTTAAATGGCTTTTATCCACAACATAAAAATCAACTTCTAACGTGATATTATTTAATTGTATCGGTAATGTAATCATAGACTTTGCTGTATCTTCCATTCCACCTAAGCCCCGTAATAACTGGTGAGCCGGTTTTATTCGACATGAAAAGTGCTTAACTAAGTCCGAAATTATTAAAGAAACGCCTGAACCGCTGTCAATAAGTACATCGACCGGTATATTTGATATAACGGCCGTGATGACATCGGAGTTTTTACGTTCACCCTCATTTTCGCGACAAAAATTAACAGAATTATTATTTCTGACACGTTCCTTAGCAAAACACCGACTTTCAGTGTGACCATTTTTTTTGCAAAAACCGCACTTGTCTGGACTAGGTTTTGTTGAAGAACTATTGTGTTATTATTTAGTTATTGTAGTGTTATTTTCAGAATTACTGCTTTGTGAATCTGATTTAGGTCGCTTGGGACAACATTCGCGTTTATGACCTACTTCGTTACACTGAAAACAACGTACCTTATAAGTATCGAAAGGTTTACGTTTGAACTGGCTATTACCGTTACGATAGGAAGTACTATGAATACTGGGTTTCTTATTAGAATTAGGCACACTACATTTTACAAAGCTCGACAAGTAATCAACTATGCTTTCGGGAGTTAATTTAGCATTCCTCGCGGACGCACGGACCTGTGGGTCGGTAATACCGCGTATAATAATTGCCGTTAGTAACTCACTGCTTAATCCTTTAACGATACGTAATTTCAATAAAGATTTACGCGCATATTCAGCATAAGTAGAATACTTGTCCGACTCAGTACACATAACATTGTACAGAATGTTCGCGATATCGACAGATCGTGGGCACAACGATTTTAGTTCTAATTTGAAATTAGACCATGTACGCGTGGTGCTAGTCCACTCACTAAGCCAGCTACGGGCTTCCCCCTTAAGGCAACGACCTATGCGAGCAAGACATTCACTATCTTCCCAATGATTAAGCGATCGAGCTTTATCAACTTCATCGCACCACGTGTCGACATCATGAACACTCGGATCAAAATCAGAGACAAAATATTGGTTTGATCTCACCGGGAGGGTCATCATGGCGTCGAGAAAGCGTTCAGCTATGGTTTTGGCGTCGCTGTCCGTCGGCAACGGCGTGGCAGGAAACTCCTGCGTCGGAGTGGTAGACGCTGGCGGTGCGCAGGCAGGTGTTGTGGCGGGCTCCACGTCTGGCAGCGGCGTGCTCGGCATGGCCAGAGCGTGGCAGGACCCCGAGCTCGCCAATGATGGTCGCGACTCGTTCCCACGCGTCCGCTCCTCCAGATCTTGAAGTCTCTTCAAAATCTCATCTAACTTTTCAGGAGGCGAGGGAGTTCGTACACGACGTCTCCCTTTCCTCTTATTATCAGAAGGCATTGTGTCTCTGCCCAACTTAACCTCAAAATTACTACTACAGAACACGTTAAGCAAAACTACTTCAAATTTATAGAATCAGAGATGGTTTTCAAGCGGATAAGGCCTTCATATCCCACTTCTGATCTTATAAATAAAACATTAAAACATTAAAAAAAGAATTTTAATAGCAAGCTGCAAAAATTACATGGAACTTTAAATAAGAAATTGAAAATGAGACACAAAAAAAATTAAACCGACGAAAAAAATAACTGAAAAGCAAAAAATAAAAAATATACCTTGTAGTGTAAGTAAGTTCCTAAACTAATTTACGTAACAAACTTTGAGTCGGCGCCAAACAAACCAACAAACAAATTGATTAATTACAAATAATTATAGCGCATAATGGCAGCTTGATGAATCTTCGTTGAATGTGTGATGGCGCCGACTCAAAGTTTGTTACGTAAATTAGTTTAGGAACTTACTTACACTAAAAGGTATATTTTTTATTTTTTGCTTTTCAGTTATTTTTTTCGTCGGTTTAATTTTTTCGCTTTTGAGTTACCATTTATTGATGTAGCTAAAATCTACTACCTACCAATTTTTTTGATTATTCTTTAAAATACATATTTGCCTCGGTCATATATCGTGGTACCTATTATATTAGGTTTATTTATAAACGTTGTTTAAAGTTATGTAATGATTAGCGACTGTTTAACTATACACTTTTGACGTTAAACCAACGTTTATGAATAAATGGGAATAATACAATGTTAGATAAATACTTAATAACTACTTATACTTGTGTGTGTGTATATGTTATTAATTTATATGACGGACTTTGTCTGAAAAATAAACGAATTATTATTATTATTATAATTTTTAAGTTTTAATCAAATTAAACAGCATTTTTTTTTTTTTTTTTTTTTAATACTGTCGTTATCCAGAGCGGAGAGTTTGAGTAATTCATTTGCGGCTACAGGAGTTTAAAAACAACGATAAGTTATTTTGAGGTATAAATATTATTCTCTTTGACGACATCATGCAACTGCCCCCTGTAAAATTGGTGCTTTGCACAACCACTTTGGGATGCTGCAGAAGTTAATTTATGGCACTCATTTTCATTCTGGTAATTAACCATTATCATAGAGACAACGAAATGACGTCGAATTCGTTGACCTGTTAAACAATCTACGCGTAGGCGAATTGACAACCGTTCAATGGAACTGCTCTGTCAAAGGCGAAGGGTAGCTTTAGGTGAAGAGTTAAAGGATGGTGTTGTTGTTTGAATATTCCCTACCGTCAAGCAGATTGACGAGTACAATAGTAAGATGACAGCTATGAATTCAAAACACTATTGCTTTTATACAATTCGTTCCATAGATGAGTCTCGTGAAGTTGCTACCTATGGAAAGAAACCTCCAGATAATGTAGTTCCAAAAGATGTGAACAGTTGTGGTAGCCTTTTATCTGAGGTAAAATTAGCTACCGAATCCCGTGTTATGCTGAGACGTAACATATCAGTATCTGAGGGCCTCGTCAATGGTGCAATGGGTATTGTGAAAAAAACTAAATGGCCATCACTGCGCAGGGATCAACTAGAGGAAGGAGAATTAGCGGATTGTATTTTAGTAAAATTTGACGATGAAAGCATAGGAAGCAGACTGAAAGATAGCGATGGTTGTGTTGCTATACCTCCAGTAGTTGCAACTTTTCAGGGAACGAAGGTTTATGGTGATATTGAGCGTAGGATGTTGCCGTTAATTTTGTGCTGGGCCGTTACGGTACACAAATTACAAGGAACGACCCTTGATAAAGCCGTAATCGACCTCGGTACAAAAGTCTTCGCCAAAGGGCAGGCATATTTGGCACTGACTAGACTAAAAACACCCGAGGATATATCTGCCTTAGAACCCGATAAGAAGGTATTAAACAAACCTCACGATGAACGAGCTTTGGCCGAAATGCAGAGATGGAGAGGTCTACTTACAAATCAGCAATAGGCTCGAACACTGATGTTTGTAGCAACCCTGAATAATAAATTATTTATAATAATTTTTACATGATTTAATCCGGTATATATCGACCGATTTTTATTTCTCGTGAAACTTGCATTTCAATCGCTTTAATCAATCAATCTGCCTAGCCTTCCTATAATTCCAGTCTAACCGGATGCAGCTGAATACCAGTATTTATAAATATCGCTTTAATATTGTTATTATTTTCCTCAAAATCAAAATCATCAAAATCCCTCGATGACAGTCATACCCCAGCCAGGTCTAAAGTTCTCATCAAAATGAATGACATAAACCCAAACTCCTGAGGAGCTCTCGCGACTGTCTTCCGTCTCCATCGTCAGATCAACTCCAGGTCTTTATTATATAGTTCATCAGAACAACATTATTTGTGTGCGTTTCAGCAGAATCGGTTCACAGTTGAAAATTCAGTCGGTGCAAAATCAATGAACCCCAATTTTTCTACCCTTAGTTGTGGATTGTAGTTTTCAATTTTACATGGGATCAACTTCGAGGTATACCCACCCTGTCTTTGGTTTTGAATTTTCGTGTCTTCCGAAATTAAAGTTATTCACTTAAAGTTTTTTTTGGAAGTCGGTTGTCTTTTTTGTAAAAAGTTTTTTATTTTTCAGTTTTTAGTTGTGGTACCTACCCCACACAAATTCGAATATCACGATCTGCTTTGTAAAAAATAACAGTGGCTCTAAAAAATATTAGAATATCATCCACATAGACTAAGTGGGAAAATACGTATTATTGAAGCTTACTCAAAAAGTACCCAAGCAAAGTTAATACAATTTATATGGGACCAACTTCGAGGTATACCCTCCCCAATAAAAAAAGAATCGTTCAATTCGGACTATTCTGTAAAAAGATATGCGTGGTCATACATAAAAAAAAAAAAAAAAAATATATATACGTGTCGACTTGAGAACCTCCTCCTTTTTGTTTCGTCGGTTAAAAATAGGCAGAGCAACGATGTTGATAGGTCTATGACCAACGACAAAATGGACGAGTCTACGCAGGCTTCTTCCTTATAGGCGCGTGGCCGCGGTGGAGGGGAGTGTCCAGTGTTGTCATCTAACACGGAGTGTTGTCATCTAACAATACTTTATTTGATATTGTTCGAAGAAAAGGCATATATTGTTACGATTACATAGATTCCTGGGAACGATATGATGAGAATAAATTGCCAGAACCGTCAATTTTTTTTAACAAACTTACATCTGAAGCTATATCTGTTATAGATTATGAACATGCTTTAAATGTTTGGAAAACTTTTGATATAAAAAATTTGGGTGAATATACCGATTTGTATCTTAAATGTGACGTTTTACTTCTGTGCGATGTTTTTGAAAAGTTCAGGAAAATGAGTTTAAATAACTATGGTCTGGATCCTTGCTATTACGTTTCATCACCATCCTTGAGTTGGGATGCTATGTTATTGTATACTAAAATCAAGTTAGATCTAATTTCTGACGTAGAAATATATCAAATGATAGAAAAAGGTATAAGAGGAGGACTTGCTCAATGTTCACTCAGATATGCTAAAGCAAATAATGAATATCTTACCGACTATAATAGTGAAGAACCTGATAGTTTTCTGATTTATCTTGATTGTGTTAATTTATATGGATATGCGATGATGCAAAAGCTTTAAATCAAATCAAATCAAATCAAAATATTTTATTTCACATAAACCTACATGGGCACTTATGAAACGTCAGAATCTAGGTGCACGGTTCCAATTGGTCGTTTCCTATGGAGAAGAGCCGGCAAGAAACTCCACGGTTACTCTTTTAAAAATAAATGGGTTTTACAATGCTTTAAATGTACAGTTTGAATAGGTATGAGAGGACAGCGTAGGCCTGTCAACAAGATACTTTAAAAAAATAAAAAATATAGAAAATAGTCTGCAAATCGACAGTCTGTTGTGCCTACAACGTTCTCACATTCACAAAATATAAAGGAATCTATATAAAGGTCGAATAAAATAATAAAAACCTATTTAACCCAAATGGTTGTCACTACAACTTTAACCAATCCGAATGAGAACCCCGTATTCCACAAGTCTCTATTTTAAGTTTGAATTGTAGGCATATAATGTCAAATAATGAAACTACATGTCAAGTAGTACCTAAATAAAAAAGTAAAATAAAATACATATCGTAATTTGGGAGCAGTTAATAGACATTTACATAATTATGCCGTTAATGAGGTACCAGGGAGGCCACATGTGCAGAAGGAATTATTGCCAAACTTCCTTGTCGTCAACGTAGTCTTTAATCTTGTAATATGCTTTTTTGATAAGGACACGTTTTATGTGGGTTTTGAACTTTCCATCGTTAAGTTCTGTAACCGACTTTGGCAACTTATTATAAAAGCGAATACTGTTTATAAGGAATGACTTGCTAGTTTTAGTTAATCTAAATTTAGGTATCACAATTTCATGTTTACTACGTGTATTTATATTATGGAAATCACTTCTAATTTTGAAAAGTCCTAAGTTTTTGCGAACATACAAAATACTTTCTAAGATATAAAGAGAAGGCAGAGTTAGTACATCAACTTCTTTGAATTTGTTTCTAAGGGACTCACGAGGACCCATTCTATAGATCGCGCGGATTGCTCTCTTTTGTAATATGAAAATTTAGTCTACATCAGCTGCCGATCCCCACAGCAGAACGCCATAAGACATAATACTTTTGGAAATAAGCAAAGTATACTAACCTAGCTGTGGCTACATCAGTCAACTGCCTTATTTTTCTTACTGCAAATGCAGCTGAACTTAATCTACCTGAAAGAGCTCTAATGTGGGCACCCCATTGCAATTTAGAATCTAGAGTAATTCCTAGAAACACAGTTTCTGTAATTGCATCTAGTTTCTTGCCATCAAGTTTTAAGTTTAGACCTACTTGGGGTACATTTGGTAAAGAGAACTTAAGACATTTAGTTTTGTTCGCATTAAGTAAAAGAACCATTTAGAAAGAACTGCCAAACTATCGTTGACATGTGTATGACATCCGTATCTTTTCTATCTATTTTAAAAATAAGAGACGTGTCATCAGAGAATAGAATTATATCCGATAAGTTAGCCATCATGTAGGGAAGGTCATTAATATAAACTAGAAATAGGAAAGGGCCAAGAATCGAACCTTGGGGCACGCCCATCTTTACTAGAGACCCCGAGGAAGTCACCCCGTTTACGCTTACTTTTTGCTGCCTGTTTGATAAATAAGAAACAACAAGATCAGCAGCCTGTCCACGAATTCCGTAGTGGTGTAATTTACAGATCAGTGTGTTGTGGTCAACGCAGTCAAACGCTTTTGATAGGTCACAGAATATGCCAATAGCATCCTGGGACTTCTCCCAGGATTCCAAAATTCAGTAGGTGGGTTTAGGTTTCTCCTTGAGAATGAAATATTTAATTTTGATGTTATGAGCCTATCATCTGATTCTGATATTGGTTTTATATTAGAAGTAGATCTTCATTACCCTGACTACTTGCATGATAACCATTCCGATTTACCATTTGCGCCTGAAAAATTTGTTCCGTTCTGTAGTCGAAATGCTAAACTTGTTGCTAATCTTTTCGATAAACATAAATATGTTATTCATTATTATTCATTTAAAGGAATGCTTAAATAATGGTTTACAACTGTTAAAAATATATAGAATATTAGCATTTCACCAAAGTAATTTCTTAGAACCATATATTTCCTTAAATACTGGGCTGAGGCAAAATGCAACTTCTGATTTTGAAAGAGATTTTTTTTTAAAACAAAACAATTCTATATTTGGAAAAACCATAGAGAATAAAAGAAAACAAGTCGATGTTAAGCTCGTAAATATATGGAGAGACAATTCAAATCGAACTAAAAAGTTTTATGGGGCTGAAAAATATGTTAGCGCACCTAATTTCAATAACTTTTCTGTTATTTCAGAATCTCTTGTATCAATTCAAATGAACCAAACAAAAATAGTTTTAGATCGGCCAATCTATATCGGATTTAGTCTCTATAAATTGCAAAATGTCACTTATATAAATTCCACTATTCAGTCATGAAAAGAATTTACGAAAATAAATTAAACCTTTGCTATACAGACACTGACAGTCTGCTATATTTAATACAGACAAAGGATTTTTACGAAGACTTTGAAAAAGATAATGTATTTAATATACCAATGGTTAATGCTAAAATACCTGGCTACTTCAAAGATGAGATGGGTGGTGAAATTATATCAGAATTTGTAGGTTTAGGAGCAAAATTATACTGTATAGATTCTAAAATTTCCACGTTAAAGAAAGCTAAAGGTGTTAAGAAATGTGTTACCAAAAAACTGAATATAGAAAAATATAAAAATGTTTTACTGAACAATGAAATACTCAGAGATGATATGTGTATTATTAGATCTAAGCATCATAGAGTTTTTACTCACTACTACTAATTTTGTCAAACAGGGATGATAAACGTCAAATAATGGATGATAAGATAACAACCTTACCATGGGGTCATAATAAAACAATATTTTAAATGAAAACAAATTATTATTTTTTTTCGGATATTATTTATTGCATATAAATGAGCCTCTTGTAATAATAGTACAGACGCCAGCAAATCAAGTTACTACAATCTGTCAAATTTCTTTAATAGATTTTCATCTTTATCGCTAAAGAATAAGGTTTAATGTTGATCGGGAAAATTTGACAGATTGGAGTAGGTTGATGTGCTGCGTCTGTACATAACTTGAATTGATAGTTTGTAATTAACTAATAATTAAATTATATTTTAATTTTTTATGTGAAATAAAAAAAATGTGTAATCTTACAGCAGTTGTTTGATTTATTCATATTTCCTTATTATACAGATATAACATGAAAACGATTAATTTAAACATTTATTTTGTTTTTACATTATTACATTCAAATATATATATTTTTTTTACAATAATAACAATAACAAAACATTACACATTAGATTTGCTTAACTTTTGCACTATTTTACTAACTAAATGATCAGTTTTGTCCATGATATCATCGTAATCACTTGTCACTATATACTGCACATTCACACTCGCATTATCAGTTTCAATGTCATAATTTTTATTAGGTGACGAACACGTCCTTGCTCCTTACGCATGATAAAAGATGAGTTTTTAAAAGATTTATTTTTCTTCTTCTTCAATCTTCGCTCCTCTGTTTTTTGCTGTCGACTCTCCTCACATGCTTTAGCTGCTACTTCTATATCCCAGCTCTCCCTATCTTGACCATAGTAAAAAGGATTGGTAACTGGGTCTGAGTCTTCAATCACGTTCTGAAAAAATAAAAAAAATATTATAACTAAACAGCATGAAATAAGGATTTAATGTTTAATTTAAGATAATCCTAATAGTTACATACCCCTAAATTTCGCGGGTCGACGATATCTAAAACGGGGCTGTAGGATGGCGAGTGTGACATGATTCTGTAAAAAAAAAAAAATGTGTTACATAATTATTATTATTACTTTAAATAATTAATTAAATAAATCGATATAAAATAAAAGCTTACCTTGAAAATATAAAATGGTAAACAAAATGATCTGCTCATGCAAAGAACACCTGCGAAGTGATCGCTTACCTATTTTATAATACATGCATACCAAAATTAGATGCGCGATGCGTAACACGAGTCATTACCTAGCTCATATTTATACATGTCTAAAGTCTAAAGATAGCCTAAAATGAAGTACCTATATATGTCTACGTTAGATAATAATTGAATTAATTGACAAGATGAAGTTGATCAAACAACCCATATCACTAAACGTTAAAAATATAAATCTTCGTGAGTCTCCTCAAAAGATTAGACATAGCGCTTTGTTGCCAAAAACGTTTTAAATTTGTGGTCCCTCAAATTGTGGTAAAACAAACGTTGTGATCAGTTTGTTATTGCATGAAAATGGGCTCAAATTTCAAAACCTTTACCTTTACTCGAAGACTAATTTTCAGCCAAAATATTGTTTTTTACGAGAAGTATTAAGAAGAGTGTCTCAGATAAAATTCAATGAGTTCAATGACGATAAAGATGTCATATCTCCGAGTAAAGCTTTACCAAATTCTGTATTTATATTTGATGATGTCGTATGTGAAAATCAAATAAATATCCGTAATTATTTCTGTATGGGTAGACAAAAATCCCAAAACAGTTGTTACGCGATAATGCTAACTTTCTTATAATATTTAAACAAGATGATGTGAACTTAAAGCACATCTATGAAGAACATGTCAACTCCGATCTATCGTGGAATCAGTTCAAAGATATTTGTAAAACTGTTTGGAGTAACCCTTATAACTTTCTTCTTATTAACAAAGACTCATCATTAAATGATGGAAGGTACAGACAGAATTTTGATATTTTTTTTAAATTTGAATGACAGCAGATACATACGTATAAATGAATTCTATACAAAAAAAACTTTGCTGGTGTTATTCCTCTCTTAGTTGAACACAGTTGTGGTTACATAAGATGGAGCAAAATATTAAAATGGAATTAATGAAGTCTGTTGACTCCATAAAAAATAAAATAAAACAAATGAAAACTCAGGAACATACAATGAACTTGTCACTTGATAAAATGCTAAAACCGGTGACAGATCCTCTTAAAACTCTCGTTAATTCAAATAGTTCTATGGAAAAATTAAAAAATTAAGAAAATACAACTCTGACTACTTCTGAACAAATTGAATCGGATGAAAATAATGCTATCTCATCTACAAAGTTTAATGATTATTACGAACCAAAATTTAACTCTGCTAAATTGTCGGAACCAAATCCTAAAACAGGATGACTTTTAGAAATTTCATTAGAAGGTGAGGACATCCATGGTATTTATGATGGTGTTAATATACCGTTCGGAATAAGAAGTGAACACAAAAATTTACTTATGGGTAATTCAGTTGTATCATTTTCTAAAGTTGATAGTTTCAATAATGATAATATAGTTTTGATTAAAATCGGTGATAAATCTTATAATTTGACACCTGGCCTGAAAGAACTTTTACAAGGAAGAAAACCTGATTTAAAGTTAATATCGAACGAAGATAAACTGGTTTATAAGGATATGTTATATTATTCAAATGCGCATAAAAGAGATTTTAACCCTAAAGGTCAAATAAGAGGCGATAAAGGCATAAAATATCGTGAGATAATCAAACCATTATTTTCTGATACTTTAAATGATAAAAGTGAGATCAAACTTGGAGGTAACTCACCAAAACTAAAAAAATATAAAAACAACACTGATTTAGTATATTGGGATGATCCCAATGAATTGGTTGAGAGATTAAAATTATTAGTAGCTTCGAGAGATGCTGGCAATTCAAATCATGATAATGAAATTTTATCAATAATTGAAGAATTAAAAGAAGCTGACATCATTAAATAATAAATAGTGACAGTGACAAGATTTTGATTCAGTATTACAGACTTATTCATCATGAGCATTAGCAAAGCTTGTTACTGAATCAGCTTAAAAAACGTAACATTTGTACTTTTATGTAACGCACACAACCCGAAGAGATTATAAATAATAATAGTTACAAAAATATCAACATGAGCAAAGCAGACGTTGTAAATGAAATTCATAAAAACGCAAGAGTGAACTTTCCTCGAAGACGAGTTATTATGAGAGACATAGATGATCTATGGCAAGCAGATTTGATTGATATGCAATCTGTTGCCGCAGAAAATAAGAATTTTAGGTTTATTCTTGTCATTATCGATACATTTTCAAAATACGGGTGGACCTTTCCTCTTAAAACCAAATCCAAGGACAGTGTATGTGACACTTTTAAGATGTTGCTGGACAAAGGTCGTGTGCCTAAGAATCTACAAACTGATAATGGAACAGAATTTTATAATAATAAATTTAATAAACTCATGAAATGCTTTCGCATTAACCATTATTCAACCTTCTCAACAAAAAAAGCCGCAATAGTTGAACGATTCATCAGAACATTGAAGTCTAAGTTGTACAAAGAATTTAGTTTAAAAGGTAACTACAATTGGATAAATGACACTCTTAATGATGTAATTTATAAATACAACCATACTCATCATCGAACGATTGATGAAATTCCAGTAAATGTGGATAATATTAATAAAAAACGAATATTAGAAAAATATGAAAACACAGAAAAAGAAGTTGGTTTGAAAAGTAAGTTTAAGATTGGTGATTACGTGCGTATCAGTAAATACAAATGTTATCTGTATGGCACCACGTATTTTTAACCATCTACCACAAGCACTCAAAGATATAACTGTTACTAACTTATTTAAGAAAAAACTAAAAGAGTATTTAGCAGCCAAATGTTTCTATAGTATTGATGAGTTTCTAAGGGAGAAAACATAATAATTCTAATGTGGGGGCGAAGTTTTGTTTTGGTTTTCTTGACTATTGTTGTACTGGTATTTTGTTTAACTTTGAAATTTGAACTGACTGAAGACGATTACATTTTTCTGTTGACTATTGTAGTATTTTGTTTAATTTTCTTTAATTTTGGACATGTGAATTAATAAGAAGATAATATTATTTTTCTTCTACGAATCTATTTTAATTGATGTTTGATGAGCTTAATGTTGTACCTAAATTATATGTTTTAATTTACTGTAATGTTTCACAGATTAATTTCAGTTTCAGTTAGTAATAATCAATAGTTATAATAAATTAAATAACTGATCAAATGTTATTATAATACATATTTGTACGCCGTTAAGGTAAAACATGACTGTGGTCCTTTCTCCAATGTACTTAACATCTTGCATGCTTTGTGTGTGTATACTCATGTTTCGGACAAATAAATGATCTATTCTATTCTTCAAAGGAACATTTGAAAAGGGGTATACTCCAAACTGGTCGACAGAAATATTTAAAATTCGAAAAATACAGAATACAACTCCTGTAACCTATTTAATTGAAGATGCAATCAGAAGTCAACCTATTTTAGGAGCATTTTATATACAAGAGCTTCAAAAGACAAAATATCCTAATGTATATCTAGTTGAAAAAGTTCTTAGACGGAAAGGAAATAAGGTTTTAGTAAAATGGTTAGGATTGTCTTCTGCTGAAAATAGCTGGATTGATAAGTCAAATTTATTATAACAAAGAAAACAATTTGAACATTTCAAAAGTCATTGATGAAAGTCGTATTATATATTTATTAAGTGTCCAATATATGATTGATCAGTCTTACGATGTGTATTCGAGAGAGTAGTCTTCTTAATTGGCTTATAAATCATTTACCATTTGAATTACACTTACCCGGATATAAATATTGCGGTCCTGGTACAAATCTGATAAAAAGACTTACACGCGGAGAAAAAGGTGTGAATAAATTAGACGAATATTGTAAAGAGCACGATATTGCCTATCACAAGTCGAAAAGCTTAAAGGATCGAGATAAGGCAGATTTAGTTTTATTAAAAATGGCTAAAGAGCGAGCGGTTGCCTCTGATGCAAGTGTAGGGGAAAAGTTTGCAGCACATCTAGTAAGCAAAGCTATGTTAACAAAAGTTAAAACTGGAGCGGGCCTACAAAATCGTAACCGTGATGTTCAAAAAAAATAACGTCTGGCAATGGTTTTAAAAATAAATTAAAAAATGTTATTAATAAAACGAAAAGACACATACGGAAATTGAAACCAAAAGGCAAGAAAATGAATGAATTCATCTATAAAACTTCCTCGTGTTATTCCTGTACCAAAAACTGGTGGAGTGTTACCTTTGATTCCTATTTTTGCGGGACTATCAGCGGTAGGAGCTTTAGCAGGAGGTGCAGCTGGAATAGCTAAAACCATAAATGAATTCAAAATGGTAAAAAAGCGTTTTGATGAATTGAAACGACACAATGAAAAAATGGAAGCTCTTTGCATCGGAAAGGGATTACATCTTAAACCTCACAAAAATGGACTTGGAATTTTTGTATCGAAAGAAAAAAACTAAAATACCGGCTACCCAAACGAGCCTTAACTAACATTGACATTCTAAAGTATGGTAATAACATTCCTTATTTTCGAGGTGTCTTTATGAGAGATGAGCTCCCTAAAAAACGTTTCAAAAAAGAATGTGGAGTTATAAATTTAGATAATTCTAGAAATCCTGGTTCTCATTGGGTAGCCTATGTAAAATACAATGATTATGTAGAATATTTTGACAGTTACGGAAATCTTAAACCCCCAAAAGAATTTATAAAATACTTAGGTTCTAAAGTTCACTATAATTATGATAATATACAACGCGATCACCCTTTCAATTGTGGACATCTTTGTTTAAAGTTTTTAAATAATTTTTGGTCTGGTCAAGGAATAAAATAAACAGGATCGTCCAGAAGTGTTCAGTATGCAAGCATGTCTTTAACGGTTACCATCTCTGGAAATAAATCAGAACTTGATTCATACTTTCAACCACCTCTAAGTTTATCTGGTCAATACGAGTGCGGCTTGTTATATTTGTCATTATTAAACTCAATACCAGGAGGGCATATTAATAACAACCTTTTGCCCGTGATCAGAATCGAATGTGATCTAGTCCATGGTTCATACTCCAACGGATTACCAACCCATATTATTCACGAATTCATATCTAATACTGCTGCAGGTCATCAGTACATAGAAATACCGCAAAACGTTATTTACTTTCCAGTGAACAAAAATATAATACCATCAATATCTATTAAGATTGTTGATCAATTTGGTTACTGCATTAATTTCAAAGAAGCGCATATTCAACTACAACTTCATTTAAAAAAAACGACATGATATTATATTATAAAAACCCTGCAGTCACAGCCACTAAAGTGCAAAGACGTAAGAATAAAGTTAAGAAATTGACTAAAACAAATAAAGATTTCCTTAAAGCCCTAGGTTTTAAAGTATGAATATACTACAGATTACTGAATCACCACACTTCGATACTTCGATTGAAAGTTATGAAGTCCATTCTTACAATCCCTACAACAACAGCTTCAGAGAAAATGATGAAATCAGAATTCCCATACACCAGCAAGACATATACGTGCTACCGTCAGCCAGTTCAATTTACATCGAAGGTCAAGCAAAACTCTTCGGTAAAGATGGAAATCCGATTAAGAAAACTATTACGTTCAGTAATAACCCTGTTATGTTCTTGTTTCATGATATCAGATACGAAGTAAACGGTATTGAAATAGATCGTATTAAAAATTCTGGAATAACATCAACAATAAAATCATACGTGTCAATGAATGAAGGAGAAAATAAAGTTGCTGCCTTATGGGGTTGGAATATGGATGGATTTAAAAGTGATGGTCATTTTAGTGCTATTATACCTCTAAATAAAATTTTAGGGTTTGCAGAGGATTACAATAAAATTGTGATAAATAAAACATGAACTTATACTAAATAGAAGTAACTCTAACTTAAACAACATCATATTAACTGATGATGTTGCTCATTTTCAAATAGATGTACAAAGAATACAATGGCGTGTACCACACATAAAAGTGTCAGACCGCGAACGACTGACACTTCTAAAACATTTAGATAGAGATAAACCTATTCAGATGGCGTTTAGAAATTGGGATTTATACGAGTATCCATTACTTCCTAAAACTACTAAGCATTCTTGGTCAGTAAAGACTGCATCTCAATTAGAGAAACCACGATATGTAATTTTTTGCTTACAAACTAATAGAAAAAATAATAAAATTAAAGACAGTTCGTTGTTCGATCATTGTGGAGTAACAAATTTAACACTATTTTTGAATTCATAGTATTATCCATATGAGCCTTTAGGCTTAAAGTTTACCGAGAACAAATATAATATATTATACGATATGTATGTGAAATTTCGTCAGTCGTACTATAACTGTCCTGCGGACCCGTTACTTGATATAGCCGATTTCAAGGAAAAGGCTCACCTCTTTATCATAGACTGTTCAAGACAAAACGATAATTTAAAAACTGGTCCAGTAGATGTGCGGTTGGAAATTGAATGTTCTGCATCGATACCAGATAATAATAATAATAATAATACATTCAGAAGACAATAACGGAAAAAATTAGCAAATACGCAGAACTCAAAGATGAAGTAGCTAGAATATGGCGCCAAGAAAAAGTCTATGTGGTCCCTATAGTCCTCTCTACAACAGGCGTCATCCCGAATCACCTTCTCCATAGCCTTAAATTACTAAATCTAAAAGAAACCCTCTATATCACCCTTCAAAAAGCTGCAATTTTAAATACATGTCGAATCGTCAGAAAGTTCATGCAAATAGATGAAAACGAAATAGGTCCTCATCACAACACATCTGTAACATAAGCAGAACACACCACAAGCTGCATTTACTTGGCTTCGGTCCGTAAATGTTGCAAAAACCAGCCTAAGAGCTGAGAAGAGAAAACACTCAACAAAAATAATAATAAAAAGCTTTATTCGTTCCACACTATTAAATAACAATCAAAATTATTAATGTCATTATATCAAAATAAATTCATACTTAATATTATTATTTGATTACAATTATTGAATTAAATTTAAATCATGCATTAAAATAAATAAATTAATTAATTTCGATTAAGATAAAAATAATTATGGTTAAAATAGCATAAAATTAGTGTGTTCCACTTATCTCTGTCTGTCGCTGTGACTAGCCAGTCTCGCCCAGCGTTCACAATAATTTCGTCCTGCCATCGTGCGCACGGCCGTCCTCTGAGTCTGGTACCTCTTGGGCCTTCCCATTTAGTTGTCCTGATTGTCCAACGATCATCAGAATACCTTGCATCGTGGCCTGCCCACCTCCATTTCAGGCTTTGAGAAAAAGTGAGAGCATCTGTGGCTTTCGTTCTGTTGCGAATGTCTGTGTTCCTTACTCTATCACTTAGTTTGATGCTTAAGCAGCTTCTCTCCATAGATCTCTGTGTGGTTTGGATTTTGTTTCTCGCCTTGTTATCATATATCCAAGTCTGGCAGCCATAAGTGAGACATGGCAAAATAGCAGAGTCTAATACTGTCTTTTTCATTTTGATCGGAAGTTGTGATTTGAATATCTCTTTATGAGCCCAGTATTTTTTCCAGGTAATAGCTATCCTTCGGTCTATTTCTTCGAAATTCCGGTTTTTTCTGAAGGAGATTTGCTTGCCCAGATATATCGTCGTGTTAATGGGAAAACCGACTAAGTGTCGATTTTTACAAAACTGAGATAAAAATACAGTTATTGTTAAAAAAACGTGTTCTCTCTAATGGTAAAACCCACTTTGCAATGTAATGTTTTTCCCACTCACTAACTTTTTAACTATAGTTAAAAAGTTAGTGAGTGGGAAAAACTACTAAAACAGCACTTTTCATACAAATTGTGACTAAAAAGCAATTATGACGACTTAATTCTCGTTTTTTTTTAATATCTCCGAATAAAAGGTATTATCCTAATATATCTCTTTTTCATGCTGAACGTTTCTTTGGTACCCATTTTGTTGATCTACACGCAAAATATACTACCAGGAGTTAATTGTTTTTGACTTTAGTGAATTTATAAGCAGAACCAAAATATAGAATTAATTCATACGTAACCTAAATAGTACTTTTTACTCGACGATAATTTAGAAAATGCTCTCAACATAATAGAATGGCAATTCACATTAACGTGTTTTAGCAGTTTTTACTGTTAGAATTGACTATTTTCACGTTCGAAATAATCTACAGGGAAAACCAACTATCTAAACTTATTGTGTTTTTGCACTGATTCATTCGACGCGTACGCACACTTAGTTGAATACAACTGCGCTTGCAAGCACGTGCTCCGAGTTATTTATTTGTTTTTTTAAAGTGAAAAATCGTAAAACTGTTACTTTTCGAGTTAATAATAATCATGAGTTCTTTGGAGGGAGAATTACTTTCTGAACCGCCTGACCAAAGTAAGTACAATAAAAATTACACAAAAATAATAATTTGGTAAATAGGTAGTAATTTTGTGGTTATAATAACGGGGATCAGGTTAAAAAAGTTTTTTTTCGATAGATACCGTGTTATTCAGATACGCAGTGATCTTTTTCATCTTAACGTAATAATGTATGGTTCTTTTTTTATAATTGATTAGTGTTGGTTGTAACTGCCCGGCTAACATGTCCAGTTCAGTGTTCTGTTTTGTATGAATATTTAAATAATTATGTTATTCGTTTCCGTTAGCTCGCAGGTGTTAGAATGATGAAAGTTTTGACATTAATAATGATAATAATAATAATAATATACTTTATTGATACAAGTCCTTACAATATGTTTAATATCTAGCTATAGTTCACAATGCTCAAAGGCGCACAAAAGTTGAAACCCTGACTCCTAAACTAGGAACACCTGTGACTTAGGTGTCAGTGTTCTACTACCACTTGGACACTATAAACCCTTATGGAAATTAAGAGCTATTAAGCTGATATTATACAAAAGAATATGCTTAATTATTATTATGTAGTGATTTTACGAAAATGTTAGAAATACAAAATAAAAAGTAGAAATTAAATTAAAACTAAAAGAAAGATTTAAATTAAATTAAAAAGTACATTACCCTAACTCTTCCCGTTTTGGTGTCGTACGAGGCGACAAAGGGAATAAAACAGATATCAGAGACCTGTTAGCGGCGTTCTCTGAACAATAACGATCGCCTACCCGGCTGCCTGGCGTGGTGACTATAGGCTTTCCTCCCATTGTTGGGAAAGGCCTATGTCCAGCAGTGGAGTGTCACAGGCTGTAGTAGTATGATAATAGACTCAAAATAGGTGTAAATGACGCCAGTTTTACTTTACCTATTTTCTATCATTAATTTTTCTCATTTAAGATTATTCTGATAAAAGGCAAGAAGCTAATGATGCCGAGGAAGATGATTTAATATCTCAAGCATATGATGAATTTCTGAACCAATCTGTAACAAACAGCAGTGTTAGACCGACTGAAGGACATGAAAAGGGTATGTACAGTTATCTTGACTACTTTAAAGATAGATTTTGTGGGATGATAAAGTTGATGATTAACAATATTAATTATTTGCAGGCACAGTTTGTTCAGAACAACATTTTGACGACCGGATGGCGGATGGATTGGAAAAAAATTTGGAAATTATTCATGCAGAAGTTTCTATGACACCAAGTTTGAGGAACGACGGCAACATAGATTATTGTAACGATTTAATTTCTCTAGAGGATTTAATAGGTCCTATCGCTTTATTCACACAAAGTTCTAGGGACGCAACCGTTGCTTCAGAAGAAATGTTGAACCCTATTGCTTTAGTCGAACTGATGCATCCTGTAGCACACAATGAATCTAGTGACGGTCAACTATCAATACAAGCTGAGGATAACCGTGACAATGATCTTAGTGATGCATCAGTGATATCAACTATCATTATTATGGATATCTTCGATCGCGCTACTACAATTGTCAAAAATCGAGCAGAAACTCAAAGTTATGTAAAAACATTACTAACAGAGATGTTTGACCGTGTGTGGAAAACGTTAAAACCACGCAGTCGTTGGCGTGTTCCAGATCCTAGTTCATGGAAAATTAATATAGCCAAAAAGAGGCGAGCTGACGGTTTACCTTACGTAGTTAAAAAAAAGTGTAGAGATCCAAAACTACCTAAACCGGTTGATTGTACAAAATGCCAGTATAAATGTACTTCCTACATAACTGAAGATGATCGACTGATGCTTTGTCGAGAATACTGGCAGTTGGATTTTACATCGAAGAAAAACTTTTTGTTAAAATTTATTGAAGTACAACCAATAAACACTATGAAACTCAACAGAAAGCGCACAACTCTCAGGTCTAACACGAAAAAATATTTCTTTATAATTAACGGAGAAAGAAGGCAAATCTGTCAAAATTTCTTTAGAAAAACCCTCTGCATTTCGACATCCGTTATCACAGAAGCCGTAATTAATCGGAATCATTTGGGACTTTACTCACTAAAAGAAGATCCGCGTGGACGTAAGGCACCTCCTAACAAAATACCAAATGAAAAATTACAGGAAGTGCGAAATCATATCAATTCATTTCCCAAAATGGAAAGTCATTACGTTCGGAAAACTATTCGACGTGAGTACTTGGAGTCTAACCTGTCCTTGGCAAAAATGTACAAGCTTTACGTTGATGATTGTAAGAGAAGACAAACTGATCCAGTTTCAGAGCCCATTTATCGCAAAGTGATTGGTACAGAATTTAATTTAGGTTTTTTTCTTCCTAAAAAAGACCAGTGCCTTATTTGTACGAAATATAAACGCACGAACGCCGAAGGTAAGCCTGGCTTACAGAAGGAATATGAAGAGCACATCGCCAGAAAAGAAGCTTGCAATGAGGAAAAAAGAAAAGACAAGGAAAGAGCTAACAAGGAAAATAAATTCATTTCAGCTACATTTGATCTACAAGCCATTTTACAAATACCTTGTGGCGAAGTGGGTCTTTTATACTATTCTAGAAAACTAACAATTTATAATTTATGTATCTACGAAAATGCTTTGCCTAACGAAGCCTATTGTTTTCCGTGAACCGAGCTAAACGGAAAGAAAGGTAGTTCAGAAATTGGGTCGATTTTGTTACTGTACTTGTCTGAGTATGTACCTCCCAATGTTGAAGAGGTGGCTTTTTTTTCGGACACCTGCGGAGGGCAGAACCGAAATCAGTATGTCGCTTCGTTACTATTTGGGGCTGTCCAAAAGATTGATCACATCAAAGTCATCGAGCACAAGTTTCTAGAGAGTGGGCACTCATATATGGAAGTGGACTCAATGCACAGCAGCATTGAGTCCGCCAAGAAACATACATCAGTATATTCTATGACGGAATGGGTTAACATTTTTCGTCGGGCAAGATCTTTAAAGAAAACAAAGAACAAGATCCAAAAGCCATACAATGTGCGAGAATTGAAATTCAGTGAGTTTAAAGAGTTAAAAGAATTAGCAGCGAGTGTGATGGGAAAGAAAATATCAAAGAATGCAGAAGGAAACCGTGTATTTTGGCTAAAAATAAAAAGGATGAAATATGTCAAAGGTGAAATGAAATTATATTATAACTATGACATGTCGGAGAACTTTTTCTTTATAGATCTCACACCTACAAATTCCAATCAAGTCATCTTTGATTTAGATCCATCAGTACATCACTACTCGACCCGAAAAAGGAAAAAACGTGCTGACGATGCAGTTATTCAAAACGTCAGAATAATTGAACCTGAACTTCCTGCCGAGTTGACACAACTATACCTCAAGCGTTTGCCAATTAGTAAAGCCAAAAAAGCGGATTTGCTAAAACTATGTTCCAAAGGAGTAATACCAGAAGAGTACCATGACTGGTATGAGAAAATCGAGACCGAAGATAGTATCGTCGATCGATTACCAGATCAGACCAGACCAGACCACCACCACTGACCAGACACACAACACAGACAGACACACACAGACTGACTGACTGACCAGAGTATCTGATAAAGACACCTCGGATGAAGAGTAAGGATACCTAATGAAGGATAATAATTATAAATTTCGCGCATCTAAGAACGATGAATAAGTTTGTTTTGTTCTCTTTCCTTTTATTTTAATTTAAGTCTGTATACTGTTAATTGTACGTTTTCGCGAATGCTGTTATACAATTAACGGAACACAACTTTTTAAAACAATAAATTACACGTTTATAGACTTTTTAGTTTTATTTCTTAATAGTTTAATAACTAAATTAATAAAGTAACACATTGCACTGACAGAAAACACACTAATAGTCATTCATTAATTATTAAAGAGTCAAGGAAATAGTAAAACCGACGTTTTTGCTCAGTAATTAGTAATTAGTAAAACTATAACTTAATAATATTATTATTAATAGACGGGTAAAACCAATTAACATTTCCGTTTTTTACAATTTATTCGATTTATAGCCGGTCTTACAGATTGAACTCAATATGAACCATAAATAATTATTATATGGCAATATAAACAATAGATAACACTTTGAAAGTAGCCTTATTTAATGAAATATTCATGTTTTAAGGTTATACATGTAAAACCAACTAACAGGGGGGGTTAGACGACATTTTTTCCGTTTTCTGATGTTATTATAAACTTGCAGAACGCAATATTAAGTGATTTGAAATGGGAAATAATTGTTCTAAATATAATTTCAGACGCCACTTACATTACAATTTATTTCCTCTGAGATTTTCTTTATCAAACTTTCAAAATGTTATATGTCGTTTTGATCATTTTGGCATTTAGTCGGTTTTCCCACTAACACGACGATATGTACTCCTGTACGTATTCAAGCGGCATTTTATTAACCAAGATAGGCGTCATCTCGTTGTTGGTCATGACTTTTGTTTTATTAAGGTTCATCTCTAAACCCACATGTTCGCTAGCTGCTTGTAATTCGTTGACCATAATATGGAGTTCCAAAGGATTTTCCGATAGTACGACAATGTCATCCGCGAAGCGTAAATGGCTTAGATGTTTTCCATTTACGTTAATGCCCCTCTTTGACCATGGAAGATCCGCCATTATATTCTGTAGTACCGCTATGAACAGTTTAGGTGAAATAGGGTCACCTTGTCTGACACCTCTGTTAATATTGATTGAAGCCCCGATTCTATCTAGCCTGACTCGACTTGTACTGTTTGATAGATATTTTTAATAATATTCATATATTTATAATTCACAGATTGTTTATTTAGTGCCTCCCATATACGATTACGCGAGATAGAGTCGAATGCTTTTTTATAGTCGATGAAAGCTATGTAGAGCGGCTTTTTGTATTCCAGATATTTCTCGATGACTTGATCTATAACATGGATATGGTCTGTAGTGCTGAATCCCTTTCTAAAACCTGCCTGCTCCATTGGTTGGAATGTTTCTAGTTGCGATGATATTCTGTCGAGTAGGCACGATGAAAATAACTTATAAAAGCAGGACATGAGGCTTATCGGGCGCTAATTACCTATGTCTGCTGGGTCGCCTTTTTTGTACAGTAAAATTATTTCTGATTCTGACCACTTCTGAGGCACTATTTCTTCATCTAGGATCTTGTTGAATAACAATGCAAGAGGGGTTACCAGAAGGGCTCTGGCATGCTTAATACATTCATTCGAAATGCCGTCTGGTCCCGGACTTTTTTCTGATTTTAATTTTAGTATTTGTTTAAGGATTTCATGCTCGCAAAATATTTGTACTGTTGACATATTCATCGGTTGGTTTGATGTCTCAATGTTTTGTATTGAGTTTGGTTGACTATATAAGCTTGCGTAGAAACTCGTTGCTATACTTATAATTTCACTACGTGATTTACTATTTGTTTTACTTGAACCTTGTTGAAGAGATGGAATCCACGTTTTTGTTCTATCTAGCTCTTTGAATGCTTTTTTGGCTGATAATACAACTGGATATTGTTTAATAATTAACGATCGGCTTGTGGAATATAAACCTTTGAGTAACATAGTTCGAAAATTGTCATGACTGCTATCGTAGATGTTCAAGGTTTTAAAACAGAAGCAAATGAATTTGTGACTGTCCCTAAATTACCCTAGGCTGATAAAATTTTCGTTTTTCCTAATTGTGTTAATAATACTGTTAGGTCGGTTCCCCCTTTGGGGGAAAGGCCGCACCCCGCCCCGTACGGCCCTGTAGAGCTCGTCTCCAGACTGGACACTCTCCCACCGATATAAGAAATGAATTCCCAAATATAGAGAAGTCCGTTGCCTTGACCGTTAACGGACAGGAAAGGATTGAATGACATTGTAAATGAGACTTAGGAATTCATATTTATGAAATTATATTGAATGTGGTTTTAGAGAGTTAATAAATAATATAGGGATGCAAAGTATGTTATTATATAAATCTGTGAATAACCCTTACTTTAGCGTAACAGGTATTTGGTCAGTCATTACTCGAACGCTACCTCACATCTGCACTCGAAGCACTCAGAGCAACACTTCCATAAAGTGACGCAAGCGGCTTTTCAGCGGCATTACGTCGGCATCATGCTCTTTTGGAGACATGGTCCCTAGCAGTTCTTTCGAACTGATAATCGTGACGAAGCGGCTTTCCCTGCGGCAACCGTGCGACCGTCCTTGTCTAGCAACGGAGCGGCTAGTTCCAGCGGCATTGCGTCGGCATCATGCTCATAAGGAGACATGGTCCCTATCAGTCCTTGGACTGGATATGAGATAAATGTGGTCACCCAAACCCCTGGAAGTTCACTCTTTGCACAACAAGCACGTCTGCAAGACACGTCTTCATGTCAGTCTGACCGAATTATTGGTCTTAGATAAAGAATACAACATTCAAGAATTACTAGTTATAATAGAGTTGAGAATCGATACTCAAGTATCATTAAGTAATAGAGTTGTGAATCAACTCTCTTGAAGGTCTATAGACAGCCCAAAGCGCCCGCCCTTCACCACTTCCTAGTGTTTGAGCTGGAGAGAAGAAGTGGCGCAACAAACTCCCCAGCAACACGTCTCTGTCTGTTTAGTTAGTTACAATACCAGCCTCGGGTAATTATTATAATGAAAGACTCACCCAGTCGCACCAACAAACACACACACATACTACTTTAAATACTACATTATTCTAATCTGGGCTTCAACCCAACTATGTTTAACTTATTATTAAACTTAATAAATAATACTAGCTATTTTACGACAGCCCACTTGGACATGGCCTCTTGGTATTCACCAAGTCTTATAAATTCACTAGCCTAGGATATTACGTCCGTAGCCTAACGTGGTCTCAAACCAAGTGCCCTCTCCGTCTTTCCATCTCCGTCCCTTCAATCCCTAAAAAATACCACGTTCACCCAAGCTTCTCACAGTTTCGTAGAATAGCTTTATGACCGTTTTTGTACAATTTCTCAATTGTTTCAAGAGTCCGTTTGGATATTGCCATTTATGATTAGCAGATGTGGGACTAACATTGTGAGTTGAGATTAGAAATCGGATATTTTACTAGTTTCTTTAGAATTCCTTAAATTATTGCCTTCGACCTTTTTGCGGTACTTGTCCGTAGCTTGTTTCCCATTAAATAGAGAATTTATGTGTTTCTAAGTGGCCCAGGAACTTGTGCTAGTTTGAATTTAAATATAATATTTTGATATTAAATAGGAATAGGTGACAGACAGTCACATTCCCCCCTCTGAAAATCAGACGCGTGACGCAGTACAGCGGATGAGCTTTCACAATAGGATGAACTGTACTTTTATTGAAAGTATAATAGAATATTCAGGTGCGCCATGTTTACCTAATCAAATAACTATAAGTATTCCAGTTGGAATATCGATTCAATAAGATCCCAATCAGATGCAATGTCTGCTTTAATATAGTACTGTTTTGCAGAAACATCTTCAATCGATACTAAAATTTCTCCATTACATTCGAACTTACGTCACATTATTCAAATTACACTATGGCGATTTAAGTAAGTTCAGAAAACCTGTGCATGCTTATAATGTAGTTTTACATACCAGGGTCTCTTTTTAAGAGTATTTGTGCTAGCGTGGCACGCTACCTACAGTGCTACCTCGTTCTACACTCAGCGAACTGCAGTCGCCACTGGACAGAAGCCTCTCCTATGCACCTCAATGCTGAGTCAGCTTAGTCAGCTGCCTGCAGTTGTAACCAGGAGTAACTGAAATAGTCCGCACATAAACATATTAGATTGTATTCCAATTGGTCGCCCCCCTCTGATTGTGAGAGTTAGAGCAGTTTTGAAATCCAACTAGAGTAGGGAAGTTATGTCAGAAAATGTAGACATCCTAGTTTGTGTTCCAATTGGACGCCCCCCTCTGATTGTAAGAGGTTAGAGCAGTATTGAAATCCAACAAGAGTTGGGAAGTTATGTTCGAAAATGTAGACATCCTAGTTTGTCCAAATAATTGTTGGCTTATTAGCACACAATTCTGTTAATCTTCAGATTATAAACATGTTTACAAGAACATATTCTGGTATATTTGTACTCATAACTATAGCGCCCTAGCTGAAATTATTAAGTGAAATAGCAAAATCATACCGCGTTGATCCTAATGTGCAAACAGAATTGAAACTTAGCTTCGTAACAGGAGCCACGCTACTGCTGCTGCTGTTGCAGTCAGCCGATTTTGATGAAACTTTAAACCAAGCGCTCTCATAAACCAAAGGTTTAGACATAGCGTAGTCGCGGCCAAGTGAAGACTTAAATATCCTGGAATTTGAAATAAGGCCACACGAGTATCTATTCAATTATATAACATACGCCGTCGACTGGGTAGTCGGAAAGATTTGTTTACTACTTATGATTATAGTTAGTATTCCTGATACAATTGTTACGAACTGCGAACCTTCATGTTTCGGAGGTCTTAATTTCTAATAATATTATTATGTTTACCCATAATACCTAAGGGTGTCTTTCCCTAAGCTCACTCCTCACACACTTGTATACTTCAAACGCACAAACACATTTCATATCCACCAATTGTACAACAGAAAAGGTACTCTTACAGGGAGTCGAACCCATTATAATATTACGCATTTACATGCGTACACGAGAACCCAAACAAAATCATACCATAACTACTTAAAATTACGTCCGTGCATGTGGAATCGAACCCACTGTTAGTAACATAGGAACCAAAGCCCTGCAATAACTATTCATGCGGGAATTGAACCCACAAGCCGTGACACAGGAATCCAAGCACTTATTAACCAAAACATCATGCAGGAATCGAACCCAAAATTCAAGACGATGGAATCTAAGCACATCAAGTGACAAATCATGCGGGAATTGAACCCACTACAAGTAGTTGAAATTTCAACCACCGTTATTAAACCGTAACTTAACTAAACATAAGTTTTTGTAGCCGTTGTAACTCTTGCCGTCTCTGTTAATTGATAGAACCCTATAATTACGTTGTGTTATTTTTGTAGTAACCCATAAGCTGTTCTTTCTCGTTGCACTGAAGTGAATCAGTACATTTAATGACGAGAATCCTGGTCACGGCACCACATGTGACTGTCCCTAAATTACCCTAGGCTGATAAAATTTTCGTTTTTCCTAATTGTGTTAATAATACTGTTAGGTCGGTTCCCCCTTTGGGGGAAAGGCCGCACCCCGCCCCGTACGGCCCTGTAGAGCTCGTCTCCAGACTGGACACTCTCCCACCGATATAAGAAATGAATTCCCAAATATAGAGAAGTCCGTTGCCTTGACCGTTAACGGACAGGAAAGGATTGAATGACATTGTAAATGAGACTTAGGAATTCATATTTATGAAATTATATTGAATGTGGTTTTAGAGAGTTAATAAATAATATAGGGATGCAAAGTATGTTATTATATAAATCTGTGAATAACCCTTACTTTAGCGTAACAGGTATTTGGTCAGTCATTACTCGAACGCTACCTCACATCTGCACTCGAAGCACTCAGAGCAACACTTCCATAAAGTGACGCAAGCGGCTTTTCAGCGGCATTACGTCGGCATCATGCTCTTTTGGAGACATGGTCCCTAGCAGTTCTTTCGAACTGATAATCGTGACGAAGCGGCTTTCCCTGCGGCAACCGTGCGACCGTCCTTGTCTAGCAACGGAGCGGCTAGTTCCAGCGGCATTGCGTCGGCATCATGCTCATAAGGAGACATGGTCCCTATCAGTCCTTGGACTGGATATGAGATAAATGTGGTCACCCAAACCCCTGGAAGTTCACTCTTTGCACAACAAGCACGTCTGCAAGACACGTCTTCATGTCAGTCTGACCGAATTATTGGTCTTAGATAAAGAATACAACATTCAAGAATTACTAGTTATAATAGAGTTGAGAATCGATACTCAAGTATCATTAAGTAATAGAGTTGTGAATCAACTCTCTTGAAGGTCTATAGACAGCCCAAAGCGCCCGCCCTTCACCACTTCCTAGTGTTTGAGCTGGAGAGAAGAAGTGGCGCAACAAACTCCCCAGCAACACGTCTCTGTCTGTTTAGTTAGTTACAATACCAGCCTCGGGTAATTATTATAATGAAAGACTCACCCAGTCGCACCAACAAACACACACACATACTACTTTAAATACTACATTATTCTAATCTGGGCTTCAACCCAACTATGTTTAACTTATTATTAAACTTAATAAATAATACTAGCTATTTTACGACAGCCCACTTGGACATGGCCTCTTGGTATTCACCAAGTCTTATAAATTCACTAGCCTAGGATATTACGTCCGTAGCCTAACGTGGTCTCAAACCAAGTGCCCTCTCCGTCTTTCCATCTCCGTCCCTTCAATCCCTAAAAAATACCACGTTCACCCAAGCTTCTCACAGTTTCGTAGAATAGCTTTATGACCGTTTTTGTACAATTTCTCAATTGTTTCAAGAGTCCGTTTGGATATTGCCATTTATGATTAGCAGATGTGGGACTAACATTGTGAGTTGAGATTAGAAATCGGATATTTTACTAGTTTCTTTAGAATTCCTTAAATTATTGCCTTCGACCTTTTTGCGGTACTTGTCCGTAGCTTGTTTCCCATTAAATAGAGAATTTATGTGTTTCTAAGTGGCCCAGGAACTTGTGCTAGTTTGAATTTAAATATAATATTTTGATATTAAATAGGAATAGGTGACAGACAGTCACAAATTCATAGTAAAAGAAATTGCAATATTGTGTGATAATAAAATACAGGTGTTTTTGATTAACCCCCGCCCCTCTGACCGCGAAAGCGTATAGACGTGTGCACCCATAGAAGTTTTAATTCAAAAATCCAATTATTTTGGCGATAAATTCAATTATTAAATTCAGCAAAGTACCAGGCGCGCATAAAGCACAGTGACAAACGCGCAGTGGTTGTGTGAAAAGGACAACAACAGCAGTGACGGAACGTTTTGGCTAAGCTACGCCGCCGAGCTCGTCGAGTCATACGCAGCGTCATCGTTTTCGGGCTTGCCGCAAGTATCATAAGCGGAGCGTTTAACGGGCAACCGTCGTTTAAATATAATCCTTTTGAGGTGAATATTCTCAATATTTTTATAATATCTATATTTTTTTCTGCTGGGCTATAAAATGTCGGTCAGTAGAACACCACCAAAAAGTGCTAGTAAAACGACCACCCCAGTACATTATGGGTCCGACTCAGCACTACATAATTTGACAACCCAAGAAAATCCAGATTTTAACATAACTAGAAGGTTCAAACGGAGGCTTGACGACCCATCAGATTGTTCTAGTATTACGTTGTCCGAACTAAAGAATATGTTTGAAGACTTGCAAAACAAACAGGAAGCCAAATTTGATACGCTAAAATCTACAATGGATTCAATAGTCAAGCAAAATGAGGAGATCAAAACCTCAATGAACATGTTATCCGATAAATACGATGATATTTTGTCAGACATGAAGCAACTCCAGCGAGAAAATAGTAACAATAAAAATTACATAAAGACACTAGAGACACAATTGGAACAAATAGAAAAGAAATCACGTGCGTGCTCAGTCGAGTTGCGTAACATACCCAAACTAGAATCAGAAACAAAAAAGTGCCTAATCGAATTAACAAAAAATATTGGCGCAACCATCAATACACCCATAAATGATTCCGATATCCGCGATGTGTACCGTATGAAAATAAAAGATAAGACAAATGGCCCCATAATAGTCGACTTTAACTCAACTTGTACCAAAGAAAATCTAATAAAATCGACTATAGTATACAATAAGGATAAGCCCGCCGATCAACGGCTGAATACGACTTCTCTAAAAATGAATGGGCCTGCTGTACCAATTTATATTGCCGAATCACTAACTAAGAAAGCTAAACGGCTTCATTACTTGGCCAGAGTATTTGCAAAAGAAAACAACTATGACAGCTGCTGGACTTCCTATGGAAAAGTATACCTCAGACGAAACAAAACTGATCAACGAGTATGCATTGATAGTGAAGAATCTCTGGAAAATCTCAAAAGTCGTTTCTGACTAGTTAAGTTTTGTTTTATTATATTTTTTTCTTATTTTGCATTTCAAAAGAATAACTTTTGTAACTGTCCTCTTTTTAAATTATCTAACCTTAAGAACTACATCAATATGTTCATTGCTACGCCTCGCACACTAAACAAATTCACTCGCACACCATTCCTCTCACTACTCTACAAATAAAATTACATCCACGCAAATGATATAAACATACACACTATTAATATAAAATATATACCTCGCTATTCGTTAAGCCTACAGATAGGTTTTACCAATTTACTAATTATCACAAACATAAAAAGTAACCATGTCCACATCTTTTTGTTTACACTTGCATTTCCTCGCTTATTAAATCCTACTGATAAATATAAGTTTTACAATTCAACGAGTTAAATCAAATACAAAACGAAATTGATTCTTTTAATATAGCTGAATCGGCTTTCTGTGATGTGGAGGATTGCCAGACAATGATTCCAGACTCAAACAAAGTTTTTAAATTGCTACAACAGAATATTAGGAGTATAAAACGTAACATGGTCGGATTGCTTCCGTTAATCGTCCGGAGTGGCGTTAGTTGGGATTACATCGTATTGACTGAATGTTGGTTGCCATCCAATCCAAATATACCAAGCTTAAATGGTTATAATCACTTTGCTACCACTAATCACATTACGCAAAACGAGGGGGTTGTGGTGTACTGTCGAAGCGAGTTACTGATATCGATTGAAGAACCACAATTATTAGAGGCAAATTGCCTAGCCATAAAACCTGACAACAATACAGTGGCGTTGGCCATTTATCGGCCTCCTGGATACAAAAATGTAGTACCTAATAAAGATCCAGATTCATCCACATATTTGAACATGTTAGCATTCCATGGGATTCTATCGGCACATACACTCCCAACCCACAGTAAAACCTGCCTTGATCATGTGATGCTGAAAACAAAATTATCAGCTCGGAGTCTTATACTCCATTCATCAGTCACAGATCACAATAGTGTTGCTCTCTGCATTAAAACTAGACACAGACATAAACCGCTAATGCTAATAAAACGAATAAACAACTCAAGCTTATCTAAAGATTTAACAGCTGTGGATTTTAGTCATTTATACAAGATTACGGATGCTAACGAGGCTACTAACTTTCTAATTAATACACTTCAAACAGTTATTACTCGTAATACTCAAGAAATTAAAACCTCATCACGGAAAAGACTTCTAAAGCCATGGATAACATCCGGCATACTAAAATGTTTAAAAAACCGAGATAATTTACACAAAAAATTTAAAAAGGATCCTAATAACGATACACTACAAATTACTTATAAGAGATATAGAAATTTTTGCTCCTCCCTATTAAAAAAACTGAAAGAAGAATACGAAAAACTACAGCTTCAAAGTGCAAATAAAGACAATAAGAAGTTGTGGAAAGCCATAAAAGAAATTACATATACCGTAAAATCAAAAGATACCCCATCTGAATTAATAAACACAAAAAACCCATTAAAATCTATAAACAGTGTCAACAAATACTTTGCAACTGTAGGTAAAGCATTAGCTGAAAAAATATTAAACACAAATATTCAAGGACAACCAAAAATCATAAAATCACGCCTTAATTCATTCGCTTTTCTACCTTCTGATGAAAATGAGATTGGAGCATTGATAACTAATTTAAAAAGCGACAGCGCAGTCGGGCTGGATATGATTTCCGCAGGAGTCATAAAAGAAAATAAAGAGATATTAATAAAACCTATAACCTACATCTGTAATTTATCGGTTTCGACTGGAGTGTTCCCTACAGCACTTAAACAATCAAGAATTTTCCCGATTCACAAGAGCGGGGATAGAGACTGTGTTGAAAACTATAGACCAATTTCTATTCTCCCAAACTTATCAAAAATCCTAGAGCGCGTAATGAATAAGAGGCTAGTTAATTATCTTGAAAATAACAAACTATTATCTCCAGCACAGTTTGGTTTTAGATCTAAAAAGTCAACATCTGATGCAGTTCATGAATTAATAAATTATATAGTAACTAATCTTGACAATAAAACAAAAACGATTGCAGTATTCTTAGATCTCGCCAAAGCATTCGACACCGTCTCTATCCCAATCTTACTAAAAAAACTTGAATGTCTGGGAATTCGGGACCTTCAGTTGAAATTGTTCGAAAGTTACCTGACAGAAAGAACTCAGTGTGTCAAAATAGAAGACTATAAAAGTGACGATGTATCTGTTCAGTACGGAGTGCCGCAGGGAAGTATTTTGGGCCCGACTCTGTTTCTCGCCTATATCAATGATCTGTGCCAACTAGACCTTCCCAAAGCCAAAATTGTAACTTTCGCTGATGACACAGTACTACTCTTCAGCGGGGAAACCTGGCGCGAAGTTTTCTCAAACGCACAAAAGGGCTTTAATGCGGTAACGAAGTGGTTGAGTGACAACGTACTCACCCTTAATGTGGGTAAGACAAAATACATTCCGTTCTCTTTGAGAAATGCAGAAATTGACATTGCCCAACATAAAATAATATCACATAAATGTGCCAATTACAATGATTCCAGCTGTTCGTGTTCTTGCATTGAAAGGACAGATAAAATTAAGTATTTGGGTATTGTAATTGACAAAAGATTAAGCTTCCAGGAACACATTGACCAGTTAGCAGCAAGAACACGAAAATTAATGTATATTTTTAAAAACTTGCGACATGTGGCTAAAAAGGATTTAATAAGAACAGTTTACCTCGCTCTTGGTCAGTCACAACTTAGTTACTGCATTTCTGTCTGGGGTGGAGCAGCAAAAACCACTATGCTAAAAATTGAAAGAGCTCAGAGAGCTGTTTTAAAAGTAAGTCTCTCCCTACCGTTTTACCACCCCACTATTGAGGTATATAAGCAAAGTAAGGTCCTGACGGTTCGTCAACTGTATATTCTGCATACTGTGACCAAACAACATTCCCTATTGTCATATGAACCCAAGCTGATTGAAAAAAGGCGTAGAAAAGACATAGTCTGTACTAAACCATTATTTAAAACTAGCTTTGCACATCGTTTCTTCTACTACCAAGGATGTAATCTGTACAATAAAATTAACAGGTGCTTGTCAATTTACCCTCATCTAAAAAGCAAATGTAAGGCGGCAGTTAGAGACTGGTTGCTAAATAAAGACTATAGTTCCACGGAAGACTTACTTCACTGAAACAGACTAACAGAATTAGAAATCTTGGTATATACTTAAGCACACACACACACACACACACTCACATGCACAAACACACACACACACTCACAAACACACACACAAGCACTAATCCAACACAAACCCTCACACTACGCATATTATTATACACTCCGCACACCTACCACACATACCACCGCGCTAAGAGGTGTTTTAGCGTTTAGATACTAAATTAATATCTTGTCTCTCTTAAATTCTTTTATACGTGTCTCTATTTAAGTTCTTTGTTATGTTACACCTGATTCCGTGGGGTGAGGACCTGGTGATCTGTAATACAGGTTTATACCTATAATAGACACCAGCTCCGCACATACACTTGACTGAAATTGATTTTACATATTATGTTCAAAATTTCTTAGCGTATAAAGTCTTGTTTTGTGGGAGAAATAAAGATATATATTATATTATTATATTATTATTAAACCACCTTTTCCATATCACGAATTGACAAAACAAGAAAGGAAGCAAGTAAATTGGATTGAACGTTACAGAAAGATATATTGGAGTGAAGGAGTTGTGTCCTATTCAGATTATCAAAAATTAATCACAGATATTGTGAGAGATAAATATGTCTACGTCAAAGGTTTAGAAAAAGTATCGTGGCTACAATACCCAACCAACAATTTTGCCCTATAACAAATCCTTATACCTCAAAAAAGCTGGGTAAGCGATGTATAAAGGTTTTAGCGGTGACCGAAGGTTGTATAATAGCGTTTGACAATACAGTTTAGCTCTATAAGTTTATACAGCAAGAAGGACCTATTATCCAGTGATGTAAAGGCTTACATCGCCACCTTATATAGCTGTTATAGACAGATGTTAAAGCAACCTCCAATGTGACCAGTATACAACGATAGAACTCTATACTAGTGTTTACTGTCGCCATAATGTGGCTGTTTTACGCTATAAAGGTTCTGAATGTACTTTAATAGGTCTTTCGTTATAGTAGAGATAAAAACTCTACAATAGGGCGATATTGTGATATTGTGGTTTTGTAGAACGCCGTTACAGCATATGGCACTATAGTGAGCACAAAAACTCTACAAAAGAGCTATTTCGTGATACAGACGAGTTTCAAATTACCATTATGTAGCTTAAATTGTCCTATAAAGGTTTGCTAATGCCCTTTATAGTTCCAGTGTTAAAATTGTCATAAAGACACTTTTTTAGACCAGGATTGTTATTTTGTTACTGTTATAGTCCTTCTTTTACACCACAGTGTTATAAAAGGAGTTCTTTCTCTTTTAAAACATAAATACGATATATAAAAGTACGCTAATTAATTTTAAACGATAATTCAGTTTTGTAAAGGCATTTCTATCACTCTTTTATACCTAATCGCCATTTTTATTTTGCGTATAACGAATGAAACACCTTTGTTTTTTAGAAATAATAAAAAATGGATTTTGAAGCCTGGAAAAGATTTAAACGCAGTGGGACTTATAGACGAGAAGTGAAAAGACAATATAAGGAAACAGTGACTTCGTCCAGTATTCAAATCCCTACTAGTCAAAGCCAAGTTAGAGACCAAGTTGTACAAAGTGGTTCCGTACCAAATACATTTTTTGCTTACGAAGAACTAGAGAACAATTCGAATGTAGACAGTGATTCTAGGAGTGATTCTTCAACAGATGACAAAAATCGGCAACTGCGAGATGGTTTAAAAAATTGGGCCGTTAATTATAATATATCGCATGATGCGATTAAAAGTTTAATTGTTCTAATAAATGATCGAATACCAAATATATTGCCAGCAGATCCAAGGACGCTTTTAAATACAGAAAAATCTGTCACTACTCATCCCGTGGGAAATGGACGGTATTGGCATAACGGCTTGACAAAAACTTTGAAGTGTTATCTACAAATGATTGATAGTAGTTTATCTATAATTTCACTCAATATAAACATAGACGGGCTGCCTGCTTTTAAAAGTTCAAAATTGCAGTTATGGCCAATTTTGTGCAACGTTCATGAAATACCAAAGCTGCGACCCATTGTAATTGGAATTTATTCAGGCACTGACAAACCATCGGATTTAGATGGTTACCTAAGAATGTTTGTAGATGAAATGAAACAACTACTTGCAAATGGCCTTTCAATAAATAGCAATGAAAATGAGAAAAAAATTGGCATTAAAATACGGGCTTTTATATGTGACTCTCCAGCTCGTGCTATGATCAAAGGTAAGTTAAATTTTGCTATGTTTTCTTGTGTGCAACAAATTACATTTTATTCTATCACATTGATCAACCTAGATAAGTAATATAATATTTCAAAATATCAGAATTTACTATCAAAACTGTTTAACAAATTTTTGTACTTACTTATTTTATACGGCGATATACCTTGTTGCGTTTTGGTCTGAATTAGCGCTATCTATGGCTGAACAGATGTAGTAGGTAGAATACTAAACTCGGAAGCTAGATAAAATAAGCACCAACATGAAACTGAGATTAATTTTGCAGGTGTGTGCAATTACAACGGGAAACATGGCTGTTTGAAATGTACAGTAAAAGGATAATACTCGCACGAATCAAACACCGTCATATTTCCCAGATTTGATTGTCCGAAAAGGACCAATGAAGATTTTCGCGCGAAGAAATATGGAGAACACCATAAAACTGTCTCTCCACTTCTAGAACTACCTATAGATATGGTCGCCGATTTTGTAGTGGGAGATGCGCTACATTTATTAGATCTGGGAATAATGAAACGTTTTCTTAATGGATGGAGAGACGGGAAATTTAAAAAGTATACTAAATGGAGTAGTCAAGATATTACGATGGTCACAAATTTTTTAACAGCTTGTAAAACGCCCAGGGAAATACACCGATCCGTCAGAGGTCTTGACCATTTAAGCTTTTGGAAGGGTTCAGAATATCGCACATTCCTGTATTATCTTAGCTTCATAATCTTGAAACATGTATTACGTTCAGATGCCTATCAACATTATTTATGTTTTTTTTGCGCTATCACAATTTGTTCCAATGAAAACTATTTTCATTTTCTGGACTTAGCGGATTCAATGTTGAACTGCTTCCTTGAACATTTTAGGGATATATATGGTGAATGTTACATGACCAGCAACGTACACAATCTATCACATATTGTTGAGGAAGTCAAGAAGCTTGGAATATTGCAAAGTTTTAGCGCATATCCCTTTGAAAATCAGTTATATTCTCTAAAAAGAATGATAAGACAAGGTAATAAACCCCTGGAGCAAGCAGCTAAACGTATTAGTGAGAAAATCGACTCAGACCTGCAAAGTTTTAAAACAGATGACTTTAAAGGTCCATTCGTAATGCCAAATCAAGATATGAAATTGCAAGTGCTACGTCTACAAGGTTTCATTTTGTGTCCACGCAAAGAAGACAAATGGTTTTTAGAAACAGAAAACCATATTGTAGAAACTGTATCTATAGAGAGTGATGATGATGGAATAGTTATATATGGAAACTGTATCGAACCTGTTGGTGATGTATTTGAAACCCCTATTAAATCTTCATATCTGAACATATATAAATGTAAAACTCGAAACATGAACAAAACAAGAAGATTGTACAGAGTTCATGAAATAAAGTGTAAACTTGTATCAATCTCTTATGGTTCAACAATTTATTTTGTGCCATTATTACATACTGTATAAGGTAAAATTAGTGATAATTTATATAATTTAGTGATATGAAATAAAACCTTGTAAAAGAATCAATATATTCTTTATTTCAACAAAGACAAAAGTATTTACTTATTTCTCACTTTTAATTAGTTTCAATCACAGTTAGCGCATATTCAAATCAAATGATACAAATTAGAACGTACCTAGGTACATGTATTAGCTTATCTTAGATTCTATGTTGAAAGACTTGACGCAATTATTATTTTTTCATTACAAATTCAGCATAATTTACTGTTTCTTCTTTTACAAATTACAACGTAGGTACCTCAGTACGTACTTTTAATAGTTAATATTAGATTCTATGTAGAAAGACTTGACACTGTTATTGTTTTTTTAATTACAATTAATCAATTCAGCATAATGTACTGTTTCTTCTTTTCAATGTAATACTAAAATCAGAAAAAAAACCCACAGCTACCCCCACTCCCCTTAGAAAATCTTTTAGAAAACAAAAAAATAGTTTTGGTTTCACAATTAAGCAGAAACAACAGCATAAGTTATTATATTATAAAGTACGTATCTCAAAAGTCAAATAAACGATATCTTAAGATTACGATTAGTTTTGGTTTCACAGTTAGGTAGGAACAAAATCTTAATTATAATATTATAAAGTATCTTATATCTTAATTAAAAAAATCTTAGAAAATACAAAATATCAGTTTTGGGTTCACAGTTAAGCAGGAACAAAAGCTTAAATTACAATATATTTTAGTATCTCAAAATTCAAAATAATTATAAAAGATTGCTTTTGGTTTCACTGTTAAGCACGAACAATAGCTAACGAGGAGGGGCGTTCAAATTATTCTCGGTATCGGGGTTTTCCACAAATAATGTGGGAAATTAAACTATGCCATTCGCTAGTGACATTATTTGAGGCTTTACATGCAAAATTTCAGCTGGGTAAAATCATTTGTCTTCAAGTGGCACTCGGTAGAAGGCGAAAAGAATCACTGCCAAACCAGCTGCATGATAAAAACCATTGTGGCGGCCTTCGTTCTTATTGTCTTCCACTGAAGACCACTCGAAGACAAATGATTTTAACCAGCTGAAATTTTGCATATAAAGCCTCAGATAATGTCACTAGCGAATAGGCATAATTTATTATCCCACACTATTTTGTGGAAAACCCTGATACCTAGAATACTTTGAACGCCCCTCGTAAATTATGATATTATAAAGTATCTCAAAATAATAAAAAAATGGTTTCTTAAAATTACGATTGCTTTTGGTTACACTGTTAAGCAGGAACAAAAGTTGAAATTTAATATGATAAACTATCTCAAGTCAAAATAACGATAACTTAAAATTCTGATTGGTTTTGGATACACAGTTAAGTAGCAACAAAAGCTTAATTATTATTATTATAAAGTATGTTAAATCTTAATTAAAAATCAGACTCAGTAGGTATTTTGGCAATCATGAACGAAGGAAAATATCCCTGTGACGAGCTAGGTGGATTTATTGTAGGTTCGGTACCTTGTTCTGGTGTGCCTGGTATAGGGTCAGACGGACTCAACACAGGTTGGGTGGGACCAATACTCACACTTGACTTTTTGCCCTTTCCCTTCCCTTTTACCCTTATTTTGGTAGCTGAGGCTCTCAACATTTTAGCTGCATTACGTCTTTCTGAATTTTTCAAAACATTCTTGAAAAACGCCTCACACTCTAATAGCGTAAATGTTTTATCTGAGTGCTGAATAACCTCGAAGAACAAGTTAATAACTCGATGGTAAGCTTTGAAACAATTTTTTTTAGCTTCAGCGTTTTTAGAGCCACCACCTGCCCATGAGCACTCCGTAAGGAATCGCCGAGTAAACATGACATCTACTAGAGCATAGCAATTGTTTAAACCTCTACCTTTCCCTGTCCCGCAAACTAGGGAAAGCTTTTCCTTGAAGCTGTGTAGACAATCTTTCTGTTTTAAAGCATCATCTAAATTTTGAAGATCCAAGATGTTATCAATTGGTTTGAATCCTATATTACTGGTTATTTTATCTTGGTGGGTTTTTCTAAGAAATTCGTGGATGTTTGTACTTAGTGTGGATAATTTGTTCAAAATATTTTCCTGTAAATTTTCAATTTTTTCGAGACGTTCTTCCACAGTGAGTTTTGGTTTAGCTTTTTCTAACAAATTAGGATCAGTAATATAATACACAGTTTCTGATGCTGGTTCTTCCTCTACGATATAAGATGTATTCGGCAAAGCAACAGTTGGGTTTTCAGCTGGAGTAACTATAAAGTTTATTTGTTCCAATCCTTGTGCAGGTTTTTCTGCTGGAGCTGCGCAAATGACACTTGCTTCTGATGGTTCTTGCTCAAACTGTTCGAAAATGTTTGCTAAAGCAGAAATATTTTCTTTTTCCTACAAAATAACGAATAATTAACACTAATATACTGACTGATGCATCATGGTCGTAAGTAGTAGAAGTCGTCAAGGTTTAGTCCATTTCGACAGATTCCTTTTTGGACAAGCTTAATAAAGAAAACTAAGGTAGTATGTGATTTGTGTTTTTTTAACTATAACCAGAGACTTTAAAAATAGGTATTGACGGCAAACAAAATTGAAATAGAAGTAGTACCTACCTATTTGCCGCTTGAGCGGTTTGATTCTACAGAATAATAAATTAGTACCTAAAAGTACGAGCGCAGCGTGCACCCTCGAAGAAAACGCAAGATATAAACGATTAAGCAACTCTGGTGTGTGAGGGTATGACGCACATTGTGTTAAGAACCCGATTTTTGTTTCATCATATTTTTATTCAAGTAATCGATACTTTCTATCATTTCTGGCACGAGAGTTCAACTCCGGCTTTGCGGGCGGGCGGCTCATCTCAAAGAATCATAAAAACCGTCTCGCTCAGGCGGCTTCAAATTGTAGAACATGAACACATGAAAACAAACACTCACACACATGAACTTTATCGAGGATGTGTTGCCTGTGATAAGTTTATTTTTATTTTTTTAAATTAATTATTTTAATTGGGGAAAAATAATAATCTCAAAATCATGAAATGGTTACGTATATGGGTACACAATACTATACCAAATAATACCCTGAAGGATCGGACAGGGTTTTTGTTACATGCTGTACATACAATTAATGGAACAAATTTGAAACTGGAATACCTAGTTCTGTTTTTTAATTAAGATTTTTTTTTCGTTTTTCAAGATGCGGATATTAAGAAACTTTGAGATTTAAAAAAAAAAAAGCTACCTGTCCTAGCAAAGCCGGAGTTGAACTCTCGTGCCAGAAATGATAGAAACTTTCGATTACTTGAATAAAAACATGATGAAACAAAAACCGGGTTCTTAACACACTGTGTGACGTAACTTAGAAACCAGTCTAAATACTGGGACTTACTCTGCTGTTTATTAGGTAGTAAAAATAAAATCTTACCGCCACACACTGCCGCGCAACGTCATTCATGTCTATTATATTAATTTCATGACGTTTTCTTGGCAAGCGTTCTTCTTCAGTGTCACTATCACGTTGCATGCGCACGAGCTCCGTTTGTGCTTCCTCATAAGACAAGTCGGACCTTTTTAATTGACAAGGGGTGCTGATCCAGTCTTCACCAGGTATGGAGTTTTCGTTTTTTTGTAATTTCTTGGACCCTTTTCTTGGCCATAGCAATACATTTGCGGTCTCCCAAGTACTTGGCACACATGAAAGGAAGGTTCTCCCCCTTTCTAACGTTTGAACAATCTTGAAAGGCATCTACAAAAAGACATTCAGATATATAAGGATCATCTTACTTATAAAAAAAAGCCCGAATACACAAAAACTAGCATTAAGTGTCTAATAAGTTAAGTAGGTAACATAAATTATTAAAGTACCTTTTCACTAAAATTCGAAAGAAACCAAGTCTCAATACAGCTTTGTTAAGTATCACTTATTTTGAAATGAGTAGGTCTATCCTGAGCGAGAAACAACGCGAACTGACGTATCGTGTACTACCTATATCGTGCGAAGGAAGCAAAGGGGAAGCGGCGCAGGGTGCGGGGTGGAGACATTTGAGTGAGTGAGAGAAATGTGACTGCGACGGCTCTAATGGGAATTCCCCGAATCAAAATTATAAAATTTGGTTGTTTTCTTTAATTTAATTTTTTTACTACCTACGAAAGTTTTGCTAATAGCTAGAATAATCACAGTAATAACATTCATCGGAGATATAGTGGTCATAAACAGACATAATACTGCAGCCCCGACACCAGAAAAATGTGAAGTTTAATAAAGACACCAAATAATTTTTGGATATGGCGAAGTGCCTTGGTAAAGATGAACGGGTCTGTAAACCACAGTTAATACAGTTTGTAGTTAAGAGAAAATGTGTAATTTCCCACGGCCATTCCGCTTCAGCAAGTAGCTTGAAATCGTCACGAGTAAGAAACTTATCAATATCTACAACAACAACCATTTTGCTTAGCAATGCGCTGAAAAAGAAAAAAAAAACTCAATATTAACAAAGTAAGTATCCCGTAATCTATATCGGAAAATACCTAACGCCTTAAGAGAGCTGATCTTAACACTTTATTCTAACAAAGGCGTATTTTTTAAATTGAATAAAAACATATCACATTTATGTATGGCACTAGAACAAGCACAAACGGAACCCTAATTTCATGTAATGGTGGCTGTGGTCTGTAATGACGAGTGCTGTAGTGGACTTCAGGACGCTAAAAGTATGTATATGACTTTAAATTCGTAATTGTTTTAATAAAATCTCAATAATTCGAAGAGGGCATTAAAATATTCTCGTAATGTCACCTATGTTTTCTCAGTAAAATAACCTTCCCACACATCATTACACACGTAAGAGACGAATAATTTAATTACAAAATAATTTTTAACTTACCAGGATATCCTCGTATTCTTCTTTTATTATTTATTTTCTAAAAAACACTCCAGCTGTGTGAACTTAGCGTGAACGAGTGAAATACGAGTGAATGATAAATTAATAGTGTAGTAATGGAATCATAAACTCTTTTAAAGTACAAAAAGGTACTTTAGAAGCGTTGTGGTGGCTTATATATCACCAAATGGAGATTGCGCTACTATTACATCAACAGTATAGGCCAAAATTGTGATGCCTGATGCCGCTATAGTTCCACTTTAGAGCCGAATGGAGATATAATTGCGCCACTTTCTTTGTAGGTGCACCTTCTTAGGCCCTTTATTTCACCACCCATTGGTTTTTAGGAAACGTTCTATGGTCTTTTATAGGACCACATTTTGCTGGTTGGGTATATTTTAGAAAATAATAATATATATAATTTAGAAGACAAAGGCTGTCCTAGTTTGTTAAGTCTTTATGATCAATATTTATATTCTCAAGATTTGTATAATTGTATTTATCATGAAAAAGTATGTGCTTTAAGAAATGTTCTGTGTTTAAAAAAATGGTGTTTTGAGAATAAAAGTTTTAAATAAACATATTTTTTTTTTCAAACTAATTTGTCACTATAATTTACCATACTTACCTTCCCCTCCCTCCAAACCTCCAAGAACACCTAATGAATATATAAATTGTTAGCAACAGAATGCGACTTCAGTATTTTTTCATTAATATTTGTTTGAACATGACGAAAATGTTACAAGAAAACTACAATCCTCGATATGACATGTATTATACTTCGTCGCTGCATCCTCGAGATTTTCATATTCACCAAGTAGTCCACTCCTAAATGTACCGGGCATCGAACACTTTTTAGAGCACAAAAAAAAAGGAAGCCAAAAGGCCAAGTGCCCCAAATGAGCGCGCGCGCACGGCGTCTGTAATGTCAAAGTTGTCATTCGTTCCTAGTGTTCGGGCATCAACGCGTTTCTTAATCCAATTTTGAGCTTAAAATTAAAAAATCGTAGTATACTTACTATTATTTGGCCATTGTAAAAGTGAGTGTCGTGTTAATATGGGTAAAAGAAAACATAGGACACAAGATCCGGATAAAATTCGAAAGAAGATACGACGCCTGGAGCGCCGGTTAATGCAAAACGATAGCAGTTTTGATGGTGAGTACAATACAATATTACAGTGTTATTATGTAGATAAAGAGCCTAATATGTTAACTTATGAAAACAAGTAGGTACTTACATAATTACATTGCAAGTGTTTTCATTATGATATGTTACCTACTCGGCGATGCAAGAACATACCTAACAGAATAGAACCACGACGCGATTGTGGTCAATTCTTTATTAACGTACCCTCAGAGTTGTGATGCGATTACAACCGATATTCTACTTGTTGTTGTCAACTTCTAAGTTTAGAATGAGTCATTATGAGGAACCACGATGCGATTGTGGTCTTTTACTCAATAATAAAATACGTTTTTATGGAGTTGTAATGTGATTATAACCGAATACTGTTTATATTACTCGTCAATAAGTATCTTATCGATATTTGGGTTATCTTAGCACAATCCTTAATCGTTTCAGATTATGAATCTGACAATTCACATTCTTCGGGTCCCGCCTCCCATTCAATCATATCAATACCTCAGGAGGTAGATGACAATGCACCTATTGAACCATTTGTTGGAATTACATCCACTATAGAACCAGACAATAAGGATTTACAGACCAACGAAGCAGGTGAATTACCACCAGAGGTTCCTGCATTACCAGTCGATATTTTAGAAGCTCTAGGAGAGCCTAGAGATAAAATTGAAATTTACGCCCCTAAAATCAGAAATGAGGTATCTGAACGTTGGGGTAGAATAGTAGTTGAAGGACTCAGTAAGGAATCAATTCAAAATATTATGGAAAACATTCGTTTCCCAGAAAACCTAAAATTACTCAAAGCCCCTGAACTTAATCCAGAAATCTCGGCAGTTGTGTCCGAATCAACCAAAAATAGAGACAAACGCCTCGAGAAGGCCCAGAACCATTTGGGAAAGGGTATTGCTGCGGTCACAAACCTCATGTCTACCCTCATTGAAGGTGAAGTGAACAAAAATGATATAATAAAGAAACTTTCAGAAATTGGTCAGTTACTTTTAGACTTGCACTGCCAAAATACCTTAAGCAGAAGGAAATTAATAATGTATAGCCTAGATAAGAAGTTTTCAAATATAATACAGGGAGTCAAAAGGGACTCTTCCTTGTTTGGTGAGAATCTCGGTGAAAGAATTAAAGCAAATAAAACGGCAGAGACATCAGGATTGCAAATTAAAAGGATGTTTGAACCACAAGCGTCAACTTCATACCGTGCTAATCCATCAACCATGCGCCAGGGAAACATGAGGGCCCCTTCCAAGGTACAATACAGAAATACAGGTTACCAGAGAGGCAAACGGGGAGGGGCCAGGAATCAAGCCTCTTCACAGACAACCAGGCTTGCTCCAGGGAGGAGCGAGCGACCCAAATCGAACAACAACAAGCCCCCTTTCAAGCGTTAAAGGTAACCAGTTATGCTGGTAGATTAAAATATTATTTAAATATATGGAAAACAATCACGGATGATCCTGTAGTGCTTGAGTATATATCTGGGTATAAAATCCCTTTTACTCACCCTGTTTTCCAAAAATATGACCCAGTTGAGTGTTCTTTTTCATCTGTTGAAGTCCATCATATCAAATTAGAAATAGCAAAGCTATTAGAGTCTGGTGCAATTCAAGAATGTAGGTTTGTTACTGGTCAATTTATTTCTACTATATTTCTCATTCCAAAGAGCGATGGCAGCTTCAGGTTTATTCTCAACCTTAAAAAACTTAATAAATTTATAGAAACCCATCATTTTAAGATGGAGGATATCCGAACAGCATCAAAATTAATTTGTCATTTTGACTATATGGCCACTGTTGACTTAAAGGATGCTTATTTTTTTATTCCAATACATTCATCCTGTAAAAAATTTCTCAGATTTAAATTCCAAGGTAAAATATATGAATTCCAATGTTTACCTTTTGGTTTAAGCTCTGCGCCTTTTGTGTTCACTAAAATTATGAGACCAGTAACAACTTACTTGAGGAATCGAGGCCATCTTCTGGTTATTTATTTGGACGATTTGTTATGTATCGATAACTCCTTTGAAAGTTGTTCTCACAAAGTTGCAGAGGCAATCAATCTGTTAGAGAGTTTAGGATTTATGATAAACTATAAAAAGAGTAATATCCAACCCAGTCGGGTAAGGGCATTTCTAGGTTTTGAAATTGATTCAGATGAAATGGTCCTGAAGTTACCTTTAGTTAAACGTCAAAAGATTTTATCAATGGTGAAAGATATTGCTAAAAAACATTATATAACCATAAGAGAATTTGCCAAGTTCTTAGGATTGTTAACTTCAGTATGCCCGGCTGTAGATTATGGTTGGGTTTATACGAAACAGTTTGAAAGAGAAAAGTTTTTGGCACTTCAACGCTCTAATGACAACTATGATAAAAAAAATGGAAATAAGTTCTGACTTAAAATCTAGTTTCGTTTGGTGGGAAAACAATATAATGAAGGCTTTCAAACCGTTTCGTAGGGACCAGTATGTTTTAGAAATTTTTTCAGATGCGTCTTTAACGGGTTGGGGTGTCTCTTGCAATGGCGAAAACTCAAACGGATTTTGGAGTTTATCGGAATCCCAAAACCATATTAATTTATTGGAGTTACGAGCCGCTTTCATAGGACTCAAGTGTTTTGCAAATAGTCTAACAAATACAGAAATTCTCCTACGGATTGATAACATGACCGCGATTTCCTACATAAATAGAATGGGGGGCGTACAATACGATCACTTAAATATTATAACACGTGAGATTTGGCAATGGTGCGAAAAACGCCGCATATTTATCTTCGCATCGTACATTAAGTCTAAAGACAATGTAGACGCAGATCGAGGGTCACGTTATACTAACATCGACACAGAGTGGGAGTTGTCTTCCACAGTTTTTCATAAAATTGTAAAGACGTTTGGCTGGCCACAAATAGACCTGTTTGCATCTCGATTAAATGCAAAATGTCCCACATACGTTTCGTGGAAACGGGATCCGGATGCCTTCAATATTGATGCATTTACCTTAAATTGGGGAAAATATTTTTTCTACTGCTTCCCTCCCTTTTCATTAATTTTAAAATGCTTGCGCAAGATAATTGACGACAAAGCTTTGGGGATAATAGTCGTTCCCTACTGGCCAAGTCAGGCTTGGTATCCCTTGTTCTTAGACCTTCAGTCTTCAGAACCAATTTATTTCTTACCTGAAAAATATCTGTTATACTCTCCTTACAGGACCCAGCACCCGCTTTGGCGAAGCCTTACCCTGGTGTCATGCCGCTTATCAGGGAAGCTTTCTCGCGGCAATCAATAACACCGGAAACGATTGATATTATGATTGCTTCCCTTTCACCTAGTACAGTGAAACAATATGACACAGCCTTTAAAAAGTTTTGGGACTTCTGTCAGAGTAATAAGATTCATGACTGCTATACCATTTCAAATCCTGCAGCCTTAAAATTTCTCACTTGTCAATTCCAAGCAGGAGCTGGATATTCTACCTTAAACACACTTCGGTCGGCACTTTCTCTTATACTAGGAAAGCATTTTAGTTCAGATGTTAATGTAACTAGATTGCTTAAGGGCGTATTCAAAACAAGACCATGTTTTCCAAGGTATCAAAATACGTGGGACACTAATATCGTTCTGGACTTCATTAGCCAATGGTATCCGAATGAAGACCTACCTCTGTCTATAATTACAAAGAAATTGGTGACTCTGCTCGCTTTGTCGACGGCACAAAGAGTACAGACGTTATCGTTAATTAAGATATCCAACATTAAGATTAATACAACTAACATTGTTATAGCCATAGAAGATTTAATCAAAACATCAGCACCGGGGCGTGCACAACCGCATCTAATAATTCCTTTTTTTAATAATAAGATAGAGATATGTCCAGCTAGAACTTTGATAGCATACATGGAGTTGACAAGATCATTCAGGGGGACGGGTAAGACAGAAGGATTGATTTTGACGATTAAAAAACCATTCCATAATGCAACCGCTGCTACGATTAGCCGCTGGATCAAAATAGTATTGCAAGAAAGTGGTGTCGATACAAGCGTTTATTGTGCGCACAGTGCTCGACATGCATCGACATCAGCGGCCAATCGTAGAGGCGTTTCTATAGAGATAATTAAAAAAGCCGCGGGCTGGTCAGGAAGTTCACATGTTTTTGGAAAATTTTATAATAGATGTCTTACTCAAAATGATTGTAATACCTTTGCAAATTCAATTCTAGGTGATAATATTGTTGATTAGATAGAGAATAAACCTTAAATTGTCAAGGTTTCTAGATCATATATTACTAGACCATATATTGTTGATTAAAAGAATTTTGATTATTAAGTTTAGTTTGGTTTTCCCAAGAATATAAGAATTTTAGATGACGATTTTCCTAAAGCTCTAAACATCTACTTGGTGAATATGAAAATCTCGAGGATGCAGCGACGAAGTATAATTGAAGGTTAAACAAACTTACCTAAAGTGAAGTTTGACCGTAATTATACGAGTCGCTGCATCCGAAGAGATTTTCGGTCCCCCCCTCGGGCCCGTAAGCCCGAAGGCCTCCCGTAAGTTTCTGCTTATTAAACTTACCGTTGAACTTTGCGTTCTTTTTAACTTTACGAAAATCGTACTCTGAAAAGAATGACAACTTTGACATTACAGACGCCGTGCGCGCGCGCTCATTTGGGGCACTTGGCCTTTTGGCTTCCTTTTTTTTTGTGCTCTAAAAAGTGTTCGATGCCCGGTACATTTAGGAGTGGACTACTTGGTGAATATGAAAATCTCTTCGGATGCAGCGACTCGTATAATTACGGTCAAACTTCACTTTAGGTAAGTTTGTTTAACCTTCAATCATACGCTTAAAATGCGCTTACATTCATTTAATTATTATTGGGCAACAACTGACTCTCAGAAAAGGCTGGTGATGGAAATGGTTGGAGCGGGATTATTTTATTGCGGATTGATGGAATTAATGATAGAACTGTATGTTTCTCATGTGGAGGTGTTATTGAAGGTTGGGAGATTTACGACGATCCTTGGATGCAACATGCTATAAACTTTCCTCATTGTTTTTATCTGAACGCTGTGAAAGGAAGAGATTATATCAATAAATGTCTGAACCAGAAAGCAAAATGTTATAAACTTTAAGTACAGACGACAATTATTTGTTCCAATGTTAGACATTGCACCGGACCACAGACCATAGTAGTACTGTATTATTGGGGCGTTCTGCGTAACGCGCTCGAGCGAAGCGAGAGCAAGTGATGCAGAACCCCCAATAATACACTACTGATATCTTAAAAGGGCTAAAAGCCCGCACAGCCCCCGGTTCAGATGGTATCACCAATAGGGTGATCCAGCTATTTCCCGCTCACCTGATTATGCTCTTGACTACCATCTTCAATGGTGCCTTAAGCAACAATATCTTCCCTCAATCTTGGAAAGAGGCAACCGTTATCGGTATTCCTAAGCCCGGCAAGCCAAAGAGCGGAGCCCAATAGTTACCGCCGCATCAGTCTGCTCAAGGTTCTAGGCAAAATCTACGAGAGGCTTATTTATAAGCGTCTCAGAGACTACGCCGAGACCAAGGGCCTCATTCCCAACGAACAGTTCGGCTTTCGAACTCAGCACTCTAGCGTGCATCAGATACACCGCATCGTCGAACACATAAGCGCTGGTTTCCAGCGTGGTTCGATGACAGGTGCGGTATTCTTCGATATTGCGAAAGCGTTCGACAAAGTCTGGCACAACGGCTTATTATATAAGCTTTACAAACTCGGTGTGCCAGATCGTCTCGTGCTCATCTTACGAGTCTTTTTGTCGAACCGTACCTTCCGCTATCGCATCGAAGGAGCTCTGTCGTCCCCCCGACCCATCCGCGCTGGAGTCCCTCAGGGCTCAGTGCTCGCACCTCTCATTTTCACCCTGTTCACCGGAGACATTCCGAGGAGCAGGCGTACCGAGTTAGCTCTGTTCGCAGACGACACGGCCATCTATTCCCCAGGGATTTCCCCCGACTCGATATCTCCAAAAAGCAGTCGACAAACTTGCCGCCTGGTTCAGGAAGTGGAGAATCGAAGTCAATCCGGATAAGAGGCAAGCTAGATCCCGCCATATTCATACTATGCAAGTCCTCCAAAACCGAGTCCTCCGCAGGGCCACCGGTGCCCCTTGGTTCGTTAGGAATTAAAACCTACATCTCGATTTAAAAATCCCCACTATTGCCCAGTTTATAAAACGCGCTACAAAGCGCTACTTCGATTCCGCCCGCCAAACACCGCAATCCTCTGATTGTCGAGGCCGCCAAATATGTCCCCTCCCGCATAAGTCGCGTTCGCCGGCCAAGGCATATCCTCACAGACCCCGATGACCCCATAACCCTCCTCCAAGAGAGCAGTAGGGAGACCAGTATAGTGCACAAACACAGACGACCGCCGTCATTCCGACCTCGCCGCAGAGGTCCTCCGCGCTCGCGACCCCGATGTAATACCCCCCCCCCCCCGACCCTTGCTCCCCGGTCTCGATGGGATCCCAGCCCGCGCCGATGAAGCTGAGCAATTAGCTTTAAATTCCCCGATTAATAATAATGATATTATGATCCAGCCTGTCCCTGAACTTGCTGTCCTCCCGATTGCGACGCCCTAAGCCGAGGCCCGTACCCCGCAGGGGGTGCCCTTAGCGAGCGTCGCATCTTAGCATAGTAGCATATTTTTGCGCCCTGGCTGGAGGCTTTTACACTTAAAAAGCCTAAAAGTAGCCACAGGATAGTCCGGCTAAGCAGACATAACCTCCTAGGTTGATCTGCGAGATGTCATACATAAAAAAAAAAAGAAAACCATTTGTCACGATTCTACGCTCGACAGCCGTCACGTGCGGTCGTGCTGTTCGTGCGTAGGAGACTTTCCAGATTTCCTGCTGTGGCTCCCGCAGTGGTATCCTGATTCCCTGTTGTCGTCGATCTTTATATAGTCGCCCCGACTATATAATCGATTTAATAATTGCTGTTGTGGCGGCATCTACACCGCCACATACAAACTAAGCATCAAAGACCTGACGTCACAGATCCTGCATCGCACTATTTAAGTTTACCGCGCGATTCATATATATAAGACTATCCGACATCAGTCCTTGGGCAATTGCCCGCCAGACACAACACCCGTCTGGTAGGAGGATCCTCCCTTTTCTATGGGGGATGAGTGAACTTTACACCCTGTTCCTCATACTCCTAAATTGGTGACCCCGAATATGAACGTCAACGCAGCCTTCGTGCAACTACTTCAGCGTGACGTCATCAACATCACTCCCGCAAGCTTTCGTGAGGCGAGTCACACAGCCAGCCAGCACCCACGGCTTCAACGGGTATCCTGACCACCAGCATGCAGCGAACGCGCATTCCTGGTCACTACCCTCAGCCTCATCAGCAACCCGGCGCTGTACCACATCCGACGCACTGGATCACAACGCAGCGCCACCCCGACTCACTGGGGAATCAAACTCAAAAACTCAAACTCAAAGCACCCTCAATCACCGCAGACAGTTCCGACCCACTGTGAACTATGCGGCACCCGGTTCCGACTCACTGGAACCTCAACTGGCACTGGCAAGCATCGCAAGATACAAGACTCAGCCCACTATCGACCTCCGGTCTCCGGAGGGGGGAGTGATGTGGCGGCATCTACACCGCCACATACGAACTAAGCATCAAAGACCTGACGTCACAGATCCTGCATCGCACTATTTAAGTTTACCGCGCGATTCATATATATAAGACTATCCGACATCAGTCCTTGGGCAATTGCCCGCCAGACATAACACCCGTCTGGTAGGAGGACTTTACACCCTGTTCCTCATACCCTAACTCATACCATAAACTGTCTTTTTCAAGACACAATTATTAGCAATTTTCTTTAACGAAATTGTCAATAAAACGTTTACGTCGTGTCTTCAGTTGGCCCCTTCTGGGTAAAACCACAGTTTCGTGGTCCTCGGTTGAAACCTTACGGTGTCAACGAAGCCGAGGGGGTGTTGACCCAATCACACCCGCCGAGCCCCTTCAGGGCAAGGCAGTCAGTTGGACGGGTCCCAGTAGCGGCCTTGGGGGATCTCCTAGTCGCTGCTTGGGTAACAGGCTTGTTTTCACAGCTACACACCTAGAGCGGTTGAGTGTGTCTACCTCTTCGCTCTAGACCCACTTAGGACCCCGTTGCACAAATAAGATAGGCAACGGGCAAAAGCAAGCTTAGGGCTCACCATAGGTACTCACCTCCCTGTCTAGAGCCGACAGGGAGGGTTTACACATCCCCGGCCTAACCCACCCGGGGAGTTAGGTATAGGATTTGTTAGGAGAATTAGGTTTCCCTTGTCACCATTCTCTCTCAAACTTAACTTTTAAATATTCGATAATGGAGGACCCTCGCCTCACGACCCTCCTTAGATTTTTTGAGGTCCTGTTAAAACAGGAACCCACCCTTCAAGCCAAATATGGCAACGAGTTCACCGCTATAAAGCGGTCATTCCTTCCTCCTCCCGACGCGAACGTCACTGACTTCAGTGACGTCCTAGAGCCCTCCCAGGCACTCTCACTCCCTGCTATAGAGCTCGGTGGCCCTAGCAGTCCGTGTCTAGCTATGGACACGGACGAACCACACACTTCTTCAAAGCGACCGGTCTCTCCCTTTTTTTTTTTTTTTTTTTGTTCCAGGGTGGAAAATCCTCATGGATGTCCCCCGCCCTGGGGCGGGCGGAGGGGTCTGTCAGACTCTTACTGACTAAAAACCACCCCGGTGTCCCATCTCACACCGACGCCGGGGGTCGCGGGAACTTAAAAATCTTCCGCAACCCCCGATTGGTGCCGGCCCGCGAACGCGGGCCTCTTCCTCGGGTCAGGGGGGAATGAGGTGTTAAACTCCCCCCGCGCCGTCTAAGAGGGGCGCGCGTGGAACACTACGCGCCGCCACCTCGGGTCCTGATGTGTGGGGGGCGACAGACGTCCCCGAGTCCGTCGCCCCTGGACCCATTTAGGGGGGCTGGAAGAGGGCGTTGTCCGCCCTCCTCCGACGCCCGGTGCGCCTGCTGCGGGCCGGGTGAGTGGATGAGATCTCCCTCTCCCTTTCCGCAGCCTCCTTCTGCGAGACGACCGTCTCGCAGTAGGAAACCACCGCGTCCCAGGACTCCTCGCCGCCGACCATCGCATTCACAACGGCCGGCAGCGACAAGTCACTGCCTACTTCTGAGATGAGGGCACGGCGCGGCTCCTCCCAAGCGGCACACTCTGCCAGCGTATGCCGCGCCGTGTCCTCCCGACAGTCGACGCAGTGGTGACACCGGGCGTCCGGCTCCCTGTTTATGCGACACAGATACTTCCCGAAGCAACCATGCCCCGAGAGCACCTGCGTCACCCGAAACGACAGGGAGCCGTGCCTCCTCCCGAGCCAGAGGTCGAGCACCGGCCGGACCGCCTCGATGATGTCGAGGCCGGCGGTAGGGCGTGAAAGCCTGTCCCGCCATTCCGCCACCAGGACCTCGCGGAGCTGAGACCGATGCAGCTCCATGTGTCGCTGCATCGGTTGCTCGCCCCGCGCCCTCGCTTCCTCGCGCCACCGATACGATGACGCGAGTACTTTCGCCTCGAGGTCCCAGGGCGGGGATCCGGCCAGTGCGCAAGCCGCCTCGTAAGAGATCGTGCGATACCCCCTGATGACTCTGACGGCCATCGCTCTCTGCGGTTTGCGCAGGACTGCGATGCTACCGGCCGTCAGGTCAGCCGCCCAGATCGGGGCCCCGTAAAGGGCCATCGACCGCACGATCCCCACGTAGAGCCGCCTACAAGCGGCGCTCGGGCCCCCCAACCGGTCTCTCCCTACGACAACATTTTTAGTAGCTCTGATTCAGAGGCAGCTCGCTTCTCTTCTGCTGCTTCTTCCTCCTCTTCGTCCCTTTCCGATGGCGGGTTCACACCTGTCGTAGGTAAAGGGAACAAGAGGAAGAAGAAGAAACAGACCTCTTCGCAGGCCAATAAGGTCGTAGCGTTTGAGGAGAGTGCCCGGAGCACCTCACGTGCGCCATCTGCGCCCGTAACTTCCCCCTCCACCGCCCCCGCAGTAGTAGTAGCGGCGCTCTCTGGCGCGCGCGCGGCTATCCCCTCCCCTCCCCCGTCCCAGACCGTCGCGTACTCCGCACAGGACGATGATATGCCCGCTGCATCGTCAATTTCTGGCCCTAAGAAGGCCTCTCATCCTCCTCCTCTGTTCATTAGGAACAAGGGTCAGTGGACCGATATCTCTAAATGGTGTTTGGAACACAAAATTAATTTCACGTCCGCCCGCAACACCCAAACGGGAATCAAAGTTGCCGTCCCCACACAAATCGATTATAGAAGTCTTACTAGGCTCTTAGACGACCGTAAGGTCGATTATTATACTTTCACCGTTCTCGAGGAACGTCAGACCCGCGTGGTCATTAAGCGTATCCCTCGCGAAATCCCTGTATCCGACATCCTAGCCGACCTTAGGTCGCAAAACATCCCCGTGGATGAAGTCCACCGTATGCACCGCGCTAGAGGCGGTCAAACCTTTGACATGATTCTCGTTGTGTGCCCTCCCTCAGAGGGTCACAACCCTATATTCAACGTAAAATCAATATGTAGCCTAGTAGGGTTCATAATTGAAAAGCCCCTAAAAAATGGCATCGTCGGACAATGCCATCGGTGTCAACTATACGGCCATTCGCAAAAGAATTGCCACGCGACACCCAGGTGCGTCAAGTGCCTGGGCGAGCATGGCACTTCTGATTGCCCCCGTCCTAAGGATAGGTCTCAATGTCCCGAACCCCCTAGCTGCGTGCTATGCGGCGAATCGGGACATCCAGCCAACTACCGTGGCTGCTCTAAAGCTCCCAAGACCTCTTCTCTATTTGTTTGGCAGGGAAAACCACATTCAGGTCTGCGCCGTTCCTTACTCGGGTCTCAGCTTCGGGCTTAGTACTGATAACAGTTGCTTTACTTACTATCGCCGGACATTCACGCCGGTACGAAAATATCCTCATATCTCATAGAGCGTGCTCCAATGAAATCGTATTTTATTTTATAGACCCAAAGAGCCAAAATATAATGTAAACATGGTTTCATAGAAAGATTTGTTCAATTAGGTAGTACACACATGACTACAGTGCGTTCATTATAACTTGACCCGTGACGCGATTTGTAGTATAGCATTTTGCAGTCTGTTTCAATACTAATAGAGTTCAAAATGGCGACTGACAGAACAGTACTACCAATCACATGAGTGCAAAATTCTTTACTAGGAATAAAGTATACTGCAGGCTTGGTTAGAAACTGAACAGCGAAGTTTAATAATTTTTTTTCAAATAACTACATATTACTATTCTATAAAATACTTCAAAAATATACGCTTCCCTGAGAAATAAAATGAAACTCAAAATGTATATTAAAAGTATGTAGTGATCAAAAGAACACAAGGCTCAAGCTGACTAAGCGCTTCAACGCTCGTCAGCAGAGGGAACCCCCTCTCTCGGGTAAAATCCCCTCCTCCCGACCTCCCGCGAGGCTCAGTCCCCAGAGGCCCAGTCCCTGGAATTATCTTCAACACCAGCAGGCCTTCCCGACCCTGGCTTCCACTAAACCCCAGCCTCTCAAACTCCTCTCTATTCCCTTATGGACCCGCGCAATCGTGTGTCCCTCCCCGCGCCCCCGCATACCCCGCGCCCTCCGCGTATCCCTCGCACTTTGCGTACCCCGCGCACTCAGCGTACCCCGCGCCCTCCGCCCCCCCCGCGCCTCCCGCGAAACAGGCGCCGGCTCATAAAGCCCCGCGCCCCTCTGCCACCCCGGTGGCTCCCTCAGCCTCCCTAAGCGAAATAAACGCATGCTATCTAGCATATTGCTCCCCCCGCGCCGACCAAATGGCCCGCGAACTCACGGTTGCTAGGCAAAAAAATGACATCCCTAGGATAAAGGAAATATTCTTAGCTTATCCTGAGATCGCCCAAGCCCTCCAATCCCTCTCTAATTCAAAATGAATAATGCCGTATTAGCTAGGAATAAAGCCCGATCCCTGAAGTTAGGCATCTTCAATGCAAATGGCATCAATGGTCAACGAGATGAGATCGCGCTCTTCCTCCGAGACCATCAATTCGTCGTCCCAGTAGTCGCAATCCGGGAATTGCAAACTTTCGCATTGTTCGTAACGATAGGACTCGCTGTCACAAAGGTGGCACTCTCATTTATTATAAAAAAGACCTCTATTGTATCCCTATAGACCCCACTCCACTCTCGCGTCTAGAGGTCTCTATATGTCGACTAGGTATGACCGGTCACCAACCGATCACCATTGTGTCGGTTTGCCTCCCTCCTCAGACCAATCCCGAGGACCCTAGGGGTCCTCGGGATTGGTCTGGGGAGGGAGGTCCTCATTAACGACCTCACTGTCCTTCTTGGGCTGAGCGACTCCGTCATTATCGCGGGTGATCTCAACGCGAAATATCCCTACTGGAATAGTACCAGAATGTCTAGCAGGCGCCGGCTCCTGTACAACCTCTCAACCTCCATGACCTTTGACGTCATCGCCCCGATGCACTTTCCCCATGACCCTAATCATACTCCCGACGTACTAGACGTGGCGATCCTTAAGAACGTCCACTTACGGTTAGACTCAATAGAAGCGGTAGACGAGCTTAACTCTGACCACCGCCCGGTTGTTATCAGACTCGCACCACGCATAGGTTTCCCCGATCCCGATAATCCCCCGCCCACGTTTAGAGTAACGGACTGGAAGAAAGTAAGCGATAAGCTGAAATCCAACACGTCCACTCTTCTAGACTCAATCCCCGACCAGTTTGACTCTATAGCTGACACGACAGCCGCGATCGACTCGCTCACTGATCACGTACAATCCGTCGTGAACGATTGTCCAAGCGAACTTCCAGCGTCGGAAGACCGACGCTTCAAGTTGCCTGACGATGCCTAAGATGCTATGTTAGCCCTAGACCTACCCCAGCGAACCTGTCATTTCGTTGATGAACCACAGAAGATCTATGATCTGAATCCAGAGACTCCGGAAGAGTCAAAAGATATTGCGGGTATTTTATCGAGTATGTGCTTGCCAGCAATGGAATCGCCAATGAAGAAAACACCCAGTCCTGCACTATCGCCTGTTGATATGACAAAAGTAATTTCGCAACAATATCAGGAACCGTCTTTCCACATGATGACACTTCCACACTCCCCTCAGAGAAGTGGCTTTGTTATGCCCGGGGCAACGGAGCAAGTCTTGGAACGACCATACGGACCACTGATACCCATAGGATTCTCGACTCTACCAAAGAGACCACGAACAGTCCTATTCGATGGATTGTCTCCAGTTATTGTTGACCTGTACGAAGATGCACGTAGAAACATCGATAACGCGGACGTCGAGTTATCACCAGAGTCTGCTAGCTTATTCCCAGGAACTGAGATCTCTTCTGTTTCTATGACCGGCCACGAGTGCCTGCTGACGGAAGAAGAGACCAAGCGCTTACAACATTTCCTTGAGAGGAATGAAGCGGTATTTGTATCCAATGGCAAGCCAACAACGGAGACTGAACACAGCATTGATACGGGATCACACAAGCCTGTTTCTGTGCCACCATATAGGCTATCACCAGTTAAGTGCAAACCCTGAAGGTAGAAATACAGAAGATGTGTGAGCAAGGAGTTATTGTACCATGTTCCTCACCTTGTCCAGTAGTACTTGTTCCGAAAAAGGACGGCAGTACACGAGTGTGTATTGATTACCGCCAGTTGAATGCAATCACGACTGCAGATGTGTATCCACTGCCACGTATTGACGACCTCCTACGCAGTGCTAAGCCTACGCGTTACATGAGCACCGTAGACCTTCGCGCCGGCTACTGGAAGATTCATGTAAAGGATGAAGACCAAGTAAAGACAGCCTTCATAACACCTTTCGGTATGTACAAATGTTTGAGAATGCCATTTGGTCTACGAAACGCACCTGCGACTTTTCAGCGGCTTATGGATAGATTTCGCATAACCCTCAGTCACATTAAGCTCCTCATATATTTAGATGACCTAATTGTCATGTCTGCCAGTCTGGATGATCATTTCAGAGACTTGCAAGACGTCTTCAATCGCTTAAATGAGTACAATCTCACAGCAAATAAGGAAAAATGTGTTTTCTTCTGTTCCAAGGTCAAATATCTAGGTCATTATATAACGCCTGATGGACTTCAAGTGGATCCAGACAAAATTGCTTCCATAATGGATATGGCTACACCAGCAAACTTAAAACACCTGATATCATTTCTGCAGATGTGTTCATGGTATAGGCGATTTATCCCTAATTTTGCAAAGATCGCCGAACCACTTTCTCGTTTGATGAAGAAGAATTCAGTTTGGTCCTGGCAAAATGATCAGAAAACAGCATTTGACGAGCTGCGGAAACTATTAGTCACGGCGCTTGTGTTGGTTCAAGCAGATCACACCAAACCTTTTACAATTAAATCAGACGCAAGTAACTATGCGATCGGTGCTGTTTTGATGCAGGGTGAGGGGGAAAATGAGCATCCAGTTGAGTATGCTAGTCGCCTCCTCACTCCAGCTGAAAGAAATTATTCAACCACAGAACGAGAAGCATTAGCTGTAATCTGGGCGGTGAACAAGTTTCGTGGTTTCATCGAGGGTACGGATGTTACTGTACTAACCGATCATCAAGCCCTGAAGTGGCTTATGTCATTAAAGTCCCCAACTGGACAATTAGCACGATGGGCCCTGCAACTGCAACCCTATAACCTGACGATAAAATACATTAAAGGAAGAACAAATGTTGTCGCCGACACTTTGTCACGTCCTAATTGTGATCCTACAATGGAAAAAGACTGTGGAGTATGCAGTATAGTAATTGATGTGCCAAGGAAGAAATCCAAAGAAATAAGAGAGGAACAATTAATAGATAAAAACATAGAGAAAATAATTAAAAAATTAGAGGGTAATCAATATGAAAACGGAAGATATTGGAGTACCAAAGGATATCTCATGAACCAAGGAGTACTTTACAGGTATAAATCAGATAATGACAATGAAAACGCTCAACTAGTTGTTCCCAAGCATGAGCAAGTAAGAGTTATCGGTGCGTATCATGATGACGCCTCCGCTGGTCACTATGGAGTGGAGAAAACCATTGAACGTATTACCAAGCGATACTTTTGGAAGGGGATGAGAACCCAAATAGAAAATCATATCCGGAACTGTATCCTGTGTCAGCGGTACAAACCAAGCAATCTCAAACCAGCGGGCCTGCTCCAAACAACGGCTCAAAACCAAAGGTTTGAAGTCGTATCCTTCGATTTGTTCGGACCCTTACCAAAGACGGCTAAGGAAGAGACATTTATCTTCATCATAGAAGACCTGGCTAGTCGATGGGTTGAGTTGTTTGCATTGAAGCAAGCAACCGCAGAGGAATGTGCTAGAGTATTATTGGATGAGATCATTCTACGGTATGGCACACCAAGACGGTTCATTAGCGATAACGGATCTCAATTTGTCAGTAATGTGATGCAGCAATTGACGTTCTGTCTAGACATCGAACACGGTTTTACCCCTATCTATCATCCTGAAACAAATCCTGTTGAAAGACGCAACAGAGATTTAAAAACACAGTTGGCCATACTAGTAGGAGATAATTATAATAGATGGGCAGAACATTTGCCAAGCATACGTTTCGCAATGAACACAGCTATTTGTTCATCTATTGGGTATACGCCAGCCTACCTAACTTTTGGCAGAGATCTCCGCACGATCGACGACACCAATCATGATCTGCGACACATCGTGCAAAATGTAAATTTTGTGCCCGAGATAACACCAAAGTTATTGATGATGGCCTCTACACTGAGAAGAGCCCATGAAATACAAGAGATGAAAGAGGAGAAGCGAAAAGAATACGCTGATAAGAGACGTCAATCATGTCCTAACTATCAACCTGGCGATCAAGTGGTCAGTCAGCAAGTCATGGTTGATGTTCACGCTTTAAGCAAATCATCGCAAGGTTTCAGTGCTAAACCAGCACCTCGCCGAGATGGCCCATATACAGTGTGAGTCTTCATAATGTGCACATATCGAAATGAGGGATTCTATGCTTAATTTGACAAACAGAAAAAATATTTAAAAAAATCTATTTTTTTTATTTTATTTATTTTGTATTTTTTACCCCAATGTAAAAAAACGGTGTAACTTTTAAATGATCTATCGCGATGAAACAAACTCAACTCCATAATGATTGGTAGTAATTAAGTGTTCTTATAAAATGAAAATTGTGGGAAAAACCCCTCCCAATTAAACCCAAAAAACCCTCAATTGAAAATAAACAGGTATTTCGTCCAAAAATCTGTTTTTTTAATCAATTTTTACAATAATCGTAAAAAAAAAACAATAAGACGAATTTTTTTAAATAAAAAAAAATGGAAAAAAAAATGTATTTAGATTTTATTTTTTATTTTTTCCGTCGATAAAATTAAGCATAGATTCCCCCATTTCGATATGTGCACATTATGAAGAGTCACACTGTATTATAAAAAAAACACTCATGGACCATCTTCTTTCCAGATCGCTCATCCTGCCACTCCAAATCAGACTGCAGGGTTGTACCATGCCTCAGCCCTGCGTCCGAACCAAGGGTCGGCATCAGCCACCCTGCCCCAGCCGGTCCTGCCTTTACGCCGGCGAGGTCGCCCGCGAAAGAATAAGCAACCTTCGCCCGAGGTCCTGGCAACCACTGCCAAGCCTCGGCCCCGTGGAAGACCACCTAAGAAGCCTCAGCCTACTTAAGTCCTGTCTACCTCACCGGGTCGTCATCGGAGACAGAGGGGGAGCCTGTAGCACTACCACCACACGACGACTTATCGCGCGCGCACATGTATGCGCGCTCCCTCGCACCATGCCCCACTATCGCGCTCGCCGCCGCCGCCGGCCGCGACCAGAGAGTACATAACGCCGGCGCGCTAGCTATTTGTCACACACAGAGGCGGCGAAGAGGTACTGCCTCGACCCGCCGCGGCCACAGCGCGATAGCGCGCCGCGGGGTAGGGGCACCCCCTCGCCGCCCACTTTTGCCGACGCGGCGCGTCACACACCGACGCCCAACTTGGACATGACGTCACCGGGGGCAGCTTCTAGAAGCATACCCCCCCCCCCCCTAAGGCTACCTCACCCCCTGCCGCCGCTTCCAGCGCCGAAAAATCGGCGCCGTCGCAAGCGAAGCAAATAAAGGGCGTAAAGAAGCTGAGGTATCCTCCGCTAGTGGTAGAGAGGCTACCAAACTGGGCCGCACATTTCCGGGCCATCAGTGCCAAGCTCGGCCACCCTCCCAACGCTCGTCCATACGGAACCGGGGTGAGATTCACCCCGGACAGCGAGGAGGAATACAGGCTAGTGCAAAGGTACTTGACTGGCCTAGAAAAGGACAGCGGCGTGTCTTGGTTCGCCTATTCACTACCGGCGGAGAGGAACGTAAAGATTGCAATTAGGGGGTTACCGGCGGATACGGACCCTAAGGAAATAGAGGAGGAGCTCAAATCGCTGGGATACCAGCCGGTGTACGTGCGCCATATAAAAGGCGCACAAGGACGACCCGGTTGCGTATTCCACGCGATTCTACAAAGGACTCCCGACGTCCGGGCCATATACGACACCCAAGTGTTTATGTACATGCGGGGTGTCAAGATTGAGGCCTCGCGGGGAAAGCGTGGGCCCGCTCAGTGCCACCGGTGCCAGCGCTTTCGGCACAGCTCGCACCAGTGCCACCGACCTCTCGCTTGTGTGCGGTGTGGCGGGGAGCACGCGGCACGAGACTGTCCGCGCCCGCGCGAGGAGCCGGCCACCTGCGTTAACTGCGGGGGCCCGCACCCCGCGTGCAACATTAAGTGCCCTGTGTTCCAGGATGAAATCCGGAACAAGCGAGCGGGCACGGTCGCATCCACGGCCATTCGCCGGTCGCAATCGGCCGCACAGAAGCCCCCTCTAGTAGAGGTAGTAGAGGCATCCGGCCCGACTCTGATGGCGCCGGCAAATGAGCCCACTGAGCGAAATGAAGCCCCCCCCCTCCTCAGGGCGGAGGAAGAAGAGACGTGGGGGGAAAGGGAGGAAAAAGAAATCCAACCCCCCGGCGACACAAGAAACCACCCCTACGGCCGTACCTGCCCCTGTAAATGCGCAGGCGACGGCCACAAAAACATACACTGGCGAGCCCGTGGTCAGCGCCACGGTCGCGCAGCGGCAAAGTGCGCAAACTAGCGGGTTCGCCAGAAAACCACCAGTTGGCAGCACCGTCGCACTCAGCGCCGCTGATTCACAGCGTAAACCGGCAGAACAAATTAAGTTCACCGGGGCTGCAGACAGTGGCGTCGGCGTCGCGACGCGCAAAAACAAAGAATTTACCACCTGCGCAATACAACTGCTGATGGACTTAATTAAGGCCATCAGACAGGGGCAGGACATCGAGACGGTCATCCTTGACGGACTGGCCACCCTACTAACGCTGTATCATGGCTAGTGCGTTAAGGGTGATCCATTGGAACGCCCGCGGCCTTAGGGATAAGGTCGCCCTCCTCCGCCACCTCCTTAGGGAACAGAATATCGACGAGGCGCTCATAAGCGAGACATTACTGGGACCCGAAGATAGGGTTAGGTTCCCGGGATACCACGCTTACAGGAAGGATGAAAAGTCGGCACGCTCAATCTACCGTGGTCTGGTAGTATTAGTGAAGCGACGATTCGTCCACCAGGAGATTCCCCCGCCGACACTCAAGTCGTTTTACGCGCTGGGTGTACAGCTACACATAGCCGGCGAGGACATTTACATCTATGCGTGTTACAGGCCGCCCGCGGCCCACTTAGATTATGCGGAGCTGCGAGGCCTGTTAACGCGATCGACACACGCTACCCTCCTTGCCGGCGATTTAAATTGTAAACACCCGGCGTGGAACTCAAGTGCAACGGACGATGAGGGGAGACGACTCTTCGCGGACTCTGAGGCCCATAGATATATAGTTTCTGGCCCCGAGACGCCGACACATTACCCCGAAGCCATAAAGCTGATGCCGGACGTACTGGATGTTGTAGTCCACAGAGGACTAAACTACCAGATTACGCAACAAGTCATAGACGACGAGTTAAAATCCGACCATCAACCGGTACTCGTCGTACTATCGGGTGTGCCGACCCGACTGAAGCCCATAGCGCCACGCCGATCACTGGACTGGAAAGTGTTCCAGGATAAAGTAGAGACCACCACGCCGACTCGACCAATGGCCGACTCCGCAGACGTGGATCAAATGGCGACCGACGTCACTGTTTGCATACAAAGCGCCTTAGAGGCGGCGACGACTACGTTACAACCGGAGGGGAGAGGGCTATTGCCGCCCCTACCGGCGCGTATTACGAAGCTTATCGCTACCAAAAGGCGACTACGCAAGCAGTGGCAACAACTTAGATGCCCCACGCTCAAGACGCAGCTTAACCGTCTTGCGGAGAAGGTAAAGGCCGAGTTGCAGGCACACGCCGCCGCGGACTGGGAGAATCGAATCGACGCCACTACTGACAGTTGGCCGTCGGTTCATAAACTATGCCGCCAACTCACGAACACCCCAGCCCCGGTGCGCCCGCTGCTTAACAGCGACGGGGCGCTACGATATGTAGCGGAGGACCGGGCGGAGGTCTTCGCTGAACACCTGGAGCGTCAGTTCCGCCCCAACGCGACCGACGACACTGACCACGTCGCAGCGGTCGAGAAGCACCTTGGTGAGTACTTCGCATCGCCGATCGCTCCCGAGGAGGACCCGGTGTTTTTCTCACCCGGCGCAGTAAGACGCGCCATCCTTAGGACGAAGCCCAGAAAGGCCCCTGGTGCTGACGGTATCACCAACGCTGCGCTGCGCCACCTACCCTTTCGTATGGTAGCGGCGCTGGCGCGCTTATACACGGCGATACTGCGCACAGGGACTTTTCCCGCCCCGTGGAAGGAAGGGCGCGTCATTATGCTGCCTAAGCCGGGTAAGAACATACTGAAGCCGGAGAGCTATCGGCCTATCTCACTACTGCCGACCATGTCCAAGGTGTTCGAAGCACTCCTGCTGCGACACCTGCAACGTCACATAGCGCCGCGTCAGGAACAATTCGGTTTCCGGGCGGAACATAGCACGACGCTACAATTGTCAAGGGTACTGCACCTATTCGCCGCGGCTATGAATAGGAAGGAACACTCCGTGGCAGTATTCCTTGACATGGAGAAGGCCTTCGACCGCGTATGGCATGAAGGCCTTATATATAAACTGGCCACCTCCGACGCGCCCCGCCGCGTCGTCAAAGTGGTCTCTACTTTTCTCACACAGAGAACGTTCAGGGTGGTGGTCGACGGGGCGCTTTCTAGTGCCCACCCGGTACTCGCTGGCGTGCCTCAGGGTAGCTGCGTGTCCCCGGCGTGTTACTCACGTTACACCGACGACATCCCCACCACTGCCGATGCGACTCTCGCGCTGTACGCTGACGATGCCGCGTACATAACTAAATCGCTCTCAGCGAAGCACGCGGCAATCAAGATGCAGCGCGCACTCGACTTACTTCCCGAGTGGCTGTCGAAGTGGCGGCTCTCGGTTAACGTGGGTAAGACGCAGGCGATACTCATTGGAAATGCGCCTCTCCCCCCACCCTTGAAGCTTCAAGGAGTCGAAGTCGGCTGGTCGCCCGGGGTCAAGTACCTAGGTGTCACTATCGACCGCCGACTCTCCATGAAAAAACACGTGAGCAATGTAGTCGCGAAGGGCAGGGTCGCCCGCACCCTACTCTACCCGGTGCTCAGGTCCCGAATCCCGGCGCGTGTTAAGCTAGGCGTGTACAAGTTGTACGTGCGCCCGATCTTAACATACGCCGCCCCCGCTTGGTTCGTCTTCACTAGCGAATCGAACCGCAAACTCCTCCGCGCGCAACAAAGTGCTGCGCTGCGGACCATTGTGAACGCCCCTCGCTACGTGAGGAACGACGTTATCCAGCGGGACCTCGGTATCGAGAGCCTGGATGAGTTCGTGCGGCGCCTCGCAAAGGGAATGTTCGCGCGTGCCGACGCATCTGATTGGCCCCATGTCAAACAGATAGCGCCATGGCACACGCGTCCCCCCGACGGCTTGAGACGCCCCCTGCCCCGCGACCTAATTGCAAGCGATGACGACTCCTAACCTAAATATGACGCCTCGAGTGAGCTGCACTCAGGTTACACGCGGCTCACTCGTATAAAGTGACTCCACAGATGTACACACACATCTGTTGCGCGGCGTGTTCTAAGTTAACATAGGCATGCTACGTAACGTGGGGATCGTGCGGTCGATGGCCCTTTACGGGGCCCCGATCTGGGCGGCTGACCTGACGGCCGGTAGCATCGCAGTCCTGCGCAAACCGCAGAGAGCGATGGCCGTCAGAGTCATCAGGGGGTATCGCACGATCTCCTACGAGGCGGCTTGCGCACTGGCCGGATCCCCGCCCTGGGACCTCGAGGCGAAAGTACTCGCGTCATCGTATCGGTGGCGCGAGGAAGCGAGGGCGCGGGGCGAGCAACCGATGCAGCGACACATGGAGCTGCATCGGTCTCAGCTCCGCGAGGTCCTGGTGGCGGAATGGCGGGACAGGCTTTCACGCCCTACCGCCGGCCTCGACATCATAGAGGCGGTCCGGCCGGTGCTCGACCTCTGGCTCGGGAGGAGGCACGGCTCCCTGTCGTTTCGGGTGACGCAGGTGCTCTCGGGGCATGGTTGCTTCGGGAAGTATCTGTGTCGCATAAACAGGGAGCCGGACGCCCGGTGTCACCACTGCGTCGACTGTCGGGAGGACACGGCGCGGCATACGCTGGCAGAGTGTGCCGCTTGGGAGGAGCCGCGCCGTGCCCTCATCTCAGAAGTAGGCAGTGACTTGTCGCTGCCGGCCGTAGTGAATGCGATGGTCGGCAGCGAGGAGTCCTGGGACGCGGTGGTCTCCTACTGCGAGACGGTCGTCTCGCAGAAGGAGGCTGCGGAAAGGGAGAGGGAGATCTCATCCACTCACCCGGCCCGCAGCAGGCGCACCGGGCGTCGGAGGAGGGCGGACAACGCCCTCTTCCAGCCCCCCTAAATGGGTCCAGGGGCGACGGACTCGGGGACGTCTGTCGCCCCCCACACATCAGGACCCGAGGTGGCGGCGCGTAGTGTTCCACGCGCGCCCCTCTTAGACGGCGCGGGGGGAGTTTAACACCTCACTCCCCCCTGACCCGAGGAAGAGGCCCGCGTTCGCGGGCCGGCACCAATCGGGGGTTGCGGAAGATTTGTTCGTTCCCGCGACCCCCGGCTTCGGTGTGAGATGGGACACCGGGGTGGTTTTTAGTCAGTAAGAGTCTGACAGACCCCTCCGCCCGCCCCAGGGCGGGGGACATCCATGAGGATTTTCCACCCCGGAACAAAAAAAAAAAAAAAAAAAGGCATGCTACGTAACACAACACAGACAACCCATACTATACAAGCATCTATAATCAAGTGTGACGCCGCGGCGCGGGCTTGCTAGCGGCTCACACAGACACTGTGCGGCGGTACACTACATAACAAGCCGCTCACACACTCATGACAGTCTCTCCCTCAATCCGTAAACGGCTAGCTCTGTAAGCGGGGCGAGGGAAGACTACATATCCTTCCGTGGGCGCGCCGAGTCGGCATTTCCGATGCTGGTTGACCTCTGCTGGGCCTCCCCCGGGAAACTGGGGGTCTCACCCGGTAGGGTTGGACCGCCGAAATGCCGTGAAGCAAGCGACGCCAACATAGACGTCGTGACGCGCCTACCGAAAAAGTTGTAGCAACTTCTCACAGAGCGCGGTTAAAACCCGCGCTCAACTATCATCCGCCGTATATGCGACCATATCGAGGGGCCTGTAGTGGCAGGCCACCGTATGGCATCCGCGGGCGAGGAGCGATGCTCCGACCCTGCCGGCCGCACCCCCTGGCGGGGGTGTAGCGACATCTCGAGCATTTGTCACATTTCAGCGCTCGGCAGCGGTCGCGAGCGGTCGTGTTGTTCGTGCGCTGGAGCTCTCTCCTGATTCGTGCTGTGGTTCCCGCAGTGGCATCCTGATCCTGTTTCGTCGCGCCCCGTGACGATCTTCATATAGTCGCCCCGACTATACATCGATTTATTAATTGTTTGCCTTTTTCAAGGCACAATTAATAGCAATTTTCGTTTAACGAATCCTGTCAAAAAACGTTACGTAGAGTCACTTGGCCCCTTCTGGGTAAATCCACAGTTTCGTGGTCCTCGGTTGAAACCTTACGGTGTCAACGAAGCCGAGGGGGTGTTGACCCAACACACCCGCCGAGCCCCATCAGGGTAAGGCAGTCAGTTGGACGGGTCCCAGTCTCGGCCTTGGGGGGTCTCCTAGTCGGCACTGGATGACAGTTTTCCTTTCACAGCTACACACCTAGAGCGGTTGAGTGTGTCAACCTCTTCGCTCTAGACCCCATTAGGACCCCGTTGCACAAATAAGATAGGCAACGGGCAAAAGCAAGCTTAGGGCTCACCAGTAGGTACTCACCTTCCTGTCTAAACCCGACAGGGAGGGTCACTCACCCCCGGGCAAACCCACCCGGGGAGTTAGGTGTTAGGTGATTAGGTGTTAGGTATAGGGCCTCACCATTATTATTTTCTTAGTTCCTTAGTTTGCTCCCCGATATGGAGGACGCCCGCTTCACGGCGCTCCTCTCACTTCTGAGAAAGATTCTCAGCAAAGTGCCCGCACTAGCTGCTGAGTACGGCTCGGAGCTCGCAGCTCTAAGCCGGCCCTCCGACTCGAGCATTGCTGACTTCAGCGATGCGCTCGACGCCACCCAAACCACCAATACCCCGACCACTGAACTTCTCAGTCCTCTCAGCCCTCTTCTTAGCCCTCTCAGTCCTACTCCTTCAGAGCAAATGGACACTGACGAGCCCGCTTCTTCAAAGCGGGTTACGACCCCATATCCCTACGCATCCGATGACAATGAGCCTCGGTTCTCTTCTTCATCCTCTTCGTCGACCCACTCCGACGACGATGGCTTTAAGCCTGTCACGGGGAAGGGTAACAAGAGGAAGAAGAAGCAGCAAAGCTCTTCTCAGGCCAGTAAGGTTATCGCGGTAGAGGAATCTACCGCTTCCCACTCCCCCGCCCCCGCTACCCTAGCTTCCCCCCTCCCCCGCCCCCGCTACCTTAGCTGCCCGCTCCCCTGCCCCTGCTACCTTAGCTGCCCCTTCCCCTGCCACGGGCGCATCTGCCTCACACACTGCCCCGGTCGCGTCAACTTCCTCCTCAAGGAAGCTCCCCGTTCCACCCCCTGTTTTCATTCGTGAAAAAGGGAAATGGACTGACGTGTCCAAATGGTGTCTCGATCAAAAGATCGCTTACACCAGCGCCCGATCCACCAAAGATGCCATTAAAGTGTCGATCCCTACTTCACAGGACTATCGGGATCTAACCCGACTACTGTCAGCGAGAGGAGTGCAATGGCACTCTTACTCCCTCCCTGAAGACCGTCAGACCCGCGTGGTGATCAAAAGGATCCCATGCGAAATACCCGTAGCCGACATTCTTGCCGACTTAAAGTCGCAAAACATCCCAGTCGACGAGGTTCACCGCATGCACCGCGCTAGAGGTGGCCAGTCATACGACATGGTCCTAGTGGTCTGTCCTCCTTCAGAGAACCGCCACAATCCCATATTTAATCTGAAATCTGTCTGCAATCTCGTAGGTATTATCATCGAAAAACCGATGAAGAGCAGCATTGTCGGTCAGTGCCACAACTGCCAGGTGCGTCAAGTGCTTGGGCGAGCATGGCACGTCCGACTGTACCCGCCCGAAGGACCGCAATCAGTGCCTCACACCGCCCAGCTGCGTGCTGTGCGGACAAGTGGGTCACCCAGCCAACTACCGTGGCTGTCCCAAAGCCCCCAAGTCCTCAGCTCCCAAACTGACCAAGCGTCTAGACGTTCGTCAGCAGAGGGAAACTCCCTTCACTTACTCCCAGCAGCATATCCCCCCCCTGATGCCACAGCGACTAAGCCCCCAGAGGCCCAGTCCGTGGAACTACCTCCACCACCAGCAGGCCTTCCCAGCCCTGGCAAACCGCAACCCCCCCCCCCCCCCCCAAACCCAACCCAATCCCTCCCCTTATGGGAGACCCCCGCACTCGCGCTCCCGCGCCCCCCACTAACTCCACTCCCGCTCCTATAGCATCGCGCCACCCCCCCTACCCCCCCGCGCCCGCGGCCGCGCCTATCCCCTTAGATTCTTCTTCCGCGACCATCAGATCGATGTCCTCCTCTTACAGGAATCCTTCTTAAAACCCAGCAACCGAGATCCGTCTATCGCCAACTACCGTATAGTTCGCAACGATAGGACTCGATGTCACAAGGGTGGTACCCTTATCTATTACAAGAGGAATCTATACTGTATTCCCATAGATGCCCCTCCTCTCTCCCGATTAGAAGTTTCAATCTGCCGACTAGGTATGTCCGGCCACCAACCGATCACTTTAGTATCGGTCTACCTCCCTCCCATTAACACTCCGGAAAACTTCCAACTTCTTACTGACGATCTCTCAGTCCTACTCGGCCTGAGCGATTCAGTCATTATAGCAGGCGATCTCAACGCCAAACACCCCGCCTGGAATAGCACCAGAATCTCTAGAAGAGGCCAACACTTGTTTGACCTCACTTCTCGATTAAATTTCGATGTCATCGCTCCGATGTCTCCCACTCACTTCCCCCATAAACCCAATCACACCCCTGACGTACTAGACGTGGCGCTCATTAAGAACGTCAACTTAAGGTTAGATTCCATCGAAACGGTGCAAGAGCTCGACTCGGACCACCGCCCGGTAATCATAGGACTAGCCCCCCGTTTAGGTCTCTCCGACCCAGATCATCCCATGCCCCCCGTAGTAGTAACGGACTGGAGGAAAGTAAGCGATCGTCTGAAATCCAATACGTCACCTCAATTGGACTCAATCCCCGATCGGTTCGACTCCGTCGCCGCCACGACGGCCGCGATCGACTCGCTCACTGATCACGTACAATCTGTCCTGAGCGATTGCTCAAGGGAAATTCCAGCGACAGATGACTGTCGCAGGAAATTGCCGGACGATATACGTGAACTGATGACTGAGAAGAACGCGGCCGTACGGGCCTATAGCAACTTCCCCTGCAACGCGAACAAAGCCTATATGCGTTACTTACAGAGGTCTGTGAGGACGCGCATACAAGAGCTGCGTAACGCGGGCTGGGACAAGATGCTCAGCGACCTAGAGCCCAACCATCTGGCCTTTTGGGAACTCCAGAGGAGACTCAAGTCCAAAAAGATTGCCTCCATGCCACCCCTTTGCCGCCCCGACAAGACCATTGCCTTTGATGACGCCGACAAGGCTGAGTGCCTAGCCGACAGTCTCGAGGCGCAATGCTCTCCCAGCTCTCAACCAGTAGACGACGATCACCTCGCTGAGGTCGATGCCGAGGTCGAACGGAGAGTCAACCTCCCGCCCGTTGAAGATCCTGATGACCCCCTGCCCCCCGTCACTCCTGACGAGGTGCAGGAGATCATCAAGGGTCTAAAAACCCGTAAAGCCCCAGGTTCAGATGGCATCACCAATAGGGTGGTCCAACTCTTCCCCGCTCACCTTATAATGTTAATGACTACCATCTTCAATGGAGCATTAATTAATAACATCTTCCAGTTCTAGGCAAAATCTATGAGAGGCTTATCTATAAGCGTCTCAGAGACTACGCCGAGACCAAGGGCCTCATTCCCCATGAACAGTTTGGTTTCAGGACCCAACACTCTAGCATTCACCAGCTCCACCGCATCATCGAGCATATAAGCGCCGGCTTCGTGCGCGGCAAGATGACGGGTGCTGTATACTTCGACATTGCGAAAGCATTCGACAAAGTCTGGCACAACGGCTTATTATATAAACTCGGTGTGCCTGACCGTCTCGTGCTCATCCTACGAGACTTTCTGTCGAACCGCACATTTCGCTATCGCATTGAAGGAGCTCTGTCTTCCCCCCGACCCATTCGTGCCGGAGTCCCTCAGGGCTCTGTGCTTGCCCCACTAATATTCACTCTATTCACCAGCGACATCCCGAAGAGTAAGAAGGCGCAGTTGGCTCTGTTCGCAGACGACACGGCCATCTACTACCGAGAGTCCAGCCCCGACTCGATAGCCGACACTCTCCAGACCGTAGTCGACAAGCTCGGTGACTGGTTCAGGAAGTGGAGGATCGAGGTCAATCCCGACAAAAGTCAGGCGGTTATTTATTCCAAATCGCGCTTAAACCCCAAACTCCCCGTCCCGATCACGATGTTTGACAAACCAATCCCCTGGGCTAGGCAAGCCAAATACCTCGGTGTAATCCTTGATAGCCATCTCACCTTCGCTGAGCACATAAGGAAGGTTCGTTCGCGAGCCGCCTTCGCTCTCTTTAGGCTCCACTCCGTCCTAAATGCAAAAAGCAAATTGTCACTCAAGTGCAAATTGCGCATTTACACCGCATGCATCAGACCCATTATGACATATGCCTGTGCCGTCTTCGCACACGCTGAGCCCCGCCACATACATAGGATGCAAACCCTCCAAAACAAATTCTTACATCGAACCACGGGACCCCCTGGTTCGTACGAAACGAGACCCTACATCTCGATCTCAAAATCCCTACTATTAGTCAATTTCTCAAACGCGCCTCCAAGCGTTTCTTCGATAACGCCGCTAAACATCGCAACCCTCTGGTTGTCGAGGCCGCGAAATATACCCCCTCCCAGATTAGCAAAGTCCGCCCCGTCCGCGGCACGCCCTGTCCGACCCAGATGACCCCATTACCCTCCTCCAGGAGAGCAATAAGGCCACTAGCACCGTACGCAAACCTAGGCGTCCGTCATTCCGACATCACCGCCGAGGTCCTCCGCGATCGCGACCCCGATTAAACACCCCCCCCTCCCCCCCGACCCTTGCTCGGTGAAGATGCGCCAGCACGCGCCGAAGCTGAGCCAGTAGTTTCATTAAACTCCCCGTTTAATAATAATAATACCATGATCCAGCCTGTCCCACCTTGCTGTCCTCCTCCTGACAACGACGCCCTAAGCCGAGGTTCGTTCCCCACAGGGGGAGCCCTTAGTGGCGATCGCCCGCGATTAGCATTTAGTTAGCATATTACGCCCTGGCTGGAGGCTTTGAGTTAGTAGCTTAAGGCCCTCACAGGAATGTCCGGTTAAGTAGCCAAATCCCTTCGTGGATGACTATGAGATGCCACATATAAAAAAAAAAAAAAACCATTTGTCAGTCAGCATTCTACGTTTGACAGCCGTCGCGTGCGGTCGTGCTGTTCGAACGTAGGAGAATTTACAGATTTCCTGCTGTGGCTCCCGCAGTGGTATCCTGATTTCCTGTTGTCGTCGCGCCCCGCGACGATCTTCATATAGTCGCCCCGACTATATCTTCGATTTATTAATTGCTGTCTTTTTCAAGACACAATTAATAGCAATTTTCTATAACGTAATTGTCAATTAAACGTATACGTCGCGTCGTCAGTTGGCCCCTTCTGGGTAAAACCACAGTTTCGTGGTCCTCGGTTGAAACCTTACGGTGTCAACGAAGCCGAGGGGGTGTTGACCCAATCACACCCGCTGAGCCCCTTCAGGGCAAGGCAGTCAGTTGGACGGGTCCCAGTAGCGGCCTTGGGGGATCTCCTAGTCGCTGCTTGGGTAACAGGCTTGTTTTCACAGCAACACACCTAGAGCGGTTGAGTGTGTCTACCTCTTCGCTCTAGACCCACATAGGACCCCGTTGCACAAATAAGATAGGCAACGGGCAAAAGCAAGCTTAGGGCTCACCTTAGGTACTCACCTCCCTGTCTAGACCCGACAGGGAGGGTTTACACATCCCCGGGCTAACCCACCCGGGGAGCTAGGAATAGGATTTGATAGGAGAAATAGGTTTCCCTTCCCACCATTCCCTCTCAAAGTAATTATAATTAGATCGATAATGGAGGACCCTCGCGTCACGACCCTCCTTAGGTTCCTTGAGGCCCTGTTAAATCAGGAACCCACTTTTAATGCCAAGTATGGCAGAGAGTTCTCTGCTATAAAGCAGTCATTTAGTTCTCCCCCCGGCGCCAACGTCACTGATTTCAGTGACGTACTAGAGCCCTCCCAGGCCCTCTCACTCCCGATTATTAAGCTCGGACCGTGTCCGGCTATGGACACGGACGAACCAGTCGCTTCTTCAAAGCGACCGGTCTCCCCATATGGCGACGTATTTAGTTCGAGCTCGGACACAGAGGCGGCACGCTTCTCATCTGCTGCTTCTTCCTCCTCTTCGTCCCTCTCCGATGGCGGGTTTACACCTGTCGTAGGAAAAGGGAATAAGAGGAAGAAGAAGAAACAGACCTCCTCGCAGGCCAACAAGGTCGTTGCATTCGAGGAGAGCGTTCCCTCTACCTCAAACGCGCCCTCAGCGCCCGTAAGTTCCCCTCCACCTGCCCCTCAGTAGTAGTAGCGGCGCTCTCTAGCGCGCGCGCGGTTATCCCCTCCCCTCCCCCGTCCCAGACCGCCGCGACCTCCGCACAGGACGATGATATGCCCGCTGCATCGTCAATTTCTGGCCCTAAGAAGGCCTATCATCCTCCTCCTCTGTTCATTAGGAACAAGGGTCAGTGGACCGACATTTCAAAATGGTGTTTAGATCATAAAATTAATTTTACTTCAGCCCGCAACACCCAAACGGGAATCAAAGTTGCCGTCCCTACCCAAGTAGACTATAGAAGTCTCACTAAGCTATTAGACGACCGTAAGGTCGATTATTATACTTTTACCGTTCCCGAGGAACGTCAGACCCGCGTGGTAATTAAACGCATCCCGCGTGAAATCCCCGCGTCCGAAATCCTAGCCGACCTTAGGTCGCAAAACATCCCCGTGGATGAAGTCCACCGCATGCACCGCGCTAGAGGCGGTCAAACATTCGATATGGTCCTCGTTGTGTGCCCTCCTTCAGAGGGTCACAACCCGATATTTAATATTAAATCAATTTGTAACCTGGTAGGCTTCATTATCGAAAAGCCCATGAAAAATGGCATTGTCGGACAATGCCATCGCTGTCAATTATACGGTCATTCGCAAAAGAATTGCCACGCGACACCCAGGTGCGTCAAGTGCCTGGGCGACCATGGCACTTCTGATTGCCCCCGTCCCAAGGATAGGTCTCTATGTCCCGAACCCCCTAGCTGCGTGCTATGCGGCGAATCGGGACATCCAGCCAACTACCGTGGCTGCCCTAAAGCTCCTAAAGCCTCTTCTCCCAAACTGACTAAGCGTTTCGACGCCCGTCAGCAGAGGGAACATCCTCTCTCGGGTAGAATTCCCTCCTCCCAACCTCCCGCGAGGCTCAGTCCCCAGAGGCCCAGTCCCTGGAATTATCTCAAACACCAGCAGGCCTTCCCGGCCCTGGCTTCCACTAAACCCCCTGCCTCTCAAACTCCTCTCTACTCCCTCATGGACCCGCGCAATCGAGTCCCCCCCCCGCGCTCCTCACATACCCCGCGCCCTCCGCGTATCCCTCGCACTTTGCGTACCCCGCGCACTCAGCGTACCCCGCGCCCTCCGCGCACCCCGCCCCCCCCCGCGCCTCCCGCGAAACAAGCGCCGGCTCATAAAGCCCCGCGTCCCTCTGCCACCCCGGCGGCGGCTCCCTCCGCCTCCCTAAACGAGATAAACGCGTGTTATCTCGCCTATTGCTCACCCCGCGCTGACCAAATGGCCCGCGAACTCGCGGTAGCTAGGCAATCCAACGATATCCCTAGGATTAAGCAGATCTTTGCTGCGTATCCCGAGATCACCCGGTCCCTCCAATCCCTCTCACACTCATTATGAATAATGCAGTTTTAGCTAGGAACAAACCCCGATCCCTAAAGTTAGGCTACTTCAATGCCAATGGCATTAATGGTCAACGTGATGAGATTTCGATCTTCCTGCGTGACCATAACAAAGACGTCTTCCTAATTCAGGAAACATTCCTTAAACCCAATAAACGCAACCCGGGGATTGCTAATTACCGCATAGTCCGTAACGATAGGACACGTTGTCACAGAGGTGGCACTCTCATTTATTATAAAAAAGACCTCTATTGTATCCCTATAGACCCCCCTCCACTCTCGCGTCTAGAGGTCTCTATATGTCGACTAGGTATGACCGGTCACCAACCGATCACTATTGTGTCGGTTTACCTCCCTCCCCAGTCCTCTCCCGAGGACCCTCTGGTCCTCACTAACGACCTCACTGTCCTTCTCGGACTGAGCTACTCCGTCATTATCGCGGGTGATCTCAACGCGAAACATCCCTACTGGAATAGTACCAGAATGTCTAGCAGGGGCCAGCTCCTGTATGACCTCTCAACCTCTATGACCTTTGACGTCATCGCCCCGATGACCCCAACTCACTTTCCCCATGACCCTAATCATACTGCCGACGTACTAGAAGTGGCGATCCTTAAGAACGTCCACTTACGATTAGACTCAATAGAAGCGGTAGACGAGCTTAACTCTGACCACCGCCCGGTTGTTATCAGACTCGCACCACGCATAGGTCTCCCCGATCCCGATAATCCCCCGCCCACCGTCAGAGTAACGGACTGGAAGAAAGTAAGCGATAAGCTGAAATCAGACACGTCCAACACTCTTCTAGGCTCTATCCCCGACCAGTTTGACTCTATAGCTGACACGACAGCCGCGATCGACTCACTCACTGATCACGTACAATCCGTCGTGAACGATTGTTCAAGGGAACTTCCAGCGTCGGAAGACCGACGCTTCAAGTTGCCTGACGATGTACGTGATCTGTTGACCGAGAAGAATGCAGCTGTCCGTGCGTACAGTAACTTTCCCTGCTCCGCTAACAAAGCCTTCATGCGCTACTTACAGAGATCTGTGAGGAACCGTGTGCAAGAGCTGCGGGACGCGGGCTGGGATAAGATGCTGAGCGAGCTCGAGCCAAACCATCTGGCTTTCTGGGAGCTTCAGAGGAAGCTCAGGTCCCAACAGTCCGCCTCCATGCCCCCCCTAGTCCGTCCTGACAAGACGATAGCATTCGACGACGTCGACAAGGCCGAATGCCTTGCCGACAGCCTAGAGGCTCAATGCTCACCCAGCTCCCTACCTGTAGACGCGGATCACCTCTCTGAGGTCGATACGGAAGTCGAACGTAGAGTCAATCTCCCTCCCGTAGAAGACCCTGACAATCCTCTGCCTCCCGTCACTCCAGACGAAGTGCACGATATCGTCAAAGGTCTAAAAGCCCGCAAAGCCCCCGGTTCAGATGGCATCACCAATAGGGTGATCCAGCTATTTCCCGCTCAATTGATCATGCTTTTGACTACCATCTTCAATGGAGCCCTGAGCAATAATATCTTCCCACAAGCATGGAAAGAAGCCACCGTTATCGGTATTCCCAAGCCCGGCAAGCCTAGGAGCGAGCCCACTAGTTACCGTCCCATCAGTTTGCTCAAGGTACTCGGCAAAATCTATGAGAGGCTTATTTATAAGCGTCTCAGAGACTACGCCGAGACCAAGGGCCTCATCCCAAACGAACAGTTCGGCTTTCGGATTCAGCACTCTAGCGTGCATCAGGTGCATCGCATCGTCGAGTGCATAGGCGCTGGTTTCCAGCGCGGCACTATGACCGGTGCGGTGTTTTTCGATATTGCGAAAGCGTTCGACAAAGTCTGGCACAACGGCTTATTATACAAGCTTTACAAAATCGGTGTGCCAGACCGTCTCGTGCTCATCTTACGAGACTTTTTGTCGAATCGCACATTCCGCTATCGCATAGAAGGGGCTCTATCCTCACCCCGACAAGAGCCAGGCCGTTCTCTTTTTGAGACGCATACGCAACCGCTCAAAAACTCCCCTCTCTCAATATCGACCGATCACCATGTTTGGCAAGCCTATCCCTGGAAGAAGCAAGCTAAATATCTAGGCGTGATCCTCGATCAACATCTATCCTTCGCAGAGCACATAAAGCAGGTGCGTTCGCGCGCCGCTTTCGCTCTAAGTAGACTATTCTGTCTCATGAACCCGAAAAGTCACTCAGTTGCAAGTTACGTCTCTACGTAACATGCATACGCCCGATCATGACCTATGCGTGCTCTGTATTCGGTCAAGCGAAACCCCATCACATCCATAAGATGCAGGCCCTCCAAAACCGAGTCCTCCGCAGGGCTACCGGTGCCCCATTCTATGTTAGGAATAAAAACCTTCACCTCGATCTGAGAATTCCCACTATTGCCCAATTCATAAAACGCGCCGCCAAGCGCTATTTCGACTCCGCCGCCAAACACCGCAACCCTCTGGTTGTGGAGGCCGCCAACTATGTCCCCTCCCGCATTAGTCAAGTTCGCCGACCAAGGCATATTCTCTCAGACCCTGACGATCTCATAACCCTCCTCCAGAAGAGCAATAGGGAGACCAGCACAGTAATGAAATACAAATACAATCGATCGCCGTCATTCCGACCTCGCCGCAGAGGTCCTCCGCGCTCGCGACCCCGATGTAATACCCCCCCCCCCGCGACCCTTGCTCCCCGGTCTCGATGGGATGCCAGCCCGCGCCGATGATGCTGAGCAATTAGCTTTAAATTCCCCGATTAATAATAATGATGATATTTTGATCCAGCCTGTCCCTGAACTTGCTGTCCTCCCGATTGCGACGCCCTAAGCCGAGGCCCGTACCCCACAGGGGGTGCCCTTAGCGAGCGTCGCATCTTAGTTTAGTAGCAATTTATTGCGCCCTGGCTGGAGGCTTTTAGATTTAAAAACCCTAACAGTAGCCACAGGTTAGTCCGGTTAAGCAGACAAAACCTCTCTAGGTTGATCTGCGAGATGCCATTCATAAAAAAAAAAAAAAAAAAAACCATTTGTCAGTTCGGCAGATAGTTGGCCGTCGGTACATAAACTCTGCAGTCAACTCACGAATACCCCAGCCCCGGTGCGCCCTCTATACAATAGCGACGGGGTGCTTAAGTACGGATCGGAGGACTAGGCGGAGGTTTTCGCAGAACCCAACCCGACTGACGATAGCGAGCATGTCGCAGCAGTCGAGCAACACCTTAGGGACTACTTCGCCTTGCCGATAGCTCCCGAGGAGAGCCCTATCTTCTTCTCGCCTGGCGCAGTTAGACGCGCCATCCTAAGAACGAAGCCACGAAAAGCCCCAGGTGCTGACGGTATCACCAATAAATAGTGCTGCGCCATCTGCCGTTCCGTGCAGTAGCGGCGTTGGCGCGCCTGTTTACGGCGATACTGCGCACCGGGGCGTTCCCCGCCGCGTGGAAGGAGGGGCGCGTCATAATGCTGCACAAGGCGGGTAAGAGCATTCTACAGCCGGCGAGCTATCGGCCTATCACTCTGCTGTCGACCATCTCTAAGGTGTTCGAGGCACTCCTGCTGCGACACCTACAGCCGCATATAGAACCGAGACCGGAACAGTTTGGGTTCCGGGCGGACCACAGTACGACGACGCTCCAGTTGTCGAGGGTACTGCACCACCTCGCAGCAGCGCGAAATAAGAAGGAATCCTCGGTGGCAGTATTCCTCGACATGGAGAAGGCTTTCGCCCGTGTATGGCACGAGGGTCTGATTTATAAAATCGCGACATCAGACGCGCCCCGTCGCGTTGTTAAAATGGTGTCTAGCTTTCTCTCCCACAGGACATTCAGGGTGGTGGTCGACGGCGCCCTATCCAGCGCCCGCCCCGTGCGTGCGGGCGTGCCGCAGGGTAGCTGCATGTCGCCAGCGTGTTACTCACGTTACACCGACGACATCCCCACCACTTCAGACGCTATGCTCGCGCTGTATGCAGACGACGCCGCGTACATCACTTCATCGCTTAATACGAAGTACGCGGCAGTCAAAATGCAGCGCGTTCTCAACATACTCCCCGAGTGGCTGTCGAAGTAGCGGCTTTCGGTTAACGTGGGTAAGACGCAGGCGCTTCTCACCGGGTCGGCGCCGCTCCCAATACCTGGGTGTGACCATCGATCGTCGGCTTACTATGGGACCACATGTCCGTAAGGTCGCCGCGCAGGGCAGGGTAGCCCGCGCCCTACTCAAACCTGTGCTCTCATCCCGCATTCCGACGCGCGTCAAGTTGGGCGTGTACAAGCTGTACGTGCGCCTAATCTTGACCTACGCCGCCCCAGCGTGGTTCGCTCTCACAAACGAGTCGAGCCGCAAGACGCTCCGCGCGCAACAAAACCTTGCGCTGCGGACCATAGTCGACGCTCCTCGTTTTGTGAGAAACGACGTCCTCCACCGGGATCTCGAGATTGAGAGCCTGGATGAGTTTGTGCGGAGCCTCGCGAAGGGGATGTTCGCGCGTGCCGACGCCTCTGCCTGGCCCCATGTCAGGTAGATAGCGCCATTGCATGCGCGCCCCCCTGACGCACGACCCCTGCCCCGCGACCTGGTAGCGGACTGTGAGCCCCCCCCCCCCCCTGATTGACGCCTCGAGTAAGCTGCACCCAGGTTACACGCAACTCACTCGATATAATGAGACTCTACAGATGTACACACACATCTGTTGCGTGGCGTGTTCTAGGTTAATATAGGCATGTCACGCAACTAAACACAGAAAACCTCTACTGAACGACACCTACTCAACACGTACAAGCACGGTGCGGGCCGCGCTGCACGTTGACACTGAGCGGTGTAATTCTACAGTACAAACTGTTCACACACACACGACAGTTCATCCCTCAATCTGTAAACGGCTAGATCTGTGAGCAGGGCGAGGGGTGGCTACATTTCGTCCTGTAGGTGCGTCGAGCCGACATCTAAGTCGCTGGTCGTTCTCGCCGGGCCTCCCCCAGATAACTGGGGGTCTCACCTGGCGGGGACAGACCGCCTAGATGTCGTGAAGAAAGCGACGCTACAGGATATAGCGTCGTGATGCGCCTACAGAAAAATTCATAGGAACCAATTACACGGACGCTGAAAAACGCGTTCAATTCCACTAGGCCGCACAGGCCAACAGAGTGAAGGGTCCGCAGTGGCGGGCCACTGTATTGCCTCCGCGGGCGAGGTGCGAAGCCTTGACCCCGCTCGCCACGCCCCCTGACGGGGGCGTCGCGACGTCTACAATGTTGTCAGTTTAGCTCGCACGGACACGCTTCCTTCGGAACGTATTTCGGGCAGTCTAACGCACTCTGGCTTGCACGGTCGGCATCCATCTCGGAACCGATATCAGGCGGTCATATTTTAACATTGTCATCGTATTTCGTAGTACTTAGTGTAGTTTTGCTAAAAGTTTGTCAAAGTATTTCAAGTTCAGTCAAGTATTCATAGTATTTCTTAAAAGTTCAGTCAAGTATTCGTAGTATTTAAAGTATAGTTTTGTTAAAGTATACATAGTATTTACAGTGTGTTAAAGTGTTGTTTCAAGAGCAATAAATAATCTTTGATATAACTGAAAAGCAAAAAATAAAAAATATACCTTTTAGTGTAAGTAAGTTCCTAAACTAATTTACGTAACAAACTTTGAGTCGGCGCCATCACACATTCAACGAAGATTCATCAAGCTGCCATTATGCGCTATAATTATTTGTAATTAATCAATTTGTTTGTTGGTTTGTTTGGTTACTTACACTAAAAGGTATATTTTTTATTTTTTGCTTTTCAGTTATTTTTTTCGTCGGTTTAATTTTTTGTAAAAAAGTTTTTTATTTTTCGCTTTTGAGTTACCATTTATTGATGTAGCTAAAATCTACTACCTACCAATTTTTTTGATTATTCTTTAAAATACATATTTGCCTTGGTCATATATCGTGGTGCCTATTATATTAGGTTTATTTATAAACGTTGTTTAAAGTTATGTAATGATTAGCGACTGTTTAACTATACACTTTTGACGTTAAACCAACGTTTATGAATAAATGGGAATAATACAATGTTAGATAAATACTTAATAACTACTTATACTTGTGTGTGTGTATATGTTATTAATTTATATGACGGACTTTGTCTGAAAAATAAACGAATTATTATTATTATTATAATTTTTAAGTTTTAATCAAATTAAACAGCATTTTTTTTTTTTTTTTTTTATACTGTCGTTATCCAGGGCGGAGAGTTTGAGTAATTCATTTGCGGCTACAGGAGTTTAAAAACAACGATAAGTTATTTTGAGGTATAAATATTATTCTCTTTGACGACATCATGCAACTGCCCCCTGTAAAATTGGTGCTTTGCACAACCACTTTGGGATGCTGCAGAAGTTAATTTATGGCACTCATTTTCATTCTGGTAATTAACCATTATCATAGAGACAACGAAATGACGTCGAATTCGTTGACCTGTTAAACAATCTATGCGTAGGCGAATTGACAACCGTTCAATGGAACTGCTCTGTCAAAGGCGAAGGGTAGCTTTAGGTGAAGAGTTAAAGGATGGTGTTGTTGTTTGAATATTCCCTACCGTCAAGCAGATTGACGAGTACAATAGTAAGATGACAGCTATGAATTCAAAACACTATTGCTTTTATACAATTCGTTCCATAGATGAGTCTCGTGAAGTTGCTACCTATGGAAAGAAACCTCCAGATAATGTAGTTCCAAAAGATGTGAACAGTTGTGGTAGCCTTTTATCTGAGGTAAAATTAGCTACCGAATCCCGTGTTATGCTGAGACGTAACATATCAGTATCTGAGGGCCTCGTCAATGGTGCAATGGGTATTGTGAAAAAAACTAAATGGCCATCACTGCGCAGGGATCAACTAGAGGAAGGAGAATTAGCGGATTGTATTTTAGTAAAATTTGAAGATGAAAGCATAGGAAGCAGACTGAAAGATAGCGATGGTTGTGTTGCTATACCTCCAGTAGTTGCAACTTTTCACGGCACGAAGGTTTATGGTGATATTGAGCGTAGGATGTTGCCGTTAATTTTGTGCTGGGCCGTTACGGTACACAAATTACAAGGAATGACCCTTGATAAAGCCGTAATCGACCTCGGTAAAAAAGTCTTCGCCAAAGGGCAGGCATATTTGGCACTGAGTAGACTAAAAACACTCGAGGATATATCTGACTTAGAACCAAATAAGAAGGTATTAAACAAAGCTCATGATGAACGAGCTTTGGCCGAAATGCAGAGATGGAGAGGTCTACTTACAAATCAGCAATAGGCTCGAACACTGATGTTTGTAGCAACCCTGAATAATAAATTATTTATAATAATTTTTACATGATTTAATTCGGTATATATCTACCGAATTTATTTCTCGTGAAACTTGCATTTCAATCGCTTTAATGAATCAATCTGCCTAGCCTTCCTGTAATACCAGTCTAACCGGATGCAGCTGAATACCAGTATTTAAAATTATCGCTCTAATATTGTTATTATTTTCCTCAACTAGGAACTCCTTCAACAGCCTTCCGTCTCCATCGTCAGACCCTCGATGACTGTCATACCCCAGCCAGGTCTAAAGTTCTCATCAAAATGAATGACATAAACCCAAACTCTTGAGGAGCTCTCGCGACTGTCTCCCGTCTCCATCGTCAGATCAACTCCAGGTCTTTATTATATAAGGTGCTATAAAAATATCTGCCACGGCTGCAATGGGAGATAGTATTGTGTTTATAGATTACAATAGTAAAGATAAATTATTGATCATGTGTCATTTTTTTTTTCATACAAAAAATTTTACGTATAAATTTGCAAGTGTCGAACTAGTCAGCTGATTTCAGTTTTCATTCACAGAACAGATGGAAAGAGATAGCAGTTGTTTTCATTGACGAAGTGCACTTCGCGCGTAATTTGTGAACCACGTTATGCAGAGTAGAGTCAATGTTTATTTAACTACTTTATTTTCTCAAATTGATTTAACTGTGCCGGGGTACGAAATTTCTTCACTATTGTTATCTTTAAACACAATACTACCTCTCATTAAAGCCGTGGCAGATATTTTTATAGCACCTTATATAGTTCATGAGAACTACATTATTTTTTAACCGACGAAACAAAAAGGAGGAGGTTCTCAAGTCGACACGTATATTTTTTTTTTTTTTTTTATGTATGACCACGCATATCTTTTTACAGAGTAGTCCGAATTGAACGATTCTTTTTTTATTGGGGAGGGTATACCTCGAAATTGGTCCCATATAAATTGTATTAACTTGGCTTGGGTACTACATTATTTTTGTGCGTTTCAGCAGAATCGGTTCTCAGTTGAAAATTCAGTAGGTGCAAAATCAATCAACCCCCATTTTTATACCCTTAGTTGTGGATTGTAGTTTTCAATTTTACATGGGATCAACTTCGAGGTGTTGTCTTTGGTTTTGAATTTTCGTGTCTTCCGAAATTAAAGTTATTCACTTAAAGTTTTTTTGGAAGTCGGTTGTCTTTTTTGTGAAAAGTTTTTTAGTTTTTAGTTGTGGTACCTACCCCACACAAATTCGAATATCACGATCTGCTTTGTAAATAACAGTGGCTGGAAAAAATATTAGAACATCATCCACATAGACTAAGTGGGAAAAATACGTATTATAAAAGCTAACTCAAAAAGTACCCAAGCCAAGTTAATACAATTTATATGGGACCAACTTCGAGGTATACCCTCTCCAATAAAAAAAGAATCGTTCAATTCGGACTACTCTGTAAAAAGATATGCGTGGTCATACATAAAAAAAAATAAAAAAAAATATATATACGTGTCGACTTGAGAACCTCCTCCTTTTTGTTTCGTCGGTTAAAAATTGGTTTACGAGTGGTTTCGTTGGACTAATCCTTATAAAATATAATTATTTTCCTTCGTTGTCACTAGTACCATTAACAGTTCCATGATGGAACTACTGACTGTTTTTTTTTATCACTAGTTCCATTTTAAAAGAATCTGAAAATAATGGAACTAATGTTGAATTTGTTATCACCAGTTCCGTTTTTTTTAAAATATAAAAATTATGGAACTAATGTTGAATTTGCAGATATCACTAGTTCCACATTATTGCTTTAGGCACTTTTAAGGGTAAATTTTTAAGGGTAGTAAAAACATTGGAGTTAAAAACACTTAGTTTTTATAATAATTATATTCAATAAAATCAACAAATATTTTTTTAGTCTACCTTTACTTTTTTTTAATAGGTATGTAGTGATCGAATAGAATCAGTAAACATTTATTTTTTGAGAATGAATTAGTTTACATGGCGATACTTGATGAGACAGCCAGTGACATCTATCGGTCGTTTATTGTAATATCGATTAATTTTTTCCATATCGGGAGGTAGTTAGAAAAACGTAAGTTTACGTCGTCGTTGTAGTGCGAGAAATCAATGCAATGTGTTCGCAAGCAAGTTTATTCGGCTCCTCTTAAGAATACAAAAAATGAGTGCAATTCAAATAATTGAAAGGGGAAGGGGAAAAGTATTGTTATCATCAGGATGGCAGTATTACAAACATGTGATGTATAAAAATGGAACCAGCTTGTGGCGTTGCAAGCTATTTAAAAAACAAATGAAATCTGCAGGATCCGTAAAAATAGACACGGTAAGCTAAAATTAACATACGTATTGTACATCATACAATCGAAATATTTAAGTCGAGTGACTATTCCATAGAACAATTATTTAATGTTATGCTCGGGTTTGCACAGTTACATTATTAAGAAATATATAATCAAAACGGCATAATGTCTTATCGGCCTAGGGCCGCTACTAGCTGTTACTAGATAAAGCGGTGTACCTACATAGTATATTATTGAGTAATGGTATAAGTTGGGTTTTGATGAACCCGACATGTATATTTGCATAAATGACATTACTCTTAGCTTTATGTTTAAGTCGTATTGTGTATAATTTCATGTTCTTTGCTTTTGTAAATGTTTATCTGTAAATGCCCTTTAAGTCCAATAAACATATTATTTATTTATTTATTATTTATGTATTACTAGCTCTTGCCCGCGGCTTCGCCCGCGTGGATGTCGAAAAATATACGACGGGAACGTACAACTGGGATTAAAAAATAACCTATAGGTTAATCCAGATTATAAACTATCTGTGTGCTAAATAGCATCCAAATCCGTTCATCCGTTTTTGTGTAAATCGGAACATAGGTACATACAAACAAACAGGCGAAAACTCTAAAAACTATATTTTCGGCATCAGACTCGAATATTCAATGTAAGGTTTGACTTCCTTACTATTTTATTTTACTTCGTCTGCGTAGTTTTTTTTTTTTTTTTCTAGATAATTATGAATTATTATAACAATAACAGTATAGAGCTTTGTTCATGGCTAATTGTCCTCCACTACGTGTGATATTTGAGGAATACTGTAAAGAAATACCTTCTGTAAAATACCGGTATGTAACTAAGTCCTTCACAGTATTTCTCTATCTAGTTGGAGAGCTAACACGTGAGCAATCCACATAAAATTGGCCGTGGGAGAAACAGTCTTGCCCCAAATCAACTCCAGCAAATTTCAGAGTTGTCCCTGTGACTTATTAATAGTCATCGCGAAACAAACCTTGATTGAGAACTGCAATCTTTGAAATTCAAACGGAAGGTCATTTGGTATCAATAGTATACGCGGCACGAATACTATTTCTCCTCTGGCAGATCTAGTTAGTATTTTGGCCTGAATAACATTGCGGCGGAGAGCTGTTACTTGGAGTCTAGTTCCATTGCACAATTTTGGAGGCCGTATATTTCGAAGCAACATGACAGGAGCACCTACACGCTACATAAGTCTGTGACACGGATTAAGAGAGTTTAAAAAATTTACAGGATAATTAACCGACTCGTACATATCGAGGATTATAAATCATTTCTTCACCTTCTAATGTATTTATCAACATTTCGTTGACGGCAGCGGCTTGGTCGTTTTTGAGAGTCAAAATGGCTCTTTCGCTTAATCACTCCATCGGTTTGTCTTTAATATTTTTAACATCAAGATAAATTTTATATATAAGTCCCTCAACTGTTGATCATGATTACATTACACAGTACATAATTCATTTTGGTATTTGTATCAACCCATCTATTTGTGGAAAGTTTCCATTTCCGATTTGAAGAAGATCTGCGAATCTGCCTGCAGAAACTTCGCCTCTGAGATGTACTCTCATGTTTCGAGTAAGTTTTAGCACTTTAATTGAAGGCCATAAGAAAGATCTTTTGATGTATGCTTTGATCTCATCTGCACGCGTTCGTTTGGGCACTACAGGTAAAGTCTGGCGAAAATCTCCTGCCAGCAACACCGTTATACCACCCATTATGTTTTTATTATTTCGTATGTCCTGCAAACTCCCAATCAAGGCTTCGACTCCTCTTTTGTGGTAACGGCCGGGCAACTTTCTTTCTGTCTGTTGGTCTGAAAGTATGACGCAAAAACGACCGGATAGATTTTATTCAAATTTTGCATAGATGTTCCCTATATGTGTGGTCAGTCGGTTATCACGCTATTTGCTATGAGGGATGAGCAGTATCGCATTCTGTTCGTATCCTAACTATATCTACATCGATTCTCCCGGAGAAGGGGATGGGGGTGTACTCCGGGGGAGGAGCCCGTGGATAAATAATAACAGCCGCACAGGTAGATCGATCAGGTTAAGCTACACTTGCCGCTGCTGGTCTGTGGATGGGTGACCATCTTAACATACAGAGACCCGTCCGTGTTTCGGAAAGCACGTTAAGCTGTTGGTCCCGGCTATCATTTTGTGTATCTTTGACAGTCGTTACGGGAAGTCAGAATCCCGAAAGTCTGACAACCATTCTTACCAAGGGGTATCGTATTACCCAGTAACTGCGTTGTGGAGGTCAGATAGGCAGTCGCTCCATGTAAAATACTGTAAAGTTAGAAACAGTACACGTGTACTTATATTATTTTTACTTGAATACAAAATTTAGCGAATGAACAACTTTAATACGAAAATTCATCGCAATTTTCAGACCCTTTTCGGTTGAAATTAAAAAAAAACGAACACAACGATTTACGTTGTGATAGTTTCTACCCATAAGCCGAAATATTAGTAATTTTAACTTAAAAAATAAAGAACTTTAATTAAAAACAAAATTTCATCCCCCTTTTCACTCCTATAAGGAATGAAATTCTAACAACACCGGTGAATTTTCTTCGAAAATTGAGGACTTTTCAACTTCATCCCCCTTTTTAACCCTTCGGGCGTAGAATTATCAAAAACGCTGCGACACGTATAAATTAATTCTCAATCGTCAGCCTAAACACAAAATTTGAAGACTTTCATATAAACTTCCATCCCCTATTTTACCCCTTTAGGGGTGTAATTCTCAAAAATCATTTCTTAGTGGATACTTACTCTTCACAAAGAACACACCCTCCAAGTTTCATGTCTCTAGGAACAGCGGTTTGGGCTGTGGATTGATATATCACCCAGTCAGTCAGTCAGTCAGTTTACCATTTTATATATATAGATTTTTGCTCCCCCTCCTCCCTTTTAATGTATGTGCCTTTTATGTACCTATTTGTTTTTTTTTTGCAATGTTTGATTTTATGTTATTTTTTTAGGACCAAACAAGCATTATTAAACAAAAACCTCACGACAATAATTGTGGGCCTGATGAAACGCAAAATTTGGTAGATTTTCAAATTGAGGAAGCTTGCCTTGAAGCGGCTCAAGGCAGAGAACCGGCTCCTAGGGTGTACAAACGGGCCTTGGTTCGTATAGCAAATCAAGGATTTGATTTAGCTACAAAAAATGCTGTTCCACCGTTCAAAAGTAAACAGAGTCGCATTTACCGCCTAAAAAAAAAAAATGCAAGCGTTAAAAAAATTAATACAAATGATCCAAATGAAGTTGAGGTGCCAAAACAATTTCAAAAAATTTTACTAGCTGATTTCAATCAAGATAATAATAGAATTCTGGTCTTTTGTACTCCCGAGGGAAAAATGCACATGGGAAATGTTACGGTTTTTTTTATGGACGGCACATTTAAATTTTGCCCGAAACCTTTCTCACAGATGTTTACTATTCATGCTGACATTGGCAGCAATAGTAATTTTATTAATGTCGTGCCCGTTCTATATGCGTTTATGACAAATAGAAATAAATATTCTTATACAATTTTATTTTCTCTCATAAAATCGCAGATACCCCAGTGGAACCCAAATAAAGTAATGTGCGATTTTGAGGAAGCCACAATAAAGGCTCTTTTATCATTCAATGTTGGCATAGATGTTAAAGGTTGTCATTATCATTATACTAACAGCCTTTTTCGAAAAGCAACCAAACTGGGCATTACATCGAAAAAGGGGTATAACAGTAGCAGACAAAACAAAAGGATAATTTCTCTTTGTGGCAATTTAGCGTTTCTCCCGCCAAATAAAATCGAAGAAGGTTGGAAATATATACAACAGGAAATGCCCGAAAACGAAGATTTGAATAAATTTAAAAAATATTTCGATACGTTTTGGATGAAACCAGACGTACAAAAATTATGGTGTGTTTATGGTGAGATCCATAGGACAAATAATGTCCTTGAAGGCTGGCATCATAATTTGAATACAAACGTCAATAAAAACGAGACAAATTTATTGCAGCTCTTACATATTCTTTATGATGATGCAATGTTAATGAAGTATAGAACTAATCTTCTACAAAAGTATGGGCAGAGTTCCCAACCTAAACGACGAAGAATTTACAGAGACAGAAATGACTTAGTCATTGAAGCCCAAATGCAGTTATTAACAGGCGAAATATCTGTGGGTCATTTTTTAGATAAACTTCGTTGAGCGCGTACTGTAGTAAATGTAATGAATCTGAATCATACATAAAAAAAATATTTGTTGATTTTATTGAATATAATTAGTATAAAAACTAAGTGTTTTTAACTCCAATGTTTTTACAACCCTTAAAAATTTCACAAGTGCCTAAAGCATTAATGTGGAACTAGTGATATCTGCAAATTCAACATTAGTTCCATTATTTTTATATTTTTTAAAAAACGGAACTGGTGATAACAAATTCAACATTAGTTCCATTATTTTCAGATTCTTTTAAAATGGAACTAGTGATAAAAAAAAACAGTCAGTAGTTCCATCATGGAACTATTAATGGTACTAGTGACAACGAAGGATTATTTTGTCACGGTGGTAGTGAATCTTCTTACTAACCATGGTGACAATTTGTGAACCTTCCTTCTCACAAGCAATAAATTACATAGTTTATGTAGTCACGGTGTTAGTGAATCTTCTTACTAACCATGGTGACGAAACTTGTGAACCTTTGTCACAAGCAATAAACTACATAGATAGAATAATAAAGACAGTGGTAGTCAGTCTTCATAACTTGTGAACCTTCACAAGCAGAAAGTACATAAAAATTATAAAGTCACGATGGTAATGAATCTTCTTACTAACCATGGTGACTTATCTTGTGAACCTTCCTTCTCACAAGCATAAATAGATACTTTTCATATTCATTTTAAATCAAAAACAAACCATTCAAAAACATTTATTAGCCAGAATACCTATATACCTTCAGTACAGAACATATTCATATCCTTATCTTATTAATAGTTATTAATCACACCAGTCAATCTACCTACACATTACCAATACTAAATTATTATACAGCTGACACAACTATCATAAGTTAGTTAGATCATATTATTATCATTAAATTCGATTATCTGAACACATTTGGTACCTAAGTACTATTAATCAAATGCACAAAACAAAACTAACAAAAGAGCACTATTGCATTTAGTGACAACTTTGCACTCGTAACTAGCAATTACGGTAATTTAATTTAATTTTATTTATTTATTTATCGGACATCAGAGGTCCATGGGTTAGTTACAGAACACTTATAAACTATGTTAGTAAAACACACATGAATAGAATAAAATAATAAAAATCTTAACATTATTCTTAACATTATTCTTGCCTCACCAGTATTTTCATGAAGTGTTGCAGAAAAGGTGAGTCAAGTTTATTAGATAACATCTTCAGAATGGCAATACGTTTTTATCAAGGTTAGTTTTACCTCTCTACTACAACGAGCAAACCTGCGGGCCAACATATTCGCTCTTACAGGAAAAGCTCTGCGTTCCCGCTCAATATCTGCATGATCCCTAAAGTCGTCTGTTACGAAGTGTCCTAAGTATTTAAATTCTGTCACTCCATGCATTACCTGTCCATTGAGTGTAATTACTGGCTCAAGAGATAATTTTTTGCCAACGGCCTTAAAGATCATGTAGACACTCTTTTTACTGTTGTACAGCAGACCATGGCTTGCAGCGTATTTGGTACAGCAGTCTAAAAGTTCCCGTATTGAGCTGGCAGTTGGGCCCAGCAGCACCGTATCGTCTGCGTAGCTAACGTTATTGTCACAAGTGTCATCAATCCAACATTCAATACGCTTGCTGCTGAGCCCAGCTATCAGCTCATTTATATACAGATTGAAAAGCTTCGGTGAGGTAAGTCCCCCCTGCCTCACCCCGCATTCCAGTCTGTATGCGTCAGAAAGCGAGTTTTGCCATCTCACGTTATTCACTTGGTTGGAGTACCAGTACTGAAACACACGAACTACTTCAGCAGGTACAGTCACGAGCAATAACATAGAAACGCCCTCCAACTTCAAAGTCATGTAGCAACATTAAATCGCAAAAGTAAGTATGCTAACTGTGTCCAATAACTATGTAAACGGTAAATTGTGTCAAAATGATCTACACATTTTTATGAAATATTCGTTAACAACAGATTACCAAAAAAATATTTCAACTTTTAGTAACATAATTATGTACCTAAGGAAATTTCAAAAACATGGCTACAGTACAGTTTCGAAATTATGTAAACAATTACAAAGCAGCAGTTTTAAGCAGCTTGAGCTTACAAATGAGTCACAATTTGGGTTCAAAAGGAACCCAAATTGTGATTTTACCTTATTGACAAAATTGTGCATAAATTGTATTTTTTAATCTTAATATAATTTATTTATAGAATTTTACATTAATTTGCGTTATTCCATATTATGTTACAGAAAGGTAGCTAGTAGCCATCAGCAAGTGGCATCAACTCGCCCGTCGACTGTTTTTATTTCCGTATACCGTCCGTCGTAAAACTATTGTGTTATTAGATTCCTACGGCAACATTGCAAATCATATAGAAGGGATTAGCTTGCATTACGGTTGTTTTTTGTTGTCGTGCAGTGCAGCTAGATAAATATTTCCTACGTATTGTGATTAACATTGAAATCGATCTTAAATGAATAATAACAATGTGCCTTATCGTATTTCTACTTATGACAAACACAAAATCATTGTTCTTAAAGAACAAGGACTTCCAGTTACAGACATTGCAAATGAATTGGGAATTACGGTGAGTTTGCAATTTATTGTTGATTTATTTTATGGTTTTTTAATTAATAAAAAAATCAAACTCAAAATGTTATTATCACTATAAATTAGAATTATCATTCCAATCTAAGCTGTTTTTAGGGTGCCACGCGTTGAGCAGGCGTTTTTAGTGTTCTATATGTCGCAGAAGCAATTATTGGAATATTTAAATTACTTAATTAGTAACAGTTTACTTAAATACATTTTTTTTTTTTCAGAGAAAAACCGTCTATTTGTGGCTCAAGCGGTGGGAAGATGAAGGTGACGTTGTTAGTCGTAAAAGTAGTGGTCGTCCGCGAATAACTTCCGCAGCGCAGGACAGGCAGATCGTGAATAGGGTGGTTAGTAATGGATTTGTGCGAATTCAGGATATATCATCTTCAAATCGCGTATCAACTTCAACGATTCGACGTCGCCTACGCACAGCTGGCATACGTCACAGAGTTCCCGCGCGAAAACCACTTTTAACTGCACGCCATAAACAACAGCGACTACAATTTGCTCGAGAATATCTAAACTACGATTTTAGCAGTGCCATTTTTTCTGATGAAAAAGTGTTTGTTTCTTCTGCTGATGGACGTTTGTCTTTATGGCGCCCTAATAACACTCGTTATTTGGAACGAAATATACTGCCATCTAGAAGAAGTGGCCGGATAAGCTTCGGCGTTTGGGGCTGGATGGCAGCCAGTGGACCCGGTGAATTGGCCGAGATTAGTGGTCGAATGAATAGCGAGCAATATACCAGTATTTTAGACGAAGTTTTACTGCCTAGTCTGGAGGTATACTTTCCCGAACTGACGCCTATTGATTTTGTGCAGGACAATTCAGGGGTCCATAATTCTCGATTTACTCAGGCCTGGTTCAATCGCAACCGAAATTTCGTGAATTTGTTGCCGTGGCCGCCTAAAAGCCCTGACCTCAATCCTATTGAGAATTTGTGGGGTCTGATGGTCCAAGACTGGGACAGCAACCAAGCTAGAACCAGAGAAACCTTGGTCAGACACGTCCACGAGATATGGAATAGTTTTAGAGGCAATAATGTATGTCACAATATGGTTTCGTCAATGCGGGAAAGGTTGCAAGATGTTATAAACGCTGAAGGTGGCTACACAAGATTTTAATTAATTTAGTTACTGATGCCTCGTATTTAAAATTAACAATAGTTATGTGAAGCGATAGTGAATTATACTTGTGATTTAAAATCAATTACTACATATTGAAATAACGTTTGGTTTAAAGATAAACAACGCATAACTACGCTATTATATTGAATAGGCTTTATTAATAATGATTACGTTTGGTAACGAATTACAACACTGATTCTGTAAGCTCTTGTTTTATTGAAGTTGTAACCAATCACTATTTATTTATAAAACTATAATGTAATCTAATTTAAACTAACGATAAAGTAATAACTAATAAACTAAACTATATGTACTATAACTATGTATGTATATACCCTCGCATTGTATTTGTCGCTCAGCGAGCTATTTTCGGGGTTTTTCTTAGGGATAGGATCCGAAATAAAATAATAAAGCAAAGAAATATAAGTAGTGGACTGATACAGGCTGATAATGATTGCATTCATCATCACTGAATTCGTCCGATTCTGAAACCATTGTATTATACAAAGGTAAATGAATAAACTTAACAAAAACAGGAAAAAGTAGGTATACACTTTCAATGCCATTTTAACCGGTCAAGCAATACTCAAGCGTCGCTATTATTGTGAATTTTCCCCTCAAAGCACGGCGCTCCCCGCGCGGCGGGCGGCCGTCGCCGCGCGCTGATAAGAAACACTCCACTACAGTTTTTATTGCCTCTAGACCCTTGTTGTAAATTTTTATGGACTCTTGAATAAACAGACCATACTATAAAATGTAAACAATACTCGTGTGACGAGAGCTATATTTATAAACAAATATGTTATCAGAACTAGGTATGGTCTAGTGTTATATCGATTTCTCATAAAACTACTGTATCAATTTACACGAAATTTTGCAGGGTACAGTCGCCAGCACATCACGTTACCCCACTTTGACCTTGAACGCGTTATGAGCAACTACAGCGAAAATCGTGCGAAAGAGATAGGTAGCTTTTTGTCAGTTCTTACTTGTAATGTTTCGTGCTGCAGTGCGTACGTGAGGGTGTGTGCGTATGGCGCATCGTGGTGTAGAATAAGATACTATGCGATAAAAAAATAATAGTGTAGCAGGTTGAATACTGGAATGGAATCTAAATAATGGCATGGTAACATTGTAATAAAAACAGGGGCCCGCGCAATGCCTAAAATATCTATGAAAGCTTATAATATTTTATTTTAATTAAATGATCTTTTACTTAAGTTATCCTTCATTTTTTTACATATTTGTTGGAAAATTATCTGTAAGATTTAAGTAGATATTATAGGTAGGTAGGGTATACACCGTTACACAATTAATTAGCAAAATTTCACGCTCTCTATGAATATTGTTAAGTCGATAGGTAGGTTTAATTTGATGGGAGAAAAACATACTTCTTTTTTAAAACTTCAAGCAGATTTTAATTACCTTTTCGGGGTTTTGTTACCTACTTACTGGCGGGTCTGGCGGTCACCTGTTTTCGCACATTCCTTGCTCTTCTAAACTAATACTTTTACGAAATTTAATACTGAAAACGCATAACACAATCGGCTTCAAATTTTGAAAAAAATATGGATACGAACGTAACGTGTGAAGTTTAGCCAGTTAAGAGCGTTTATTCTGAAAGTTGGCAACGTCGCAAATTGCTGTCAAATATTTACCTGTTTTGATTAATTTAGCAATATATAATACTGTATGGAAATATGAAATATGGCTAAGTTACTAGAATATTGATTATGAAATGCAATAATTCGTATCGTAACATCGAATATTTAGTTTTTTAATTTAAAAAAAGTATTTAGAAACTTTCCAAATGCCTTTTTAGAGTTCCGTAGTAAACAAGGAACCCTTATAGTTTCGCCATGTCCGTCTGTCTGTCTGTCTGTCCCCTGCTTAGCGCAGAGACTGTTAGTACTAGAAAGCTGTAATGTGGCATGAGTATACATACTAATGACGCCGACAAAGTGGTAAAATAAAATCATGAAAAAATTTTTTTTTTACGGACCACCGACTTACGAGTTTGTAGGTCGTGGGTTCGAACCCAGCGAGGCGCTTTACTTTGTGTAAATTATTTTATCACTGCTCTCAAAACGGTGAAGGAAAACATCGTGAGGAAACCGGCATGTCCTAGAACCAAAAATTCGAAGACATGTGACATCTACCAAACCAACCCACACTGGGCCCGCGTGGATTACGGCCCACTCCCTCTTACAGTGAGGAGGCCTGTGTCCCAGCAGTGGGAACATTATAGGCTGATTTTGCTAATCAAACAGGTAAATTATATTAGACAGCAATTTTATTTGCGACGTTGCTAACTTTCAGAATAAACGCTCTTAAATATACCTACAACAAAAAGCCTCTTGTCAGTCCGCCATGTTTGAGATGAACGTTTCGTCCGCGACACGATCTTATTATTAATTGAACTTAGTAACGGAATTACCTATTCCTACCGAAGTTTGATTTGACGTGTAAATTCAACCTTATTGTGATAGTAGTAAGATCCAAACGTTATGAATTTTCAAATAAAATTCTAATCTATTATTATCGTTACTTCGTTACCTACATCCTAATAACGGCCCGTTCACGACCTTGCCGCGGTGAGCGGCGGCTAAGCGCGGGGCGGCGAGCGGTAAGAACAAAAGTATGAAAATGTTTGAAGCACGCCACGAGTCGCCGCTCATAGCGAAAACGCGCGCGGTTTTGTCGGAGCGAATCCTGCAGCGGCGCGCGGTGCGGGGAGCGGCGAGATCAAAAGCAAGCGAATGAGTGCGACGCCACGAAACAGAGCGGCGCCGATAGCGGTGTAGGTGTGACGGACTCGGCGGCGAACTTATAAACAAAAAAATTTAGACGATTTTGTGGCGGTATTTTGAGCACGTTCTGACTACCTAAATACGTCCACCTCGGCCGCTGCCGCTAGCCGATGCTGAGGGTACGTGGCGTGTAAAACTCATCGCTTGCCGCCGCCGCCCCGCCTGCCGCGCTGCTCGCCGCTAAGACCGAAGTCGTGAATGGGCCGTAAATATTTTAAAAATTAGAATTTGAGTTTCTTTGTTTGTTACGCATCATAATGAAATGTTGCATGTAACACGATGTCAGGGGTACAGAAAATTGCGGGAAAGTCCGAAAGGGATACCGTGGCCCCTGGCAACACAGGCAACTGAAGGAACACGGGTGGGTTTTAGTCAGTAAGAGTCTGACACGCCCTCCCGCTCCGCCCAGAGCGGGAGAAGTTATTTGATGATTTCCCACCCAAAAAAAAAAAAAAAAAAAAAAAAAGGGGTACAGAAAAGGCATTAAATGCGAAAGTGAGTTTGTTTATTTTGTTAGGCTTTCAGTTTTCACGCAGTGGCGTAGCTAGCCGTTATGGGGGGGCCCATATCAAAATATCTCGGGGCGGGGTCTTTTGCAAAAAGGACGGTGACGTTTTTAGGGTTCCGTACCTCAAAAGGTAAAAACGGAACCCTTATAGGATAACTCGTGTGATTTGATGTCTGGCTGTCTGCCCGTCTGTCACAGCAGATTTGTTCTGAATCTAATGTGCCAATTTTTTTTTATTTTTAATAAACTTTTAAAGATATTAATTTAAGAAAACAGGCGAAAATTTACCATTCCCCGACCTTATCTCCGATTCTACTGAGCCAAATATAAAAAAAAATGCAGAGAGGTTTTCCTGTAATCTTTGAGTAAAGAACCATTCTTTACTCAAAGATTACAGGAAAACCTATAAGAAGTCTATGGTCTTAAAATAACATGGTAAATCTCTCGAAAAGAAATTTAAGGGAGAACATTTTTTTCAACTATAATTGTTAAGTTTGTTCGTGGGATAAATTCATCCCAACTACAGAATCCTACATTGTGCGTGGTCCAACACGCACTTGGCCGGTTTTTTATAAATATGCCTTCGGGGCCCCGTATATTACTACTTTAGTTTTACTTACTATTACTGCTTTTGGCGCCTGAACTACACAACCGGTCATCATGGAATTTTGCATACCTACTTACCTATCAGAAAAGGACATAGGATAGGTTCTTTCTTACGGGAACGCGGGAAAAATATCAAAATAAAATGCAGAATAACAATCTTAATCTTTTTAATTTCTTAATTGAAAACTTAAAAAGTAATACCTAAGTTGTGTTAAATATATAGAGTATTAAATACTTAAGCTCTTAATTAAAATATACTTACAACAAAATGTATAAAACCTAACTATACAATAGATTAAAATAAAAACGATTAATTATACAGTTACATCAAATGCTGCCGCCAAACAAAAGTAAGCTTTTACTTAGATTAGTATAATTTGACTGGGCTGTATAAGGCCCCTACCCGCTGGCGGCACGGCACATTCTGGCATCCCGAATTGTGAACGCTAACCATGATAAAATAAGATCTCAAATCATTTGCGCTTACTAAAATCCCTTGTCGTGTTATGTCGCCAGTGGGTGACGGCCCTAACCGAAATTATCACCAACAATATATAACCCTTCCATCTGACCACTCTCTACAAATCAAAGCCCATGTTTGTGACGCGCATAATACCAACAACCTCTGTTCATGCCAGACAGTGACGAGAGCCTCCTCCGTTAAGTATCTCGGCCTTTACCTTGATTCCAGTCTAAGCTGGAAAACACAGATTGAATCTCTGTCTGCGCGCACTAGGAAACTCATTTACGTGTTTAAAAAGTTAAGAATGTCTGCCAATAAAGATATCCTAAAGATGGTATACACCGCCTTATGTGAATCAACACTAAGCTACTGTATCGGTGCGTGGGGTGGTGCAGCCAAAACAATACTTATACCAGCTGAAAGAGCCCAACGCGCGGTAATCAAAGTCCTGTTGAGTAAACCCTTTAGGTATCCCACTCAGCAAGTTTATTCGGACTTTAAGGTACTGACAGTCCGCCAGTTGTATATGCTTCGTGCAGTCACACGTTCACATAAAGTTACCCCTACCAATACATGTAAAAGCCCTACGCCCAGAAGAAGACCCAAACCCGTTTATCCCAAAGTTTGTACAAATACCACCTTTGCACGAAGGCATTACCGTTATTTAAGCACATTACTGTACAATAAACTCCACAACACAATAAACATACATTGGTTGAAGAAATTCCAATGCAAACAAAAAATTAAGGAATATCTGCTCACCTTAAATTATGACGACACGGAAGAATTACTTAAACCATAACTTAAACAAATCAGGCATCCACTCACACTACACTCACCCCCACTGATATACACTCTAACATACACACCCACACCCACCCCCACATAAACAACACACACCGGAACATAAATGGATACTAACTTTCCTTGTTATGAATTCCTAAGCCCCCTTTTACTTTCATCACCCCGTTTCTTGTCCTAAAAAGCAATTGTATTATCCTAGTTTATATATATATATATTTATTTATTTTTTACTTATTATTTTACTTTACAAAAGTGCACATTACTAAACTGTTAGTATCTATCACATCCGTATTGGACGGATGGATGACCCCTGTAACACAGGTTCTTCCTAGCATAGGGGTCATTGATCAATATTTTGTACCACGCTATTTCCATGTTAATTAAGTGTCACCTTGTATAGTGTACTTTTTACGTCAAATAAATATATTTGATTTGATTTGATTTGACAATAGTAAAGGAAAAATTCTCAAAAATATAACAATGGTGCGTAAAAGAAGTATACAAATATCAATTTATAGTTTTAATTATTATTAAATTATCTTGACGTTATTAGAAGAATAATTATCCATACTAATATTATGAATGCGAAAGTTTGTCTGCCTGTTACGCCTTCACGGCCATCCGCAGGGCAATTGTGATGAAAAATATGGAGACAGTTTGAAGCCTGGGGAAGGACATGGAGGAAGCTAGTTTATTATGACACAACATCAACGAACGATATGTGTGGCGTCTTTCCCAAATCGAGCAATGGAAGAATAAGCGTTTGAGAAACTGGTTGGAAATACCTAAATACCTTTATTTTAATAAACAAAATAATTATAATTTAAAATACTACTAATGGATTGTAAAACTGTGCTACTATTTATTGTGAAAGTTTGTGAGAATGGATGAATGGATGTTTGTTAATTTTACATGCCTTTAATGGTTGAACGGTTTTCAATGAAACTTGACACTTAAATAGACCATGGCCTGCTACGGAAACCCGGGTGAATGAAGTGCATTATTTACTAGTGCCGTAGAACCGAAGTTCGTCATAACCTAAAAGAGCCCAAACTAAACCTCAGAAATACGCAACAAGATCGGCCTTCAAGTTGTTATAAAATTACATGGGAGCGTAAGGCCTCCCCCACATTTGGCGTGCGCGATCCACGGGCGTGCGACGGGCGTGCGAGTAGCGCGAGCGGCAACACCCGACGCGCGCGCGCGCTGCGTGAGCGTCGGGTGTAACTTTTAAAGATATTAATTTAAGAAAACAGGCGAAAATTTACCATTCCCCGACCTTATCTCCGATTCTACTGAGCCAAATATAAAAAAAAATGCAGAGAGGTTTTCCTGTAATCTTTGAGTAAAGAACCATTCTTTACTCAAAGATTACAGGAAAACCTATAAGAAGTCTATGGTCTTAAAATAACATGGTAAATCTCTCGAAAAGAAATTTAAGGGAGAACATTTTTTTCAACTATAATTGTTAAGTTTGTTCGTGGGATAAATTCATCCCAACTACAGAATCCTACATTGTGCGTGGTCCAACACGCACTTGTCCGGTTTTTTATAAATATGCCTTCGGGGCCCCGTATATTACTACTTTAGTTTTACTTACTATTACTGCTTTTGGCGCCTGAACTACACAACCGGTCATCATGGAATTTTGCATACCTACTTACCTATCATAAAAGGACATAGGATAGGTTCTTTCTTACGGGAACGCGGGAAAAATATCAAAATAAAATGCAGAATAACAATCTTAATCTTTTTAATTTCTTAATTGAAAACTTAAAAAGTAATACCTAAGTTGTGTTAAATATATAGAGTATTAAATACTTAAGCTCTTAATTAAAATATACTTACAACAAAATGTATAAAACCTAACTATACAATAGATTAAAATAAAAACGATTAATTATACAGTTACATCAAATGCTGCCGCCAAACAAAAGTAAGCTTTTACTTAGATTAGTATAATTTGACTGGGCTGTATAAGGCCCCTACCCGCTGGCGGCACGGCACATTCTGGCATCCCGAATTGTGAACGCTAACCATGATAAAATAAGATCTCAAATCATTTGCGCTTACTAAAATCCCTTGTCGTGTTATGTCGCCAGTGGGTGACGGCCCTAACCGAAATTATCACCAACAATATATAACCCTTCCATCTGACCACTCTCTACAAATCAAAGCCCATGTTTGTGACGCGCATAATACCAACAACCTCTGTTCATGCCAGACAGTGACGAGAGCCTCCTCCGTTAAGTATCTCGGCCTTTACCTTGATTCCAGTCTAAGCTGGAAAACACAGATTGAATCTCTGTCTGCGCGCACTAGGAAACTCATTTACGTGTTTAAAAAGTTAAGAATGTCTGCCAATAAAGATATCCTAAAGATGGTATACACCGCCTTATGTGAATCAACACTAAGCTACTGTATCGGTGCGTGGGGTGGTGCAGCCAAAACAATACTTATACCAGCTGAAAGAGCCCAACGCGCGGTAATCAAAGTCCTGTTGAGTAAACCCTTTAGGTATCCCACTCAGCAAGTTTATTCGGACTTTAAGGTACTGACAGTCCGCCAGTTGTATATGCTTCGTGCAGTCACACGTTCACATAAAGTTACCCCTACCAATACATGTAAAAGCCCTACGCCCAGAAGAAGACCCAAACCCGTTTATCCCAAAGTTTGTACAAATACCACCTTTGCACGAAGGCATTACCGTTATTTAAGCACATTACTGTACAATAAACTCCACAACACAATAAACATACATTGGTTGAAGAAATTCCAATGCAAACAAAAAATTAAGGAATATCTGCTCACCTTAAATTATGACGACACGGAAGAATTACTTAAACCATAACTTAAACAAATCAGGCATCCACTCACACTACACTCACCCCCACTGATATACACTCTAACATACACACCCACACCCACCCCCACATAAACAACACACACCGGAACATAAATGGATACTAACTTTCCTTGTTATGAATTCCTAAGCCCCCTTTTACTTTCATCACCCCGTTTCTTGTCCTAAAAAGCAATTGTATTATCCTAGTTTATATATATATATATTTATTTATTTTTTACTTATTATTTTACTTTACAAAAGTGCACATTACTAAACTGTTAGTATCTATCACATCCGTATTGGACGGATGGATGACCCCTGTAACACAGGTTCTTCCTAGCATAGGGGTCATTGATCAATATTTTGTACCACGCTATTTCCATGTTAATTAAGTGTCACCTTGTATAGTGTACTTTTTACGTCAAATAAATATATTTGATTTGATTTGATTTGACAATAGTAAAGGAAAAATTCTCAAAAATATAACAATGGTGCGTAAAAGAAGTATACAAATATCAATTTATAGTTTTAATTATTATTAAATTATCTTGACGTTATTAGAAGAATAATTATCCATACTAATATTATGAATGCGAAAGTTTGTCTGCCTGTTACGCCTTCACGGCCATCCGCAGGGCAATTGTGATGAAAAATATGGAGACAGTTTGAAGCCTGGGGAAGGACATGGAGGAAGCTAGTTTATTATGACACAACATCAACGAACGATATGTGTGGCGTCTTTCCCAAATCGAGCAATGGAAGAATAAGCGTTTGAGAAACTGGTTGGAAATACCTAAATACCTTTATTTTAATAAACAAAATAATTATAATTTAAAATACTACTAATGGATTGTAAAACTGTGCTACTATTTATTGTGAAAGTTTGTGAGAATGGATGAATGGATGTTTGTTAATTTTACATGCCTTTAATGGTTGAACGGTTTTCAATGAAACTTGACACTTAAATAGACCATGGCCTGCTACGGAAACCCGGGTGAATGAAGTGCATTATTTACTAGTGCCGTAGAACCGAAGTTCGTCATAACCTAAAAGAGCCCAAACTAAACCTCAGAAATACGCAACAAGATCGGCCTTCAAGTTGTTATAAAATTACATGGGAGCGTAAGGCCTCCCCCACATTTGGCGTGCGCGATCCACGGGCGTGCGACGGGCGTGCGAGTAGCGCGAGCGGCAACACCCGACGCGCGCGCGCGCTGCGTGAGCGTCGGGTGTTGCCGCTCGCGCTACTCGCACGCCCGTGGATCGCGCACGCCAAATGTGGGGTCAGCCTAAGGGACTAGGGGTGCTTGGACAGGAAACCTCCCCGTGTGCCCGTGGGCTGGAGTTCCCTTATGGATACGTCCGGGGGGAAGGCCAGTCTCCGGGACGGTGCACCCTGGGGTGCGGGCAATGTCTCGCCACTGGGTACTTTGTGCCTAATGGGGTCTCGTTGTCCGTATGCTAATATCCTGTCACAGGAACGCTCTAACGTGTACTCGGAGAGAGTACACGTTAAGCAGCGTTCGAGTAGGAACGGGCCCGGCGTGCACTAACCCTGCCGTCGGGCAGGCAGAAGGAAGCCTTTTCTTCTGCCACCGTTGGTCTCGTAGCCCCGAAGATTGTGTAGGTCACGTCTCTGGCAGTTGACGGGGGTCGAGGGTCTTGGCTTAACCGCCCGGGCCGCGAGGAAGACAACCTCTATAAAAAATCACCCCAAACCTCCAAGCGGCGGCGCACCGTGAGGGAGGTTGATAGCTTGACTAATGGGTAGCTAAATTAGTCGTTAGTGCGAACCACGTTTTTTGGTTGGTTGGTTGGAAAATTTATATACTCGTGGGAATAAAAATGGAAAAAAATACATACCTAAAAAAAAAATAAAAGTCGACGAATGGTGGAGAGCGATACGGGGTCGGATTCCGACCCTGCATCGGGCGCGGAGAGCTCTTTTCAGAGCTCGGAGCGCGAGAAGGTGGTAAACACCGACAGGAGGCAGGAGTTCGTGCGGAAGCGCTCCAAGTCAGATGGCCAGGGGTCGTCCGCCGATGAGAGGCAGAGGCGGAAAATTCACTCCAGCCAGCGGGGTGGGGCCCGAAAAAAAGGCGCGGGTAGGGGGCTCACCACGGAGGCCGGTGAGCCGAGCCAGACCAGCTCGGCCGAGCTGGCGAGGCTCGCCACAGAGGAGCACCCTGAAGGGACCAGCTCCTGGGCGGTCCTGTCGGGGTCTTCCAGTGGTGAGCCGGACGCCGCCGCAGCGGCTAAGTTCAAGGAGGTCGTGGGAGCCGCTGTCAGGGCTGTGGCCCTGAAGAGGCTGCAGTCCTCTAAGGACAGGGCCATATCTGAGGCCACGGCCTCTATCTTGGCGGCCGGGAAGGCCCTCCTTGGGCCTCCGCCAGCGTCGGATGGGATGTCCGAAACGCGGGCGGAACTCGCCAGGTTGACAGCCGCCATGGAGCTTCTCCGGAAGGAGAATGAGGAGCTCCGAGCAGAACTGGCCAAGCTCCGCGGAGCCGCCCCTCGAGAGACTCCGCAGGGGGGAGAGCAGCATGGGCAGGGGCGCCCCCTGCCTGCGGAGGACCGGGTCCTGTCCTTGGTGCGGCGGGAGTTGGATGCCTTTCGGGCGCGGTTCTCCGCCCTAGAGGCCATCGTACTGCGCCCCCCATTAGCGGCGAGCCAGCCGGCCTCGGGCCAGCGGAAGGTGGCATCATATGCCACCGCTGCAGCTGCCCCGACCAAACCAGGGTCGTCGGGGCAGACCAAGGGCAGGGCGGCTACAGAGGCGGCGAGGGCACCGGCCCAGGCTGCGAGTGCACCGGCCCAGGCGGCGAGGGCACCGGCCCAGGCGGCGAGGGCACCGGCCCAGGCGGCGAGGGCACCGGCCCAGGCTGCTAGGGCACCGGCACAGGCGGCGAGGGCCCTAGCCCAACAGCCGCCCACGCCTCCTAATTCTTCTCCGGCCGACGCCGAATGGCAAGTGGCCGGCGAAAAGAAGAAGGCGGGTAAGGCCGCAAGGGCGGCCAAAAGGAAGGCGAGGCGGCAGCGGCGCAAGGAGCGAAGTGTCGCGGCTAGGCTCCGCGCCCCGAAGTCCGCAGCTGTAGTGATCACACTACAGCCGGAAGCGGAAAAAAAGGGCGTGTCCTACCGTGACGTTCTCGCCAAGGTGGGGCAGGCTGTGGACCTGGAGACGCTCGGCGCCAAGAATGGCCTCAGGCTAAAGGTAACCGCGACCGGCGCCCGGATGCTGGAAGTCCCTGGTGCGGACAGCGGCCCGGCCGCTGATGCTCTGGCCGAAAGGCTCAGAGCATCCATAGACGCGGACGAGGCCCGGGTGTCCAGGCCCACCAGGTGCGCTGACATGCGCATCTCGGGCCTGGACGACTCGGTGACGAAGGCACTGGTCGTGGCCGCTGTCGCTAGGACGGGGGGGTGCTCTGCCGAGCAGGTTAAGGTGGGCACCATCCGTCCTGATTTCGCGGGGATGCAGGCCGTGACGGTGAGCTGCCCCGTGTCGGCGGCCAAAAAGGTTGCCGAGGAGGGCCGAAGGCTTTTGGTGGGCTGGGTTTCCGCGCAGGTCAAACTGCTGGAACCCAGACCTCTGAGGTGCTTCCGCTGCCATGTGGGTCACCACGTGGGAGTTAAATGCACCTCGGAGGTGGACCGCAGCGGTAACTGCTACCGCTGTGGTCAGCCCGGTCACGAGGCTGGCTCGTGCACTGCCGCGCCGCACTGCGTCGTATGTGCGGCTGCTGGCAAGCCAGCTGACCACCGGATTGGGGGCAAGGCCTGCGTCAAACCCGCCAAAGCCGGAGGCAGGGGCAAGCCCTCCGCCACCGCCGTCACCGCCGCAGCCGCCGCCACTACTGGCGCCGCCGCTGCCGCTTCCGCCGTCGTAGTCGCTGCCGTTGCCGCCGCGGCAGGGTCCTCACAGGGGGCTCGGGAGGGGGCTGAAATGGACTGCCAATAACGGCTCCATTACGCCTCCTCCAGGCGAACATCAACCACTGCGCTGCAGCCCAGGACCTATTGCTCCAGAGCATGGCGCAGTGGTCGATCAACATCGCCGTGGTCGCTGAGCCGTACTTTGTCCCGCCCAGGGATGACTGGGTGGAGGACCTGAGCGGCTCAGTGACCCTAATTTCGTCGGCCGCCGCCGGTACTCCGTCCCTCGAGGCTGTCAAGAGAGGACGGGGTTGCGTGGCAGCACGGTTCGGGGAGATTGTCGTGGTAGGGGGGTACTTCTCCCCGAACCGAACTCTCGCCGAGTTCCACAACTCCCTTGCGGAGCTGAGAGTCGTCGTCGTCGGGTTCGGTTCCCTCCCGGTGCTTGTTCTCGGGGACTTCAATGCCAAGAATGTGGCTTGGGGTTCCCGGTATACAGACACACGGGGCAGGATGGTGGAGGACTGGGCACTGGAGACAGGCCTGGTCGTCCTTAATCGGGGTTCTGTCCCCACGTGTGTGCGGATGCGGGGTGAATCAGTGGTGGACCTTTCGTTCGCCAGCCCCGCTCTGTCGCCGCGTGTCGCCGACTGGCGCGTCATGGAGGGGGTGGAGACCTACTCCGACCACCGGTATATCCGGTTTGACGTCTCCGCCCAGTCCTCGAGCGCGCCGGTCCGACAGGCCCCGAGTGGTCCGCGATGGGCGCTGAAGCAGCTGGACCGGGAGCTAATCCTGGAAGCCTCGATCGTGCAGGCCTGGGTGTCATCACCGGACAGGCCTGCCGATATCAACGATGAGGCGGAGTGGTTCCGGGAGGCCATGTCCGACATATGCGACGTGGCAATGCCCCGGGTCCAGCCCGGCCGTGCTTCGCGCCAGGTGTACTGGTGGTCGCAAGAGCTGACGACTCTGCGCGCCGCGTGCGTTGCTGCGCGACGCCGGTACGCCAGGCACCGCAGGCTCCGTATCCGCCCTCCGGATACCGAAGCCATTCAGGCGGAGTTGTACGAGGGGTACAGAGCGGCGAAGACCGCCCTCCAAGCGGAGATCCTGCGGGCCAGGGGACTGGCCCGCGAGGAGTCGCTGGCGACTCTGGACAGGGACCCGTGGGGACGCCCATACAAGTTGGTGCGTGAGAAAATCCGCCCATGGGCTCCCCCGCTGACACAGAGTCTCCGGCCACAGCTTGTGGAGGACGTGGTGAGCGCTCTGTTCCCCTCGAGAGGGGAACATACCGCTCCGCCCATGGCTCCGCCTACTGCGGTGCCCGCTGCGGACCACACCGCCGACGACGATGACGATGCTCCGGAGGTGACCGAGGCAGAATTGAGAGTGGCGGTACGTAGGCTGAGTGCCAAAAATACCGCCCCAGGACCCGACGGCTTACCTGGGAAAGCCTGGGTCCTGGCCATGGAGGCTCTCGGGCCTCGACTAAGGGGGCTCCTTAGCGCGTGCGTGGAGAGGGGCCAGTTCCCACTTCGCTGGAAGACGGGGAAACTGGTCCTCATCAGGAAGCCGGGGCGCCCTGCGGACTCTCCGTCCGCTTACCGGCCCATCGTGCTGCTCGACGAGGTGGGCAAGCTCTTTGAAAGAGTTATTGCAAACCGCCTCGTCGGGCAGATGGTGCGAGTGGGGCCGGATTTGGCGGATAGCCAGTTCGGCTTCCGCCGAGGGCGCTCTACGGTGGACGCCATCATGCGCGTGCGAGCCCTCACGACGGGGGATGCTGTGGCCCGGGGTGGGGTCGTCTTGGCGGTGTCTCTGGACATCGCCAACGCCTTCAACACCCTACCCTGGAGTTGCGTCAGGGAGGCACTCCGGTATCACCGGATGCCGACCTACCTCTGTCGGTTGGTCGAGGCCTATTTGACGGACAGGGCCGTCATCTACCCCGGTCACCAGGGAGTGTGGAACCGGCGAGAGATGTCGTGCGGTGTCCCACAGGGATCGGTCCTGGGGCCGCATCTGTGGGACATCGGATACGACTGGGTGCTGCGCGCCGACCTCCCTAGTGGTGTCAGCGTAGTGTGTTACGCTGACGACACGCTGGTCCTGGCGCAGGGGAGGTCGCACGAGGCGGCGGCCGAACTGGCGACACGCGGGGTTGCGACGATCGTCGACAGGATCCGGCAATTGGGACTCGAGGTGGCCCTGCACAAGTCCGAGGTCATGTGCTTCCATGGCCCTCGGAACGCGCCACAGTCGGGTTCCCAAATAACGGTAGGAGGGGTTCACATCGGCGTCGAGGTGACGATGAAGTACCTGGGACTCGTCCTCGACAGCCGGTGGAACTTCGTGGAGCACTTCCGACGTTTGGCTCCCAAACTGGAGCGGGCCGGGGCTGCTTTGAAGCGGCTTCTGCCCAATCTAAGGGGACCAAACGCCTCCTGCCGGAGGCTCTACGCGGGGGTCGTGCGGTCCATGGCCCTTTACGGGGCACCGGTGTGGGCGCGTACCTTAAGGTTGCGGCCAGCCCGCCGGTTGCATGCAGCCCAAAGGGTCATGGCTATCCGGATCGTCCGGGGATACCGTACGGTCTCCGGCGAGGCGGCGAGCCTCCTTGCCGGAACGCCGCCATGGGATCTGGAGGCGAAGGTCCTCGCCCACATCTGGGAGTGGCGCGAGGAGATGAAGCGCCGGGGTGTAACTCCGCTGCCGCGAGAAATCACGGTACAGCGGACAGAGCTCCGGCAGGATCTCATGGCGGCTTGGAGTGTGCGATTGTCGCAACCCAGTGCTGGGCACGCCACAATTGCGGCGATAAGTCCCCTCTTTGAGGAGTGGCTAGAGAGGCGCCACGGCGTCCTCACCTTCCGCCTGACACAGGTCCTCACCGGACACGGTTGTTTCGGGAGGTTCCTGTTCCGGATAAGGCGGGAGGAAGCGCCCGGGTGTCACCATTGTGTGGATCGCCCGGAGGACACGGTGGAGCATACGGTGGAGGTATGCCCGGCTTGGGCAGAGCACCGCCGTGTCCTCGTGGAGGCGATCGGCGGCAGTGACCTCTCGCGTCCAACCCTGGTGCAGGCCATGGTACGGAGCGAGAGGGAATGGGGAGCCGTCACCTCCTTCTGCGAAGCAGTAATGCTCGCAAAGGAGGAGGCGGAGCGCGTGAGGGAGAGGCAAAGTTCGCGCCCTCACGCGCCTAGCCGCCGTAGGAGACGCCCTGGGCGTCGGGACTCCTTGGAGGATTCCCGGCCACCGTAGGCGCGGGCTTGCGGGCGGTGAGCAATGGGTAGCTCGCCCCCGATAAGGACCAGGCCCGGGTCGACGGCGCGTTGTGTTCCACGCGCGCCTCAAAGAGATGTCAGCACCAATGGCGGGGCCCACTAGGGCCGATGCCTGCTGGGGTTGCGGGAAAGTCCGAAAGGGATACCGTGGCCCCTGGCAACACAGGCAACTGAAGGAACACGGGTGGGTTTTAGTCAGTAAGAGTCTGACACGCCCTCCCGCTCCGCCCAGAGCGGGAGAAGTTATTTGATGATTTCCCACCCAAAAAAAAAAAAAAAAAAAAAAAAAGCCTAAGGGACTAATAGTGTGATTCTTCATAATATGCACATATCGAAATGAGGGATTCTATGCTTAATTTGACAAACGGAAAAAATATTTAAAAAAATATTTTTTTATTATTATTATTTTTGTATTTTTTACCCCAATGTAAAAAACGGTGTAAATTTTTAACAAAATGATCTATCGCGATGAAACAAACTCCATAATGATTGGTAGTAATTAAGTGTTCTTATAAAATGAAAATTAGGAGAAAAAAAGCTACCCTCAATTGAAAATAAAAAGGTATTTCGTCCAAAAATCTGTTTTTTTTAATCATTTTTTACAATAATCGTAAAAAATTCAATAAGACGAATTAAAAAAAAAATTAGGTATTTTTTCATTTTTTCTGTCGATAAAATTAAGCATAGATTCCCCCATTTCGATATGTGCACATTATGAAGAATCACACTGTATTTAATATTTGGTCGGACCACCTTGCGCGTCTAAAACAGCGTCCAGCCTGTCTTTCATGCCGGCCACCATGTTCCAGCAGGTGTCCGTGCCTCTGAAATGCTCCCATGTAGTATGGGCTTCGCGTCGCAAGTTTTCGTTGTTGCGAATTTCTGAGGCATCCTAATCGAGAACCATGAGACCCCATAGATTCTCGATTGGGTTTAAGTCGGGGCTCTTTGCAGGCCATGGCAGGCAGATGACGTCATCCTGTGCCGCGAACCACTCCTGCGCCACTCTGCAGGTGTGCACGCGGCAGTTGTCTTGGCACAAGTAAATAATGCCCTCTGGGTAGTGCAGGCGAACGGTGGGGATCAGCACGTCGCGTAAAATTTCGACGTACTGAGCCCCAGTCATGCGCCCGCTAACCTCCACCAGTTCACCCGGTCCCATCGAGCTCATCCATCCCCAAAAATTGAGAGATATTCTCCCACTTGCCCGATTTGGCAAAGTGTTCACCTCCACATAGCGTTCATTGCTATTGCGCCATAATATTTTTCTTCCGTCCATATCCGACCGGAAGCTTTTTTCATCAACAAAAATGACTATATTGTTTGCCCAGTCAAAATTATAATATTCTAGGCAAAAACTTACTCTTGCCTCCTTATTGGCCTGGGTCATATAGATCTTTTTGGCAGGGCGGCAGCATTTCTTTCCGGCATCTTTCAGGCGCCTTCTGACGGTGTCCATAGAAATCTAAAACAAAGAAAATTTTGACAATTTCAATACTTACGTAAGATTCTTTATTATGACAAATTGATACGGGCCAACTTAACTAGGTAAATGAGTATGGGACGATTAAAAATTATTCTACAAAATATAAATATACACAAATAAACGATCTGTCGAATTGAAAACTTCCTTTGTTGAGGTGGGTTGTAAAGAACTGAAGATTTATCTAATAGTAATAATATTTACTGAGTAGGTACGGCCGCGCGGCGGTTTGAGTTAGCCCCGAGCGCCCAACCAACTTGTTTACATTTTTGTCTATTAGGTAGTAGGTAAGTATTATTTTAAATCAATTTTGTTATTCACTTTTTAAGAAAACCATGTTTTACGTAAAAGGTAATAAGTGTGATTACAAGCTACAATACTCACGCTGTATGAAGTTGAGGTTACTCTTGTGCTTAGAAAGGGATCGGCAGAGTGTGCGGCTACCATAGCCGCATCGTCTGCCGCCGTCGTGGCTCTCGCGTAGAGTTGGCGGTGGTGGGCTTCTATGCTTCCGCTTTCTTCCCACCGCCGAAGCCAGAAGTAAACAGTTTTTCTCTGGAACGAAACAAATAGGTATAGTTTATTTGCACATTATTACTCAATTACTATAAGCAAAGATGTATATAATACTTACTTATATAATTCCCTACAATGATAGCTAGCTTATAATTATTAAGTACTTAATTAATTTACACACAAACATCGCTACCATTTTAGGGTTACACCCAATGCGATAGCGTGGTAACTATTTAGATTCTAACTAAACTGAGCCTGCGTGTCCTCGTGCTTCTTTTCGAGAGCCTCCTCCCGGAAAAAAGCACGAGAACACGCTTGACCCAGCAATGTTAAAACGGTGAAAAATAAAGTGCTTAATTGCGTAGGTATTTACTTTAAAATTCAATCACTACCTATTGGATTAACCTTTGTTTAGAATATTTCATGACTAAATGGAATCAAAACAATAGTTCATCGAATTCTGTTTATTTATGAGCGTTTATTTTGAAAGTTGGCAACGTCACAAATTTTTGTCAAATATTTACCTGTTTTGATTAATTTAGCAATATTACTGTATGGAAATATGAAATATGACTAAGTTTCTAGAATTATTTATTTAATAGTTTTTGACAGCAATTTGCGAAGTTGCCAACTTTCAGAATAAACGCTCTTAAGTATAAGTAACTCTGAATTTAAGCTTTCACGGTAAGTGACTCTACTTGGAACAGCGCGCAACGTTAAAAACATACAATATCGGGAACTTATTATGAAAGAATACAAAGAGAATACCTACCTACCTATACCTCTGTTCATTCTGTTAACTTATTTTGAAAAGTCTATAGAAAATACAATTGACATATTTTTCAATATTAATTAGCCTTTGTTTATTGTAATAAAAAAATAATAATAAAAAAAAATATTACTCACCGTTATGCCCGTCTGCCGACAAATATCGATCACCCGGCATCCACTCAATCGAAGCGCTATAATACGCTCTCTTTCGATTTGCGAAAGCTGAGGCGCCATTATAATTATTTATTTATTTATTATTAAATAAAGTTCGTCACACTGAGCACAGCACAATTACGCAAACAGCACGAATCTTTAGTGGTGACTGACGTAATGGTTATACCGTATACGAACGAAGTGATGAGTGACTTTCGTTTAAATTCGTGAAGGGTCGGGATAATGGGTTGTCCTAGTGGGACATGATAGTTGGCTCCCAATTATTAGTATGTGCAACGATTGGGCAATTTTAGAAACGTTACAAACTCCACCAATCATGCCAAGGGTACTTTCTTTCTAACACTGCATGGCGCGTCGTAGTTATAGATATGTATAATGTTTACGTTGACGTGCTGCCGTCTGTACATTATGAATAGATGTGTTATCTAATAACAGCGTTTCCAACAGAAAATAACAGAAAATAAAAATCAGAAAAAATTACGATTGTGACGTAATGTACTAACGGTTTTTTACGTAACTTTTTTTGGTCCAAAAATAACTTTGTAACATGTTTTATATCACAAAGTTTGTGTTCCATATTAGTTTATGTAATTATAATTGATTAAAAACCACTTACCGGTGATTACACACGGAAAAACTCAAAATATAACCACTTTCACTATCTTCACTAACGCGTTGTTTACAAAATCTTTGTTGGTCCAAAAATAAGTTAATTATGTTGTCGCTTCGAAGACAGACATACTTATTTACGTATATAAAATAAGTTATTTTGATTTGTGATTTAATTATTAGTTGATTTATTTGTTAAAACATATTTAATTAACCTTTTTAAGGCTACACAAAATTAAATACGTTTGCCTATTTAAAATTAAGGATATTATAAATGTGATTAATATTTATGTTGGCAGCACTGGTGTCGCGCCATTATTGTTCCGTTGCGAACTTCCGGAGCAATGGTGGGGCGACACTTACAAAACGAATATTAGAATGGGTGATCAGCAGTTGGTTGTCGGATACAGTGCGAGTAACATCTCCAGAATTGTTATAAAATAGTGTAGTTTTATTTGAGGTTATTAAATTATAAAATAAATGTAAAATTATTATTTGCGTGTGCAGTTTCATTAAAGATAACATCAGAAGTGGTACGAAAACGCGCCCAGATGCCGCAAAGCCGCAAGCGCACTCGAGGGAAAAGAAGTGTGAGTAGCTCGTCATCGAGCTCTGGTTCGGCTTCGTCCAACAGCAGCAGCTCTGATGGACGTAGGAAAAAGAGACGCACCAGGCGTGCGTCTCCCACAGTAAGCCAAAATGTTATTTTATCTTCGGTGATTCCTGAGTTTGACCCATTAGTGGACGATATTGAAATGTGGATAAATGTTGTAGAAGCCAATGCGCGTGCTTTTTGTTTGTCTGACCGTGTCTTACAATATCAAGCTTTACAAAAATTGCGTAATACTGCTAAAACATGGTATGACTCACTTCAAAAAAATAAAACACGATGGACAATCTGGAAATGGAAGGATTGGCGAAATACACTATTAGACACATTTAAAATAAAGCGTAATATGTATTGTTTGCTAAAAGACTTGGTCCAAACGAAACCCTTGGATGGCCAGTCATTATACGAATTTTATTTTGTACAAAAAGGCAAAATTGACAAGATGAGATTGTCATTTTCGGATCAAGATATTATTTCAGTAATAGTAGGATCAATTGGCGATAAAAATATAATCACTGCAGCAGATGCTGGTAATTTTAAATACTGTGATGAGTTAGCTTCATTTTTGCACGGGAAAATTCATGTTGACCCGGAACAAAAGTCCGTTCAGAAGCATAACAATTTGCACGGTAAAAATTCAACTCGTTTATTCTATAGTAATGTTGATAAAAAGACAGACAGTTCTTCCAACCCTAATGGAGTACCAATGCATAGTTCTGTTTCCAATGCTGGTACAAATATAACATGTTTTCGTTGTGGTGAACCTGGTCACAAAAAGACCAGCTGCAATCAAAAGGATAATGTCAAATGCAATGTGTGTAATAGATTTGGTCATTTAGAGCTTGCATGTAGGTTTAAACCTAAAATGAAACCCGAAAAGGATAAGGATGAAGTCAAGTTAATTGCTGAATCTACACCTAAAGATAAATTTTATAAGGAAATTGTAATTAATGGATGTAAACGACAGGCTTTTATTGATATGGGCAGTGGTTGTTCTCTAATAACCTCTTCTTTGGCACGCGAGTTAGACCTTGCAATTTTCCAATTACATAAACCTGTTTTATTAACAGGATTTAAAACAGATTCTTGCTCTGAGGTCACACATGGGGCCCAGGTTGATATTTTGGTTGATAATGCTGAGCTTAATGTGGTCCTATATATTTGTGATGAATTAGCTGGCTGTCCTATTTTAATTGGTAGGAATTTTACGGAGGATAAAAGAATTATGTATACACGTGTAGGAAGTAGCCTCTCTTTTTGCCCGATAAGTAACTACCACGTCGCTTTAATAGAGTCGTATTTGTTTAACCCTGATTCTGTTGAACACATATCTGTGCTAAATGAAATATTTTCTAGATACCCTCGGGTTATATCAAGAGATTTAAAATCGTTAGGGCAGACTTCTTGTGTTGAGTTAGACATTGAACTTATAACTAATAAACCTGTATACCATAGACCCTACCGTATGTCTAAATCCGAAAAGGTAAAAACAAGGGAAATTATTGACGACCTGTTAAAAAATGGAATAATTCGCGAAAGTAATTCCGCTTATGCCAGTCCGATACTTTTAGTTGATAAACCTTCGGGGGAAAAACGTATGTGCATCGATTATAGATCATTAAATAAAATTACTGTCAAAGAGAAATACCCAATGCCCATTGTAGAAGACCTTATAGATAAACTTAGAGGATGTAAATGCTATACATCTATTGATTTAAAAAGTGGCTACTATCAGATTAATGTTAATGAAAATTCTATTGCTAAAACTGCATTTATAACACCTGATGGTCATTTTGAATTCAGGAGGATGCCATTCGGGTTATGCAATGCACCTTCTGTGTTTCAAAGGTTAATGAACACCGTATTGGGTAAACTACGCTTTGATAAAGTTATTTGTTATATGGATGATCTGTTGGTGGCTACCGAGTCGGTGGATGAAAATATTAGGCTGTTAGACGAAGTATTAAACATATTACAAAATAACGGTTTGACAATAAACTTGGAGAAATGTCACTTTTTCCAGAGCTCTGTTAATTTCCTTGGGTATGATATTTCTGAAGATGGTATAAGACCAGGTAAAAAGAAATTAAAGGCAGTAGAAAATTATCCTGAACCTAAAAATGTGCATCAAGTAAGACAATTTTTAGGCCTAATAAATTATTTTAGAAAATTTATAAGGGATTGTGCTCTTACAGCAAAACCATTAACAAAGCTCTTGAAAAAAGATATCACATGGGAGTGGGGATCCGATCAAGTTTCAGCGATCAATAAATTAAAAAATGAGTTATTACATAATGCTTTATTAAAAATATATGACCCCAAATTACCTACCATTTTATACACTGATGCTAGTCGCGATGGTATCGGCTGCATACTAACTCAAGTTACTGATACAGGTGAAAAACCAATCCATTTTTATAGTCGACAGACTTCTAATGAGGAGAAAAAGTACCACTCCTTTGAGTTAGAGTTTCTAGCAATAATTGTTGCACTTCAAAAATTCCGTCACTATTTATTGGGGTCCACTTTTAAAATTTATACAGACTGTAATGCTGTTAAATATACAATAAATAAGCAAGAAATTAATTCCAGAATCGGTAGGTGGGTTTTACTTACACAAGAATTCACGTTTGAAATAATACATAAACCAGGGGCTCAAATGCAACATGTTGACGCTTTGAGCCGAAATCCATTTGATACAAATTCCACTCCCATATGCAATGAAAGTGTGTTGGCTATTACTGAAGCAGATTGGTTATTGTCAGTCCAGTTACAAGATCCAAGTATTTGTGCAATAAGAGAAATATTAGAATCAGGTCAGGCCGAGCTTAATAAGAAAGTGTATAATGAGTATGAATTGTTAGGTAATAAGGTATACCGTCGGACTGACTACGGTAGACGGTGGGTTGTCCCCAAACAATGTATTTGGCAAATTATTAAAGCTAATCATGACGACCTTGGCCATTTTGCTGTGGATAAGACAATTGAAAGAATAAAATCATGTTATTGGTTTCCCAAAATTAAGAAAGTAGTATCTAAATATATTAAAAAATGCATTAACTGTATATACTATAAAAATATTCATGGCAAAAAGGAGGGCAAACTGTTTCCTATACCTAAGTATGCAAAGCCCTTTCACACGCTTCACATAGACCATCTGGGTCCATTTGTAAAGACCACGCGCAAAAATACCTACCTCTTGGTGACTGTTGACTCTTTTACAAAATTTGTATTTATATCTCCTGTTCGTAACACTAAAAGTCAAGTTGTTATTAGCGAGTTAGACAAAATATTTAAAGTTTTTGGTAATCCTAAGCGTCTTATATGTGATGCTGGAAGTTCTTTCACATCTAAGTTATTCGTTAAGTACTGTCAGGACAAAAATATACGACAACATGTTATAGCTACTGCTGTTCCACGCTCAAACGGTCAGGTGGAACGCTTTAATCGCACCATCCTTGACGCATTGAGAAGTATGGGTGCTAACACCAGCTATGACAAATGGGACACTCATATTACCAGTATCCAACAAGGTATTAACAGTACAATTAATAAAACCACTTCAGCCATTCCCAGTGAAGTATTTTTTGGATACCGACTTCAAACTGATGCTGACATGTTGGCACAGGAAGATCAATCTGTTGACGTCACATTATTGAGAAATAACGTCAACAGTCGTATTCAGGTCAGTGCAGACAAATAAAAGCAGGCTTTCGATTCCAAAAGAAAAGTAGCTCACAGTTACAACATCAACGATTTGGTAGTTATAAAAATACCTAGTCAATCCAATGACGGGCAAAGTACTAAATTATTACCACTTTTCAAAGGACCTTTTCAGGTGACTCAAGTATTAGGTCATGACCGCTATAAAGTAAAGGATATGCGTGGCGCTGAAAGAACAAGCAAGTGCTATGAGGGGACCACGTGTGCCGAAAATATGAAACCGTGGATCAAGTTGGCAGACCTAGATGTTGCAGGTTCGGAAATGGCCTAAGATGTTGTCAGGTATTTATTAAACCCAAATAATGACCCAATAAATTTATAAAAAAAATAAAAAAGTATTTATTATTACTTGTCATAAGCTGTCTAGTGCATTTGCTTCAAACATATTTTGGTATTTGAAGTATTTTAAGTTACAGTATTTATTTGTGTAAAATAAATCTGTGACAAATGAGTTTGGGGTTTGTAGTGATATGCAACTAGGGTTGGCCAAAGGCATCGCCTAGGGAAAGCTGCAAACTCTAAACATAACTGACCGCTGATGGAACAGTTAGATACATGTAAATACCAACATATGTGATGTTAAAAGGTCTTTTGGGTTGGGGTCTTTCTCTGCTGGCCGTTGATGGAATAGTAGAGTAGACGCTCAATTCAAATGAGAAGTTATTAGTAATCGTAATTTCACTCTATGAAATATCGTGACTTATTGTTTATACTTTGTTCTCAGCAATTGCACCAGACTGGGACGCTATCCGAGGACGGATGCGTGCGCAGGAAGGCCGGATGTTGTCGCTTCGAAGACAGACATACTTATTTACGTATATGTCGGCGTCAAATTGTAAACAACTCGTGCATCGGGCTACGCCGTAGCACTGCGGCATCGTAGCGCACTGCGCCATTCTCCCACCTCTTCGCTGCTGGGCGGAGTTAGTGTGTGCTACGTCGTAGCACACTACGTCGTTGCCCCACCGCGTTGCCCCACCTTCAATACTACCGTATAAAAGGAGCCCGCACGGCAGCGAAAAGGCATTCTGACTTCAGGCGTCGCCCGGTGCACAGGTTGTATTGCTCTAATTGTCTCTTACTCTGCCTCTCTGTACATTGTATTGCTCTAAATTACTGTTACTCTGCCTCTCTGTACATTGTATTGCTCTAAATCACTATTACTCTGCCTCTCTGTACATTGTTGCTCTTTTGTGTGAACTAAGCTGTTACTGTATTACTGGGTGTCTTGGCTATTTTGTAAGGTGTTAAAAATTAATAAAATTGTCTTGAAACTGAGGGTAGTTTCATGTAAAAATAGTTTGATTAAATAATAAATCCTAAATTGAAAGAACTTATTTTATTTTACAATATGTCTGATCCTGTGCCGTCATCAGAAGTGGGATCAGACCCACCCCCACCTTTATCTGGGACTGCCGCCAATTTAATACAGGAACAAATGTCATTTTTTTCGGCTAGTATGGAATCAATTTTTTTTAAAATAGCAGATAGTATGACACCTCGCCATATTACACCCAGTATGCAGTCAATGCTGGTTCCTTTCGATCCTGATGCGCCTGAAATCGACATTATCAACTGGTGTGCGTTGAGTGAGATCGTTATTGAGAGTAAGAGGCTGGAAGGTGTAGACCTTATTCTAGCCCTCACTCACTCTCTAAAGGGCCGCGCTGCTATGTGTCTTACAAGAATCAAGCCAGATAACATTTCATGGGTTGCTATTAAGGAAATGCTAGTCTCTAAATTTTCCAAACCCATGACAATGCAGGATCATTTTGATTTAATTTTCAAATTTCAAATTGATAAGAAAGAAGACCCCACGCCGAGCAACGCAAGCAAACAAGTGAACCTGTGTTCCAGAGCAGCACGTGGTGTTCTGGAAATAAGTGGTATGCAATTTCCTTTCATATTTGATTCTGGGTCTGAGTGTAGCCTTATGAAGGAAAGTAATTGTGATCTTCTTACTGGTGAAAGGTTTCATGAACAAGTACTTTTAAAGGGCGTCGGTTCTAGTAACGTTAATTGCTCACTCCAAATAAAATGTCCAACCATGGTACAAAACTGTCTTCTCGATATTACGTATCATGTATTGCCTGACGAATGTCTCAATGAAAACATATTATTAGGTCGCGACATTTTAGGGCAAGGAATATCCGTCGTGGTTAGTAACGATGCCTTAACTTTTTCTAAAAATATAATTTCAAATCTTAGCTCTAAGTTAGAAATGCCTCTTGACATTAATTCGATTGACACAGATGTTACCGGTAAAGAAAAGGAACTTTTGATTCAAATACTATCTAAATATTCCTCGTATTTTATACAAAATCTTCCCACTACGCGTATTAAGACCGGTGAGCTAAAAATCGATCTCATAGATCCAAATAAAACTGTACATAGGCGACCTTACAGGCTATCACCCACCGAGTTGGGAATCGTTAATGACAAGGTTCAAGAATTACTACATGCTAACATAATTCGAGAAAGTTCTTCGCCTTTTGCGAGTCCTATATTATTGATTAAAAAAAAGGACGGTAGCGATCGTATGTGTGTTGATTACCGGGAACTCAATAGCAATACTCGACCGGACAGCTATCCTTTACCACTAATTAGTGATCAAATCGATAAGTTACATGGGGCCTGTTTCTTCTCTAGTTTAGATATGGCCTCTGGATTTCACCAAATTAGTGTCCAAAAAGAGTCTATAGAGAAAACTGCCTTTGTTACACCTTCGGGTCAATTTGAGTACCTAACCATGCCGTTTGGTTTACGAAATGCTCCACAGGTTTTTCAAAGGGCTATAAATACTGCGCTTAAACCTCTAAATGACGATAAAATTCTGGTTTACATGGATGACGTACTTTCTGCATCAGTGACAGTTCAAGAAGGGTTGGTTCGTTTAAATAGATTGCTAGATATATTGTCTAAAGCTGGATTTTCTTTTAACTTTAAAAAATGTTCATTTCTGAAAACAAAAATTGAATATCTGGGTTTCGTAATATCCTCTGGAGAAATTAGACCGAATCCCCGTAAGATTGAAGCCTTAAAAAATATACCTCCTCCAGGCACTGCTACTCAGGTCCGACAATTTATAGGCCTAGCCACATATTTTCGCCAATTTATTCCAAATTTCTCAAAATTGATGAAACCTTTGTATCCGTTAACCGCGGTCAAAAAGGGTAAAATTAATTGGACCTGTGAACATAATGACGTACACAAAAAAATTGTAAATTGTCTAATTTCTGAGCCAGTCTTAAAAATCTTTGACCCTTCTTTAGCCATTCAACTCCACACTGATGCAAGCAGTGAAGGATATGGGGCTGTACTTATACAAAAAAATAATAGTCTACCTCATGTTGTCGCTTATTTTAGTCACAAAACCACAAATGCAGAAAGTCGTTATCATTCGTATGAATTAGAAACATTAGCCGTGGTTAAATCTGTGGAACATTTTCGACATTACCTCTATGGGCGTAAATTTACGGTTTTTACTGACTGTAACGCCTTAAAGGCCTCTCATTCCAAAAAGGACCTTACACCTAGAGTACATAGGTGGTGGGCAATTTTGCAGTCGTATGACTTTGATATCGTCTACAAAGAGGGAAAAAATATGGCACATGCAGACTTCCTTTCACGTAATCATGCTGACCCATCTTTTATTCATAAACCAGCTAAAATTGTAAATTTGTCTGAACTAGAGAGGAGTTGGTTATCTGTGGAACAACAACGTGATACTGAAATATCAGACATTATCTCCAAATTCCGTTCAAATTACTTACCATCTGAAATATCACACACATACGATATTAGATAGGGCATACTTTATCGTAAAATCGAACGTAATAAAACCACTAAATGGTTACCAATATTGCCACACTCTTTAACCTGGTCAATGATTAATCATGTACACAGCGAAATAAAACATCTTGGTTATGAAAAAACGCTCGATAAATTATATGATCTTTATTGGTTCCAAAATATGTCCAAACTTGTAAAAGAATTCGTAGATTCGTGCGTCATTTGTAAGGCTTCCAAAGGTCCGTCCGGAGCTCAGCAGGTCTGTCTACACCCAATCCCTAAATTGGCCGTTCCATGGCATACAATTCATTTAGATTTAACTGGCAAACTCAGCGGAAAGAGCGATCGTAAGGAGTATTGTTCCGTGATTATTGATGGTTTTACAAAATTCGTCTTGTTAAATCATACCTTAACCCTAAATGCATCCGATGCAATTAAATCACTTAAAAATGCAGTAAACTTGTTTGGCGCTCCTAAAAAAATTGTTGCAGATCGTGGTAGGTCATACGACAATACTGAATTTAAGAATTTTTGTAAAGATAATTGTATCGATTTACATTTAATAGCCACTGGTTCCAGTAGGACCAATGGCCAGGTCGAGCGTGTCATGAGGACCTTAAAAAGTATGTTTACTATAGCTGAAACCGATTCGGATAACTTATGGCAAGATCATGTAGGTGATATCCAATTAGCTCTCAATAGTACTCGTTGTAGAGTAACAGGGTTCACGCCCTTGGAATTAATGTTTGGTATTAAGGGTAGTTCATTAGGGATATCAAGGGTATCTACTAATCATCCCGATGAAGATAGATTAGACCTCGAAACCATTCGATCCGATGCTTCTGCTAGTATAAAAAAGCTGGCCCAATATGACACAGGTCGATTTAACAAGGGTAAAGCTACAGTAAAACCTTTTTCAGTAGGTGACTTTGTCTTTGTTAAATGCGAAGAAAGACACCAAACGAAACTAGACCGTAAATACAAAGGCCCTTTTAAAATAACCGCTATTTTAGAAAATGATAGGTACGAATTAAAACACGTTAATGGAAACAATAGGGTCTATAAATACTCTCACGAAAACTTGCGAGAAGTACCCCGTGGTCAGTCATTCTTTTCAGAAATCGCAGAAAATTATGAGGATGACGTGTCGACGAATAATAACAACACAGAGGTTCTTGTTCATGAGACTAGGCAACAGATTAACAATGATGATATTCAGTCTGTCAATAGTGATACCATGTCTGCCAATAGTAATACCATGTCTGCCAATAGTCATACCATGTCTGCCAATAGTGATACCATGTCTGCCAATAGTGATACCATGTCTGCCAATAGTGATACCATGTCTGCCAATAGTAATACCATGTCTGTCAATAGCGATACCACGTCTGTCAATAGTGACACCATGTCTGCTAAAAGTGACGCTATATCTACCAGTTCTCATAATAATGTAAATTGTAAAAACCCTGGTTTACGTGCTGTTTCAGTAGAATCTATTGGCCCTGAATCAATTAAAATTGTAACAGAAGCACTTGTACATCAACCAAGGTTTTGAGCTATTTGTTTATTAAGCTAAAGGAACAATACTTGTTCGGCCTAGCTAGATCCGGTCCAGTTTAACTGAAGGGATTCACCTGAAGGGCAAAAGAATTGCCAGACCAGGGGGCTGATTTTGTAGGATCAAAAGTTGATCGGACCAATAAATAATAAGCCTTGTAGAGTCAGAGTTGACTGGACCAAGTAGTTAAATATCTGAAGGGTCTAAGTAGACCGGACCAGAAACAATAGCAGGATGACCAAACGGTACTTAATCAGTTTTTCATGTTCTAGATGTAGCATTGTAAGCTGAGCGTACGAGGACGTCCGCACGTCAGCATGGCCGTGTCGGCGTCAAATTGTAAACAACTCGTGCATCGGGCTACGCCGTAGCACTGCGGCATCGTAGCGCACTGCGCCATTCTCCCACCTCTTCGCTGCTGGGCGGAGTTAGTGTGTGCTACGTCGTAGCACACTACGTCGTTGCCCCACCGCGTTGCCCCACCGCGTTGCCCCACCTTCAATACTACCGTATAAAAGGAGCCCGCACGGCAGCGAAAAGGCGTGAACGCCCCTCGCTACGTGAGGAACGACGTTATCCAGCGGGACCTCGGTATCGAGAGCCTGGATGAGTTCGTGCGGCGCCTCGCAAAGGGAATGTTCGCGCGTGCCGACGCATCTGATTGGCCCCATGTCAAACAGATAGCGCCATGGCACACGCGTCCCCCCGACGGCTTGAGACGCCCCCTGCCCCGCGACCTGATTGCGAGCGATGACGACTCCTAACCCAAATATGACGCCTCGAGTGAGCTGCACTCAGGTTACACGCGGCTCACTCGTATAAAGTGACTCCACAGATGTATACACACATCTGTTGCGCGGCGTGTTCTAAGTTAACATAGGCATGCTACGTAACACAAAACAGACAACCCATACTATACAAGCATCTATAATCAAGTGTGACGCCGCGGCGCGGGCGTGCTAGCGGCTCACACAGACACTGAGCGGCGGTACACTACATAACAAGCCGCTCACACACTCACGACAGTCTCTCCCTCAATCCGTAAACGGCTAGCTCTGTAAGCGGGGCGAGGGAAGACTACATATCCTTTCGTGGGCGCGCCGAGTCGGCATTTCCGATGCTGGTTGACCTCTGCTGGGCCTCCCCCGGGAAACTGGGGGTCTCACCCGGTAGGGTTGGACCGCCGAAATGCCGTGAAGCAAGCGGCGCCAACATAGACGTCGTGACGCGCCTACCGAAAAAGTTGTAGCAACTTCTCACAGAGCGCGGTTAAAACCCGCGCTCAACTATCATCCGCCGTATAGGCGACCATATCGAGGGGCCTGTAGTAGCAGGCCACCGTATGGCATCCGCGGGCGAGGAGCGATGCTCCGACCCTGCCGGCCGCACCCCCTGACGGGGGTGTAGCGACATCTCGAGCGAAAAGGCATTCTGACTTCAGGCGTCGCCCGGTGCACAGGTTGTATTGCTCTAATTGTCTCTTACTCTGCCTCTCTGTACATTGTATTGCTCTAAATTACTGTTACTCTGCCTCTCTGTACATTGTATTGCTCTAAATTACTATTACTCTGCCTCTCTGTACATTGTTGCTCTTTTGTGTGAACTAAGCTGTTACTGTATTACTGGGTGTCTTGGCTATTTTGTAAGGTGTTAAAAATTAATAAAATTGTCTTGAAACTGAGGGTAGTTTCATGTAAAAATAGTTTGATTAAATAATAAATCCTAAATTGAAAGAACTTATTTTATTTTACAATATGTCTGATCCTGTGCCGTCATATATAAAATAAGTTATTTTGATTTGTGATTTAATTATTAGTTGATTTATTTGTTAAAACATATTTAATTAACCTTTTTAAGGCTACACAAAATTAAATACGTTTGCCTATTTAAAATTAAGGATATTATAAATGTGATTAATATTTATGTTGGCAGCACTGGTGTCGCGCCATTATTGTTCCGTTGCGAACTTCCGGAGCAATGGTGGGGCGACACTTACAAAACGAATATTAGAATGGGTGATCAGCAGTTGGTTGTCGGATACAGTGCGAGTAACATCTCCAGAATTGTTATAAAATAGTGTAGTTTTATTTGAGGTTATTAAATTATAAAATAAATGTAAAATTATTATTTGCGTGTGCAGTTTCATTAAAGATAACAATTATGACGATATTTAGTGAAAAAATTATCTACAACGGTGTAATAACTACTTATATATCACTAAACACGCACTTCCCGTCGAAAAACACTTTTTTTTGTATTTATTATGCAGATAGACACTCGTAAACCGTCACTTTTCAATGAACTTTTGACGTCTCTCTATGCGTCACTTTCAACTTTTTTTTTACGGTCGCGTTCCGATATTTTTCAATTTTGAATGTTTTGTCGACGAGAATATCCGTCAGGCTATAGAGCAAAAATACCCACAGACGATATTAGTCCGTAAGAAAGTTACAATAGGAAGCAAATCCGCATGAGTCAGGTGGCAACCCCCGGTTGCCAGCTTTCCTTTTCGGTATTACTATGTGGCAACAGCGTATGGTTTGCGTTGCCTGAGAGGTGTATCCATGACTATTTCAATAACACGTTTACATTTGTATACATGTTATAGAAATTGTCATGGATACTTAAAAATTACATTGGAAGTGTAAACTTTTTACTGATTTTGCTTCGTTTACATTACTGTGAAACCAATGTATACCCAGTTTTGACACAGTTTGATGGTTAGTTAATTTAGAAAAAAATGTCGTACACAATTTTTTAAATGTGTACCACTAGCGTTTTCATTCAATCTGGTGGTAGATAAGAGTGACTGATACTTAAAGAATAAAACATAGACAACACCCGAGCACAATGGAACCCCGCATATTTTAGGTGCTCGATGCTGAGACTGTCATGCCCTGGAGATTTCCCGCCCGTCATGTTTTTTATAACGCTAGATATTTGCTTGGCTGTAAATCTGATAACAGGGCTATTCTGACTAGACTCAGCATCGACCACCCCACCCGAAGGGCCCAGCTGCGAGACTACTCGAAAACTGTCTTTAAAAATATTCGCTATACCATTAGCTGTGCTACAGCCCGCAACTGTCACCGGAAGGGCTGGCTTGAGATCAATACTAGTTGTGGATTTCCAAAATCGGCTAAAGTTCTTTGATGATCTGTGAGAAGATATTATGTCCATTTTTATTTGTTCTTGGTGATTTTGACACCATTTCAGTTTTCCTTTGAAAATCTTTTGGCTTTCTCGCATCTCATCCCAAACTCTGCCGGAATTAGGTTTATTACAAAGAATCCACACCCGATACTTCTCCCTTGCCTCAAAGTGCGCAGCGCGGACGTACCTGTTCCACCCAATTACGCGTTTTTTACCTCGTGGCTGGTCACCTTTATGGGTCTGTATGGCTGCGTTAGGCATAACATTAACAATGCTTTTATACATACTATCAAGGCCACGTCTGTGTTCTTCAGAATAACAACTTTTATCAGCACATCTATATATATAAAATGGTAAACTGACTGACTGACTGACTGGGTGATATATCAATCCACAGCCCAAACCGCTGTTTCTAGAGACATGAAACTTGGAGGGTGTGTTCTTTGTGAAGAGTAAGTATCCACTAAGAAATGATTTTTGAGAATTACACCCCTAAAGGGGTAAAATAGGGGATGGAAGTTTATATGAAAGTCTTCAAATTTTGTGTTTAGGCTGACGATTGAGAATTAATTTATACGTGTCGCAGCGTTTTTGATAATTCTACGCCCGAAGGGTTAAAAAGGGGGATGAAGTTGAAAAGTCCTCAATTTTCGAAGAAAATTCACCGGTGTTGTTAGAATTTCATTCCTTATAGGAGTGAAAAGGGGGATGAAATTTTGTTTTTAATTAAAGTTCTTTATTTTTTAAGTTAAAATTACTAATATTTCGGCTTATGGGTGGAAACTATCACAACGTAAATCGTTGTGTTCGTTTTTTTTTAATTTCAACCGAAAAGGGTCTGAAAATTGCGATGTATTTTTGTATTAAAGTTCTTCATTCGCTAAATTTTGTATTCAAGTAAAAATAATATAAGTACACGTGTATTGTTTCTAACTTTACAGTGTTTTACATGGAGCTGCCTATCTGACCTCCACAACGCAGTTACTGGGTAATACGATACCCCTTGGTAAGAATGGTTGTCAGACTTTCGGGATTCTGACTTCCCGTAACGACTGTCAAAGATCGACAAAATGACAGCCGGGACCAACAGCTTAACGTGCTTTCCGAGACACGGACGGGTCTCTGTATGTAAAGATGGTCACCCATCCACAGACCAGCAGCGGCAAGTGTAGCCTAACCTGATCGATCGACCTGTGCGGCTGTTATTATTTATCCACGGGCTCCTCCCCCGGAGTACACCCCCATGCCTTTCTCCGGGACCATTGATGTAGATATAGTTAAGATACGAACAGAATGCGATACTGCTCATCCCTCATAGCAAATAGCGTGATAACCGACTGATCACACATATAGGGAACATCTATGCAAAATTTGAAGAAAATCTATACGGTCGTTTTTGCGTCATACTTTCAGACCAATAGACAGAAAGAAAGTTGCCCGGCAGTTACCACAAAAGAGGAGTCGAAGCCTTGATTGGGAGTTTGCAGGACATACGAAATAATAAAAACATAATGGGTGGTATAACGGTGTTGCTGGCAGGAGATTTTCGCCAGACTTTACCTGTAGTGCCCAAACGAACGCGTGCAGATGAGATCAAAGCATACATCAAAAGATCTTTCTTATGGCCTTCAATTAAAGTGCTAAAACTTACTCGAAACATGAGAGTACATCTCAGAGGCGAAGTTTCTGCCGGCAGATTCGCAGATCTTCTTCAAATCGGAAATGGAAACTTTCCACAAATAGATGGGTGGATACAAATACCAAAATGAATTATGTACTGTGTAATGTAATCATGATCAACAGTTGAGGGACTTATAGATAAAATTTATCCTGATGTTAAAAATATTAAAGACAAACCGATGGAGTGGTTAAGCGAGAGAGCCATTTTGACTCTCAAAAACGACCAAGCCGCTGCGATCAACGAAATGTTGATAAAAACATTAGAAGGTGAAGAAATGATTTATAATCCTCGATATGTACGAGTCGGTTAATTATCCTGTAAATTTTTTAAACTCTCTTAATCCGTGTCACAGACTTATGTAGCGTGTAGGTGCTCCTGTCATGTTGCTTCGAAATATACGGCCTCCAAAATTGTGCAATGGAACTAGACTCCAAGTAACAGCTCTCCGCCGCAATGTTATTGAGGCCAAAATACTAACTAGATCTGTCAGAGGAGAAATAGCATTCGTGCCGCGTATACTATTGATACCAAATGACCTTCCGTTTGAATTTCAAAGATTGCAGTTCTCAATCAAGGTTTGTTTCGCGGTGACTATTAATAAGTCACAGGGACAACTCTGAAATTTGCTGGAGTTGATTTGCGGCTAGACTGTTTCTCCCACGGCTAATTTTATGTGGATTGCTCACGTGTTAGCTCTCCAACTAGATAGAGAAATACTGTGAAGGATTTAGGTAGATACCGATATTTTACAGAAGGTATTTCTTCATAGTATTCCTCAAATATCACACGTAGTGGAGGACAATTAGCCATAAACAAAGCTCTATACTGTTATTGTTATAATAATTCATAATTATCTAGAAAAAAAAAAATACTCTACGCAGACGAAGTAAAATAAAATAGTAAGGAAGTCAAACCTTACATTGAATATTCGAGTCTGATGCCGAAAATATAGTTTTTAGAGTTTTCGCCTGTTTGTTTGTATGTACCTATGTTCCGATTTACACAAAAACGGATGAACGGATTTGGATGCTATTTAGCACACAGATAGTTTATAATCTGGATTAACCTATAGGTTATTTTTTAATCCCAGTTGTACGTTCCCGTCGTATATTTTTCGACATCCACGCGGGCGAAGCCGCGGGCAAAAGCTAGTCTATATATATAAAATGGTAAACTGACTGACTGACTGACTGGGTGATATATCAATCCACAGCCCAAACCGCTGTTCCTAGAGACATGAAACTTGGAGGGTGTGTTCTTTGTGAAGAGTAAGTATCCACTAAGAAATGATTTTTGAGAATTACACCCCTAAAGGGGTAAAATAGGGGATGGAAGTTTATATGAAAGTCTTCAAATTTTGTGTTTAGGCTGACGATTGAGAATTAATTTATACGTGTCGCAGCGTTTTTGATAATTCTACGCCCGAAGGGTTAAAAAGGGGGATGAAGTTGAAAAGTCCTCAATTTTCGAAGAAAATTCACCGGTGTTGTTAGAATTTCATTCCTTATAGGAGTGAAAAGGGGGATGAAATTTTGTTTTTAATTAAAGTTCTTTATTTTTTAAGTTAAAATTACTAATATTTCGGCTTATGGGTGGAAACTATCACAACGTAAATCGTTGTGTTCGTTTTTTTTTTATTTCAACCGAAAAGGGTCTGAAAATTGCGATGAATTTTCGTATTAAAGTTGTTCATTCGCTAAATTTTGTATTCAAGTAAAAATTATATAAGTACACGTGTACTGTTTCTAACTTTACAGTATTTTACATGGAGCGACTGCCTATCTGACCTCCACAACGCAGTTACTGGGTAATACGATACCCCTTGGTAAGAATGGTTGTCAGACTTTCGGGATTCTGACTTCCCGTAACGACTGTCAAAGATATACAAAATGACAGCCGGGACCAACAGCTTAACGTGCTTTCCGAGACACGGACGGGTCTCTGTATGTAAAGATGGTCACCCATCCACAGACCAGCAGCGGCAAGTGTAGCTTAACCTGATCGATCGACCTGTGCGGCTTTTATTATTTATCCACGGGCTCCTCCCCCGGAGTACACCCCCATCCCCTTCTCCGGGAGAATCGATGTAGATATAGTTAGGATACGAACAGAATGCGATACTGCTCATCCCTCATAGCAAATAGCATGATAACCGACTGACCACACATATAGGGAACATCTATGCAAAATTTGAATAAAATCTATCCGGTCGTTTTTGCGTCATACTTTCAGACCAACAGACAGAAAGAAAGTTGCCCGGCCGTTACCACAAAAGAGGAGTCGAAGCCTTGATTGGGAGTTTGCAGGACATACGAAATAATAAAAACATAATGGGTGGTATAACGGTGTTGCTGGCAGGAGATTTTCGCCAGACTTTACCTGTAGTGCCCAAACGAACGCGTGCAGATGAGATCAAAGCATACATCAAAAGATCTTTCTTATGGCTTTCAATTAAAGTGCTAAAACTTACTCGAAACATGAGAGTACATCTCAGAGGCGAAGTTTCTGCAGGCAGATTCGCAGATCTTCTTCAAATCGGAAATGGAAACTTTCCACAAATAGATGGGTTGATACAAATACCAAAATGAATTATGTACTGTGTAATGTAATCATGATCAACAGTTGAGGGACTTATATATAAAATTTATCCTGATGTTAAAAATATTAAAGACAAACCGATGGAGTGATTAAGCGAAAGAGCCATTTTGACTCTCAAAAACGACCAAGCCGCTGCCATCAACGAAATGTTGATAAATACATTAGAAGGTGAAGAAATGATTTATAATCCTCGATATGTACGAGTCGGTTAATTATCCTGTAAATTTTTTAAACTCTCTTAATCCGTGTCACAGACTTATGTTGCGTGTAGGTGCTCCTGTCATGTTGCTTCGAAATATACGGCCTCCAAAATTGTGCAATGGAACTAGACTCCAAGTAACAGCTCTCCGCCGCAATGTTATTCAGGCCAAAATACTAACTAGATCTGCCAGAGGAGAAATAGTATTCGTGCCGCGTATACTATTGATACCAAATGACCTTCCGTTTGAATTTCAAAGATTGCAGTTCTCAATCAAGGTTTGTTTCGCGATGACTATTAATAAGTCACAGGGACAACTCTGAAATTTGCTGGAGTTGATTTGGGGCAAGACTGTTTCTCCCACGGCCAATTTTATGTGGATTGCTCACGTGTTAGCTCTCCAACTAGATAGAGAAATACTGTGAAGGACTTAGGTACATACCGGTATTTTACAGAAGGTATTTCTTTACAGTATTCCTCAAATATCACACGTAGTGGAGGACAATTAGCCATGAACAAAGCTCTATACTGTTATTGTTATAATAATTCATAATTATCTAGAAAAAAAAAAAAAATCTACGCAGACGAAGTAAAATAAAATAGTAAGGAAGTCAAACCTTACATTGAATATTCGAGTCTGATGCCGAAAATATAGTTTTTAGAGTTTTGGTCTGTTTGTTTGTATGTACCTATGTTCCGGTTTGCACAAAAACGGATGAACGGATTTGGATACTATTTAGCACACAGATGGTTTATAATCTAGATTAACCTATAGGTTATTTTTTTATCCCGGTTGTACGTTCCCGTCGTATATTTTTCGAAATCCACGCGGGCGAAGCCGCGGGCAAGAGCTAGTTTCATATAAAGCTCTGGAAAGTGCATGCTCTGGATTTCACCATTACAGATATCAAAATATTCCCTAATCTGATCACTGTCACGTTCATGCCATTTTACTTTATCACATAGCGACTTATTGGGAAAAGATTTTTGAGCAACTGTACACAAGTTGCACTCGATGGCCAGCGGTAAGTGATCAGACCAAAAAACATCATACTCAATGTTAACACTCACTACAGTTTGCCAGGCAGCCTGGCTAACAAGACAATGGTCCAACCAGCGTCTGCTCCCGTTCATGTCACTCACATACGTGTGGTTATTACACACATACGTGCACATATCCACAGTTGATCTGTGCTATAGTTACATAGTTCATTCCAAAAAGGTTGGTGCGGGTGAGAGTTATAATCTCCCATGATATACACTGCTTCTACATCACTGGCTTCAATCACAGCAATTAATTCGCTTAAACACTCAGTAAATTCGAGAAGATTTTCTGTCGAATCCGTTGGCATGTAAACACTGAACACTAATATTGCTCGGTCTTCTAAACAAGCTTTTATAGCTGATATGCGACTACTACACTCCACCACAGACACAGATTTGAAAATTCCTTTTCACCATAATACTGCCATTCCTCCATTATGGTCGTCCTGTGAGGATTCCTGCAGAATTATCCACCGCCGATTTTCCAGTATATTCAAACTGGTCATGTATATTTCCAAGCACGGATAAATCATGAGGCAGCAGCCATGTCTCCTGCAATGCCACTACGTCAGCTGTTTTACATAAGTATCTAACGTTTTCAATTGATATTTTTAAGGATTTACAGTTGAAAGTCACAAACTTCATATGTGTATTTGTACGAGTAGGTATTTTGTTCATCATGTTAATTTTGCCTCTATTGACCCTTTTACTAATGCGTCCTCTTTACTCACTTTGCTACGAAATTGTACAAAGCGCCTAAAACATATACCGTCCGGCCACATTTCATCATTAAGAAATAAGCGCAGTTTATGGCTAGAGACATAACATATAAAAGAATTGTAGTTCTTGTTCTTCTTCATATTTATTTTTTCTAGTGTGACTGAGTCCTGAGTTTTGTTCCAGATGTACTGTTTAATTATTCTCTTCCCTCGATTCTTTACACACATTGGATATATACAAAGGTATTCAACTTATTTGAGCGGCTTTAAACATGCTGTTAGAATCACTTTTAGCCTTTCCAGTGTTACTAATAAATCTATTCATTCGCCTCCTTCCATATTGAACTTTAGTCCAGTCATCTGTATCCCCTACTTTTTGCGTACAATCGCTACTCGCTTTCAGTACTTCCGCCATAGATAATCTCGTTTGCGCGAGGGCTGGAACGCCGTCAGCGCCCACGTTCTCGTTGTGATTCTCACGTTTGTCGACTAGTGAGTGAGACGCGACAGTCGTAGTGGTTTCGTCGGCTACGCACACGCTTACGGAAACCGGTTTTGCGATCGGCACCGATGTAGGGGCCGCCACGCACCTGCTAGTGTCGCTATGAGTCATAACGACCTGTTCCCTGCGCCCAACAGAAGTTGACAATTTGTTGACGAGGGTATGCGACAAATTGTTTGTAACTTCTACCGGTATTTTCACTGGTGATTGAGAATGATCGCATATAATATATTATTTTCATTATTTGATTCCAATGTAATGTGGCTTAAACCCATTGGCCCACTTTCACATTCAAATGTCTCTAGCAAATGTCCACCTCTCTTGTGATTTACAGGATTGAAGTCAAAATTACTCAAAGAATGTGTTCGCATAGCTAGTTGAAATTCACTTAATTGTTCGTTTGTGACACACTTAGTCTTTAAAAACTTTATTTCCTGCTGTAAAATTAATAGAGATAGAGACAGCCCGTTTAGTGTACTTTAGCTATTTTCATAGTGTAATGTCGTACGGTATTCTGTTGTGGGGAAATGCCGCCGACATTCAAACTATCTTTGTTTTGTAGAAAAGAGCTGTGCGATCAATTTATAAATTAAGTCCCAGACACTCTCTTAGAGAGAAATTTAAGGAGATCAATGTAATGACTGTGCCTTCTCAATATATTTTTTAAAATCTATTATATGCCCATAAAAACATTAAATTGTTTAAGAAATACAGTGATATTCATAATATAAATACTAGGAACAAACACAAATTTGTTGTACCTTCAACAAGGCTCAAGAAAATAGGTGGCTCGTTCAGATGTCAATGTATACGCTTTTATAATAAACTTCCAAGCCAAGTACAAAGCCTCAGCCTTAATAAATTCAAATCATTCATTAAACGTAAATTGTGGGAATGAGCTGCTCCAATTCATTTATTTTAACTTCTTTTACTGATTTTTTTTATTTTTTATTATAAACACAATGACAGCCATATTTACTTTATGAAGTATAATATTATTATTATTTTAATTATTGAGAATGTGAGGACTATGTGGGTCAAATATATTTTCTCTCTTTCTCAGTTACTTTTAATGATAATCTGGCGGTTTGAGTACTTTATGCGGCCTACCCAAATGTCCTTTCTTTGGTATTGTTCGTCGATTCGTTGAGCTCCTTAAGTACTGAGTTGAGCTTCACGATTACTGACAAATGCGTGCACTGACTGGACAGGTCCACTCAAATCTGTATGGTTGTTTCTTCAAAAGGCCATTTCAGACACAAATCTACATGGTCCTCTAATGATCTGACTAATATTATCTGTGGTTTTTATATACATATTGACATTAATGAACTTTTTTTATATACAATGACATGAATATTTACTATGTAAAGTATTTTTTTATTTTTGTTTATTATTGTGAATGTGAAGACTATGTGGGTCATTGATTTTTCTTTTTTTCTTTTCTTAGTTAGTTTTAACCATGGTCTGGCAGTTTGAGTACTATATGCGGCCTACCCAAATGTCCTTTCTTTGGTATTGTTCGTCGAATCGTTGAGCTCCTTGAGTTCTGAGTTGAGCTGCACGATTACTGACAAATGCGTGCACTGACTGGACAGGTCCACTCAATCTGTGTGGTTCTTTCCTCAAAAGACCATTTCAGATACGAATCTACATATTCTTCACATGATCTGACCAAGATTATGTCTGGACTTTAAAAGAGACTGTGACCTCTGAGTTTGTTTCGGCCTTTCTTCTCAGAGTAGTCAGATAGGAAACGCCGACCTCATCTAGTTTTAAAACAATTTGATTGACGTGTAAAAGTGTTTGTACAAACCTACTTACAGAAAATAAATCATTTATCATTTATCAATATATCTAACACGGCGGGTAACTCATCCTGTGCCGTTTCTGACCAGTCTCCGGTTTATTCTTCGTTGCGGGTTGGTTTTCAATCACACACAATAGTTAACTCAAACTCAAAGCGTTTATTTCGATTAAAACATTTACAGGCACTTTTAAATTATCACTTTACAGCTTTTCAGTTATCACTTTTCGTTTGAGTTATTTGGTGAAGCTATTCGCCCATTCCAAAACGTAGTAGGTTCCTCATGTCGTACGCGTCATCGAATACAGAGTCTTATTAACTAGTTAGTTCAACACAACTTAAAAACAATGCTAAAATGCTTATCAGTTAATTCTTTTATAATTAAACAATGTCAATTCACCATACAAAGGCGTTTCCAGAATTAAAGTTTAATTAGAAGCTTCATTACTTTCTACAACTTCAATATTACCATTCGTCAATTTCCAGCAATACAAGAAATGTAAGTAGGTAATCAAGCAGGTATTCATTAGTAAATTCCTGTGTAAAATTATCTTATTACTTTATAGTTTGTATTCTATTATTGAAACTTATTTAGTCCTTGCATTCAATTATTGATCTTAAATTCACAGCCGGCGCCATTTTTGGGCAGAGGTAGCGCTGTGTCATAAACAAACTTACTATATCAAATAAGCAATTATTGTTATTATGACAAAACCCAAAAATCATTAACTAAATGTTTCCTTTTAATTTTAACTTTACTTTTAACTCCAACATCGAAATTGGTTCAATAGTTTCTCTTCTAGCAATATACTGTGAGTTCGATTTCACAAACGGCAATAGATGGCGCTTGATCATAGATGAACTCGATCGAACTCACAGATCCTTGCAAATGGTTGTAGCAGTATTAATAGTTCAGCAACTACATTGAGAATAACAATTATAATAAATAGTTACACATAAGATTATGTTATGATTTTTATAGGTAAAAGCTTTCGCGGCGACATATCTCTTAGCACCCGTGTTGCATCTAAGTGGTCAAAAGTGACCGGCGGTAGTCTATGCAAATATTTAGCAAAAAAGTGGGAAGCTTCTCTGGGTCCGCAGCTTCTGTATGCTTCATTAACTCAATAATGTCTTGTAAATCCCTATTGGACTTCCCTTCTTTTCTTCTAGACTTCATTTTTTTCGTTGATACCGCTTCAAACAACAACTTTTTGGCAGCTAACACTTCCTCATCAGAGAAAGCTGTATCACATATTGTGACGAGCGTAATTTCGTCCATCACACTGATTTTATTTTGCATAAACGCGAGCACTTCATTAACTACAATATTGCACGAGCTACATTTTACCACGTTCGAATTCATTTTTACTCGGTGCGCGCGCGCGGTTCCCCGCGCGGTTGAACGTAGACTGATAATTATGTAACATTTATGTAAAATGAATAAATTATCTTATTAATGATTATTCATCACATCACTCAATCTACGTATACACATAATTAAATGGAAATACAATTTTTATACATATTTCAATTGCACACTTATCTGTAATAACCAACACTAAATTATTACACAACTAACACAAATATCATTAATTAGATCGTATTATTATCATTGAAATAGATTATCTTATCACATCTGGTAAGTACTATTAATCAGATATGCACAAAACAAAAACTAGCACAAATTAAAACTAACTATTGCATTTAGTGACCACTTCGTATTCGTAACTGACAATGACGGTGATGAAAATGATGTAAAATGTAAAATGAGTAAATAACCTCTAAACTTAATTTACGTATCTGTGTCATCATCATTACAGCTATACGTCTCATCATCAACATCACCATCAGTGCCCTCATTCACATCTAATGCGGCTACGTGAACCCATGGCAACATACGATCGGCAGCTACAGTAGTTTTGCGTTTATTTTTGGTACTAGATAACCCGGGTATAGCAGCTAATCTATAACGGCCGTTACCCAACACAGCGATCACACGATAAGGTCCGATGTAGGGTGAAATTAGTTTTTTTACTGTTACCATCATTTGCAAACGAAGTTCTTGTAATTTTTACAAGATCGCCCTCACCGTACACACGCGCAGGAAGCCGGTTTTTGTCATGGATGGATTTTTGCTTTTCCTGCTCTACATCAATTTTATCTTTGACGGATTCGCGTAAAATTTCTGGATCTAGATCCTCCTTACTTTCTCGCACTAATTCATTAAGCCTAGGATTAATCTCTGCGTTAATATTTAATCCGAACATGACTTCAGCCGGCGTCCTACCTGTGGTCTTTTGGCGTGTGTTATTCATGCCCCATTGGACTCGACATACTTTATCGTCCCAATTCTTCTCGTTGAAATTAAGATTCTGGGCAGTTAATGAGTTTAGTATGGTGCGGTTGTACCGCTCTACCTGCCCATTCGATCTCGGACTAGCAACCGCGTTCAAAATATGCCGTATGCCCTTATCTAAACAAAAACGTTTAAACTTGTGGGATGTGAAACAAGTGCCCCGGTCACTAATGACTCGGTCGGGAATCTGAAACGTATAGAAAATGTCTTCTAGAACTTTAACAGCCGTTTGCGTCTTAGTATTTCTTACTGGTTTAATAAAAATTACGACAAGGTAAGAATTCCCTAACTTTGAATGAACAAAGGGCCCAACGTAAATTATTTTTATCACCGTTTAGACATTTAAAGAATTTGTTATTCTTAATTAGATAATTTTCTTTTATATGATTTAAACTATCAGCATCCATATCAGTAGTGAGTATATCACGCGTTCGTTGGAGTTCCGAATCTCCCATCTGCAAGGTGTGTAACCAGTCATCGTTACTGATCAGCATAATACTCGGATACTGGTCAATTTCAACTATGTCATCTACCAATTCGACGGGATTTCGCGACAGAGCGTCTACGTGTGCCATTTTAGTAACGGCACGATACTCTATATTACATTGAAACTCTTGTAGCAGGAGCCACCAACGAGCTATGCGTGGAATCATGTGTCGTTTCGAAAATGTGGAACGTAAAGCATTACAGTCCGTGACAATCTTAAAACTTTGCCCTAATAAGTAAACTCGGAATTTCTTGAGTGAACATACTACAGCCAGAGTCTCAAGTTCAAATGAATGAAAATTCTTCTCCTCTGGAGAAGTTTTCCGGCTATAGTATGCCACCGGTTGAAAAGGGTCGCAGGCACGTCTACGCTGGAGCAAAATCCCGCCTACTCCTATTTTGCTCGCATCGGTGTGCAATTCTATCTCAGCGGTGAGTCATAAATCGCTAATATCGGTCTATCAACCAGCCTACCTTTAAGCGCCCTAAAAGCTACCTCTTGATCCTCAGCCCAAACCCAATCCACATCTTTCTTAAGCAGTCTATTCAGTGGATGTGCCAACGTCGCGAAGTTCTTAATGAACTTTCTGAAATAGCCCTCTAACCCAAGAAACTGTCGTACGGCATGTGAATTAATCGGACAAGGAAAATCTAAGACAGATTGAACTTTCTTATTACCAGGACGAACACCTGCAGCACTTATTTCATACCCTAAATAAATAATCTGATTCTGAAGAAAATCACATTTCGACAAGTTTAGAGTCAAATTGGCCTTTTCCAATAATTGCATCACTCTTTCAAACCTTTCCAAGCATTCCTCTACACTCTTTCCATAAATAAGGACATCATCTATGTAAACCATAGCCTCTGTAAACCTAGCAGACCCTAGTACCCTATTCATCATCCGCTGGAAAAAGAATTCAAGAGCCTATAATCAACACATAATCTTTGCTTGCCATCCTTTTTGCGCACTAATATAATAGGACTGGCATATTCTGAAACAGATTCCCTTATGATTCCAGACTCTAACATTTCTCCTATCATCTCCCTCACTTCTCTCTCGTTCTTCAGTTCTCGTTCTTTATATGCTAATCTGTACGGTCAATATACAACAGGACGGTTGCTACTTAGTTCGATATTCATCTCAGCAACACTTGTGCACCCTAGTTCCTTCAACGTCGTCGCAAAACAATGTTTATACCTATCAAGTATATTCATCAATTGTTTTCGTTGGTACTCATCGATTGCGCTACCTATTTTTAATTGACTAAAATCAATAATATCGGGCTTGACTTTTACAGAAACTGCTGGTGAGAATATACGATTAATTACTTGAATTTTAGTACCCTTTCCTATAGCTATTGTCTCTCGCAATTGACAAAGTTTTGATAATGGTGTTATATAAATATAAAGAAAATTGTCTTTAACCCGATACACTCCCCCATTCACGGTGAACTGTTGATGAGGCATTCCATCACTTTTCCGCTTAATACAATATTTCCATCTTTGATTGTATCAACACGGGCTTTAACAACAGCTGGACCATAAATATTGACATCAGAAGCGAGCACTACGGTGGCAGATATATCATCACCTAACTCTAATCCAGGAAAACCAAATTCGTTATTACCATCAAAGAATTTTAATTCATCCGCAGTTTTATGCACGATGACATGTGATTGCTCTGTGAACGACTGTCCTACAAGCAAGGGTAAATCAAGAAGTCTATCCTCTACTACTTGACATAAAACGCGACCTCTAACATCGTCAATACTCAATTCTACATCTACCCCACCTTTGGACTGTATTATGTTGTTACCAAAACCTCTCAAAGCTATGGAAGGACTATTGTAGATAACGCTGAAGCTACCGAAATCTTTAAAAGTTTTTATAGGAACGTTGTTTATCCTACCTACTTTAATAAACTGAGTTTGATTCCGACGTTTATACGCATTGTCTTTTCGACATTCTCAGGCTTTTTATCGTTTCTAAATTTATCCCAGCACTTTTCGGTTTTGTGACCAAATTTATTGCACTTATCCCATTTAACTAACGGCTTCGGACATTTATAAAACGGATGTCCTTTCTCTTTGTTAAAACAAAATAAATGAGTGCGAGTTCTATTACTATCGATCTTAGCAGATCGATTCGTGGTATTAGTATTTAATGACCCAGAACTAGAGGAAGATTGACCTTTAAAATATGCGCGATCAGAAGGTTGTGAGCTGTTCTTGTTACACATAAGAAATTGTAATAATTGATCGGGTTGGGTACAACGTATCGCGTTAGCACTAGACCTCATTGTTTTGTCGCTTAATCCATGGATTATACATTCCACAGCTCGCTTGCCCTCGATGTCACAATGGTTCAAAAGAGACAATTTTTCATAATAATAGACCTCAAGAGGTTCATTAAACCTACTCTTTCTCCTGAACATATCCTCCAAGGATTGGCCATAATTTTGTTCAAACGGAAAGGCGCTTGTCAATTTATGTTGCCACTCGCTCCAGCTAAATAGTATGGAGTTCAAACTCTCATACCACGTTTTGGCCAATCCTTGCAGTTTCTGCATAGCAAAATGTATAACCGTCCTTTCGTCCCAGCCGTAAACAGTTGCACATTCATTGACCTTTTTAAACCAGATATCAATTCGTTGACTCTTTGAAGAAGGGTCAAAATTAGGTAAAATATTCATGTGATTAATATTATTATTGTTACTAATATTCTGTCTTGGAGATGTAACTGTTAACGGCTGAGAGTTAGGCTTGATGTCTTTGACACAATTTATAAGATTCAATTCAATTCATAATATCTTTACGGCTAAAAGTTCGGCTGCCTGACCTTTTATTCCGTGGTGTCGGCGGTGCGTTGTCCGCAGCATCACGTACTTCACGAGATCTCCGCACTGTAGGGCTGCGTCCACGAAGTAAGCTTCTATCTCGTGCCCGCAACCGCTCCAGTTCGTTGTCGATCGATGCACGGTGATTGTCGCGTTCATCACCGGCCATCAGTGTAACCCGACGCCTGAGGCTGCGCTCCCGGCTCAGCTCGCTCTCCAGAATGCGCAGCCGCTGGCTATGTTGTTCCAGCTCATCTTCTAATTTTCGGACACTGTCACGTCCCTGCTTTGGATTCGGAGTGCGCACGTGACTGCGGCTCCGACTGCTTGGCTCTGCACTCCGATCAGCTTCTCTGCGGGTAGGCGTCCTCAATCGTCGCCGCGGAGACGTTTCACTTGTACGTTGCATCGTCACACTGAAACTTGTAAATGACAGTGATGTAACTACTCAAAATGTAAAAACAAAATTTACGTTCACGGCGGTACTTTAAAATTTACAATATTATATATTTTTTTTATAACGGAGCCTCGTAGCTCAAAAATAACAAAATTTTGGCCCCCCTTGCAGCCCCTGGATACGATCGGTACTGTATTATAGTCCAGGTATCATAACTTTAGAAATGACTTTTGGAAATAACCTAGAAAATCATGGAGCCAGCCCCGCACAAAGGATTGTATCAACTGTTGTTTAAAATATTGAACGTTATTTTAAATTTACAATTGAAATATCTCGAAAACGAGGCCTCGTAGGCCAAAAATAACAAAATTTTGGCCCCCCTTGCACCGCCAGACACGAACGGGACTATCCTATATTCCACTTAGTATGACTATAAAAATTACTTTTTGGAAATAACCTAGAATATGATGAAATATGTCACAGACCCACAAGGGATTTTATAAACTGTTGTTTTAAAATATTGAGCGGTTTTAACATAAGTAAGCAAAAAATAAAAGCAGGTTAATCCCACTTCTGAAATATAATAAAACTCATACTCACATGAATTATTTAAATGTATTCATGACTATTCATAATACGTCCGCATTCGATGCTGGCCCCGAGCAAATAGGCCGAGTGTACTCGCGTTCTCAACCGCCAAGCCCAAACCGTCATTCGTTCAAAACTCGTGTTGCCAGTATAAGAAATAATATCCGCCACTAATCGACTAAGATAGTTTAACGATTTATTAATATTATTTCAAAACCCAACACTTATATTGTTATTGAAATAAGGGGTTAAGAATAAAAATATTTAATAAGTGATTACAAAATGTTTATTCGTTATCATTTTATGAAGTTTAAATAAATAAACTTCTAGAATTAAAACAGTTTATTTTCCCATGAATATCAATTTATTGAGATAAAGTACCGTGAACTATGACAATCAGGCTTAATATATTGTATCTTAATAATAGAAGCGTTTTACCTGAAATAAAACGCATATTAAAATACTTACCTCACTGGAAGCTTTAATATTGAGAGAGCATATCCGTTTCCGTCGATTTCTTAGCAATTTTAGTACTTTTTTCACCTACTCAGTGGCGCCACCTGGTGTTTGCTTGCCATTTTAGTTTCGTAAAATGTAACGAGCTACTTTTTGTTCATTGGCTCAATATAACCAGGCAGAAGTAAACTTAAACCTCCAGTGAGGTAAGTATTTTAATATGCGTTTTATTTCAGGTAAAACGCTTCTATTAAATTACTTGTCCGTCACTTCCAGTGAAGTAATTTAATAGAAGCATAGAAGCTTTTATATTGAGACCTGTTTGTTATCGCCTGGTGTCGCCACTAATATGATAACGCCAATGTGATAGGAAATTTTGACACAAAATAAGTCAACAGAAAGTATATTTATTATATTACACATGTGAAAAGGTAGATATTTACATATTTATTGAATTATTCTGTTGGTTACACACAAATAAACAAAAAAATTATAATAATAATTATATATTTATTATAACAAATTAAAGGTACTATTCTTAGTTAATTAATCGGATTAAACAATTGTGTAACATTTATGTTTGAATCAACACTTCTTATAACTTCTCTTCTGTAGAAATTCTGGAATGTAGACGCCGATTGCCAATTTCTTCGAGATAGGATTTCGTCAAGGGGATGATTTTCTAGCCAACTTTTTGAGTCTACTGCAGATCTTGTACTTCCTGGAGTTGCTGTGATGCCAGCTTCATTGTATAAAGTTTTTACCCAGCCTGCAATGACGGTGCGTGAAGCGGGCTTCGGCACACCTCTAACTGTAATAAAAATAATTAAATGATTTTGCAGCATTACGTCTTTCATTTAATAATTGTTTAGTTTTTTCTATCCAGAATATAGGATTTAGGTTATAATTGTTGGGATTTACAAGAAGTTTCCAGCCCGACTGTCTGTGATTATTGCAATCTGTTTTCGAACCAAATTGAGGCCATAATATAACACTATCCTCTGATTTAATGTAATGGTCCGGATCAACTCTAAGCAGCGTTAAGTCATGTATGCGTCTTCCTGAGCAAAGCAGTAATATAGTTGCAGTATGGCGTGATATTTGAAAGGGATTGTCTATGTCTACAGTGTAATTGCTTAAAAAGGTAATTAATTTACTAACATCCCAAATTGGTGGTTTAGAACACTTAGGATTTTCCAGAGCAATCGATTTTAAAATATGTTTTACAAGCACATGTGAACTTAATTGACTTGATCTTTCAACATTACACAAAGTGGAAACAACAGATTTATGTAAAAAAATTGTATTATATGATAGTTTATTAATTAGATGCAAATCAGATAAAAATTGAGCTAATTGCGTACCTGTAGGATTATTTGTGTCAATGTTTTTTGACATAGACCAGGTAGTCCAACGTTTCCAAGGCACCTCATATGTTTTCAAGGTTGACTTACGCCAGGAATTTTTGAGCAATAACTGTTGTTCAGCGGTCCATGTTTCTATCACGCACGCAACTGACGACTGACGTAACTGTCACGCAGTTTGGCAGGTTTATAAAATGTATACAAGTGTTTGGTCCAAAATAAATGTTTTTTTTTTTTTTTTATTTTTTTTTTATCGCCTTGGACCACCCCCACATTTCCAGACTTCGAAGATTATTTTGTCTACCTGTGGTGGTGGAAGTCCCGTCGATGTGTCGACCAGGTGCGTCTGTAAGTTTTTCAGAGTTAGAGGTGGTGCTAGCGCTCGGACTTTGAGGTCCGCACGCCAAAATACCTTCTCCCATCGAGGTACTACTATTAAAAATATTCCCGTTGATTGATTCAGGTGTGTTAGGATTTTTGATATTAAGAACGGAGGTGGGAACACCCATGCGAGTGGATAGTTCCATGGGACACTGAATGCATCGTGAAATACTGCTTGTCGGTCCCTCAGGTCTCGGGATACATAATTGTAAACTACGTGAGCTATCGCTGAGGCAAACAAATCTATTATTGGGGTTCCCCACTTCGCAAACACTATTTCCGTACAGGCTGGCATTAGGTGCCATTCCGGAGGTTTGCGAAAGCGTGACAGGTGATCGGCATGATTGTTGTACTTGCCTGGGAGATGGTGTATGCTGAAGTGTATTTGAAATTGGTCCAATAAATTCAGAATTTGATAGGTTAATTCTATCAGGGGTAAGGATTTCGTACCTCCTTCGTTCCTTAAATAACTGACCGCAGTCCTGTTGTCGCATTGTATCAGGATCGAGCTTTTGCAGAGCAGGTGAGCGTTGTCTCGAAGGGCGCGAAATATGGCTAACATTTCTTTTTGATTGCAGTGTAGTGCCCGATACAGCCAGATTGTTCAGTTGCGCTCCCCAACCCTGGTTTGATGCATCTGTTGTCAGGAAGTTTACTGTGGAGGGTAATGTAGAGGCGTTGATGACTGACAATTCAGAGTCCACCATTCCAGTTCCTTTCGAACATTTTGTGGTAGTGGGTATGATGTCGATAAAAGGTCTGGTAGCGAGTTCATGAACATTAATAATTGCCGGTGATTGAGCCGGCCTCGAGGAACAACATAACTGGCAAAGTTTAGGAGTCCTATTATTCTCTGCATTTCCTTTAGAGTTATTATTCCTCGCTCGAGAACTTGACTCACTTTTTTGACCAAAGACAAAATCTTTTCTTTTGGCAGGGATTTTAAATTGTCCCAGGGACTCCACAATATTCCTAAATAAGTAATAGTCTTTTGAGGACAGAGAACAGATTTCTCGAAATTTACTTGCCAACCAAGATTTTGTAATGTGTTTAATGTGAGCTCGACATGTTCTCGAAGAACGTGTACATTTTGATGTACGATTAAATAATCGTCGAGAAACACGATAATTCGGATGTTCCAGTGTTCTCGTAAGATTTGGGCAACCCAATTCGTTAGTATTGAAAAGGTTTTGGGAGCAGTGCTCAAACCGAATGGAAGGCAGGTCATCTCTAACAGTTCTTGGTTGTATACAAGCCGAAGGAAGCGCCTGTGTGACTTCGAAATTTTTAAGTGGAAATATGCCTGTGATAGGTCCACTTTGCACATCCAGTCTTGTGGTTGCAGAAAGTCCGAGATGCGATACATGTTTATTAGGTGAAATTTTTGGATCTTTACAAATTCGTTCAACGATTTTAGGTTGAATATAGGACGGGTTGATCCGTCGGGTTTTGGTATCAAAAATAGAGGGGAAATGAAACTCGGTGAGAGTTGAACGACTTTTAGAATGCCCTGAGCTTTCATTTTGTTTATTATTGCAGACATTTCTTTTGAGACAGGTGTTTGAAAGGGACCATTGGTTACATTTGGGTATATCAGAGGAGGTTTGTGGGTAAATGGTATGCGATACCCTTGAATTAATTTTAAAATAATTTCTGGTGCGCCCATTTCCTTCCATTTCGAGTGGTAGCGCGCTAACTGACCTGCTCGAAAACGATTCCAGTCATTGCTTGTACCGTTTTTGGTTTGCTCGAGAGCTTTTTGGAGGGCTTGAACGTCCTCGACCTCGGTTGCTTCCACGATCGGGTCGCGAGCCACGGTTGCGAAATGAACCTCTACCGTTGGTATATTGATCGGATTGAAAGGATGGTAGATCCTGACTTTTGCTTGTATGATTGGTGCGATAATATCCACCCCGCGAGGGTGAGTTATTATAGGCATGCGTGTGCGTCTCTCGTCATGCCCGGCTCATGGCAAAAATATGGAACTTCACGTGATGAAACTACAGGTTTATGCACGCCTTGCCCCCACGAGGGGCGGCGGTTAGATTGATTAGATCTTATATGTGAATCTGTTTTTGGAGGCCAAAAAGCTTTGCGTACCCCGCCAGCCTTTTCTAATGCTGTCGTGAAAGGTTCAGGACTAAATAAATAGGTAGATGATGGGGGAATTCTGTTCAAAGATGCTTTAACTAATGGATCTCGAATTTGACTAGTAATTGTCTCTCGACGCATTTCTATACTTTCAGCTCGATGACCACAAACTAATTGTAAAAGGTCTGAAGAGATTTTATGCAAATCACCTTTTTGAAATAATTCTTCAACTTTCCCGCTTAAATTATCAAAATTGACTTCTGTATTTTTACCCCACAAAAGGAGATGACGAATAGCTTCTTGTAATGACTCTTTTTGTTTTAGAATGCAAAAAGTAATTGCTGCGTATGATTTATCAGCATGTGCCAAGTGACGTAAGGTATCATACATTTTTATCTCTTCGTTTGCGTCTAAGTCTATGAAACCTGGGGTGTGATTGTAGAGCTTCTGAGTATCAGAATACCTTACCTCAGACCAAGATGTACTACCTAAGCGCTGGGTATCTAGTAGCATTTTTAAGAATCTATCAGGAGTTTTTGGAACAGATGGTTCCTTAAGCTTTGTCTCGATATCAAAAGTCAAGTCTAAATTTGAGTTTTGACCTTCAACATCAGGGCACTGTTCGTCATTATCATGCTGGTCATACAGTTCCCCACTGACGCCAGAACAAACCGATACCCCATCATGGCAAGCCGTATGCATATTATTTGCAAAAACTTGTTGGCGTAGCTCACTGACTTCCTTTATAAGCTTGTCCAATGTCGAGTTAGACTGTTGGGCGCGCTTATTTTTCTTGCGGCGTGCGCGGCGCGACCGCTTGCTACGTTTAGGAGAAGACGAGCTTGAAGAGCTACTGCTCGTTGTACTACTGCTAGAACAGCTAATGTTCCTTTTCCGGGCCATTCCACTTGGGCCGGCCACAGCTTCTGGCTTGGCAGCCGAAACATTTAAGTGGTCATCCATTACCTCAATAAAACTTACCTACGGTAGATAAACCGTATCAATAAATAAGGCCTTCTTAACTCACAATAATATTCTAAGCACACATATTAAAAAACTAGCTTTTGCCCGCGGCTTCGCCCGCGTGGATGTCGAAAAATATACGACGGGAACGTACAACTGGGATTAAAAAATAACCTATAGGTTAATCCAGATTATAAACTATCTGTGTGCTAAATAGCATCCAAATCCGTTCATCCGTTTTTGTGTAAATCGGAACATAGGTACATACAAACAAACAGGCGAAAACTCTAAAAACTATATTTTCGGCATCAGACTCGAATATTCAATGTAAGGTTTGACTTCCTTACTATTTTATTTTACTTCGTCTGCGTAGAGTATTTTTTTTTTTCTAGATAATTATGAATTATTATAACAATAACAGTATAGAGCTTTGTTTATGGCTAATTGTCCTCCACTACGTGTGATATTTGAGGAATACTATGAAGAAATACCTTCTGTAAAATATCGGTATCTACCTAAATCCTTCACAGTATTTCTCTATCTAGTTGGAGAGGTAACACGTGAGCAATCCACATAAAATTAGCCGTGGGAGAAACAGTCTAGCCGCAAATCAACTCCAGCAAATTTCAGAGTTGTCCCTGTGACTTATTAATAGTCACCGCGAAACAAACCTTGATTGAGAACTGCAATCTTTGAAATTCAAACGGAAGGTCATTTGGTATCAATAGTATACGCGGCACGAATGCTATTTCTCCTCTGACAGATCTAGTTAGTATTTTGGCCTCAATAACATTGCGGCGGAGAGCTGTTACTTGGAGTCTAGTTCCATTGCACAATTTTGGAGGCCGTATATTTCGAAGCAACATGACAGGAGCACCTACACGCTACATAAGTCTGTGACACGGATTAAGAGAGTTTAAAAAATTTACAGGATAATTAACCGACTCGTACATATCGAGGATTATAAATCATTTCTTCACCTTCTAATGTTTTTATCAACATTTCGTTGATCGCAGCGGCTTGGTCGTTTTTGAGAGTCAAAATGGCTCTCTCGCTTAACCACTCCATCGGTTTGTCTTTAATATTTTTAACATCAGGATAAATTTTATCTATAAGTCCCTCAACTGTTGATCATGATTACATTACACAGTACATAATTCATTTTGGTATTTGTATCCACCCATCTATTTGTGGAAAGTTTCCATTTCCGATTTGAAGAAGATCTGCGAATCTGCCGGCAGAAACTTCGCCTCTGAGATGTACTCTCATGTTTCGAGTAAGTTTTAGCACTTTAATTGAAGGCCATAAGAAAGATCTTTTGATGTATGCTTTGATCTCATCTGCACGCGTTCGTTTGGGCACTACAGGTAAAGTCTGGCGAAAATCTCCTGCCAGCAACACCGTTATACCACCCATTATGTTTTTATTATTTCGTATGTCCTGCAAACTCCCAATCAAGGCTTCGACTCCTCTTTTGTGGTAACTGCCGGGCAACTTTCTTTCTGTCTATTGGTCTGAAAGTATGACGCAAAAACGACCGGATAGATTTTCTTCAAATTTTGCATAGATGTTCCCTATATGTGTGATCAGTCGGTTATCACGCTATTTGCTATGAGGGATGAGCAGTATCGCATTCTGTTCGTATCTTAACTATATCTACATCAATGGTCCCGGAGAAAGGCATGGGGGTGTACTCCGGGGGAGGAGCCCGTGGATAAATAATAACAGCCGCACAGGTCGATCGATCAGGTTAGGCTACACTTGCCGCTGCTGGTCTGTGGATGGGTGACCATCTTTACATACAGAGACCCGTCCGTGTCTCGGAAAGCACGTTAAGCTGTTGGTCCCGGCTGTCATTTTGTCGATCTTTGACAGTCGTTACGGGAAGTCAGAATCCCGAAAGTCTGACAACCATTCTTACCAAGGGGTATCGTATTACCCAGTAACTGCGTTGTGGAGGTCAGATAGGCAGCTCCATGTAAAACACTGTAAAGTTAGAAACAATACACGTGTACTTATATTATTTTTACTTGAATACAAAATTTAGCGAATGAAGAACTTTAATACGAAAAATACATCGCAATTTTCAGACCCTTTTCGGTTGAAATTAAAAAAAAACGAACACAACGATTTACGTTGTGATAGTTTCCACCCATAAGCCGAAATATTAGTAATTTTAACTTAAAAAATAAAGAACTTTAATTAAAAACAAAATTTCATCCCCCTTTTCACTCCTATAAGGAATGAAATTCTAACAACACCGGTGAATTTTCTTCGAAAATTGAGGACTTTTCAACTTCATCCCCCTTTTTAACCCTTCGGGCGTAGAATTATCAAAAACGCTGCGACACGTATAAATTAATTCTCAATCGTCAGCCTAAACACAAAATTTGAAGACTTTCATATAAACTTCCATCCCCTATTTTACCCCTTTAGGGGTGTAATTCTCAAAAATCATTTCTTAGTGGATACTTACTCTTCACAAAGAACACACCCTCCAAGTTTCATGTCTCTAGAAACAGCGGTTTGGGCTGTGGATTGATATATCACCCAGTCAGTCAGTCGATGTGTTGCGCCCGCATGGCCATTACAAGGCTAGGTTGAGCGGTACCCGTCGCAACAAAGTTAGGCACTCGCTTCCCGCCGCCGACGCTCGCTCGCGGGGGCAGTCGACTCCCCGCCACGCACCTAGATAGATGGTCCGCGCACGCTACGATCGTGCGACGGCAGCCATTACTCAATATTGTGTATCGCTATCGTGTAATCCGTGTGTAACTAATTAACAATATACGTAATAATATTCTACTAAGTCCGTGCGTTCATTTTTTCCTCAAGAATACCCCTTATAAATTGCGCCCAACTCGTGGCACGTGCTCCGTACGACAAGTACCTACGAAACGAAAAATAACCGACGCGAGTGCGAACGAAATCCACGCGAAAAGTGTTCTAACTAGTCACAGATCGAGTAACCTGTGTACCTACTGGACTATAGTGCCGTTATTTACCGTTTGCGTTCATTACCGAGTGTTATCGTCGAGAAAATGCCGCCAAAAACACGCCGCGCGCACGCAAACGAGGAGGAAAACGATGGTTCCAGTAGCGACGAGGAAAGCCACGCGGTAGCTAACCCCGCGAGCGTGAACACCACGGCAACGGCCACACCGATCCCGAATACGACATGTGGTAACATGATTTCCATGACCGAGGAACAGCTCACACGATTGTTATCCAACGTCATGAGAAGCGTCGCGACGCCGACGCCGACGTCAATGAGTGGCGACTCTACGGGACCGACTCAACCCACCGCTGCACACACGGGACCGGCCTTGCATGGCATGCACGGCATGCACAACAACTTTACCCGGTGCACGGCCCGCTTCGACGGAGCCGCCCGCAGTACCGAAGCCCTAGAAGCATTTGTCGAGAGCGTGCTCATCTACAAAGAGTGCGCAAGTGTATCCGACGAACACGGCCTTCGAGGCCTACCTATGTTGCTGACCGGAGACGCCGCAGTGTGGTGGCAAGGCGTGAAATCCACCGTGGATACCTGGGACGACGCGATACGCCGCCTTCGATTCATGTACGGCGCCCCGCGCCCCGCCCACCGAGTGTTACGAGAAATATTCGCGCGTGAGCAAAGTGATAACGATAGTGTCGATTCCTTTATATCGCGAGTGCGAGCAGAAATGTCGCGAATACCTTATAAGCTACCAGATGTTATGCAAGTAGATATAGTTTACGGCCTTTTACATCGTAAGTTCCGAAAAAGAGTGTCACGCGATAGTGTAAGTAGTGTCGACTGTCTACTCGAGCGAGCAAGGTATGTTGAGGAGACGCTAGGCGAGGTAAGTCATACTAAACCAGTAATTCAGTCTCATAACGCGAGTATCTCGACCAATAATAGTAATAACACTTCAAGTACCGCGAAATCTCGAAATGTAAACATTAACCCTCCGACGGCGACGGTTAACCAAAGCAACCCTTCGCGCGCTGTGCCCGACTCTAGTTCGAATATTTGTAATGATACGAATTCGAATACAAAACGTGTTAGACCGCGCTGCGCTTTCTGTAAACGGTTTGGTCATTCGATAGATGAATGCAAAATTAAAATAAAATCGGGTGACCAAGATAATAATGCACCGCTGTCTTGTTACGGCTGCGGTCGACAAGGAGTAATACGCTCGAAGTGTCCGACGTGCAAAGGTACGCCCTCCGCCGATAAGGTGAGTTTCCAAAGCGCTGTCACCCATCAGTCTGATCTGTCAAACCCTACAGTCAAGATAGAAGTTGCATCTTTAGTAGGTGTTGCAGTACTGGATACAGGTGCTACTGAGAGTCTCGCTAGTCCCGGACTCTATAAAATATTAGTGGACAGCGGGACCACTTTCACGAAAACACGTCGTAACCTTGGCCTCGCCGACGGAACGCAGCAGGTACGTGAATTATTATCATGTGATACGAACGTCACCATTCAGGGACGCCTTATCCCCACCACTTTCCTAGTGATACCGGAAGCGGATAATAGGACGCTTCTAGGACAGGACTTCATCGCTAGAGCAGGTATATTAGTGGACCTCCAACATAACTGTTGGCATTTTAGTAATTTCCCTGGGCAGAAGTTTACTTTTGTGCAGTCTTTTAGCCTTACATCCACCGGCGATGCAGAGCTGATGCAGGTTGATACCACCGGCTTGGCGCTGAGAGAGGATGAAGGGACGAATCTGTCACCTGCTCAGAGGACGCAACTCAACCAGCTCATAACTACGGAAGTTGAGCGCTTCGCCACCGAGGGACCTCCTACAACTTACGCCACTCATCACATTCGGGTTGACGAGAAGCAGGAACCGACCGCTTCACCACCCTATAGGATATCGCAAGGTAAGAGAGAGTTGTTGGACGTTGAGCTGGAGAAGCTGTTGCGCGCAGATGTGATAGAGGAGTGCGAGTCGCCGTGGGCTGCCAATGTCGTCTTAGTTGCGAAGAAGGATGGCGGAGTACGCCTATGTGTGGACTACCGTAAGCTCAACACAGTGACGGAGCCGGACAGGTACCCGCTCCCGCGCATGGAAGACGTGCTTCATGCAGCGAAAACAACCAGCTACATGACAACGCTAGATCTCCACTCCGGCTACTTTCAGGTTTGTGTCGCAGAAGAGGACCGCGACAAAACTGCATTCGTTACACCCTCCGGCACCTATAGATTTAAGAGGATGCCGATGGGCCTTCGCAACTCTGGCGCCACGTTTCAGAGATTGATAGATCGTTTCAAGTCAAACCTGAGTGTGCCTATTCGAGGACACAAGGTAAGTGACGGCTCCAATATCCCACCAGACCCTCAAGGAAGTAGGCCTGTGACTATTCTTGGATATTTGGACGATCTGATAATCTTGTCACCGAGTTTCGAAGGTCATATAGAAGATCTCGAAGCAGTCTTCGACAGACTCAAGAAGTTCGACCTTCGAGTCAATCGAAAGAAAAGTTGTTTCGCTCGTGACTCTGTGAAATTCCTTGGTCACATAATCGTTCCTGGAGGTCTACAAGTAGACCCAGAGAAAACCTCAGCTATTGCTGACATGCCTGCCCCGAAGAACGAGAGGCAGCTTAAAGGTTTCCTGGCCACGTCCAGCTGGTTTCGACGGTTTGTACCGAACTATGCTACAATTGCCAAGCCTTTGACTGACCTACTCAAGAAAAACAGCAGTTGGAGATGGCATGATGAGCAGCAGGCTGCTTTCAAGCGCATCAAGGAGCTCTTGGTCACCGCTCCTATTCTTCGCCAGGCTGACGAGTCCAAGCCTTTCTCTCTCCGTACAGATAGCAGTGGCTACTGTCTCGGCGCAGTTTTGATGCAGGGGGAGGGCCCCGATGAAAGGCCCATAGAGTACGCCAGTCGCCTACTCTCGCCAGCTGAGCGCAACTACACCACCACCGAGCGCGAAGCCCTTGCCGTCGTCTGGGCGGTCACGAAATTCAGAGGTTACGTGGAAGGCTCGGAAGTAGTGGTTAAGTCCGACCATCAGCCGCTACGTTGGCTGATGAGCCTTAAGTCTCCCAGTGGTCGTCTTGCCAGATGGGCGTTGACCCTTCAGGCCTATAACCTGCAAATACAGTACACTCCTGGAAAGGTGAATGTGATTGCCGATGCACTAAGCCGCCCAGCTTGTTGCGAGGAAAACCCAGCTGGTTGCGAGGTATGCTTAGTAACCGTAGATATGCCACATAGGACACCTGAGGATGTGCGCTCTAATCAGCTCAAGGACCTAGAGCTGAAGAGTATCGTTGAGGACCTAGAGACTTCCGACGATCCCTTCAGGGGGAGAGGGTGGTCAGAGAGAGGATATCTGGTGTCTGATGGTATATTGTATAGGTGCGCACCCGAATCGGAAGACGCCGAGTCCGCCTGCCTCGTGGTCCCTAAACATGAGAGAGAAGCCGTCCTCGTAGAGTACCACGACGCTCCCACAGCAGGTCACTTTGGTGCTGAACGTACCCTACATCGCATCAGGATGCGATACTTTTGGCCAGGTATGAGATCTTTTGTCACGGACTATATTAAACGCTGTGCAGCTTGCCAGCGATACAAGATAGATAACAGGAAGCCTGCAGGATTACTCCAGACTCCTGCACCCACCCGGCGATTTGAAGTGGTATCGGTCGACTTGTTTGGGCAACTACCAAAGACTTCGAAAGGTAACCGTTGGATTTTAATCCTAGAAGACACGTGCTCCCATTGGGTTGAACTATTTGCATTGGAGAAGGCCACCAGCGTGGAATGCGCTGAGATTTTAATAGCCGACGTTTTCCTGAGGTACGGAGTCCCGCGCAGGATGATCAGCGACAACGGAGTTCAGTTTGTTGCTGAGGTGATGCAGCAGGCCTGTCATGTGATGGGTATCAAACAGTCTTTGACGCCGCTGTACCATCCAGAAGCGAACCCCGTGGAGCGGAAAAATCGAGACCTTAAACCACAGTTAGCGATACTGGTAGGAAAGGATCACGCATCGTGGGATACCCACCTCGCGGCTATAAGGTTCGCAATGAATTCCGCTGTTACAGCGAGCACTGGATTTTCACCAGCCTTCCTTACCTTCGGGAGAGAGCTGCGCGCACCATCGGACGTCGTGGCAGACATGAAGACTATTGTGGACAGCGATAATTTCGTCCACAATATCACTCCTTACCTTCGTAAGTTATCGACAGTGCTGCTTGACGCCAGAGATTTCCACGAACGTAACCAGTCTACGCAGAAGAAGTACGCGGATGAAGGCAGACGTGCCCCTCCTGAATATAAGGTAGGTGATCTCGTTTTGTTGAAAACTCAAGGGATGAATGATGTCGGCCCAGGACAGTCTGCGAAATTTATACCCCGGAGGGATGGCCCTTATCGCATCCGCGAAGTAGTAAGCCCTACTACTTACCTGGTGGAGGGAGTTACTAGAGGTGAGCACGTAGGACGTTACCACGTCTCTGATTTGACTCCGTTCATCGGTGATGTCGAGGCTCCGGTTAGAGAGAAGCGCAGACGCGGTCGGCCGCGTAGATTTGATTGCTAGCCCGAACGCGAGGGCGCTATGTTCGAACTAGAGGGGGAGTGTGTAGCGATGTGTTGCGCCCGCATGGCCATTACAAGGCTAGGTTGAGCGGTACCCGTCGCAACAAAGTTAGGCACTCGCTTCCCGCCGCCGACGCTCGCTCGCGGGGGCAGTCGACTCCCCGCCACGCACCTAGATAGATGGTCCGCGCACGCTACGATCGTGCGACGGCAGCCATTACTCAATATTGTGTATCGCTATCGTGTAATCCGTGTGTAACTAATTAACAATATACGTAATAATATTCTACTAAGTCCGTGCGTTCATTTTTTCCTCAAGAATACCCCTTATATATATAGATAGACTAGCTCTTGCCCGCGGCTTCGCCCGCGTGGATTTCGAAAAATATACGACGGGAACGTACAACCGGGATAAAAAAATAACCTATAGGTTAATCTAGATTATAAACCATCTGTGTGCTAAATAGTATCCAAATCCGTTCATCCGTTTTTGTGCAAACCGGAACATAGGTACATACAAACAAACAGACCAAAACTCTAAAAACTATATTTTCGGCATCAGACTCGAATATTCAATGTAAGGTTTGACTTCCTTACTATTTTATTTTATTTCGTCTGCGTAGATATTTTTTTTTTTTTCTAGATAATTATGAATTATTATAACAATAACAGTATAGAGCTTTGTTCATGGCTAATTGTCCTCCACTACGTGTGATATTTGAGGAATACTGTAAAGAAATACCTTCTGTAAAATACCGGTATGTACCTAAGTCCTTCACAGTATTTCTCTATCTAGTTGGAGAGCTAACACGTGAGCAATCCACATAAAATTGGCCGTGGGAGAAACAGTCTTGCCCCAAATCAACTCCAGCAAATTTCAGAGTTGTCCCTGTGACTTCTATGTTCTATGTTAGGGGGTTATGGTTTCCGCACTTAGTCCTCGAGTGGACCATTGTGCGTGGGCCATGGCGGCCGGCGGTGGTTATTCCAACCAGCCCACCTCCCTCCAGAAGTTAATTAAAGCTCCTGGTCTGTTAAGAACGTCTGTGTAAGATAAGGGTGATCCAAGGGTTTCTGTTCTGATCTGGGTGACGCCCGTGCATTCGAAGAGCACGTGCGCAACGGTTTCCTCAGTCTCCATGCACGCCCTGCACAGAGGACTGTCCGTTATGCCCATTGTGTGGAAGTGTTTATTTAGTGAGCAGTGTCCTGTGATGGTCCCCGCCACCAGGCGCAGGCCGTCCCTGTCCAGGCGTAGAAGACGCCTGGTTAACTTGCTATCCGGGGTGGGCATAGCTTCCTTGGCTTGCCTGCAGCCCGGTGCCGAGGTCCACCAGTTCACTGCTTGTGTATGGGTGACCTCCTGTAGCCACCTGCGTATTTGGTTGAAGGGGATGGGTACAATGGGCTCGGGCCCACAGACTGGTGTGCCGGATGCTCTCCTAGCCAGTTCGTCCGCCGCATCGTTACCCATCGACCCGCTGTGTCCTTTTATCCATTGCAGTGTCACCTTGTTGCGACTAGACACTGATAAGCATTCTAGTGCGTTGTGACATTCTAGTATAAGTTTAGATGTAATGTAGTTCTTTCCCAGGGATTGGAGGACTGAGGCACTATCGGAGAGTATACGTATGTGGAAGTCCGTAACTCTCCGGGCTTCTATGGCATGGACCGCTTGTATGATGCCCACACACTCCGCCTGGTAGACGGTGTTGAGCATGCTTAGCGGTCTGGATATGTTCATATTGAGGTCATGTGAGAAAATTCCGACTCCGGTGCCAGAGTCGGTCTTCGATCCATCGGTGTATACTCTCAGTTCTTTTGGTCCTGAGTAGTCACACTGTTCTTCTGTCAGTTTTATGCTGTAGTGTCTTTGGAAGTGGTGTGTCTTCGGGGCTTTGTCACAAGGTGCTGCCATCATTGGCTGTCGCTTGATAGCATCCTCCTTTATCCGAGTATGCTTAACTCTGGAGTCCTTGCTTAGAGTCCCTGATAGGTCTAGTCTGAAGGCAGCCAGGGCTGCCTCCTCCCGCACAATGAGGTGCAGGGGTGGCAGTCCAAGCATTGCTTGTAGGGCGGCAGTGGGTGCGGTTCTCATACTGCTAGTGATTGCAACGCATGCAAATCGTTGCAGCTTCTCTAACTCTTTTTGGGCTGTGCTCAGGTCTGTCCTGGGCCACCAGACCAGTGAGCCGTATGTTATGATTGGTCGGATGACCGTGGTATACAGCCAGTAGGTGACCTTGGGGCTGATTCCCCAGTTCCTGCCAAGCAGTCGTTTACACTGCCACAGGGATATACTGGCTTTTGTAGTGATATAGTTGGTGTGCTTTGCCCAGTTCAGCTGTTTGTCCAGAAATACGCCCAGGTATTTGGCTTCAGTTGACAGGCTCAGAGTTGTTCCGAAGAAACGTGGTAGTTGTAGGGTTGTCAATTTCCGCTTTTTCGTGAAGAGAACCAGTTCGGTTTTTGTGGGGTTCACTGAGAGTTGGTGCTTGTTGCACCATTCCTCTACTATCTTCAGGGCTTGGCGCATGAGGTTACACAAGGTGTTTTCGTGGGTTCCATTTATTATTATGGTTATGTCGTCGGCGTAGCCTACAGTGAAATAACCTTTGTCGTTAAGTGCTTTGATGAGGGTGTCTACTACCAGGTTCCATAGAAGCGGCGAAAGAACGCCCCCTTGTGGGCATCCCTTTGCAACTATGGCTCTCGTGGTGTTATTTACGGTCACTTGTACAGCTCTCAGTTTGAGCATATTGGTGATCCAGCCGCTCAGGGTCGGATCTATGCTGTGTCTGCTGAGAGCCAAGTCTATGCTGTTGAACGTGGTTTTATCGAAGGCGCCTTCGATGTCGATGAAGGCGGCTAGTGCTGAGCATTTGTGATCCACTGCGCATTCAATTTTAGAGACCACGCTGTGCAGCGCGGATTCTGTTGACTTGCCTGTGGAGTATGCGTGCTGTTGTCTATGTAGAGGTCTTGCTCTGAGTGGCCCATCTCTGATGTGCCTATCGCAGAGTCTTTCGAGGGTCTTCAGTAGAAAAGATGTTAGGCTTATGGGCCTGTAGGCCTTGGGTTGCGTGTAGTCTGGTTTTCCGGGTTTGGGTATGAAAATGACTTTCACCTCACGCCACGCGGGAGGTATGTACCTGAGTGCTATACAGGCACGGTAGATCTCGACCAGCCGTGCCGTTAGGTGTTCTACCCCCCACTGCAGCAGGCCTGGAAAAATGCCATCCAGCCCGGCCGACTTGTATGGCTGAAAGGTGTTAATAGCCCACTTTACTCGGTCTTCCGTTACTATGTTGTGGGCTCTGGACCAGTCTTGATCCGTTGGGGTCCATTCTGGTTCCGCCTCCCACGCCCTGTCCTCCAGGATTTTACAGTCCGGGAAGTGGGTTTCAAGAAGGACTTTACTGGTTTCATAGTCAGTTTGTGTGTATGAGTTGTCGGGTTTTTTCAGCGCGCCAAGAGTTCGGTCCTGATCGGCTGATAGGATCTTCCTCACCCTTGCGGCTTCGTTGTTTGTCTCGATAGATTCACAGAATTTCCGCCACGCCGACCTTCTGGCGGTTCTGATCTCCTTTTTGTATAAATATTGGGTCTGCTTATAAGTCTCCCAGTGCTCTGGGAGCCTAGTGTTCTTGGCTCTGTTAAATTGCTTACGTAGCGCATTCCTGAGTTTATTAAGTTCGGCGTTCCACCACGGATTTCTCTCGTTACTGTTACGCGGCGCCCTTAGTTTACAGCATGCGTGGTAAGCTTCGGTTAGGTATTCTGATAGTTTTGTTACAGTGTAGTCAAGTTGCGCTTGGTCCCTTATAGTTACCTGTGCGAGGTGTCTGGCTAATAGGGCAGCCAGAAGGCGTTTGTACCCAGGGACGTCAGTGCGCCTCGGGTTGCGCCTCGGTACAGGTTTCTTAGTGTTGGCAATAAGCGTAAAACGTATCCTTCTGTGGTCCGAGCAGGAAGGCTCGTCCGATACATGCCAGTTGGTAATAAGTTTTGTCGCGTTTTCTGTAGCAAGTGTTAGGTCTATTATTGTCTGTCCTCGGACGGTGACCCAAGTGGGTTCCGAACCGCGGTTTATAATGTTAAGGTTAGTGGAAAATAAATAGGTGGATAGTACCTCTCCTCTGGAGTTCGGTGCGTCGCTGCCCCAGAGCGGGTGGTGGGCGTTTGAGTCAGTGCTGATGATCAGTTCCAGCTTGGCGCGCTCACAGTGTTGCACCAGGTCGGACATCTCTTTCGGCGGACAGTCCTCGTCCTCGCCTGGCATGTATACCGAGGCTAGTACAACATCTGGAACGCTACCTTCAGTATGGAGCCTGACGGCTGTCAGATCTCTGGAACAGAATTGTGTGAGTGGTGTGATGGGAATTTCTATGGGTATGTAGACGCAGGTTCTTGGCTTATCTGCGTTGCGTGTGTCGAGGATAATCTTACCTCCGATGTTACTGAGTCCGCATATTCTATTGTTTCTGATCCACGGCTCTTGGATCAGTGCTATTGTTCGGGGTTTAACCTCCAGTGCCCTGCGTAAGCTAGCCGTGGCAGTCTGGCTGTGCTGGAGGTTGGTCTGGATGATGTTGAGGGGTGTTGACGTCGATGGAGAGGAGTTATTCGGAGAGGGATCCACCGGACAGTCCCTCCGTCACCTCCTCCCTGTATCGTGCGTCATGGTGTTCGCCCGGCAACGAGGCGAGCAGGCGCTCACTCCAGCCGGGTGATTCAGGCGGTGGTATGTCGTCGTCGTCAGCCATTGCCGCTCGGGCCATGACCTCCTCGAGCTGGTCTATGTCGGTGTCGGTCGTCGGTGCCAGCATCGGTTGCGTGGTCTTGGGGTCGTTGTCGGTCTGGCTGTCGGCGGGTTGGGTCGTGGGCCAGAAGCGAACGTATATCGACCCGAGCATGTACGATATACGTCGCTCCCGTTCCCGGACCTTTACGGCTTCCTCCGGTGGCACACCCAGGGTCAAATAAGTCCCATGGTTGTCGCCACCGACGGTAGTCGCCCTGTAGAGTGACCACCTCGCGATGTCATACCAAGTATTCTGACGAAACAGAATACTTTGGAGCTTCGCTATGTCGCCTCTGTAGCGAGGGACAAATAGCGAAACTCGGACACGGGTGGGCACGTCGGACTGTTTTAGTACAGTCAGTGTCTGGTCAGTGTCGGGGAGTTTTATCTTCGGTACGTTCTGAGTCAGCCAGGTCAGGGCGTACTCGTCTTCGCACCACATCCGAACGGTGCCTTCCGCAACCCGTGGGTATCCGCGGAAGGCCGGGAGTGGCGCCGTCGAGTCCGTGTCCATGACCAGGGTCTCAAGTTCGGTCACAATCTTTTTTGTCTCCTCTTTGGTCAGATCTCGGGAGGGAGGGGGGAGGCAGATTGCTACGGCCAGCCGCGCGGGGATGTCCTGCGCAGCTCGCGCGTAGGTCCTCTGTTCCCCTTGGGCGGAGTGGACCCTCACTCTTTTTGCGTCCCCCTGGAGCGTGCCCGGTGAAGCCGTGTCGTCAGGGCGCTCCCTCTTTGCCGGCCCTGTGCCACTCGGCCCAGGCTGCGGCTTGGAGGTGCCCGGCTGGGGTTTTGCCGGCGGCGCTCGGAGCGAGACTCCACCCCGCTTGCCCCTACGCTTAGGTCGAGGTCGGTCGTTGGGTCTGTCTGTGATCTGGGGTCGGTTGTCGGTCCTGGCGGGCTCTTTCACGTGCGGGGGCCCTTCGCGCTGGGTTGCCCCTTCGCAGACTGGCCCCTGTACGTGCGGTTCTGCGTCCAGCCGCTTCGCACGCTGGGTTTCCCCCACGCACTGTTGCGGCCGGTCGCATGCTTCCGGCCCCTCCTCGCGCTGGGTTTCCCCTTCGCGAACTGGGGGCCGGTCGCGCACCTCTCTTTCGGCGTCCGTTATATAACAGCCGCACAGGTAGATCGATCAGGTTAAGCTACACTTGCCGCTGCTGGTCTGTGGATGGGTGACCATCTTAACATACAGAGACCCGTCCGTGTCTCGGAAAGCACGTTAAGCTGTTGGTCCCGGCTATCATTTTGTGTATCTTTGACAGTCGTTACGGGAAGTCAGAATCCCGAAAGTCTGACAACCATTCTTACCAAGGGGTATCGTATTACCCAGTAACTGCGTTGTGGAGGTCAGATAGGCAGTTGCTCCATGTAAAATACTGTAAAGTTAGAAACAGTACACGTGTACTTATATTATTTTTACTTGAATACAAAATTTAGCGAATGAACAACTTTAATACGAAAATTCATCGCAATTTTCAGACCCTTTTCGGTTGAAATTAAAAAAAAACGAACACAACGATTTACGTTGTGATAGTTTCCACCCATAAGCCGAAATATTAGTAATTTTAACTTAAAAAATAAAGAACTTTAATTAAAAACAAAATTTCATCCCCCTTTTCACTCCTATAAGGAATGAAATTCTAACAACACCGGTGAATTTTCTTCGAAAATTGAGGACTTTTCAACTTCATCCCCCTTTTTAACCCTTCGGGCGTAGAATTATCAAAAACGCTGCGACACGTATAAATTAATTCTCAATCGTCAGCCTAAACACAAAATTTGAAGACTTTCATAGAATAGAATAGAATAGAATACTCTTTATTATGTACACCAAAAAATTACAGACATAAATTTGGACATTTTACATAGGGTGACACAATGGGCGGTCTTTCATATAAACTTCCATCCCCTATTTTACCCCTTTAGGGGTGTAATTCTCAAAAATCATTTCTTAGTGGATACTTACTCTTCACAAAGAACACACCCTCCAAGTTTCATGTCTCTAGGAACAGCGGTTTGGGCTGTGGATTGATATATCACCCAGTCAGTCAGTCAGTCAGTTTACCATTTTATATATATAGATAGAAGATAGATAACTGGTATTTAATAAATCTAAGTAGTGATCGCAACGAAAAAACTGTTCAAAGTAATGATCACTTACTTTTATAAAGTAAAGTACCTACTTACAGTTTTTCTTCAAAAATAACTCACCATAAAATAGCACTATATTTTTTAATTTTAAATGTATTCAATTTACTAGATAGTGATCCGAACGGAAAAATCCGTTAAAAGTATGATCACGTAGGTACTTTTCTATTTCTATGAAATATAATTTAGAAATTAAAATATAGTGTAATTTTTGGCATCGGTCGTGAACCGATGCGGACAAGTTGCTTCGACGGAGAACGAAACGCCAATTGCGCCAATGAACAAAAAGTAGCTCGTTACATTTTACGAAACTAAAATGGCAAGCAAACACCAGGTGGCGCCACTGAGTAGGTGAAACAAGTACTAAAATTGCTAAGAAATCGACGGAAACGGATATGCTCTCTCAATATTAAAGCTTCCAGTGACGGTCAAGTAATTTAATAAATAATATTGTTCTTTAATTACTTTTGTGTGTGGGTAACAAACCAACTCGCAAATCTACGCAAATCTACCCACGTAAATATAACAAATGCGGAATCGTTGTCACAATACAAAAAACTTTTTTACAAAAAATTAAACCGCCGAAAAAAATAACTGAAAAGCAAAAAATAAAATATATACCTTTTAGTGTAAGTAAGTTCCTAAACTAATTTACGTAACAAACTTTGAGTCGGCGCCACCACACATTCAACGAAGATTCATCAAGCTGCCATTATGCGCTATAATTATGTAATTAATCAATTTGTTTGTTTGTTGGTTTGTTTGGCGCCGACTCAAAGTTTGTTACGTAAATTAGTTTAGGAACTTACACTAAAAGGTATATATTTTATTTTTTGCTTTTCAGTTATTTTTTTCGTCGGTTTAATTTTTTGTAAAAAGTTTTATATTTTTCGCTTTTGAGTTACCTTTTATTGTTGTAGCTAAAATCTACGACCTACCAATTTTTTTGATTATTCTTTAAAATACATATTTGCCTCGGTCATATTTCGTGGTATTATATTAGATTTATTCATAAACGTTGTTTAAAGTTATGTAATGATTAGCGACTGTTTATAACTATATAATTTTGACGTTAAACCAACGTTTATGAATAAATGGGAATAATACAATGTTAGATAAATACTTAATTATTTTTAAAATTTAATCAAATTAAACAGCATAATTTTTTTTTTTTTTTAATACTGCCGTTATCCAGAGCGGAGAGTTTGAGTAATTAGTTTGCGGCTACAGGAGTTTAAAAACAACGATAAGTTATTTGGAGGTATAAATATTATTCTACTTGACGACATCATGCAACTGCCCCCTGTAAAATTGGTGCTTTGCACAACCACTTTGGGGTGCTGCAGAAGGTAATTTATGGCACGCATTTTCATTCTGCGAATTAACCATTAACATGAGACAACGAAATGACGTCGAATTCGTTGACCAGTTAAACAATCTACGTGTAGGCGAATTAACAACGGTTCAACTGGAACTGCTCTGTCAAACGCGAAGGGTAGCTATAGGTGAAGAGTTAAAGGATGGTGTTGTGGTTTGAATATTCCCTACCGTCAAGCAGATTGACGACTACAATAGTAAGATGACAGCTATGAATTCAAAACACCATTGCATTTATACAATTCGTTCCATAGATGAGTCTCGTGAAGTTGCTACCTATGGAAAGAATCCTTCAGATAATGTAGTTGCAAAAGATGTGAACAATTGTGGTGGCCTTTTATCTGAGGTAAAATTAGCTACCGAATCCCGTGTTATGCTGAGACGTAACATATCAGTATCTGAGGGCCTCGTCAACGGTGCAATGGGTATTGTGAAAAAAATTAAATGGCCATCACTGCGCAGGGATCAACTAGAGGAAGGAGAATTACCGGGTTGTATTTTAGTAAAATTTGAAGATGAAAGCATAGGAAGCAGACTGAAAGATAGCGATGGTTGTGTTGCTATACCTCCAGTAGTTGCAACTTTTCACGGCACGAAGGTTTATGGTGATATTGAGCGTAGGATGTTGCCGTTAATTTTGTGCTGGGCCGTTACGGTACACAAATTACAAGGAATGACCCTTGATAAAGCCGTAATCGACCTCGGTAAAAAAGTCTTCGCCAAAGGGCAGGCATATTTGGCACTGAGTAGACTAAAAACACTCGAGGATATATCTGACTTAGAACCAAATAAGAAGGTATTAAACAAAGCTCATGATGAACGAGCTTTGGCCGAAATGCAGAGATGGAGAGGTGGTGGAGGTTTGTAGCAACCCTGAATAATAAATTATTTATAATAATTTTTACATGATTTAATTCGGTATATATCTACCGAATTTATTTCTCGTGAAACTTGCATTTCAATCGCTTTAATGAATCAATCTGCCTAGCCTTCCTGTAATACCAGTCTAACCGGATGCAGCTGAATACCAGTATTTAAAATTATCGCTATAATATTGTTATTATTTTCCTCAACTAGGAACTCCTTCAACAGCCTTCCGTCTCCATCGTCAGACCCTCGATGACAGTCATACCCCAGCCAGATCTAAAGTTCTCATCAAAATGAATGACATAAACCCAAACTCCTGAGGAGCTCTCGCGACTGTCTTCCGTCTCCGTCGTCAATCAACTCCAGGTCTTTATTATATAGTTCATCAGAACTACATTATTTTTGTGCGTTTCAGCAGAATCGGTTCTCAGTTGAAAATTCAGTAGGTGCAAAATCAATCAACCCCCATTTTTCTACCCTTAGTTGTGGATTGTAGTTTTCAATTTTACATGGGATCAACTTCGAGGTATTGTCTTTGGTTTTGAATTTTCGTGTCTTCCGAAACTAAAGTTATTCACTTAAAGTTTTTTTGGAAGTCGGTTGTCTTTTTTGTAAAAAGATTTTTTTAATATTTAGTTGTAGTACCTACCCCACACAAATTCGAATATCACGATGTAATAATAATGTACTAATAATAGAACCCACATATAATTTTTGACATTTAAATATGAATAATTTGCACGCTTGCTTGCAGGCAGAATACTATGACTTTAAGGCTGTAAGATCTTCCCTTGTAAACCTTGTATTTTCTTGCAAATAAACAATTTGAATTTGAATTTGAATTTGGATCTGCTTTGTAAATAACAGTGGCTGGAAAAAATATTAGAACATCATCCACATAGACTAAGTGGGAAAAATACGTATTATAGAAGCTAACTCAAAAAGCACCCAAGCCAAGTTAATACAATTTATATGGGACCAACTTCGAGGTATACCCTCCCTAATAAAAAAAGAATCGTTCAATTCAGACTACTCTGTAAAAAGATATGCGTGGTCATACATAAAAAAAAAAAAAAAAATACGTGTCGACTTGAGAACCTCCTCCTTTTTGTTTCGTCGGTTAAAAAATTACTCAGTATTACTACTTTTCTACTACGAGTAAGTTTTAGACCTCCCGTTCGTGTAACGAATAGTATTACAAATCGTATTTAAAAGGACTTATTGAGGTTATAGCTTAAGTGTTCATTTTCATTACGAAAAGAAGATTGAAACTAAACCTCAAAATAATCCTTATTACGGATATGACACAATATAATTATAATAATAATTATTATTATAATATAATTATAATTATTTTAGATTTTAATTCATATATTGAAGCATCTATCTGTATGTGTTCCCCTTTAATTTTCCCATATTTCCATACAATGCAACTTCAACTGCTCATCAGACCGCTCATTCCGTGCTTCGCATCGCTGTATCATCAAACCCCATAGGTTGTCTATGGGGTGGAGGTCAGGAGATCGTGCTGGCCGTGAAATAACTGTTATCTCCGGGTGTTGAACCACTCACGCACGTAAACATTGCACACAGTGGGTAACATGTAATGCAAACCTTCTGCGTGGTCTGCACGGCGCACGGTTCGTAAAGACGTGTTGAATAATTCGCTAAACGTCTTGTCAGTATAAAACCACTTGTTCCGTATTCGCTGACCATGTGTTGTCGCTGCGTCTCTTTTATCTCTAAAACAAAAAAGTTTAATAAGTAATAGTGTCAATAGAAATTTCACATAAATAATTAAAATGTTATTTTCATCGTTCAATAATGTAAGTAAATAAATTTACTTTGAAATTGTATATTTCTTCTTCTATTTTATTTTATTTTTATTTTATTTTATTTGGGAAAACAAACAATCATACATTTTATATTAAATCTAGATACACATAGGCTATTGGTAAATGTACAATCCACTACGTTTCCACAGATTACTAACATAAATTTGATACAGTTTTGGAAAAAAAATATACAAAATCAATTTAAAAGAACAATACAATTTGTTCGTTATCTTAAAATACAATAGTTAATACATAGGTACTTAAATAGTATATAATAACCGTGGCTGGCGTGAATATGTTGACATGTCTAAAATGGCAACTTTTCAGGGCGGCCATTTTAAACTTTTGAGCTCTTCTGGTAAATCGGTAAATTAGTTTAACGTATGTGTTCCAGTTGTTTTATAGGTTATTTTATGCCATCTTTGCAATGATGACAGTAAACAAACGAAATTCCTCATAGTTTCCATAATAATAGACTTGTCAAGTCGTTCACCAACGAGTTATCAACTTATTCACCGACTTGTCAATTTGTTCACCACAGTTATCAACTTATTTACCGATTGAGTGGCAAATATAGAATAAAACTAGTAGGTAAACAATGTTATTTTAATGACAAACACAGTGAATAATAACGTATTTATCAATAAAAAAATGTTGGGTAGCAAACAGATGATGAATATCTATCCTATGTTTTAAAAAGGTAAAATTTGTTTGGTTGTTTGTAAGTTCGTATGTAGAAGGTAATCTCCGGAACTAACGATCCAATTCTCAAAAAAAATTCACTGGTAGCAAGCTGCATTATTCCTTAATGCTATAGGTTATAATTTATGTTTATAACATGCATATTAGCTGAGCTATTACAACTTTTGTCTAGCATGTCGGAAAGAAATACTTCTTAAAACAGAATTATTTGCATGCGCTACCTAAAAAGTTGTATATAATTGAAAACAATGTATGGCAACCTGGTCCGCCATATATATTTATTTCTACAAAAAAGTCCAAGACACCATATTTCTATCTTTTATATTTTATCTTTTACATTTCATTTGTGTTTAAAAAAAGTATTTTTCGACATCCTTACGTTTGGATGATTATTTAAACAACAAAATACTAATCCTTCTCAAAATAAACTATTTTATGATCACAAAGATATCATAGAGATAAGATTTGCCCTTTACAGTATGTCAATTGGTCATATAGTTTCGGAGATAATAAATTAATATAATAAAACTAAAGAGTTATTTTTTTACTAGCAGCACCCCGTGGTTTCACCCCCATAAGTCTCGACCCCGTAGGAATCTCGAGATATAAAGATATATATCCTATATTCTAAAACACGTCATGGTCTACCTATGTGCCAAATTTCATCCAAATCCGTTTAGCCGTTTTAGCGTGAAAATGTAACAAACAAACTTACTTTCGAATTTATAATGTTAGTTAGGATTACTTACTCAAATTATGCAATGTTGTTCTAATTGAACAAATATTTAATTAAAACACCACTAACCTATCAGTATTGTAGTGTAATACGCAATAAATAAAAAAAAAGAAATAGTAAATTGTTTTATTAGGCCACAAACAACGGAAACATACTGATTAATAACTGAACAAGCCCCTTTCTGCAGTGTTTTTGCTCCGCCCGAGAATATTAGCCCGGTCGAAGCCACAGCGACCAAACGTGTCACACAGAGAACCCACACAGCTACAGACAAGACGGTGACGAAGTGCCGTGTCTGTGATAGAGAGGGGCACAATGTTTCCGACTGTAGGAAGTTCAAGGAAACACCCGGTGACAAGAGATGGGAACTAGCGAAGAAGCTGAGGCTATGCTTCCGCCGTTTGCGACCACACCGACAAGATCACTCATGCAAGAAGAAACGGTGTGGCGTTAAGGAGTGTACAGCCACGCACCATCCGCTTCTTCATTACGAGAAGAAGCCAGTAACAGAGGCTGCCGAGAAGCCTGATGCCCCAGATAGGAAGGAGCCTCAGGAAACGGTAGCCAGCTCGAGAATGACGTCAAATCAGACGTATTTGAAAATAGTACCGGTCCGGGTGATCGGACCGGCGGGAGAAGCAGCAACATTCGCGCTGCTCGACGATGGTTCAACCGTTTCGTTGATAGACGAGGACATCGCAAAGCAAGTCGGGGCAGAGGGCCGTATCGACCCTCTGAAGATTGGTGCGATCGGCAACACCATGATCGACACTCCATATTCGCGGAGAGTAACAGTCGACCTTGCGAGCCAGCTGAAAAGCAAAGTGCCTTTCAGAGCACGCACTATACCGAAGCTCAACCTCGCGCCGGAAAAGGTAAGCGAGGAAGATATCGCTCAATGCAAGCACCTGAGCGACCTCAGACCACATCTGACGTACGACACAGGCGCACCAAAGATCCTCATCGGCCAAGACAACTGGCACTTATTGTTGGCCACCGAGATCAGAAGAGGCCATTTGCTTCGTTAACTACGATGGGCTGGACTCTGCACGGAGCGCATACCAGAACTCTGGGTCAGCAGGTGCATTATGTCAACAGACTGACAACGAGCGACGAAGAGCTGAACGAGCAACTTTTTGTCAAGTTAGACACGTTAAAATGGGAGATGTCAACATACTACCAGAGTCGATTGCTCCAAAAGTTATGTATATTTGTGGGACGTATTAAGCCAATAAAAATAAAAACATAGAAGTCGACATGTCAATGTATTCACGCCAGCCACGATTAATTAAGAATTTTGAGCAAGGAGTTTAATCATTTATTTTTTAAACTTACGTTTAGGTAGGGCAAATATGTCGATATCGTTAAAATTACTGTTGTAAGTTTGAACCAATCTTCGGAGCGGCGCCCTCTCTCCTGCATCTGTACGACAGGGAGTTGTAACAAACAGTGGATAAGAGCGCGCCTCTCTTCTCACTACCGGTCTAGGAACAATATAACATATTTTACTTACTAAATCAGAGCAATCAAACCTATTATGTACAAGTCCATGAAGCATCATTTCTTGGAGCAACAAGCGTCTAGAGCGTAATGTTAATAGTTTAAACTTATTCAAAACGTTTTTATAGGCTAAACGTTCGATGCGACACTTGTACTGCATTGTACTGAGGAACTTACGCTGAATTCGCTCTATTGCAGTCTCATATTTAATATAATAGGGATTCCAGATCATACAAGCATACTCAACTTGTGGGCGAACTAAAGAATTAAATAAATACAGATATCGATGGCCCCACCGAAAAAACGTGCAAGAGTTCTTACACGATTTTTTTTTTTTTCATTTTTCGTTTCTTTTGCCTATCCTGCACCCACTTAATTTTTTTTATGAATTTTAGACTCAAAACAAGTCTATTATAATAGTAAATTTCTTTATTCTAGGGAAATAATTTATTTTAACATTATATGAATAATTATAGTGTATGTTATAATTACATGCGTTTTGAGTCGCCAAGTACACAAGAATGAACATGTTAAAACCTACAGATGTTTGAGAAGATTTGTGATTCTTTTCGAATTTGGGTAAGGTCTTCTTACACGTATATTCGTGTAGAAATGTATGCAAATTTTATTACTAATGGTTTATTCCACAAAATGGAAATTTGAATATAAATAGGTTATTATTAAATTAAATTAAAGTATTGCATTGTCTCTTACTATAATTATTTTTTTCTAACAAATTTTTTTTTTAAGATTCTAACATTAATATTCTTTGCATATTGGTTTAAGTTTATAGCTAGTAACGGTAAATAAAGAAATGTTTACGTGATAAATTCTATATAATTATATAGAGTCATCCTCCGATTGGCTATGACCCTTCTATAAAAATCGATGAGTTATTTTGATGTTAAATTTCTTCGACACTAAAGAGAACATGGCAAACACAAATCGGTTACGATTTTGCCCAGTGCATGACTCTGAGTAAAAAGATATATTTTTAATTCCTAACTCAACTTGAGCGTGGATAAATAACCACAGGCAACTCACTATTTCTATAGCTCGGACTCTTCGCAGTCTGTCAATGCCAAACGTACCTAACAGTATCCTTTTTTCTCTAAAATATTATAAACTGTAAAATTATATACAGGATACTTACTTTTATAATGAAATATTCCTACTTCACTGAGGGATACTTTACACTTTTTCGAGATCAAAACATACAACAACACTGGCTTTTTAACCGACGAAACAAAAAGGAGGAGGTTCTCAAGTCGACACGTATTTTTTTTATTTTTATTTTTTTATGTATGACCACGCATATCTTTTTACAGAGTAGTCCGAATTGAACGATTCTTTTTTTATTAGACAACCAACTTTAAAAAGACCAAAAAATCTTTAAGTGAATAACTTTAATTTCGGAAGACACGAAAATTCAAAACCAAAGACAATACCTCGAAGTTGATCCCATGTAAAATTGAAAACTACAATTCACAACTAAGGGTAGGAAAATGGGGGTTGATTGATTTTGCACCTACTGAATTTTCAACTGAGAACCGATGCTGCTGAAACGCACAAAAATAATGTAGTTCTGATGAACTATGTAATAAAGACCTGGAGTTGATCTGACGACGGAGACGGAAGACAGTCGCGAGAGCTCCTCAGGAGTGTGGGTTTATGTCATTCATTTTGATGAGAACTTTAGACCTGGCTGGGGTATGACTGTTATCGAGGGTCTGACGATGGAGACGGAAGGCTGTTGAAGGAGTTCCTAGTTGAGGAAAATAATAACAATATTAGAGCGATAATTTTAAATACTGGTATTCACTGCATCCGGTTAGACTGGTATTACAGGAAGGCTAGGCAGATTGATTCATTAAAGCGATTGAAATGCAAGTTTCACGAGAAATAAAAATCGGTAGATATACAGGATGGCCGGAAGGTTGACGTCCAAAAATAAAATTGAGTTCCCTCGTATCGTGAGGTATCCGAATCACCCCCATGTATGTTCCGCGATTGTTGATAGTTTTCGAGTTATGATGTTTTTTCTGAATTTTTGGATTTGACCAATTTAAAAAGACTTTTACGAGTTTTTTTTTTTGCAACTGAATCTTCATGAGTACTACTTTTATGCATAAAATAATCAGCTTCGTAGCGGTGATGAAAGTTATGAAAAGGTGGGTCTAAAGTGAAAAATTTACGTTCGGTAAATTATGACCGAAATTTCCAACTTTAGATTAAAAATCCTAGTAGTTCAATTTAAAGCTAATGATTTAATTGAAAAAATTAAATTAGAAAATTTTAACGAAAATTTTTCACTCACAAAAAAAACCTCTTAAAAGTATTTTTAAATTGGTTAAATCCAAAAATTCAGAAAAAAAATCATAACTCGAAAACTATCAAAAATCGCAGAACATACATGGGGGTGATTCGGAAAAATCACGATACGAGGGAACTAAATTTTATTTTCGGACGTCAACCTTCCGGCCAACCTGTATACCGAATTAAATCATGTAAATTTTTTTATAAATAATTTATTATTCAGGGTTGCTACAAACATCAGTGTTCGAGCTTATTGCTCATTTGTAAGTAGACCTCTCCATCTCTCCTTTGTTTAATACCTTCTTATTTGGTTCTAAGTCAGATATATCCTCGAGTGTTTTTAGGCTACTCAGTACCAAATATGCCTGCCCTTTGGCGAAGACTTTTTTACCGAGGTCGATTACGGCTTTATCAAGGGTCATTCCTTGTAATTTGTGTACCGTAACGGCCCAGCACAAAATTAACGGCAACATCCTACGCTCAATATCACCATAAACCTTCGTGCCGTGAAAAGTTGCAACTACTGGAGGTATAGCAACACAACCATCGCTATCTTTCAGTCTGCTTCCTATGCTTTCATCTTCAAATTTTACTAAAATACAACCCGGTAATTCTCCTTCCTCTAGTTGATCCCTGCGCAGTGATGGCCATTTAATTTTTTTCACAATACCCATTGCACCGTTGACGAGGCCCTCAGATACTGATATGTTACGTCTCAGCATAACACGGGATTCGGTAGCTAATTTTACCTCAGATAAAAGGCCACCACAATTGTTCACATCTTTTGCAACTACATTATCTGGAGGTTTCTTTCCATAGGTAGCAACTTCACGAGACTCATCTATGGAACGAATTGTATAAATGCAATGGTGTTTTGAATTCATAGCTGTCATCTTACTATTGTAGTCGTCAATCCGCTTGACGGTAGCGAATATTAAAACCACAACACCATCCTTTAACTCTTCACCTACAGCTACCCTTCGCGTTTGACAGAGCAGTTCCAGTTGAACCGTTGTTAATTCGCCTACGCGTAGATTGTTTAACTGGTCAACGAATTCGACGTCATTTCGTTGTCTCATGTTAATGGTTAATTCGCAGAATGAAAATGCGTGCCATAAATTAACTTCTGCAGCATCCCAAAGTGGTTGTGCAAAGCACCAATTTTACAGGGGGCAGTTGCATGATGTCGTCAAAGAGAATAATATTTATACCTCCAAATAACTTATCGTTGTTTTTAAACTCCTGTAGCCGCAAATGAATTACTCAAACTCTCCGCTCTGGATAACGGCAGTATTAAAAAAAAATATTTTTTATGCTGTTTAATTTGATTAAAACTTAAAAATAATTAAGTATTTATCTAACATTGTATTATTCCCATTTATTCATAAACGTTGGTTTAACGTCAAAATGATATAGTTAAACAGTCGCTAATCATTACATAACTTTAAACAACGTTTATGAATAAATCTAATATAATACCACGAAATATGACCGAGGCAAATATGTATTTTAAAGAATAATCAAAAAAATTGGTAGGTAGTAGATTTTAGCTACAACAATAAAAGGTAACTCAAAAGCGAAAAATAAAAAACTTTTTTACAAAAAATTAAACCGACGAAAAAAATAACTGAAAAGCAAAAAATAAAATATATACCTTTTAGTGTAAGTTCCTAAACTAATTTACGTAACAAACTTTGAGTCGGCGCCAAACAAACCAACAAACAAATTGATTAATTACATAATTATAGCGCATAATGGCAGCTTGATGAATCTTCGTTGAATGTGTGATGGCGCCGACTCAAAGTTTGTAACGTAAATTAGTTTAGGAACTTACTTACACTAAAAGGTATATATTTTATTTTTTGCTTTTCAGTTATTTTTTTCGTCGGTTTAATTTTTTGTTAAAGGAACAAGTTCCCAGCCCCAGTTAAAGGAACAAGAAAAAGAAAAACTTGATAGAAAGGACAGTGTTGTAGCATGTCTTGATCCCGAAAAGTGTTAAGTATCCCTCAAAGTGAACTAGGAATATTTCATTATAAACGTAAGTATTCTGTATATAATTTTACAGTTTATAATATTTTAGAGAAAAAAGGATACTGTTACGTTTGGCATTGTCAGATTGCGAATAGGGGAGCTATAGAAATAGCGAGTTGCCTGTGGTTATTTATCCAAGCTCACGTTGAGTTAGGAATTAAAAATATATCTTTTTACTCCGATTCATGCACTGGGCAAAATCGTAACCGATTTGTGTTTGCCATGTTCTCTTTAGCGTCGAAGAAATTTAACTTCAAAATAACTCATCGATTATTAGAGAAGGGTCATAGCCAATGGGAGGGTGGCTCTATGCATGCTGCTATCGAGTGTTCACAGAAAAGACATACTATATACACTTTCGGACAAATGTATTACTTGATAGAGAATGCTAAAGTTACTGGGCACAAGTACCAAATAAAACAAATGACACAAAATGATTTTATGGATTTTAAAGAGTTAACAAAGAGGAAGTATTGGTTAAAGGACACAAACGGCGATAAAATTTACCGGAGCAAAATAAAAGAAGTAAACTTCGCTCATGACCATCCTCATACAATTTACTTCAGGTATAGTTTGGAAGATGAATTACGAGAGATGTAAATCATGACAAGGACTAACTCAAGAAGGCGGCGCGCGTGGAGAACCTACAGAAGATGCTGAAAGCTTAAAACTAGCGTACGCTGGAATGTTACCTATACCACTTCCGTTATTTAACGATTTGATAAGTCTATGTGATTCAGGAGCAATACCAAACCATTATCAAAGTTTTTATAAAAATCTACTGCCTTTGGAAAACTCCATCTCGGTCTCCAATGACAGAGAGGAGGAAGATTAGTGTTTCTAATATTGCAATTCGTTTTTTGTTTAAATTAAAAATTCTATTGCTTTGTGTTCAAGTGATAAATAGAATAAATACATTTTTTTCTATTTTTTTCTATTTAATATGTCTGATTTCATTTCATACTTTTACAGAATTAATTATATTATTATAAAATGTATTAACAAAGATGTATTACATAAATGAAAACTGATGTTATTAACACTAATATAAATGCATACGATCTTTCCAATAATATAATAGCAGAACAATGTACTGTAAACAAGCGTGTAAATAGTTATAGCTGGGTTAAAAAATAAACTTGCTTTACGGAGAATAATAATGTAATATTACAGTACGTTTTATTCGTTATGAACTATTACGCGAATAAACGTGTAATGATATATTACTGTGACCTAGTCATGCAAATTTCACAAGAGTAAAAATATTAAACAGTTTTTCATGAATTTCCTGAACCTCGTTGATTAAAAAAAAAAGTAAATATACAAGTCTATAGCTAATTTTTTTACCTATAATTCGATTATACATTATTTATACCTATTTACAATTAAATGAGCGTTATTGAAGTTTAAACGTTTTTATTTTTTGCTGAAAAGTTGTCATTTTTCTCTTATACGTTTATTCGGTGGGGCCATCGATATGTGGTCGGTCGTTTAAAATCTGTCGTGGTTCTCATCACAAAATTATACATTTGAAATGGTTTACGAGTGATTTTATCTATATGTAGATTTAAGTGAAGTTTGCAATCAAGAAGAACGCCCAAGTCACAGATATAGGTTTCCGTAAATAAAGTTTTTATTTTAATAATTACTTAATATTATCCTACTAATATTATAAATGCGAAAGTTTGTGAGGATGAATGGATGTTTCTTACTCTTTCACGCAAAAACTACTGAACGGATTTTGATGAAACTTCACAGTAATATTGCTATTTTTATTTTTATACTAGCTGCCCGCCCCGGCTTCGCACGGGTAGCACTAAGTGCTTATCTACGGCACACCTACTTATCCACCTACCCTACCCTACCTATCTACTTACCTACCTACCCTACCTGCATACTTACCTCTTTACGACCTATTCTCATACCTACCAAATATACATAAAATTTTCGTAAAAAATCGGTTGAGCTGTTTCGGAGGAGTGCGACCATAAACACCGTGACACGACATTTTTATATTTATAGATTAGCCTACACTGTCCCATTGCTCAGTAAAGGCCTCCCCAAATACTTCCAAGCATCCTTTTCCAGGGCCCCCTCGACCCAACCCTTGCGGTACGCGTCTAGGTCGACTCGCCACCTCTTCCGGGCCCGCTTCGGCGGGTAATATAATACTGATAATTATTGTCAGTTCGTTTTACGCGTAGAGTGCTGCGCTTTGCTCTTTGGCATACCCCAAGAAGAAACTTTTGCGACTCGGTAAGCGACCAGACGTTTATAAATTAGTAGACTTTAGGCCCAGGTCTGCGTACCGTAGGTTAGGACGAGCAGAATACACATATCGATGAGTGTTCGCTTCAAGGAGATCGGTAGATCGCCTTTCATTACCGTCTTCATAGATCAGTACCTTTTCCAGGCTTTTTAGATGCAGCGATCGATTTCCTTTTCTTACCTGTTTTCGAAAGAAACTAACTGGCCCAAGTAGATGTACTCATCGAAATGTGTTTCCTGCCCATCTACCTCGAAACTACACTTAGTGCTGTTGGTCATGGCTTTTGTTTTTGGACCGATTCATCGCGAGTCGAACCCTGAGGCTTGCCGTCTAGGTCTTGAAGCATTGTCTGTAGTTCCAGAGCTGTGGGGGCAAAACAGTACTATGTCGTCGGCAAATCGGAGGTTTGTCAACCTCCTACTACCAATTTCAATGCCCTTGGCCAGTGTCCTAAATATCTCCTCGAGAGTGCTCCTGCCTACTAATATTATAGATGCGAAAGTTTGTGAGGATGAATACTAAACGGAATACTGAACGGATTTTGATGAAACTTTACAGTAATATTCCCACTAACCCCTTCCTTCCCTTCCTTTTTCCTTCTATTCTATTCTATTCTATTCAAACTTAATAAAGACTTAATCCTACTGATATTATAAATGTGACAGTTTGTATGTTTGGATGTTTGTTACTCAATTATACAAAAACGGCTGTACGGATTTGGATGAAATTTGACACATTGATGATTTATAACCTTCCCGTAGGACAATTTCCGACCTCCACGCGGGCGAAGCCGCGGGCGAAAGCTAGTCCATCATAATTTGATCCACGTGATTTTGACAATATTTTAACTTACTTTTAAACCTGTTCTTACTACCTTTCATATTTAAGTAACTAAGTCCTGATCTTGGCATACCATTTAATTTCCATTGCAGAAAATTATCCCGGGCCTCACTGTGTGCATGCTTAACATATTTATTCCAGCCATACACATGTCTACCCTCCCCGACCAAACGCGACTCCCGAGTATGCATTGCCGCATCCTGTAGTGCCTTGATAGTTTTCTGGTACAGCTCGTCAATAACCGACCTATGCTCCACACAAGAACACATCCTATCACAACACTCAGTCAGTTGTGAAGGAAAGTCTATATCTCTCAATAAAGCTGAGCATGTTGCAGTATATTTACGTACTATCTTTTGCCCGCGGCTTCGCCCGCGTGGATGTCGAAAAATATACGACGGGAACGTACAACCGGGATTAAAAAATAACCTATAGGTTAATCCAGATTATAAACTATCTGTGTGCTAAATAGCATCCAAATCCGTTTTTGTGCAAACCGGAACATAGGTACAGTAGCGGTCATAAGTGGAGTAGCAATTTCACAAAGCAATAGATTGACGCTTCGGTTTAACTTACGACCTTCTTATAATAAGTCATAGACACACACACACTCTCATTCGTTTAACAATTATACTATTTCTTCAATTCAACTCGTCACGCATATGTCATGATAGCTTAGTCTAGGTAGTACCGTATTTGGGTTGATGCGTTCATGCGTAGAGAGTCGTGGGTTCAAATCTCACGCGCGGTGATAATTTTTTAATGTTTTAAAAATCACTCGAATAATCACGCTATTGACTATATCCTTGTTATGTTCGTCGTGTTCACTAAACTCGCAAAACTTTATGATTGTACCCACGGAAACCTAAATAAAGTTAAATGATATTAAGGTAGACAGACGCAGTTCACTTACGACTCATTCACCGCGAATAAATAGAACGATGTTTGTTATTGTGGGTTAGTGACGTGTGTTTATTATATTAGCGGTGTCTAAAGTTCATTTTGAAATGCAAGCAAAGAATATAGAAATGAAAGCGAATATTATTGCGCTGCGTAAAAGCGGACTTAATATTTATCACAAATATCTGATGAAACCGGACTGAGTGTGAGTAATATGATTTAATTATTTTATCAAACATTTATTTAATTAAAGTATAACTGCTGATCCTGGTAATTGTTTTTTTGAAACGTTTTATTTTTACCTTATTATTATTATTTATTTATTGCATAATTTAAGTAAATGAAAGTGTTTCTGATCTGATTTGGTTTTGTAGCTATAGCTAACTTTATAATAACTTACTTATTTATTTCAAAACATTTGTTAACTTTAATAATGCTCGTTTAGTTACAACCACTGATCTTTAAATGTCTCATCTGTGGATAAAGTCTAAATAGAAGAAGAAATATATAATTTCAAAGTAAATTTATTTACCTACTTACATTATTGAACGATGAAAATAACATTTATAACACGACGCCTTACGCCATCTAGCAGATTGTGTGCACAACACTATGCTACCCGAGTGAATCGTAACACAGACAGGATCAATCATCGATAAGAAGATAACAGCAACAGTACCAACAGACTACTGGCGACATCTAACATTCGACATGTGAGGTGTCCGTGACGTTACAACCACATACAAGCATGAAATGATGAAGACACACACATCTGTCAAAACCGACTATATAAACGGTCAACCATGGAGGAACAAGGACTCGCTGAGACGCACCTGGGACCCGAAGATAGGGTTAGGTTCCCGGGTTATCACGTCTACAGGAAGGAAGAAAGGTCGGCTCAGAACGTCCGCTACCGTGGTCTGGCGGTACTTGTGAGGCGGAGAGTCGTGCATCAGGAGCTCCCCTTGCCGACACTTAGCTCGTTTTCCGCGCTGGGTGTTCAGTTGCATGTGGCCGGCAAGGATATCAACCTATACGCCTGCTACAAACCGCCCGCGACCCGCTTAGTTTTAGCTGAGTTGCGGGCGCTTGTCTTCAACACCACTGCTGTCACTTTCCTTGCCGGCGACTTCAATTGTAAGCACCCGGCGTGGAACTCGTTGCTAACGAATACCGAGGGGAGGAGGCTCTTCGCGGACACGGAAGCCTTCGGGTATACGGTGTCCGGCCCTGAGACACCTACCCACTACCCGGAACGCTACTCACCGGACGTGCTGGACGTCGTAATCCACCGAGGGCTACACTGCCTGATCACTCAGCAAGTGATCGATGACGAGCTACAGTCGGACCACCAACCAGTGCTCGTCGTCATAGCGGGGAAGCCGACCCAACTGAAGCCCATAGCGCCACGTCGATTAACGGACTGGACTACCTTCGGAGAGAAGCTAGACACCACCGTGCCAACTCGGCCCATCGTCACCTCTGCGGACGTGGACGAGACAGCGGGTGACGTCACTGCTTGCATTCAACGCGCCCTAGAAGCGGCGACTACGACACTGCCGCAGGGGAGAGGGCTATTACCGCCCCTGCCGGCGCATATCAAGTCTATGATCGCCGTGAAAAGGCGCCTTCGCAAGCAGTGGCAACAGCTTAGATGCCCAACGCTGTGAACGCAGCTTAACCGTCTCGCGGAGAAGGTGAAGGCCGAATTAGTGGCACACACCGCCGCGGGCTGGGAGGAACGTATCGTCGCGACAACAGATAGTTGGCCGTCGGTACACAAACTCTGCAGCCAGTTAACGAATACCCCAGCCCCGGTGCGCCCTCTATACAATAGCGACGGGGTGCTTAAGTACGGATCGGAGGACCGGGCGGAGGTCTTCGCGGAACACCTGGAGCGTCAGTTCCAGCCCAACCCGACTGACGACAGCGAACATGTCGCAGCAGTCGAGCAACACCTTAGGGACTACTTCGCTTTGCCGATAGCTCCCGAGGAGAACCCTGTCTTCTTCTCGCCTGGCGCAGTTAGACGCGCCATCCTAAGAACGAAGCCACGAAAAGCCCCAGGTGCTGACGGTATCACCAATACAGTGCTGCGCCATCTGCCGTTCCGTGCAGTAGCGGCGCTGGCGCGCCTGTTTACGGCGATACTGCGCACCGGGGCGTTCCCCGCCGTGTGGAAGGAGGGGCGCATCATAATGCTGCCCAAGGCGGGAAAGAGTATCCTACAGCCGGCGAGCTATCGGCCTATCACTCTGCTGCCAACAATCTCTAAGGTGTTCGAGGCACTCCTGCTGCGACACCTACAGCCGCACATTGAACCGAGACCGGAACAGTTTGGGTTCCGGGCGGAGCACAGTACGACGCTCCAGTTGTCGAGGGTACTGCATCACCTCGCAACAGCGCGAAACAAGAAGGAATCCTCGGTGGCAGTATTCCTCGACATGGAGAAGGCCTTCGACCGTGTATGGCACGAGGGTCTGATCTACAAAATATCAACATCAGACGCGCCCCGTCGCGTTGTCAAAGTGGTGTCTAGCTTTCTCTCCCACAGGACTTTCAGGTTGGTGGTCGACGGCGCCCTATCCGGCGCCCGCCCCGTGCGTGCGGGCGTGCCGCAGGGTAGCTGCGTGTCGCCAGCGTGTTACTCACGTTACACCGACGACATCCCCACCACTTCAGACGCTATGCTCGCGCTGTATGCAGACGACGCCGCGTACATCACTTCATCGCTTAATGCGAAGTACGCGGCAGTAAAATGCAGCGCGTTCTCGATACGCTCCCCGAGTGGCTGTCGAAGTGGCGGCTTCCGGTTAACGTGGGTAAGACGCAGGCGCTCCTCACCGGGTCGGCGCCGCTCCCACCACCCCTGAAACTACACGGAGCCGACATCGCGTGGGCGCCCCGGACTAAATACCTGGGTGTGACCATCGATCGTCGGCTTACTATGGGACCACATGTTCGCAATGTCGCCGCGCAGGGCAGGGTAGCCCGCGCCCTACTCAAACCTGTGCTCTCATCCCGCATCCCGACGCGCGTCAAGTTGGGCGTGTACAAGTTGTACGTGCGCCCAATCTTGACCTATGCCGCCCCAGCGTGGTTCGCTCTCACAAACGAGTCGAGCCGCAAGACGCTCCGCGCGCAACAAAACCTTGCGCTGCGGACCATAGTCGACGCTCCTCGTTTTGTGAGAAACGACGTTCTCCACCGGGACCTCGAGATTGAGAGCCTGGATGAGTTTGTGCGGCGCCTCGCGAAGGGGATGTTCGCGCGTGCCGACGCCTCTGCCTGGCCCCATGTCAGGCAGATAGCGCCATTGTATGCGCGCCCCCCTGACGCACGACCCCTGCCCCGCGACCTGGTAGCGGACTGTGAGCCCCCCCCCCCCCCCTGATTGACGCCTCGAGTAAGCTGCACCCAGGTTACACGCAGCTCACTCGATATAATGAGACTCTACAGATGTACACACACATCTGTTGCGCGGCGTGTTCTAGGTTAATATAGGCATGTCACGCAACTAAACATAGACAACCTTTACTGAACGACACCTACTCAACACGAGCAAGCGCGGTGCGGGCCGCGCTGCACGTCAACACTGAACGGTGTAATTCTACAGTACAAACTGTTCACACATACACGACAGTTCATCCCTCAATCTGTAAACGGCTAGATCTGTGAGCAGGGCGAGGGGTGGCGACATTTCGTCCTGTAGGTGCGTCGAGCCGACATCTAAGTCGCTGGTCGTTCTCGCCGGGCCTCCCCCAGGTAACTGGGGGTCTCACCTGGCGGGGACAGACCGCCTAGATGTCGTGAAGAAAGCGACGTTATAGGATATAACGTCGTGATGCGCCTACAGAAAAACTCATAGCAACCAATCACACGGACGCTGGAAAGCGTATCATTTTCATTAGGCCGCAAAGGCCAATCAAGTGAAGGGTCCGCAGTGGCGGGCCACTGTATTGCCTCCGCGGGCGAGGGGCGAAGCCCTGACCCCGCTCGCCACGCCCCCTGACGGGGGCGTCGCGACGTCCACTTCACAAGGACTCGCTACTTAGAAGGCACAGTGGTCGATAGCCCCGCAGTCACCACTGTTGTCATAAGCTTGACCAGAGCGGAGGCCCCGTCGCCCTCAGGAATAGCCTAGCTAGGAGGTTAAGGGATAGGATAGCCCCGCAGTCCATCCCTAGGACCACTTATAGGTTCGACCTTCAGTCTAACTTTGTTTGCTAAAATCTGTAAAACGTTATGAAGTAAAGTGAATAAACGCCTAACTGTCATCCAACGTTGGTTTTATTCCACCGACACCATTATATTGGCGCCCAACGAAAATCTTCTTCTACCCGCAACAATTTTATCGGAGTACCCACATATTGTCGGATAAACAGGAGCCTACCTACCCTCAAGAGAATTTATATTAATTTGACAGTATTGACATGTCGGGAAAAAAACAAGAAATGGTGATGATGACTCAAGAGCAGTTCACTGCGCTCATAACGAAGGTGACAGAAGTGAACGAAAGTGGAAATAGACATTTTAAAAGTTTTGCTGCGTGCACGAAGCGGTACGACGGTGAACGAAATTTTGACAAAGTTGAAGAATTTGTGACCGGTATCTCAGTTTACAAAAAAATTGAGAAAATCTGTGACGAAGACGCCTTGGAAGGATTGACTTTGTTATTGTCTGGCGCTGCTGCTACGTGGTGGAACGGTATAAAAAGCGACATCAAAAAGTGGACGCAAGCTCTCGACGCCATTAAGTCTGCTTTTGCGCCAAAAATGCAGCCATACGAAATTTATTTAGAACTTTATTCAAAGAAGCAAACAACTGAAGCAATTGACGCGTTTGTGTGTGAAAAACGTGCCTTACTCGCTCAGTTACCTGCAAAACGACATAAGGAAGAGGAACATTTGGATTTTGTTTACGGACTTCTCAGCATAACCTACAAAAAGGAGATTGCTCGCACGGATGTGAAGACATTTGCTGAACTTTTGGATCGGGGTCGTCATATTGAGAGTCTGCTCAAGGAAGCTGGTGAAGTTACGACATCAACACAATCAGAACGGAAGCCGCTCAAAAGATGTTCTTTTTGTGGCAAGAAGGGTCATCTTTCTGACGTATGTCGTAAAAGGTTGGCAGAACAAAAGGAAACAGCTGTATCTCCAACAGACAAGAAGCCAGTCATCACGTGCTATGGATGTGGAGCACCTGGTGTTTACAGAAGCAACTGCAGTACCTGTAAAAGTAAGGAAACGCCACCAAAGCCCGTTGCATTTTATACAGTGCAAAATAGCTTGAAGATTCAAGCCAAAATACCGACTATAAAGGTAAATATTAAAGGCGAAGAAGGCTATGACCGACTTCGAGATGGAGGAGAGTAAGAGAGAGGAGGACGTGAGTGATTCGGAGTTTTTAGAGAACGTTGAACGAGAGCTTGGTTTATCAGTTGGTGAAAATAAATTTACAAGGGGAGGTGAAAGTTTGGAAAAGAAGGTGGCAAAAAGAAAAGAAAGAGACGAAAGTAGTGAAGGAGAGGTTTTAAAGAGTGATGAAGAAGGTTTTATTACTGTTACTCGAAGAAAACCGAAACGGTTGATCAGAAGTGATTCTTTAGAAACACAAACAAATGTGAGGGTAGATGGGGAAAAAAAAGAACGATGAGGTTGAAATCGTGGATAACTGCCAAGTTGTAATCACTGCTTTAGAATGTTTGCCGAAACAAATTGCGATGGCTAAATTGTTAAGATCCCAAAACATTACAGGTATTGATCATATTAAATATCGAAACGTAAACAAAGCAATCATTACATTCTTTAAGAAACAAGATGCCCTAATGTTGGTAGAATGCAAAAAGTTTGAAGAGATGGGGTTTCGCTGTCAATTTACAAGTGAATTAAACGTGATTCATGGAGTAGTAAAAAGTATCGATCTAGATTTGAGTGAAGATGAACTCATGGAAATTATAAAGTGCGATGTTGAAATTATAAATTTGAAGAGAATGAATAGAATATCAACTAATGGCTCATGGACACCTAGCGAAGCTATCAAAATATGTTTTAAGGGCGGTGTATTGCCACAATACATATACGCTTACGAGTGCCGTTTTAAAGTAGATGCGTATCATTTCCCCGTGTCACAATGTACAGGGTGTTGGCAATTCGGACATGTTAAAAAGTTCTGCTCAGTCAAAAAGTCCTTATGTCCAAAATGCGGTAGCTCACAACATGATAACTGTGATATTAACATGCATGTATGTTTGAACTGTAAAGGGGACCACTTTGTTTTGGACAAAACTTGCCCTTTTTTTATTAGAGAAAAAGAAATAAGAAACATTATGAGTAAAGAACTAGTTACTTATAGAAAGGCCCTACAACTATACACAGAAATGAGAATAAATAAAAAGGTATCAACTCAAGAGAGTATATTAACAGCAGATAACAGCGCCTCATTGAATACTATGGACGTAAGAGGTACGTTCAACAGTGTAGTCAAGAAGAATTCAGTACATCAACCAGGATCTTCAGGAGGGACTTCAGAGGCCGCTATTCAGGGAGAGGAAGAAGAGTTGGATATACCTTGTAAACAAAATATAATAAGATTTAATACGAAATCAGTTCCAAATGCGATAAATAAAGCGAAAAACGTGGCTAAGAGAGTGGAAAATGCAGAGAGTTTTAAAGAAACAAATAAGGAGGTTCAACATCAGGACTTGCAGAATGCAGAGGAAAATAGAAAGCGAGACGAGCACATAAAGGATAATTTTGAATTTAAGCAGTTTTGGATTAAAATTAAACCTATAATTACCTCAGAAAGCAAATTAGAAGAAAAAGTATCGGCAGTATTTAAAATCATATGGGAAGAACTAAAGTACTATGTTGTTAATAAGCTATTAAGTTTTTCGAACTTTGCTAATGGATAATACAACTAGTCATATTAGACTTAACATAGTACAGTGGAATGCTCAAAGCCTGTGCCCTAAATTAGTAGCATTTACAGACCTTTTAACACGTGAATCTATACATGTTGCTTTTATTTCCGAAACTTGGCTAGATATTGAGTCCAACATAAATATTAATAGTTTTAACATCTATAGAAAGGACAGAGCAGATTCATACGGTGGCGTCGCTATTATTGTTCATAAGTCGATACAGTCCTACTTAGAGCCATTTGTAGCAAATAATACAGGTATTGAGGTAGTTTGCGTTAGGTTAATTAACTGCAAGGACTTAGAATATGTGGCGTCTATATACTGTCCGTCTAGTGTACAAACTCAAGCGTACGATTGGGATAATATTTTCTCACACTATTCATCGAAAACTTTAATAGCTGGAGATTTTAACGGGCACCACACTAATTGGTCAGTGAAATCAGATGTACGGGGTTCCCAAATCATGGATTCCTCTTTGGAATATGGTTTCATATCCATTAATAATGGTGACTTCACGCGGGTTAAGCTGGTAAACGGGCACTTGCAACAAACTTCGCCCGATATTTCGTTTGTCTCTTCTGACGTAGCCATCAACTTTTGTTGGAAAATCTTAAACGAAAATCTAGGGAGCGATCACCTAATGATTAAGCTGACAATTGATATCGTGAATGATTTCAGATACAATAAAAAACGCAATTATAAACTTGCAAATTGGGATAAGTATTCACAAACTATTACAGAAAATCCTGCCTTTTATAATGACTATGACGAAAATATTCAAGAGAACTATGACAATTTTATAGGTATAATTAATATTGCGGCGGATAAATGTATACCTTTAATAAAAATATATAACAAACCTGATAAAAAATTCAAACCTAAAGATTATTGGAGTCCTGATTTGTCTAAAATAGTCGCGCAGAGAAGGTTAGCTTTAGCTAGCTTCAGAAAAAACCCGACGCCTGATAATCTTACAAAATTAGAAGATTTAACAGATAAATCTCAGATGTTAATTCGAAAAGCAAGATCAGATGCTTGGCATAAGCTTTGCGATTCCTTTGATGAAAAAGTTTCGGCTTCTTATATCTGGCAGCGTATGAAATGGGTCAAAGGTTTTAAGCAACCAAAAGTATATCCGTCGATTGAAAAATCTCACGAATTATTATGTTCTCTTACTGCAGATTATGCGGCTAACATAGAACCTGTTTTCACATCGAAAAATGAACTGCTGGAATCTAAGTTTTCAATCCAAGAGTTTCACAGCGTTTTAAAAAAAAAGGACTCATCCCCGGGTGAAGACGATATAACATATACAATGCTTTATTATTTACCGGACATAGCTAAAAAATATTTGCTTAATGTATATAATAACATTTATCAATATGGTGTTATTCCTTCTCAGTGGAGAAACATTCAAATAGTCCCTATTCCCAAAAGCAGTAGCAATAATAACAGTGAAGTTAAATTAAGACCCATATCCTTAATATCATGTATCTGTAAAACTTTTCATTTAATGATCTTTAAACGCCTAGAATGGTATATCGAAAAGGAAAAGATACTGTCTCCGTTCACAGTAGGTTTCAGAAAATCACGGTCATGTCTGGACTGTTTGACCCATATAGCTTCTTATATCCAGATTGGATTCTCCAAGAATGTGCCAACATTGGCTTGTTTTTTGGATATCGAAAACGCTTATAATAATGTCTCAATCGATGCAGCGGCAGGTGTACTGGATAGTCTAGGAATCGGTGACAAGCTTTGTAAGTATTTGTGGAGGTTTCTCAATGAGCGTCATTTGAAGATTAAGTTGTGTGATGGTAATGTAATAATAAGCAGGTTCACAAATAAAGGTCTAGCACAAGGAGACCCTCTCTCTCCGCTGCTTTTTAATTTAATTACTTATAAAATATGTCATAGACTTCAAAATGTGTCAGTTTTGCAGTACGCGGATGATTTTGTAATATATGTCAGTAATAAGGACATTCAAATATGTGAACGATATGTTCAAAATGGTTTAAACTTAGTTGTGGAGTTATTAAACGAACTAGGGTTGGTGCTCTCTGCAAACAAGACACAATATTGTCTGTACAGTAGAGGTCGTAGAAAAAATCTGCCTGTTCTAAAGGTAGAAAAGCCTTTAGTATATTCTGAAAATATAAAGTATTTAGGCATATGGCTAGACAGGAGTCTGAACTGGGGAAAACACATTAACGAAACGGTGAACAAATGCTCAAAATTCTTAAATATATTAAAGTTATTAGCAGGAAGGTCTTGGGGGGTGCACATGATACATTTGCGAAGATTGTACATGACCTTAATTAGAAGCCGGATTGATTACGCATCGATTTTATACGATAGTAGTGCTAAAAGTCATATTAGTAAACTTGATAAAATTCAGAATCAAGCCTTGAGAGTAGTAGGCGGGTTTATCAAAAGTACTCCGATTCACGTCATGGAGAGCGAGTTGCATATTGCCCCTTTATTTATTAGAAGACAATATCTAGCCTATAAGTATCTATTAAAAATCAGTGCTTGGTCAAATAATAGTACAACTAATTTAATTTCTGAAATGAGAGCTCTTACCCACATTAGTTATTGGGCAAACAAAAAAAAGCCTTTACTCACACAAACAATCGAGGATGTAAAACAAACTGAAGGTGTTTCTGTGGATATTCTTACAATGTTTACTTTCGAAATTTGGTTATCAGCTGTTGATTTTCATAAATGCTTAGTTATGGATTTGGAATGTATATCACTAGCTAAATTAAGTTATGAGGCTAATACCTTAGTAAATGAAGTTGTGAGAGAATTGCATATTAATTATCGTGGGTGGCAAAAATTATATTCTGATGGGTCTAAGGGTGCTCATGGATTAGGTGCAGCGTTTTACGATCCAAGTTGTAATTATAGAGCAGGTTTTAAAATAATGTCAGATGTATCCGTCATGACGTTGGAGCTCATTGCAATTTTGCAAGCCTTGTCCTATGCAATAGAGAAAAAATTTGATAAGGTTGTCATACTTACGGACAGCAAAAGTGCGCTGCACCACGTAGCTCGATGCGCCTCTGGTTTCAGAGGTACATCGATAGCTTACGACATTTTAAAACATATTTTCAAGTTTATTGGAAATAGCATAGAGTTGAGGTTGCAATGGGTTCCAGCGCATGTTGGATTACGGGGTAATGAGGAAGCTGATTGTTCATCTAAATTGGCAGCGAAAGAAGGAGTCGAGCTGAATTTTGTGCCAGATTACGTAGAATATGTTTCAAAATTCAAAATAAAAAGTTTTAATAACTGGAAACAACATTTTAACAGTAAGTCAGTAGACAAAGGCATATGGTACAAAACAGTTCAAAATGAGCTTCCTCAAGTGCCCTGGTTTGACAGTAGCAGGTTAAGTAGAAGTTATGTGAAGTTAGCTCTAAGATTACGGTCTGGACACTATCCATCGGCAAAGTTTGCATTTCTCATGAAGAAAGTAAGTTCTCCCAACTGCAACACATGCAATGTACTTGAGGATGTACAGCATTTGTTGATGGATTGTGTAAAGAACCAAGAAGAAAGGACAGTTTTAGTCAATGAGTATAATTTAAATATATCACAGGTAGGTTTAATTCAATCAATTTTAGCACAACCGAAGTCAGATGTGGCGAAAAGATTTAGCGAGTTGATATACCATATTGATTAAGATTCTCCTTTTAATTTAAACTTAAAACATTGTATCGTAGTAGTCGGTATAAGGCATGATGGGGTTGGCGTATCCATTGGGATAAAAACCCCAATTACTTAAACAATAAAAGATTTAAAAAAAAAAAAAAAAATAGATACTGCTGCCCGACGCAGTGTTGCCAGTATGCAGCTATATAGAACATTGTTACGAAAAGGAACACAGTTTGACCAGCGAGTAACTGACATCAAATTAGCAGATGGAACGGTGAAAACTTCGAACTTGTGGACAACTACAACTGACATACGTATTGGTAAACGCACACTATCAATAACATTGTCAGTCATACTAGAAGCTGTTGACAACCGGACGCTGTTAGGTATCGAATTCCTAGAACAGGTAGGAATTATACTTAATGCACCGCAACGCAGTTGGAATTTCATTGATGAACCGCAAACAACATACGACTTCATTCAACTCAATAATGACGCCATACCAATGAAGGCAGTGAAGCGAATGACATTTGAAGAAAAAAAGGAGCCAGTGGAAATAAAGGCAGTGTCGGAGTTCATCCGTTGGGCTAACGAGCTGGACATGTTGTCGCCGATACCCATAACACCGACACTATCTGACGTACAAGACAGCCCACCAGTAAACAAACGACCAAAATGGACATTACACAAATTGGACACGCCACCAGGTCCTCCACGTCCTCGGGAACCCGCCGACAGCCAATCTTGTGTTGATCCACGTATTGTTTATTTACCAATAAACCCTACTTCTTTGTATTCTGTTGATCTTTATTTAAATCCCGATGAAGGAAATTTACTTACAAACAATGAGCAAAAGATGTTCAATGAATTGTTAATTGAGCACAGCGACATCTTTGAGAAAAACACGGAACCAACTCCATTTACACAACATAGAATCGACACAGGCAATCATCCTCCTGTTAGTGTTAAACCCTATAGATTGTCACCAACAAGGCAAAAGCAATTAAGGGAATAGTTGGATAACATGATAAATGATGACGTTATCGAGGAATGCGATTCACATGCGGTTTAAGATCATTTATTCTCATAAGAATAACACTATTCACTTACATGAGAATATTAAATCTAAACACTTAAAAATTGCATAAAGTGGGGGGTATTACAAAGTTTAGACCTCGATTATCTAAAATGTTTCGAGGGTAGGTTAAAAATCTTTTGGTCACTCAAAATGTTCGTTCGATACATGCAAACAAGTATCCGTGTAACACTCAATTATCCTGTCTTCGTCTTCGAGATTTAAATCTTGACCATGTAGTAGCTAGCCTACGCTTCGAACACGTCGCACAAGTCTTTAGAGTATAAGAAAGAGAAAAACCATTGTTTCCCTCTCATGCACCTTGTGGCGCGCCGTCCAGGCGACACCTCATTTGTTGTCCGTGCGCTCACGGCGTTTGCACAAGCACCTACCTTCAAAATACTAGGAAACGGTTTTACGGTTTATACCTAGGATGCCTAAGCGGAATCGTGATGAAACCAAAGAAGTCAGATGGAGAAGGAAAATGAAAAAGTACGAAGATAAAATTCAAGGGAATCGACGCAGTGCTAGGAGGATTATATATTCGGACGACGAAGATGATGTCTACCCTCAAGGTGATTTTTGTGCACCCATTGTATTCTTTGGGATCACTATGTTTTTTTTCTTTTAATCCGTTGTATTCTTCGGATGATTAAATATTAATTAGTAATATTAGTACGACCGTTGCATTCATCGGGATCGTACATTTTGTAAATATCCGTTGTATTCTTCGGATACCTACCAATAAACTTTTACAAGTTTGTTCTGTGTGCATTCAAAGGAACGTGTACGGCTTTTGCCTACTGGAAAATAACGCTCATGCATTCATCGCTTACCTAAACATTATAAGCTATAGCAGTATCTATTTGTTGGCTGTTGCAATTCAAATTTTTCAAACCTCCCTTTTGTGTTGTTGCTTTTTTCGATATTTGCTCATCATAAGTAATGGTTTCCAGAACATCTCGAGGTGGATCCACCAGACAACTTGTCGCTTCCCGCCGAGTCTGAATGCGTGCTTCAAAACAGGGACCAATTAAATGAGATTGGAGATGGCGTTGTTACAACTGTCGACGCGGAGGCTGCTGACCCCTGTTTGACGCACACTGACCTCGCGACACCGCCACAGGATGAAACAGCTGAGTCTGACAATTTTGACCCTCAATTATTAAAGGCCCTTGGTGATTCCGAGGTTGACATTGTTGAGTACGGTAATGACCTTCAAGCAAATTTAGCCACTCGATTTCAAAAAATTCTTTCGTGTGGTTTAAAAAAGGAAACTAAAGAGGAGATTTTAAAGAAATATCTTTTTCCAAAAAATGTTCCCCTCGCTAAAGGTCCTGCTCTTAACCCGGAAACTGGCGCTATGCTAGTCGAGACCTGTAAATTAAGGGATAAGCGGCTACTTGCCAAGCAAGATCAGCTCGGTAAAGCCCTATCAGCTTTGGGTTATGCTATGACATGTCTCTTAAAGAAAAGTTCAGATATTCCAGATATCATCCGTACTCTGAACGATGCGGGTCAACTCCTGGCTGATTCCCACTACACTGAAACAGACACTCGTCGCTCAGTTATAATTCCATTGATCGACAAATCTTTAACAGATCCTTTTAAAGATAGGAAAAGGGATTCTCTTTTATTTGGAGAAAACCTAGGCGATTTAGTCAAAAACTCACGAAGTATTAAAAATACGAGTCAGCTAATTCAAGCTCATACATCGACTGTCAATTTAAACGAAAAAGGCCCATCGACCCGAGTACGGTTCCAACACCAGCGCAGCGGCCAGATGTACCCATCCAAATCCGGTGGGCCGAAACAGACGTCGTATGCGCACTACGCATACCGGGGCCGCAAGCGAGCGCCACCACCGCCGCCACCCCCCATGCGTCGGGCGCCGCCGCAGTCCGCGCGCCACCCGCAACCGGCGCCTGCGCCGGCCCGAGCAACGCGGTACACAGCGAACCGTTAAATTCAGAAGATCCGCTGCAAACCCAGGTACTCGCTGGTCAATTAAAAAACTATTTAAGTGTATGGAAATCTTTCACCAGTGATAAATTTATTTTAGATGCTGTATCTGGTTACATGATACCCTTTATTAAAAAGCCTAATCAGAAACAAGAAAGTTACCCATGTCGTAGTTTTTCAAAATGTGAATCTGTAGCAATGGATAATGAAATACAACATCTTTTAAAAATTAAGGCTATTAGGAAGTGTCAACCAGTCAATTCCTAAGAATGACGGTGGTAGTAGGTTTATTTTAAATCTCAAAAAATTAAATGAATATGTACATACCGAACATTTTAAAATGGAAGATGTAAGAACGGCTACCAAACTTATGACTAAAGACTGTCACATGATTAATATTGATCTTAAAGAGGCCTATTTTTTAGTTCCTATTCATGATAGCCATACAAAATATTTACGTTTTTATTTTAGAGAAGAGTTATATGAATTCATAGTTTTGCCTTTTGGTTTGTGTTCCGCTCCTTATATTTTTACAAAAATATTGCAACCGATTATGACTCATCTAAGGTCAGAAGGTTTTCTTTCAGTACGGTATTTAGATGATATTTTGTGTTTTGGAAAAACCCCTAGTGATTGCCTAGAAAACGCAAATAAAAGTATTAATTGTTTAACAAAACTAGGTTTTATCATCTATATATATAAAATGGTAAACTGACTGACTGACTGACTGGGTGATATATCAATCCACAGCCCAAACCGCTGTTCCTAGAGACATGAAACTTGGAGGGTGTGTTCTTTGTGAAGAGTAAGTATCCACTAAGAAATGATTTTTGAGAATTACACCCCTAAAGGGGTAAAATAAGGGATGGAAGTTTATATGAAAGTCTTCAAATTTTGTGTTTAGGCTGACGATTGAGAATTAATTTATACGTGTCGCAGCGTTTTTGATAATTCTACGCCCGAAGGGTTAAAAAGGGGGATGAAGTTGAAAAGTCCTCAATTTTCGAAGAAAATTCACCGGTGTTGTTAGAATTTCATTCCTTATAGGAGTGAAAAGGGGGATGAAATTTTGTTTTTAATTAAAGTTCTTTATTTTTTAAGTTAAAATTACTAATATTTCGGCTTATGGGTGGAAACTATCACAACGTAAATCGTTGTGTTCGTTTTTTTTTAATTTCAACCGAAAAGGGTCTGAAAATTGCGATGAATTTTCGTATTAAAGTTGTTCATTCGCTAAATTTTGTATTCAAGTAAAAATTATATAAGTACACGTGTACTGTTTCTAACTTTACAGTATTTTACATGGAGCGACTGCCTATCTGACCTCCACAACGCAGTTACTGGGTAATACGATACCCCTTGGTAAGAATGGTTGTCAGACTTTCGGGATTCTGACTTCCCGTAACGACTGTCAAAGATATACAAAATGACAGCCGGGACCAACAGCTTAACGTGCTTTCCGAGACACGGACGGGTCTCTGTATGTAAAGATGGTCACCCATCCACAGACCAGCAGCGGCAAGTGTAGCTTAACCTGATCGATCGACCTGTGCGGCTTTTATTATTTATCCACGGGCTCCTCCCCCGGAGTACACCCCCATCCCCTTCTCCGGGAGAATCGATGTAGATATAGTTAGGATACGAACAGAATGCGATACTGCTCATCCCTCATAGCAAATAGCATGATAACCGACTGACCACACATATAGGGAACATCTATGCAAAATTTGAATAAAATCTATCCGGTCGTTTTTGCGTCATACTTTCAGACCAACAGACAGAAAGAAAGTTGCCCGGCCGTTACCACAAAAGAGGAGTCGAAGCCTTGATTGGGAGTTTGCAGGACATACAAAATAATAAAAACATAATGGGTGGTATAACGGTGTTGCTGGCAGGAGATTTTCGCCAGACTTTACCTGTAGTGCCCAAACGAACGCGTGCAGATGAGATCAAAGCATACATCAAAAGATCTTTCTTATGGCTTTCAATTAAAGTGCTAAAACTTACTCGAAACATGAGAGTACATCTCAGAGGCGAAGTTTCTGCAGGCAGATTCGCAGATCTTCTTCAAATCGGAAATGGAAACTTTCCACAAATAGATGGGTTGATACAAATACCAAAATGAATTATGTACTGTGTAATGTAATCATGATCAACAGTTGAGGGACTTATATATAAAATTTATCTTGATGTTAAAAATATTAAAGACAAACCGATGGAGTGATTAAGCGAAAGAGCCATTTTGACTCTCAAAAACGACCAAGCCGCTGCCATCAACGAAATGTTGATAAATACATTAGAAGGTGAAGAAATGATTTATAATCCTCGATATGTACGAGTCGGTTAATTATCCTGTAAATTTTTTAAACTCTCTTAATCCGTGTCACAGACTTATGTTGCGTGTAGGTGCTCCTGTCATGTTGCTTCGAAATATACGGCCTCCAAAATTGTGCAATGGAACTAGACTCCAAGTAACAGCTCTCCGCCGCAATGTTATTCAGGCCAAATACTAACTAGATCTGCCAGAGGAGAAATAGTATTCGTGCCGCGTATACTATTGATACCAAATGACCTTCCGTTTGAATTTCAAAGATTGCAGTTCTCAATCAAGGTTTGTTTCGCGATGACTATTAATAAGTCACAGGGACAACTCTGAAATTTGCTGGAGTTGATTTGGGGCAAGACTGTTTCTCCCACGGCCAATTTTATGTGGATTGCTCACGTGTTAGCTCTCCAACTAGATAGAGAAATACTGTGAAGGACTTAGGTACATACCGGTATTTTACAGAAGGTATTTCTTTACAGTATTCCTCAAATATCACACGTAGTGGAGGACAATTAGCCATGAACAAAGCTCTATACTGTTATTGTTATAATAATTCATAATTATCTAGAAAAAAAAAAAAAATCTACGCAGACGAAGTAAAATAAAATAGTAAGGAAGTCAAACCTTACATTGAATATTCGAGTCTGATGCCGAAAATATAGTTTTTAGAGTTTTGGTCTGTTTGTTTGTATGTACCTATGTTCCGGTTTGCACAAAAACGGATGAACGGATTTGGATACTATTTAGCACACAGATGGTTTATAATCTAGATTAACCTATAGGTTATTTTTTTATCCCGGTTGTACGTTCCCGTCGTATATTTTTCGAAATCCACGCGGGCGAAGCCGCGGGCAAGAGCTAGTCTATATATATAAAATGGTAAACTGACTGACTGACTGACTGGGTGATATATCAATCCACAGCCCAAACCGCTGTTCCTAGAGACATGAAACTTGGAGGGTGTGTTCTTTGTGAAGAGTAAGTATCCACTAAGAAATGATTTTTGAGAATTACACCCCTAAAGGGGTAAAATAAGGGATGGAAGTTTATATGAAAGTCTTCAAATTTTGTGTTTAGGCTGACGATTGAGAATTAATTTATACGTGTCGCAGCGTTTTTGATAATTCTACGCCCGAAGGGTTAAAAAGGGGGATGAAGTTGAAAAGTCCTCAATTTTCGAAGAAAATTCACCGGTGTTGTTAGAATTTCATTCCTTATAGGAGTGAAAAGGGGGATGAAATTTTGTTTTTAATTAAAGTTCTTTATTTTTTAAGTTAAAATTACTAATATTTCGGCTTATGGGTGGAAACTATCACAACGTAAATCGTTGTGTTCGTTTTTTTTTAATTTCAACCGAAAAGGGTCTGAAAATTGCGATGAATTTTCGTATTAAAGTTGTTCATTCGCTAAATTTTGTATTCAAGTAAAAATTATATAAGTACACGTGTACTGTTTCTCACTTTACAGTATTTTACATGGAGCGACTGCCTATCTGACCTCCACAACGCAGTTACTGGGTAATACGATACCCCTTGGTAAGAATGGTTGTCAGACTTTCGGGATTCTGACTTCCCGTAACGACTGTCAAAGATATACAAAATGACAGCCGGGACCAACAGCTTAACGTGCTTTCCGAGACACGGACGGGTCTCTGTATGTAAAGATGGTCACCCATCCACAGACCAGCAGCGGCAAGTGTAGCTTAACCTGATCGATCGACCTGTGCGGCTTTTATTATTTATCCACGGGCTCCTCCCCCGGAGTACACCCCCATCCCCTTCTCCGGGAGAATCGATGTAGATATAGTTAGGATACGAACAGAATGCGATACTGCTCATCCCTCATAGCAAATAGCATGATAACCGACTGACCACACATATAGGGAACATCTATGCAAAATTTGAATAAAATCTATCCGGTCGTTTTTGCGTCATACTTTCAGACCAACAGACAGAAAGAAAGTTGCCCGGCCGTTACCACAAAAGAGGAGTCGAAGCCTTGATTGGGAGTTTGCAGGACATACGAAATAATAAAAACATAATGGGTGGTATAACGGTGTTGCTGGCAGGAGATTTTCGCCAGACTTTACCTGTAGTGCCCAAACGAACGCGTGCAGATGAGATCAAAGCATACATCAAAAGATCTTTCTTATGGCCTTCAATTAAAGTGCTAAAACTTACTCGAAACATGAGAGTACATCTCAGAGGCGAAGTTTCTGCAGGCAGATTCGCAGATCTTCTTCAAATCGGAAATGGAAACTTTCCACAAATAGATGGGTTGATACAAATACCAAAATGAATTATGTACTGTGTAATGTAATCATGATCAACAGTTGAGGGACTTATATATAAAATATATATAAAATGGTAAACTGACTGACTGACTGACTGGGTGATATATCAATCCACAGCCCAAACCGCTGTTCCTAGAGACATGAAACTTGGAGGGTGTGTTCTTTGTGAAGAGTAAGTATCCACTAAGAAATGATTTTTGAGAATTACACCCCTAAAGGGGTAAAATAGGGGATGGAAGTTTATATGAAAGTCTTCAAATTTTGTGTTTAGGCTGACGATTGAGAATTAATTTATACGTGTCGCAGCGTTTTTGATAATTCTACGCCCGAAGGGTTAAAAAGGGGGATGAAGTTGAAAAGTCCTCAATTTTCGAAGAAAATTCACCGGTGTTGTTAGAATTTCATTCCTTATAGGAGTGAAAAGGGGGATGAAATTTTGTTTTTAATTAAAGTTCTTTATTTTTTAAGTTAAAATTACTAATATTTCGGCTTATGGGTGGAAACTATCACAACGTAAATCGTTGTGTTCGTTTTTTTTTAATTTCAACCGAAAAGGGTCTGAAAATTGCGATGAATTTTCGTATTAAAGTTGTTCATTCGCTAAATTTTGTATTCAAGTAAAAATTATATAAGTACACGTGTACTGTTTCTAACTTTACAGTATTTTACATGGAGCGACTGCCTATCTGACCTCCACAACGCAGTTACTGGGTAATACGATACCCCTTGGTAAGAATGGTTGTCAGACTTTCGGGATTCTGACTTCCCGTAACGACTGTCAAAGATATACAAAATGACAGCCGGGACCAACAGCTTAACGTGCTTTCCGAGACACGGACGGGTCTCTGTATGTAAAGATGGTCACCCATCCACAGACCAGCAGCGGCAAGTGTAGCTTAACCTGATCGATCGACCTGTGCGGCTTTTATTATTTATCCACGGGCTCCTCCCCCGGAGTACACCCCCATCCCCTTCTCCGGGAGAATCGATGTAGATATAGTTAGGATACGAACAGAATGCGATACTGCTCATCCCTCATAGCAAATAGCATGATAACCGACTGACCACACATATAGGGAACATCTATGCAAAATTTGAATAAAATCTATCCGGTCGTTTTTGCGTCATACTTTCAGACCAACAGACAGAAAGAAAGTTGCCCGGCCGTTACCACAAAAGAGGAGTCGAAGCCTTGATTGGGAGTTTGCAGGACATACGAAATAATAAAAACATAATGGGTGGTATAACGGTGTTGCTGGCAGGAGATTTTCGCCAGACTTTACCTGTAGTGCCCAAACGAACGCGTGCAGATGAGATCAAAGCATACATCAAAAGATCTTTCTTATGGCTTTCAATTAAAGTGCTAAAACTTACTCGAAACATGAGAGTACATCTCAGAGGCGAAGTTTCTGCAGGCAGATTCGCAGATCTTCTTCAAATCGGAAATGGAAACTTTCCACAAATAGATGGGTTGATACAAATACCAAAATGAATTATGTACTGTGTAATGTAATCATGATCAACAGTTGAGGGACTTATATATAAAATTTATCCTGATGTTAAAAATATTAAAGACAAACCGATGGAGTGATTAAGCGAAAGAGCCATTTTGACTCTCAAAAACGACCAAGCCGCTGCCATCAACGAAATGTTGATAAATACATTAGAAGGTGAAGAAATGATTTATAATCCTCGATATGTACGAGTCGGTTAATTATCCTGTAAATTTTTTAAACTCTCTTAATCCGTGTCACAGACTTATGTTGCGTGTAGGTGCTCCTGTCATGTTGCTTCGAAATATACGGCCTCCAAAATTGTGCAATGGAACTAGACTCCAAGTAACAGCTCTCCGCCGCAATGTTATTCAGGCCAAAATACTAACTAGATCTGCCAGAGGAGAAATAGTATTCGTGCCGCGTATACTATTGATACCAAATGACCTTCCGTTTGAATTTCAAAGATTGCAGTTCTCAATCAAGGTTTGTTTCGCGATGACTATTAATAAGTCACAGGGACAACTCTGAAATTTGCTGGAGTTGATTTGGGGCAAGACTGTTTCTCCCACGGCCAATTTTATGTGGATTGCTCACGTGTTAGCTCTCCAACTAGATAGAGAAATACTGTGAAGGACTTAGGTACATACCGGTATTTTACAGAAGGTATTTCTTTACAGTATTCCTCAAATATCACACGTAGTGGAGGACAATTAGCCATGAACAAAGCTCTATACTGTTATTGTTATAATAATTCATAATTATCTAGAAAAAAAAAAAAAATCTACGCAGACGAAGTAAAATAAAATAGTAAGGAAGTCAAACCTTACATTGAATATTCGAGTCTGATGCCGAAAATATAGTTTTTAGAGTTTTGGTCTGTTTGTTTGTATGTACCTATGTTCCGGTTTGCACAAAAACGGATGACCGGATTTGGATACTATTTAGCACACAGATGGTTTATAATCTAGATTAACCTATAGGTTATTTTTTTATCCCGGTTGTACGTTCCCGTCGTATATTTTTCGAAATCCACGCGGGCGAAGCCGCGGGCAAGAGCTAGTAATTCATAATTATCTAGAAAAAAAAAAAAAATCTACGCAGACGAAGTAAAATAAAATAGTAAGGAAGTCAAACCTTACATTGAATATTCGAGTCTGATGCCGAAAATATAGTTTTTAGAGTTTTGGTCTGTTTGTTTGTATGTACCTATGTTCCGGTTTGCACAAAAACGGATGACCGGATTTGGATACTATTTAGCACACAGATGGTTTATAATCTAGATTAACCTATAGGTTATTTTTTTATCCCGGTTGTACGTTCCCGTCGTATATTTTTCGAAATCCACGCGGGCGAAGCCGCGGGCAAGAGCTAGTTAAGTACAAATCTATTAGATTTTTTTACGTAGATTCAAGAATAGGAACATATTATAAACCTAATTGGTCAAATTTGGACAGTTTTTTGTTAACATAATTTAATTTTGTTGATTAATGTTATTTGTAAGATCCATTGTATTGTTTATCATTTTATGGATAGTCAATAAATATTATTTTATATTTTTTCTTCAAAAACTTTTGTTTGATTTTTCGCAACATAGATCATGATCTCTAAACATCTACATGGTCAAGATTTAAATCTCGAAGACGAAGACAGGATAATTGGAAGATCAAACGAACTTACCTGAAGTGAAGTTCGATCTTAATTATCCTGTCTTCGTCGAAGAGATTTAAGGTCCCTCCCTAACCCAATAGGTATACCCCTATATGATCAATGTTGCTGTTGTTCTTTTTATTCTACTCTAAAGATAATGAGGTGTCGCCTGGACGGCGCGTCACAAGGTGCATGAGAGGGAAACAATGGTTTTTCTCTTTCTTATACTCTAAAGACTTGTGCGACGTGTTCGAAGCGTAGGCTAGCTACTACATGGTCAAGATTTAAATCTCTTCGACGAAGACAGGATAATTAAGATCGAACTTCACTTCAGGTAAGTTCGTTTGATCTTCCAATAAACGCCAACTGGATGTGGCTCGATACTATAGTAGGGAATGTGATTTTTTTTCTATAAATTGTTTAAGTAGCTTTTTAAAAGTTGTTTTGGATTTAGATTCCTTGATGTCTCTAGGTAATTTATTAAATATTTTAGATCCTTCGTACACGATAGTTTTTCTTCCGTAGTTTGTGCGGGTTGGGTGTAGTTTTAAAAAGTCTTGTTCACGTCTCAGTTTCATTTTGTGTTTTTTAATATTTTTTGTGAAGGTTATATTTGTGTGTATATTTTTATTTAGTATTTTTCGAATTAGTATGCATGTGTTATATATGATGGCACAGGATCAGACATATTGTAAAATAAAATAAGTTCTTTCAATTTAGGATTTATTATTTAATCAAACAATTTTTACACGAAACTACCCTCAGTTTCAAGACAATTTTATTAATTTTAACACCTTACAAAATAGCCAAGACACCCAGTAATACAGTAACAGCTTAGTTCACACAAAAGAGCAACAATGTACAGAGAGGCAGAGTAACAATAATTTAGAGCAATACAATGTACAGAGAGGCAGAGCAATACAACCTGTGCACCGGGCGACGCCTGAACTCAGAATGCCTTTTCGCTCGGGATGTCGCTACACCCCCGTCGGGGGGTGCGGCCGGCGGGATCGGAGCGTAGCTCCACGCCCGCGGAAGCAATACGGTGGTCCGCTACAGCGGACCCCTCACTTTGTTTGGTTTGGACAGTGGAATTGGGCGCGTATTATCGCGCCCGTTTGTGTAGCTGCATATGTAGCTTCGTAAGCGCGTCGCGACGCCTATAGTGGTGTCGCTTTCTTCACGGCACCTCGGCGGTCTGTCCCTACCAGGTGAGACCCCCAGTTACCTGGGGGAGGCCCAGCGAGGATAACCAGCATCGTGGGTGCCGACTCGGCGCGCCCTCCTCCTCCTCCTCTCGCCCTGCTCACAGAGCTAGCCGTTTACAGATTGAGAGTGAGGCTGATATGGGTGTGTGAGCGGCTTGTGCTGTAAAGTACCGCCGCTCAGTATAAGCGTGCGCCGCAGGTGCACCCGCGCCGCGGCTGTGCCTTTTCGCTCGAGATGTCGCTACACCGGGGGTGCGGCCGGCAGGGTCGGAGCATCGCTCCTCGCCCGCGGATGCCATACGGTGGCCTGCTACTACAGGCCCCTCAATATGGTCGCCTATACGGCGGGTGGTAGTTGAGCGCGGATTTTAACCGCGCTCTGTGAGAAGTTGCTATAATTTTTTCGGTAGGCGCGTCGCGACGTCTATGTTGGCGTCGCTTGCTTCACGGCATTTCGGCGGTCCGACCTTACCGGGTGAGACCCCCAGTTTCCCGGAGGAGGCCCAGCAGAGGTCAACCAGCATCGGAAATGCCGACTCGGCGCGTCCACGGAAAGATATGTAGTCTTCCCTCGCCCCGATTACAGAGCTAGCCGTTTACGGATTGAGGGAGAGACTGTCATGAGTGTGTGAGCGGCTTGTTATGTTGTGTACCGCCGCTCAGTGTCCGTGTGGGCCGCTAGCACGCCCGCGCCGCGGCGTCACACTTGATTATAGATGCTTGTATAGTATGGGTTGTCTGTGTTGTGTTACGTAGCATGCCTATATTAACTTAGAACACGCCGCGCAACAGATGTGTGTGTACATCTGTGGAGTCACTTTATACGGGTGAGCCGCGTGTAACCTGAATGCAGCTCACTCGAGGCGTCATATTTGGATTAGGAGTCTTCTTCGCTCGCAATCAGGTCGCGGGGCAGGGGGCGTCTCAAGCCGTCGGGGGGACGCGTATGCCATGGCGCTATCTGTTTGACATGGGGCCAATCAGGCGCCGCACGAACTCATCCAGGCTCTCGATACCGAGGTCCCGCTGGATAACGTCGCGGTACGCGACGCGGTAACGTAACGGTAGCCTCTCTACCACTAGCGGAGGATACCTCAGCTTCTTTAGCTTCTTTGCGCCCTTTACCTGCTTCGCTTGCGACGGCGCCGATTTTTCGGCGCTGGAAGCGGCTGCAGGGGGTGAGGTAGCCTTAGAGGGGGGGGGTATGCTTCAAGAAGCTGCCCCCGGTGACGTCATGTCCGAGTTGGGCGTCGGTGTGCGACGCGCCGCGTCGGCAAAAGTGGGCGGCGAGGGGGTGCCCCTACCCCGCGGCGCGTTATCGCGCTGTGGCCGCGGCGGGTCGAGGCAGTACCTCTTCGCCGCCTCCGACGCGGTCTCGCCGGAGCTCCTCCTTCGTCGCTTGGGTCTGGCTTCGAGCTCAAACTCGAATCCGAAGTCCGGCGATGCCGGAGGCGACGTCGGCGAAAAGGCCGCTCCTCCCACGGTGGGCCGCTGACCGGATCGCGGAATCGTGTCCGGAGACATGTCACCGCGACCGGACTCGGCCGATCCCGAGCGGGCGGAGGCGAGCGACATGCTCGAGCCGGCTCGCGACGAGCATATCGATCGCGCCGCTGGGGAGTCGTAGGCGGAGACGCGGGGGGGTGCCGGTGATGTTGGCACCCTGTCAATTATAGCGAGAGGCGGGGGCCGGGGTTGGCGGTGCGCGGAGCTGGCACAGCTTGCTCTGTCCTTGGCGACACGGCGGGCGGCGCACTAGGCGGCGCGGGCGGTGACGCAAACCGCGTTGGTGGTGCGGTGGCAGGGGTGGGGGGGGGTACGGTGACGTATCGATGGCACGGGGGGGTGCGCGGGTTGCGCGGGGGTGTTATTCCGCGACGTGGCATGGCGCACGGCTGGCGCCGCTGCGCGCACGGGCGCGGCGGGGCCGCGCCCGGCAGCAATGACGCCCGATCCAGCGTCGGACGGCTCCCCTCCTGAGCCCCGGCATCGCGGCCCAAAGAGCCGCGCTTGCCGGGCTTCGGCATCTTCCTGGGCGTGGCCTCCCGCGACCGCTACGGTGATTGCTCACCGAGCAGCACGGTCGGCTCTCCCCCTGTTTGCACCAGCAACCAAAAGTTCACTCACACAAACAAAGGAAAAGCACTAGAAAGTTCGGCGGTCCGCGCGGAAAATAACCGAACCCAGTCACGCGAGGTGACGTAGGTTGTTGACGCCAAAAAGTTCGGGAAAGTTCCACTGGACGTCAACGATTACTCACTCGCGAAACTAGGTGCTCAGTGGACGGCCACGAGCCAATCCTGCCTTTTCGCATTTTTTTTTTTAATTTTTTTTTGTGAATGGCATCTCGCAGATCAACCTAGAGAGGTTTTGTCTGCTTAACCGGACTATCCTGTGGCTACTTTTAGGGTTTTTAAATCTAAAAGCCTCCAGCCAGGGCGCAAAAATATGCTATTAAACTAAGATGCGACGCTCGCTAAGGGCACCCCCTGTGGGGTACGGGCCTCGGCTTAGGGCGTCGCAATCGGGAGGACAGCAAGTTCAGGGACAGGCTGGATCAAAATATCATCATTATTATTAATCGGGGAATTTAAAGCTAATTGCTCAGCATCATCGGCGCGGGCTGGCATCCCATCGAGACCGGGGAGCAAGGGTCGGGGGGGGGGGGGGGTATTACATCGGGGTCGCGAGCGCGGAGGACCTCTGCGGCGAGGTCGGAATGACGGCGATCGTCTGTGTTTGTGTTTCTTTACTGTGCTGGTCTCCCTATTGCTCTCCTGGAGGAGGGTTATGAGATCGTCAGGGTCTGTGAGAATATGCCTTGGTCGGCGAACTTGACTAATGCGGGAGGGGACATAGTTGGCGGCCTCCACAACCAGAGGGTTGCGGTGTTTGGCGGCGGAATCGAAATAGCGCTTGGCGTCGCGTTTTATGAATTGGGCAATAATGGGAATTCTCAGATCGAGGTTAAGGTTTTTATTCCTAACATAGAATGGGGCACCGGTAATCCTACGGAGGACTCGGTTTTGGAGGGCCTGCGTCGTATGGATGTGATGGGGTTTCGCTTGACCGAATACAGAGCACGCATAGGTCATGATCGGGCGTATGCATGTTACGTAGAGACGTAACTTGCATCTGAGTGACATTTTACTTTTGGGATTCATAAGACAGAAGAGTCTACTTAGAGCGAAAGCGGCGCGCGAGCGCACCTGCTTTATGTGCTCTGAGAAGGATAGATGTTGATCGAGGATCACGCCTAGATATTTAGCTTGCTTACCCCAAGGGATAGGCTTGCCGAACATGGTGATCGGTCGATATTGAGAGAGGGGAGTTTTTGAGCGGTGGCGTCTGCGTCTCAAAAAGAGAACGGCCTGGCTCTTGTCGGGGTTTACTTCGATACGCCACTTCCTAAACCAGGCGGCAAGTTTGTCGACTGCTTTTTGGAGGTGGCGGGAGATCGCGTCTATAGATTGCCCTTTGGAATAGATTGCCGTGTCGTCTGCGAACAGAGCTAACTCGGTAAACCTGCTCCTCGGAATGTCTCCTTTGAACAAGGTGAAAATGAGGGGAGCGAGCACTGAGCCTTGAGGGACACCAGCGCGTATGGGTCGGGGTGAGGATAGAGCCCCTTCTATGCGATAGCGGAATGTGCGATTCGACAAAAAGTCTCGTAAGATGAGCACGAGACGGTCTGGCACACCGATTTTGTAGAGCTTATATAATAAGCCGTTGTGCCAGACTTTGTCGAACACTTTCGCAATATCGAAAAACACCGCACCGGTCTTTTTTTTTTTTTTTTTTTTTTTTTTTTCAAATCAAATATCAAATCAAATATATTTATTTGACGTAAAAAGTACACTATACAAGGTGACACTTAATTAACATGGAAATAGCGTGGTACAAAATATTGATCAATGACCCCTATGCTAGGAAGAACCTGTGTTACAGGGGTCATCCATCCGTCCAATACGGATGTGATAGATACTAACAGTTTAGTAATGTGCACTTTTGTAAAGAAAAATAATAAGTAAAAAATAAATAAATATATATATATATAAACTAGGATAATACAATTGCTTTTTAGGACAAGAAACGGGGTGATGAAAGTAAAAGGGGGTTCTTAGGAATTCATAACAAGGAAAGTTAGTATCCATTTATGTTCCGGTGTGTGTTGTTTATGTGGGGGTGGGTGTGGGTGTGTATGTTAGAATGTATATCAGTGGGGGTGAGTGTAGTGTGAGTGGATGCCTGATTTGTTTAAGTTATGGTTTAAGTAATTCTTCCGTGTCGTCATAATTTAAGGTGAGCAGATATTCCTTAATTTTTTGTTTGCATTGGAATTTCTTCAACCAATGTATGTTTATTGTGTTGTGGAGTTTATTGTACAGTAATGTGCTTAAATAACGGTAATGCCTTCGTGCAAAGGTGGTATTTGTACAAACTTTGGGATAAACGGGTTTGGGTCTTCTTCTGGGCGTAGGGCTTTTACATGTATTGGTAGGGGTAACTTTATGTGAACGTGTGACTGCACGAAGCATATACAACTGGCGGACTGTCAGTACCTTAAAGTCCGAATAAACTTGCTGAGTGGGATACCTAAAGGGTTTACTCAACAGGACTTTGATTACCGCGCGTTGGGCTCTTTCAGCTGGTATAAGTATTGTTTTGGCTGCACCACCCCACGCAACGATACAGTAGCTTAGTGTTGATTCACATAAGGCGGTGTATACCATCTTTAGGATATCTTTATTGGCAGACATTCTTAACTTTTTAAACACGTAAATGAGTTTCCTAGTGCGCGCAGACAGAGATTCAATCTGTGTTTTCCAGCTTAGACTGGAATCAAGGTAAAGGCCGAGATACTTAACGGAGGAGGCTCTCGTCACTGTCTGGCATGAACAGAGGTTGTTGGTATTATGCGCGTCACAAACATGGGCTTTGATTTGTAGAGAGTGGTCAGATGGAAGGGTAGAGAGTCTGGCACCAAAGGTTATAAAATTAGTTTTGCTGACATTCAGGGTTAAGCTATTTTTGCCCAACCACATCATAACTTGGGTCAAGGACTTTTCAGCGACCTCCCTAGCCGTTTCCCAGTCGGGCCCGCTAGACAGCAAGACGGTATCGTCGGCGTACGCTATAATGTGAGTAGAAGGGAGAGTAAGAAGACAGAGTTCGTTGACATAGATTTGGAAGAGCAGGGGACTGAGCAAACTACCTTGTGGCACACCGAAATTTAGTAATTGTTCACTGCTGATGTACTCGCCTATTTTAACGCACTGAGTTCGGTCCGATAGAAAATCCTTAAACAATTTGAGAGCCGTGCCGCGTATTCCAATCTGTTCTAGTTTACTGAGTAAAATAGGGACAGAGACAGTGTCGAAGGCCTTAGAGAGGTCCAAGAATATGCCGACACATTTGTGTTTACAGTCAATTTTGTTGACAACAGAGTCCAATAGCGCCAATACGGCGTCCTCCGTTGACACCCCTCTTCTGAAACCGTACTGGTTTCCAGCAATCTATATATATAAAATGGTAAACTGACTGACTGACTGACTGGGTGATATATCAATCCACAGCCCAAACCGCTGTTCCTAGAGACATGAAACTTGGAGGGTGTGTTCTTTGTGAAGAGTAAGTATCCACTAAGAAATGATTTTTGAGAATTACACCCCTAAAGGGGTAAAATAGGGGATGGAAGTTTATATGAAAGTCTTCAAATTTTGTGTTTAGGCTGACGATTGAGAATTAATTTATACGTGTCGCAGCGTTTTTGATAATTCTACGCCCGAAGGGTTAAAAAGGGGGATGAAGTTGAAAAGTCCTCAATTTTCGAAGAAAATTCACCGGTGTTGTTAGAATTTCATTCCTTATAGGAGTGAAAAGGGGGATGAAATTTTGTTTTTAATTAAAGTTCTTTATTTTTTAAGTTAAAATTACTAATATTTCGGCTTATGGGTGGAAACTATCACAACGTAAATCGTTGTGTTCGTTTTTTTTTAATTTCAACCGAAAAGGGTCTGAAAATTGCGATGAATTTTCGTATTAAAGTTGTTCATTCGCTAAATTTTGTATTCAAGTAAAAATTATATAAGTACACGTGTACTGTTTCTAACTTTACAGTATTTTACATGGAGCGACTGCCTATCTGACCTCCACAACGCAGTTACTGGGTAATACGATACCCCTTGGTAAGAATGGTTGTCAGACTTTCGGGATTCTGACTTCCCGTAACGACTGTCAAAGATACACAAAATGATAGCCGGGACCAACAGCTTAACGTGCTTTCCGAGACACGGACGGGTCTCTGTATGTTAAGATGGTCACCCATCCACAGACCAGCAGCGGCAAGTGTAGCTTAACCTGATCGATCGACCTGTGCGGCTGTTATTATTTATCCACGGGCTCCTCCCCCGGAGTACACCCCCATCCCCTTCTCCGGGAGAATCGATGTAGATATAGTTAGGATACGAACAGAATGCGATACTGCTCATCCCTCATAGCAAATAGCGTGATAACCGACTGACCACACATATAGGGAACATCTATGCAAAATTTGAATAAAATCTATCCGGTCGTTTTTGCGTCATACTTTCAGACCAACAGACAGAAAGAAAGTTGCCCGGCCGTTACCACAAAAGAGGAGTCGAAGCCTTGATTGGGAGTTTGCAGGACATACGAAATAATAAAAACATAATGGGTGGTATAATGGTGTTGCTGGCAGGAGATTTTCGCCAGACTTTACCTGTAGTGCCCAAACGAACGCGTGCAGATGAGATCAAAGCATACATCAAAAGATCTTTCTTATGGCCTTCAATTAAAGTGCTAAAACTTACTCGAAACATGAGAGTACATCTCAGAGGCGAAGTTTCTGCAGGCAGATTCGCAGATCTTCTTCAAATCGGAAATGGAAACTTTCCACAAATAGATGGGTTGATACAAATACCAAAATGAATTATGTACTGTGTAATGTAATCGTGATCAACAGTTGAGGGACTTATATATAAAATTTATCCTGATGTTAAAAATATTAAAGACAAACCGATGGAGTGATTAAGCGAAAGAGCCATTTTGACTCTCAAAAACGACCAAGCCGCTGCCATCAACGAAATGTTGATAAATACATTAGAAGGTGAAGAAATGATTTATAATCCTCGATATGTACGAGTCGGTTAATTATCCTGTAAATTTTTTAAACTCTCTTAATCCGTGTCACAGACTTATGTTGCGTGTAGGTGCTCCTGTCATGTTGCTTCGAAATATACGGCCTCCAAAATTGTGCAATGGAACTAGACTCCAAGTAACAGCTCTCCGCCGCAATGTTATTCAGGCCAAAATACTAACTAGATCTGCCAGAGGAGAAATAGTATTCGTGCCGCGTATACTATTGATACCAAATGACCTTCCGTTTGAATTTCAAAGATTGCAGTTCTCAATCAAGGTTTGTTTCGCGATGACTATTAATAAGTCACAGGGACAACTCTGAAATTTGCTGGAGTTGATTTGGGGCAAGACTGTTTCTCCCACGGCCAATTTTATGTGGATTGCTCACGTGTTAGCTCTCCAACTAGATAGAGAAATACTGTGAAGGACTTAGGTACATACCGGTATTTTACAGAAGGTATTTCTTTACAGTATTCCTCAAATATCACACGTAGTGGAGGACAATTAGCCATGAACAAAGCTCTATACTGTTATTGTTATAATAATTCATAATTATCTAGAAAAAAAAAAAAAATCTACGCAGACGAAGTAAAATAAAATAGTAAGGAAGTCAAACCTTACATTGAATATTCGAGTCTGATGCCGAAAATATAGTTTTTAGAGTTTTGGTCTGTTTGTTTGTATGTACCTATGTTCCGGTTTGCACAAAAACGGATGACCGGATTTGGATACTATTTAGCACACAGATGGTTTATAATCTAGACTAGCTCTTGCCCGCGGCTTCGCCCGCGTGGATTTCGAAAAATATACGACGGGAACGTACAACCGGGATAAAAAAATAACCTATAGGTTAATCTAGATTATAAACCATCTGTGTGCTAAATAGTATCCAAATCCGTTCATCCGTTTTTGTGCAAACCGGAACATAGGTACATACAAACAAACAGACCAAAACTCTAAAAACTATATTTTCGGCATCAGACTCGAATATTCAATGTAAGGTTTGACTTCCTTACTATTTTATTTTACTTCGTCTGCGTAGTTTTTTTTTTTTTTTCTAGATAATTATGAATTATTATAACAATAACAGTATAGAGCTTTGTTCATGGCTAATTGTCCTCCACTACGTGTGATATTTGAGGAATACTGTAAAGAAATACCTTCTGTAAAATACCGGTATGTACCTAAGTCCTTCACAGTATTTCTCTATCTAGTTGGAGAGCTAACACGTGAGCAATCCACATAAAATTGGCCGTGGGAGAAACAGTCTTGCCCCAAATCAACTCCAGCAAATTTCAGAGTTGTCCCTGTGACTTATTAATAGTCATCGCGAAACAAACCTTGATTGAGAACTGCAATCTTTGAAATTCAAACGGAAGGTCATTTGGTATCAATAGTATACGCGGCACGAATACTATTTCTCCTCTGGCAGATCTAGTTAGTATTTTGGCCTGAATAACATTGCGGCGGAGAGCTGTTACTTGGAGTCTAGTTCCATTGCACAATTTTGGAGGCCGTATATTTCGAAGCAACATGACAGGAGCACCTACACGCAACATAAGTCTGTGACACGGATTAAGAGAGTTTAAAAAATTTACAGGATAATTAACCGACTCGTACATATCGAGGATTATAAATCATTTCTTCACCTTCTAATGTATTTATCAACATTTCGTTGATGGCAGCGGCTTGGTCGTTTTTGAGAGTCAAAATGGCTCTTTCGCTTAATCACTCCATCGGTTTGTCTTTAATATTTTTAACATCAGGATAAATTTTATATATAAGTCCCTCAACTGTTGATCATGATTACATTACACAGTACATAATTCATTTTGGTATTTGTATCAACCCATCTATTTGTGGAAAGTTTCCATTTCCGATTTGAAGAAGATCTGCGAATCTGCCTGCAGAAACTTCGCCTCTGAGATGTACTCTCATGTTTCGAGTAAGTTTTAGCACTTTAATTGAAAGCCATAAGAAAGATCTTTTGATGTATGCTTTGATCTCATCTGCACGCGTTCGTTTGGGCACTACAGGTAAAGTCTGGCGAAAATCTCCTGCCAGCAACACCGTTATACCACCCATTATGTTTTTATTATTTCGTATGTCCTGCAAACTCCCAATCAAGGCTTCGACTCCTCTTTTGTGGTAACGGCCGGGCAACTTTCTTTCTGTCTGTTGGTCTGAAAGTATGACGCAAAAACGACCGGATAGATTTTCTTCAAATTTTGCATAGATGTTCCCTATATGTGTGGTCAGTCGGTTATCACGCTATTTGCTATGAGGGATGAGCAGTATCGCATTCTGTTCGTATCTTAACTATATCTACATCAATGGTCCCGGAGAAAGGCATGGGGGTGTACTCCGGGGGAGGAGCCCGTGGATAAATAATAACAGCCGCACAGGTCGATCGATCAGGTTAGGCTACACTTGCCGCTGCTGGTCTGTGGATGGGTGACCATCTTTACATACAGAGACCCGTCCGTGTCTCGGAAAGCACGTTAAGCTGTTGGTCCCGACTGTCATTTTGTATATCTTTGACAGTCGTTACGGGAAGTCAGAATCCCGAAAGTCTGACAACCATTCTTACCAAGGGGTATCGTATTACCCAGTAACTGCGTTGTGGAGGTCAGATAGGCAGTCGCTCCATGTAAAATACTGTAAAGTGAGAAACAGTACACGTGTACTTATATAATTTTTACTTGAATACAAAATTTAGCGAATGAAGAACTTTAATACAAAAATACATCGCAATTTTCAGACCCTTTTCGGTTGAAATTAAAAAAAAACGAACACAACGATTTACGTTGTGATAGTTTCCACCCATAAGCCGAAATATTAGTAATTTTAACTTAAAAAATAAAGAACTTTAATTAAAAACAAAATTTCATCCCCCTTTTCACTCCTATAAGGAATGAAATTCTAACAACACCGGTGAATTTTCTTCGAAAATTGAGGACTTTTCAACTTCATCCCCCTTTTTAACCCTTCGGGCGTAGAATTATCAAAAACGCTGCGACACGTATAAATTAATTCTCAACCGTCAGCCTAAACACAAAATTTGAAGACTTTCATATAAACTTCCATCCCCTATTTTACCCCTTTAGGGGTGTAATTCTCAAAAATCATTTCTTAGTGGATACTTACTCTTCACAAAGAACACACCCTCCAAGTTTCATGTCTCTAGAAACAGCGGTTTGGGCTGTGGATTGATATATCACCCAGTCAGTCAGTCAGTCAGTTTACCATTTTATATATATAGATTAACCTATAGGTTATTTTTTTATCCCGGTTGTACGTTCCCGTCGTATATTTTTCGAAACCCACGCGGGCGAAGCCGCGGGCAAGAGCTAGTTATTTTATATTTGTTCAAAAAGCCGAGGAGATTTCTGTGAATAATTCTTTCCAGTATTTTGGAAATTGCCGGAAGTACCGAGATTGGTCGATAATTATTTACATTGCCTCTGTCACCTGTTTTGAATATTGGATGAACAATGGCTCTTTTGAGGGTCCTAGGGAAAGTGCCAGTAGATATTGCAAGTAAATAGTTGCAGTAAATAGTCAGTCAGTCTCGCTCGCGCACCCCCTCTGTGCGGACGTTTTTTTCTTTTAAGCGGAACGACGCGCGCGCATCGCGTATCGCGTAGTCGACATGACGAACGTAGTAAAGTGTGCATCTTGTAATATTGTGATTGATGAAATGTTAGCCTACATACAGAACAAAGTGTCAGTGATAGATGAGGTCACGTTAGTTCGAGTTTGTACATCATCATTCTCTAAAGAAGAAATTGAAAAGTCTAAATTATTGTTGTTCGAGTCTGTGCCTGGGATTAAAATAAAACGTAAAAATAAGGGCAAAGAGGAACGGGATCTAGCTGATATAGAGCAGGTCTTCAAATCGAAGGAACCAGATCTGTTTCCGATCTATGTCGCCAGGGAATTAGAACGTCTCCCTCCAGTGCTGTTTGATCACCTGGACTGCACGAAACTACTTAAGGATTTACTCCTAGTTCAAGAAGAGGTGAAGAATATTAAGTCTACATATGTTTCGCAAGTTCAGTTCGATGAATTAAAGCTTGAACTATCACAAATGAAATATGATTCTTTGCTACCGAATTCAGAAAACGTAAACAAACGACGAGGCGCCTGGATGCTAGATAGTGGTCCTATAGGGCTTTCACACATTGATCATTTATACCCGGAGAAAAGTAACAGTAACAGTAACTTCTGTGAGCAACAGGAATTCGAAATTTCTCCAATACAATTTAGAGATATTTTGGGGGTAGCTGAGAATAATCATCGCAACGTATCAGCTGTTTCTCAACGGTCGGCTGTTGTAGAAACTGTTGCCGATAGCGGTACTAATGACACAAAGCCGTCTACGTCTGCATCGAGTGTTAAGACAGTAACCATGACGTCACCGCCGCACTCTAATGCAATCCAGAAAAACAACAAGAATGAAGTCGCGTCGAGTGCCACTGTACTTAACGTAAACGCTAACTCGAAGCGAAGTGACCATGATGATAATAATCATAACGACTGGAAGGTAGTGAATTATCATAAGAAGCCTATGAGATATCGTTATACAGGCTCGGCGGGAATATGTCGCGACAATGAGGGTAAATTTAAAGCGGCAGATAGGAAGATACCGATTTTCATTACGAGAATTCATAATGAGACGACAGAAAAAGATATAATAGATTACGTATTCAATAAAACTAAGGAAATGATTCTGTTAGAGAAAATATCTTTTAAGTACGAAAGAGAATACAAGGCCTATAAATTCTTCATATTGGAAAGCAAGTCGTCTTTATTCCTCGATAGCGGTTTATGGCCTCAAGGAATCATATTCAGGCGATTTGTAAATTTCAAGCGCAAAATAACGAACGTCGAGGCGTTGCCGCGTCGTCGTCTGCGGTCTGAGAATGCAGTAGATGGATAAAGACAACCTGTACACATTGGTTAGTTTCAATTGTAAAAGTGTCAAGCGATCGGTAGACTATGTTAGGCAACTGTGTCATACCTCTGATATAATAGCTTTGCAAGAAACATGGCTTCTACCGAATGATATAAACTTTCTAAGCGACATTGATCCTGATTATGGCTATGTGGGGACATCAGCTGTGGATACTACGGCGGGCATGCTCGTAGGCCGGCCGTATGGAGGTGTGGCGATATTGTGGAAAAAGAGTGTCCTACAGAATGTGTCTATAGTGCAGTGTGACAACGCTCGCGTATGTGCCATTAAAGTGGAGTTAGGGCAAAGGTCGTTTTTAGTATTCAGCATTTATATGCCAACCGATTGTGTCGTGAACCTACCGGAATTTACGGATTGTCTTGGCTTGGTAAGTGCTATTATTAATAATGAACATACGGAGACGATTTATTTGCTCGGGGACTTTAATGCTCATCCGGGACAGTTGTTTTTTAACGAGTTGAGAGACTTTTGTACGGGGGCTGAGTGGATATGTGCCGATGTTGAATTACTTGGACTCTCATCTGATACGTATAGCTTTATAAGTGACGCGAACGGGTCTAGACGCTGGTTAGACCACTGTTTAGCTACGGAGTCGGCTATGCGAACTGTTACACCCTCCATCTGCACCCTCTCTAGCTTACTCATCAGCCTATGCAGCATTCTTGCTGCTGACGCAGCATCCACTCACTCCACTCTCCCCCTCCTCGCAGTCTAGCACGCCAGTCGTCTTCCAACCTTCCTACCGTGCACTTGTAAACTTGCACTCGTGTATTAATTAAACAATTTAATTTTAGCCAAGTGGTTTCCTTTTTTTTAAAAACCTAATTCGGGACCCGGTTATAACATTGGTGGCAGCGGTGGGATTGAAAATCCTTGAAACCCTCCTCAAAAGTGCTAAGTTCAAAAGTGACAAGTGCCAAAAGTGATAAGTGCCAAAAGTGAAAGTGCTTAGGCGCCTCAAAAGCTCCAGAAGCGACTCACCTCACCGGTAAACCCGGTACTGACCTATTTCAAGGTCAATCCAGTTCCAGTTCCAGTTCCCAAAATCATGAATAAAATGTGCGCAATAATACTGTGAGTTGTGAACACATTTTCCCATAATATTAAAGTGATCCAAGTTCAACATAACTTTTAAATAACTTACAACAGCTTATCTTGAACATTCCAATCCATACATCCTATCAACGGATGTTATGACTCGTCGCCCGTCGCAGTTCCAGCCTCAAAACAGAGCATAAGCGATAAGACTTCGTACTACTTACATTGTCGACTACATTCTAATAAGCTTATCTCCAGACTTGTTATACATAAGTAATCCTATTCCTTAAACTATAAGTAATCATATTTTTTGTAAACCATGACGACTCAAAAGGCCTTGAAAGAGGAATCTAAAGATGGAATACCTTTAAATGTAATCCTAAAATTCATTAAACCCTTTGATGGTAGCCGAGAAAAACTAAATGCATTTATAAATAATTGCGATAATGCAATTTCCCTAGCTTCCTCTTATCAAGTTGACATCGTCTTCAAATATATCATCAGCCAATTGGACGGCAAGGCCGAAATTGCATGTTCAATCAAAGAATTTGATTCATGGTTATACCTTAAAGATTTCCTTCAAAAACAATTTGGAGAGCGTAAACACTACGCTCATCTTCTTGCAGAGCTCCAGGATTGCAGGCAAGGTGCCCAGGAGAATGTTAACCAATTCTCACTTAAAATAGAGACCTGTCTGTCTCAATTACTTACAGAAATTTCCATATCCAGTCACAAAAAGAGTGAAATTCTCGGCAGAGTAGCTGCAATGGAGGATCTTGCTCTCCATACATTCACGATGGGCCTTACTCCTCGCATAGCTAACATTGTTAGGTGCAGGGATCCGAAGAATCTTAATGACGCAATAAAATACGCGATTTCCGAAGAAAAACTGCAGCAATATTGTGTGATCCTCTGTGGCCGGACCACAGTTTAGTACTCAGATGCTATAGTTCGAAATAATACCTACCTAAAGTCTACTTTCATCAGAATATATATATTTTTAGGAACCAGAAGTAGAAAAAAATATTAAAAAAAGAATACTTACAAAGCTTTCACAAACTTTATTAACATTAACTTTTTCAAATAAACCAAACTAAAATCACCTAAGCAAACAACCATTAATTCAAAAGCACATTTACATAATAAAATAGAAAAACAAAGCAAAAGAAAGACAGATAATAAATAGCGCCGATCACCTGACAACCTTTCCGTGCGAGAGCCGACCGAGAAGTGACCGATTTACTCGCCGAACAGTGCCTTTATAGTCTAGCTGTCAGATGACGTCACTAAATGCCATCTGTCATGGCGTTTCTCTTAATACGGCCTCTCCTGACCGTGCGCCGTCCTCGGGCATATCTTTGCTGATGCCTGTGTTGCAGTCAGCATCGGCTATCGAGTTCTCAGGAGCAGAGGATGGTCCTGCTTCTGCTTCATTAATGTCATCGTCATCAGTGTCTAAAAAAAAGAAATGTTATTAGCATTCTAATTAAATGACTGAATTCTCCTACGCTTTCATTCATCTCATTCAAGGCCCTTATTTAGACTGACACACACGAAATATTTTACTTCTAATCTTTCATCATCAAAGCATACTTCGTCGAACATGAATCTCATTTCGATCATTCTTCTCTCCTATAATCGTTAGTGTACCAAAACAACTTCACACATTAGCGTTTTGTGTAGGACCGTCGTCCAAGGCACATATGCCATGTGTCTCCAGGACTAAGGTCCAATACACCTATGAAATACATGTCTGCAGGACCAACGTCCAATACACATATAAAATACATGTCTGCAGGACCAACGTCCAATACACATATAAAATACATGTCTGCAGGACCAACGTCCAATACACATATAAAATACATGTCTGCAGGACCAACGTCCAATCTATATATATAAAATGGTAAACTGACTGACTGACTGACTGGGTGATATATCAATCCACAGCCCAAACCGCTGTTTCTAGAGACATGAAACTTGGAGGGTGTGTTCTTTGTGAAGAGTAAGTATCCACTAAGAAATGATTTTTGAGAATTACACCCCTAAAGGGGTAAAATAGGGGATGGAAGTTTATATGAAAGTCTTCAAATTTTGTGTTTAGGCTGACGGTTGAGAATTAATTTATACGTGTCGCAGCGTTTTTGATAATTCTACGCCCGAAGGGTTAAAAAGGGGGATGAAGTTGAAAAGTCCTCAATTTTCGAAGAAAATTCACCGGTGTTGTTAGAATTTCATTCCTTATAGGAGTGAAAAGGGGGATGAAATTTTGTTTTTAATTAAAGTTCTTTATTTTTTAAGTTAAAATTACTAATATTTCGGCTTATGGGTGGAAACTATCACAACGTAAATCGTTGTGTTCGTTTTTTTTTAATTTCAACCGAAAAGGGTCTGAAAATTGCGATGTATTTTTGTATTAAAGTTCTTCATTCGCTAAATTTTGTATTCAAGTAAAAATTATATAAGTACACGTGTACTGTTTCTCACTTTACAGTATTTTACATGGAGCGACTGCCTATCTGACCTCCACAACGCAGTTACTGGGTAATACGATACCCCTTGGTAAGAATGGTTGTCAGACTTTCGGGATTCTGACTTCCCGTAACGACTGTCAAAGATATACAAAATGACAGCCGGGACCAACAGCTTAACGTGCTTTCCGAGACACGGACGGGTCTCTGTATGTAAAGATGGTCACCCATCCACAGACCAGCAGCGGCAAGTGTAGCCTAACCTGATCGATCGACCTGTGCGGCTGTTATTATTTATCCACGGGCTCCTCCCCCGGAGTACACCCCCATGCCTTTCTCCGGGACCATTGATGTAGATATAGTTAAGATACGAACAGAATGCGATACTGCTCATCCCTCATAGCAAATAGCGTGATAACCGACTGACCACACATATAGGGAACATCTATGCAAAATTTGAAGAAAATCTATCCGGTCGTTTTTGCGTCATACTTTCAGACCAATAGACAGAAAGAAAGTTGCCCGGCAGTTACCACAAAAGAGGAGTCGAAGCCTTGATTGGGAGTTTGCAGGACATACGAAATAATAAAAACATAATGGGTGGTATAACGGTGTTGCTGGCAGGAGATTTTCGCCAGACTTTACCTGTAGTGCCCAAACGAACGCGTGCAGATGAGATCAAAGCATACATCAAAAGATCTTTCTTATGGCCTTCAATTAAAGTGCTAAAACTTACTCGAAACATGAGAGTACATCTCAGAGGCGAAGTTTCTGCCGGCAGATTCGCAGATCTTCTTCAAATCGGAAATGGAAACTTTCCACAAATAGATGGGTGGATACAAATACCAAAATGAATTATGTACTGTGTAATGTAATCATGATCAACAGTTGAGGGACTTATAGATAAAATTTATCCTGATGTTAAAAATATTAAAGACAAACCGATGGAGTGGTTAAGCGAGAGAGCCATTTTGACTCTCAAAAACGACCAAGCCGCTGCGATCAACGAAATGTTGATAAAAACATTAGAAGGTGAAGAAATGATTTATAATCCTCGATATGTACGAGTCGGTTAATTATCCTGTAAATTTTTTAAACTCTCTTAATCCGTGTCACAGACTTATGTAGCGTGTAGGTGCTCCTGTCATGTTGCTTCGAAATATACGGCCTCCAAAATTGTGCAATGGAACTAGACTCCAAGTAACAGCTCTCCGCCGCAATGTTATTGAGGCCAAAATACTAACTAGATCTGTCAGAGGAGAAATAGCATTCGTGCCGCGTATACTATTGATACCAAATGACCTTCCGTTTGAATTTCAAAGATTGCAGTTCTCAATCAAGGTTTGTTTCGCGGTGACTATTAATAAGTCACAGGGACAACTCTGAAATTTGCTGGAGTTGATTTGCGGCTAGACTGTTTCTCCCACGGCTAATTTTATGTGGATTGCTCACGTGTTAGCTCTCCAACTAGATAGAGAAATACTGTGAAGGATTTAGGTAGATACCGATATTTTACAGAAGGTATTTCTTCATAGTATTCCTCAAATATCACACGTAGTGGAGGACAATTAGCCATAAACAAAGCTCTATACTGTTATTGTTATAATAATTCATAATTATCTAGAAAAAAAAAAAAATACTCTACGCAGACGAAGTAAAATAAAATAGTAAGGAAGTCAAACCTTACATTGAATATTCGAGTCTGATGCCGAAAATATAGTTTTTAGAGTTTTCGCCTGTTTGTTTGTATGTACCTATGTTCCGATTTACACAAAAACGGATGAACGGATTTGGATGCTATTTAGCACACAGATAGTTTATAATCTGGATTAACCTATAGGTTATTTTTTAATCCCAGTTGTACGTTCCCGTCGTATATTTTTCGACATCCACGCGGGCGAAGCCGCGGGCAAAAGCTAGTACACATATAAAATACGTGTCTGCAGGACTAATGTCCAATACACATACAAAATATGTGTCCCAGTAAGCAGTTCGTACTGCCTTCCCATTTCCGTGTAGCCAGTAACAGACCAAACTTTCAAGGTTCAAGGTTCATGCTGCTTCCGGCGTGACGGCATGACGAATGCCAGATCATCGGTTTTGAACACTCTGGGAGGGTGTCGGTGACGATTGGCATAGGAATCTTGTTTATCTTGATTCACCTTAAGCAGGTCCTTTGCTCTACTCCTACAGATTTCGCGCCATGCTTCCCGATTAGGGTGTGCATTTTCGACTGCCACGTCTCGAATCAGCGCACGGATAACAGGAGTGGTCGCATCAGTACCAATCAATAAATTTAATGCTGACAATTGAGTAGTTTTTTGTTTTGTTATATTTAGAACAAGTTGAATTTTCCAAAGTGAATCAGACCAAAGTACATTTTTATCACGACATTCAACACGAATTAAATTTAATACAGTACGTACATAGCGCTCAGCCTGACCATTGGCATGATGCATTTCAGGAGTTATGTGGTGAATGGCAGAACCCAGTTCCAATACCCAGCTAGTAAAACCGGAGGCTTCGAACATGCGACCACGGTCGGAAACTATTAATTTAGGGACACCAAATAAAGAAACTGCGTTACTAACAACGCGCTTGAGCTCGCTCGTGTCTTGGCGATATATGGGGTAAAGTAGGCAAAATTTTGTAAACGAATCCACCAACACAAAGACGAATTTATAGCCGTTTGATTCTGGCAGTGGGCCTAACACATCTACATGTATTGTATCGAATGGGACTTCAGGTTTTTCCCATGAAGTAATAGGTTGATGTGGAGCTCTTGGAACTCTTTTTTTTGAGATACAAATTAGGCAATGTGAGGTGTATTTGCTTACAAATTGTTTGAGACCGGGAAACCAAAAATGCTTTAGTATGAGATCTAACGTTTTATCAGCACCGATGTGCTCATGTTCGTCGTGAAATAATCTTAAGAGACTGAGCCGGTGTCCCTTTGGGACATAACATAATAACCTTGACTCCTCACCGACTGGTGAGTAACGGTAATACAATAATTCATTTTTATATTCATATCGCCGTGCATCTAAGTGTCCGTCTCTTAATTTTTGTATAAGAGCATTAGTCTCATTGTCGGCTGCCTGGGCCATTTGTGCCCAGTTCAAAGGTCTTTCGATTTGGTTAACTTGCACGACTGGTGGATTTCTGCTCAAATAATCAGCATGAGACATCATTAGGCCTTTTCGGTATTCGATAGTAAAATTAAAATCTTGTAAATAAATCCACCAGCGAGCTACGCGTGGAAGCAGATCCTTCTTGCGTTCAGTGGCCTTCAGGGCATTGCAGTCCGTTATAATTTTGAAATGAACTCCAACCAGATAGTGTCTAAAATTCTGCAATGCTCTGACGACCGCCAACGTTTCCAATTCATAGGAATGGTATCTGCTTTCAGCGCCCTGTGTAACTTTGCTGAAATAAGCGACAACGCGCTTGTTACCATCCCCATGTACCTGCATCAGTACGGCCCCATAACCCATACTACTTGCATCGGTGTGCAACTCGGTGGGCAGTTTGAGATCGAAAATTGCAAGTATAGGCTCACTAGTCAACTGTTTCACCAGATCTTGCCTGACCTGCTCTTGTTCAGGTCCCCATTCAAATTTAACGTTTTTTTTTGTGAGTTTCGAGATGCTTGCAGTTTTCGTTGCGTAATTTTTAATATACCGCCGAAAGTACCCCGCTAAACCCAAAAATTGTCTGACCTGCCTAACATTGCCTGGTATGGGAGTGTTTGTTAACGCTTCTATCTTTCGAGAGCTCGGCCTAACCTGACCATGGCTTATGACTCTGCCCAGATATTCCACCTCCGTGGTCAGAAATGAACACTTACGAAGATTAATCGAAAAACCGGCCTGAGACAGCGTTTCTAGAACATCGCGCAATAATTTGACGCCTTCTTGAACTGTCATGCTCATTAAAAGTACGTCATCCATGTACACTAAGACATTTCCGGATTCAATGAATCTTCGAAGTGTCTTATTGATAATCCGTTGATAGACCGTCGGGGCGTTACACAAACCGAAAGGCATTTTTAAGTACTCGTAATGCCCCTCTGGTGTTACGAAACCAGTTTTATGTATAGAGCTGTTATCAATTGGTATTTGATGGAAGCCCGAGGCCATATCGAGGCCAGTAAAAAATTTCGAACAACCAAGACGGTCTATGTGGTCTTCTATTAGAGGAAGAGGATAGCGATCCTTAACAGTAATACGATTTAAAGCGCGAAAATCAACACACAATCTATCTGTACCGTCCTTTTTTTTTTACTAGAATGATGGGACTCGCATATTCAGAATTGGACTCCCTAATAATATTCTTGTCTAGTAAATCCTTTACTATTTCCCGTACTTTTAATTTTTCTTGACAAGATAACCGATAGGGATGATAGGCAACGGGAACATCACTAGTTAAATTGATTTTCATTTGTCCCGTTTGGACTGTTGTAATAGCGGTGCCAGATATTAAATAAGGTAGAAAATCGTCTATTACGGCTAACAATAACTTCAGATCTTCACCTTTAAGAGGCGTGTTGACTTTAGAATCGGATTCGACAGCATTCACTTTAAATACTTGAGAGGAGTGTGTCAAATATTGCCCGTTTTTGGTCCTAACGAAAGTTACTCCTTCCCTATTGAGGACATCTGTACCGATAATTATTGGAGTGTTCATACAAGAGGCGGGAACAATAACGAAATCGACTTCAAGCGCGATGCCGCTAAACTCTACCGTAAGCGTAACATATTCGCGAGCAAGGATCCCGTCGTAACTAATGCCTTTTAAAACGCAATGAGTTGACTTACGCGAGCAGGAAAAGAATTTGACAACGTTTGACGATATTAAGGAAACATTAATGGCACCACTATCTATCAAAATATCCACTGGTATGCCTTGTATCACAGCAGTACTAATGTCACCATTATTAGCCGATTGGATTGACAATTCTTTACAGAGGTTAACTTTCCTCTGATTGCTATTTTGTCCCTCTGAGCGTAATTTCGCAAAGCACTCACTTTCTTTATGACCGTTCTTTTTACAGAAGGTGCAAGTAATTTTTGTGGAACTGTCATTTGGGCCCTTACGCTTTTTAGGACAACTAAAACTTTTATGACCTGTCTGGTTGCAAGTAAAACATTTAATTTCGGGGCGATCTATGTGTCGTTTTTTTGTTACACCGCTATTAGAAGATCCGCGGTTGTCAATTTTACCACGACTAGGCTTGGTGTAAATAGCTAAAAACGAAACGATATTTTCCGTTGTAAGATCGGCATTTGCAGCCGCCGCACGAACTTGCGCATCACTTATACCGCGTATGATTATTTGAACCATTAGTTCCTCACTTAAACCCTCAACAATGCGTAGTCGCAATAACGAACGCCGGGCATACTCCGCATAAGTTGAAAATTTATCGGACGTTGTATTAATGGTCTCAAACAGTATATTGGCGTAATCAAGTCTTCGCGGACACAGTGACATAAATTGTTTCGAAAAGTTAGACCACGAGCGATCACTTGTTGTCCACTCATTCAACCAAGACCTAGCGTCGCCCTTAAGGCAATTAGCAACCCGCGACAAACATTCTAAGTCGGTCCAACGATTCACTAACCTAGCACGTTCCACCTCATCACACCACACCTCAAAGTTGTGGATAGCGGGATCGAAATTTGACACATAATAATTATGTGGTTTCGTTTGAATAGCAACAAGCACTTCAGCAAGTACTTTTGCCGCGGCTGGCGCACTATTATCTGGTTCATCTCGTTGAGGTGTGTTGCCATGATTAGATGGCAATGGTGTACGTGAAACACTCGCGGTGCTTTCCTCTATAGCTCTTAATCGCGACATAATCGTACCTAACGCCTGTTTTACGGAATTATCACGACTACGAGACCGGACACGACGCGACTGAGTCCTATGGGGGTGTCGACGCGATTTACTCTGCTTCTTATCCGATCTATGCGGTGGCGTTTCATTTGATCTACTACGCGAACGAGATGATCGAGGCATGATCGATTTTTGAATTAACGGCTGCTTCTCCTTTATTTTTATTCCTTTATTCAATGGTATTAAAAATTTAAATGGGCTCAGGCCTATCCCACTTCTGATTTTAGGAACCAGAAGTAGAAAAAAATATTAAAAAAAGAATACTTACAAAGCTTTCACAAACTTTATTAACATTAACTTTTTCAAATAAACCAAACTAAAATCACCTAAGCAAACAACCATTAATTCAAAAGCACATTTACATAATAAAATAGAAAAACAAAGCAAAAGAAAGACAGATAATAAATAGCGCCGATCACCTGACAACCTTTCCGTGCGAGAGCCGACCGAGAAGTGACCGATTTACTCGCCGAACAGTGCCTTTATAGTCTAGCTGTCAGATGACGTCACTAAATGCCATCTGTCATGGCGTTTCTCTTAATAATATATATTTAGTACCTTAGCAGATATCTTTTTAATTAACAATTTATGTGGTCTGGCCGCCAGGCAGTGCTCTCTGGCCGCGCCACCTCAAATTAAATAGAGTATAATGAACTATTAATAAATCAATATCCAGAAAAAAACTACCTAAAGAGTACCTTGCATTCGACAAATATGGTTCAATAAACCCCTTTAGTTAAGGAGTTATTGGTCGTAGGGTGTGGTCCGGCTGGAAGGTATACTCTGCAGCAAGTCAATTTTGCAATATTTAATATTAACTAGCCATAAATCAATTTAGATAATAGTACCTTTTCTCTACTCTTCGTTGATACTTTTTTCTCTCAAGAAACTATTCATTTTGATTAATTAATCTTTAAAGTATGTGGCGCGGTTAGAGAGGTTTACTTTCAGCAAATATAACGAAATATGCTTTATTTCTTTATGCCAACGAAAACCGCATAATAAGTACTTTATAAAAAGACCTGGACTTCATCTATAAACTTTTATTTTTATTACCCACAATGATTTTGAAAACTTTTTTTTGTTTACCTATCTACCTAAGAATAGGTAGTTAATTTGACGAAGTAAGTAGCTAGTAACTTTTGGTTTCAAATAAACAATAAGTATAAACAATAAAAAATTGTTAATGCAATAGGTTTTATAAATTGCGGAACTTAGTATAAATTTAAACGCCTTCTAATATATTTTTGTAAGCAATTTGTATTACAAGTTAATAGAATAAGCGTTACAATGTTAGCAGAATGTGCAGGCCTTATTACAATAGTTTACGTACGGGGGTAGTTTGTTATTATTTTATTATCATAGCTTGAATATATTTTTACTTCAGTCGTTTGTTCCTACTATTTTGTATCGGCCATTATAACACCGAAAATGAGTGAAAACAAGAAAAAACGCGGAAAAGTGCTATCAGTTTCCCTTGATGAACAAAAGTCTGAGTTCGTGAAATATGAAGACCAACTTAAAGATAAAGATTTGCTGCCACCACCATCAAGTAAGATTTTTCTTGATATTCGCAAAAATTTATCATGTCGAATGAGCGTGAAAGCTATTTATCTTTCTTTAAAAAAGAATTTTGATTATTTCTTCAATAATACAATGAAACAGAGTTCTTCTCCAGAATATGATGATAATTTGACGTCTGAAGACTTAGATTCACCAAAGTCTTCTGTACAAGATAACTATGCCGTTGAGAATTTTGAAATATCATTATCCGATTGGCAAAATATAAGACCAGTCACTAGCTATTGTTCGCGAACAGATAAAGATAGACCATCAGTAACGCGGCACAAGAAGACAGTTTTACCTCAACATAAGTGGACAAATGTTATGAGTGAGATTTTATGGAAGGAAACAAGGCGAGTATGTACTTGGATATTTAAACGCAGTTCAGCTGTTGATTACAATATTCGATTCAGTGGATATTGTAAGCAATGTGGAGCTAAAATTAGAGCAGAGTCAACAGAAGCGTCAGAAACTCATGCTAAAATCAAATGTATTATTGAGGTAGGTGATTTAAATATTGTGCATGATCCAAAGATTAAAAATAAATTGACTAAAAGGAAAAAAGAAGAGCTGTCTGAAAAACTGATTAATGAACATGCGATCGTAATTCGGAACAAAATAGTAAACAAAGTCATGAACGAAGATGACACCTATGAGCCACCATTTGTACCATCATTAAAGACATTGCAGAATATCAGGCAACGATCTAAACAAGAAGCTTATTTGGACAAGAATGTTGTACTTTCATTATGGATTATGGGTAGTACTTTATACAAGAATGTGATTCGATTATTTTGTGTTTTGCCTTTCATTTTATATTATTGGACGGATCTACAAGAAAAATATTATTGGCATCTTGTCAATTGTAATAAAAGAATAAAGCTCAGTATTGACGCTACAGGGTCAATATTTAAAAAAATAATACCTCCTAGAGATCCTGTACAAATATATGTGGCTAAGCACATTTTTCTTTACGTGGCTGTATTACAAACAAAAAATTCTTGTGTCCCGTTAACTCAAATGATAACTGATTTGCATACGTTAGAAAATATATACAAATGGCTCAAACAATGGATAGGCACCAAGAAAACTCCTGATGAAGTAGTTTGCGATGATTCGGCAGCATTAGTTGGAGCAATAATTAAAGCTTTTACTGACTTTGAATCTACCAAGGATTATATTGCATATTGCTTTGATGTCCTGATGAAAAAAGAAAAAATAAAAACAAATCATTGCCTTATTCGCTTGGACACATCGCATTTTGTGAAAACACTTTATAATTATCAATGTTTCAAATACGTTGACGAAAGGGTTATGAAATTTTATATCAAATATATTTGCAAAATCAAAGATTCTTCATCGTTCGGCGAAATCAAATTGATAATGGAAAATCTTATTGTTATTGCACTTAATAGATACACAGGAAAAGATTCTAACGGCCATTCTACGTTATGTAACCAAAGCTTACAGGAGTTGCTACAGATAGACACAGATAATACAAATAGAGAAGACGAAGATGATGATGAGGTCAGGGTGAATGAGGAAGTGAATACAATTATTAACGACCTACTCAACTCAGAAGAAATTGAAAATGTTACCTCAGACTTTATGAAAGAATTTACCATGAAAATTGACAAAGTTTCAATTGAATTGCAATTATCTGAGATAAAAACGATACACGAAAATTTATATTACTTACCTGATTTTATTAATACCTTCAAGAGGCCAATGTCTAGATTGCCAATTTGGTCAAATGTGATGTTGTCATTTGTTTATACAGAAAATGTGACATCAACCAGTTCAGACGTGGAAAGTTATTTCAAAAATATTAAAACACTTTTGAAAAGTCCCAACGACAGACTACGGGTGGACGAATTCCTAATGAAGCACCATGAATATATATCTGGGGATTTAAAGAACAAATTCAGTGATGATATTAGTGAACAGAAAACAAAAGCTACTGAAAAAGCTAAAGTTGAGTCAAGTGACTTTTCGCAAGAATCTGTCATGTCTGATGAACCCATCCTTCTAGAGAACTGGCGAGGCCTGACTATAGGAAAACAGGAAAAACAAAAGCGAGAGATGCGGTCCAAAAATAAGTCGGTCGATTTTTTGGTAAATGGAAGTAGTAGTTCAACTGGTATTAAAGGCGTAGTTGTAGAAAATACTTGCGCCTTCGATTGTCTGGTGCAATCTTTAGCAGTTGCTTATATAGATAGAATGAACATCCGCAAACTAATAGAAACAAAAACATCCGGTTTTATGACGCTTATTAAGTCTCTTGCTAATAAAGATTCCATAAATTTATACAGCATACGAGCCAATGTTATAAACAAATATTATTTTGACAAAACAATCACAAATGTCTTGACGATCATAAACTGTATGTCAAATATTACTTTTGTTTTAGACAAAATTTTATTAAAAGATTTTCCTATAGTTATATCGGAAAAACGATGCACAAATACACAATGCAGTCAGAACAACTCCACATCTCAACGAGTATGTTCATACATGCCACTGAATGAACTAATTTTGTCTGATAAAGGCATTTCAGCCCTTGAAGAATCGGCTCAAACAATGTTAGAGATTGATTCAGGTGTGCTATGTGTTAAAAGTAATGACGACGGTGTAAAATGTACCGGTAAACAAATGATTAACTACACATTGAATGATTTATTGATATTTGAAATTGATTTGGGCGTTGATTTAAATGACATTCCAGACACTATGACATTACAAAGAAAATTATTTACACTGTTATCAGTGATTGAGTATTTACCAAATATTCGCCATTACGTCGCTCACTGCAAGCGTCTGGATGATACTTGGGAAACATATGATGATTTAAGTACTAAAGTTACAAGGACTAAAAACCAGCAAATGAATGTTCATTGTATTTTATACGCAAAATTGTAAATTATAACTTATTTTTATCAAAATGTTTATTTTTAATTTAGGCCTTGCATTTTAAAGTTGGAAAATAACTTCAAAACTCCTTTAATTGTAATACTGACTAGCTTTTGCCCGCGGCTTCGCCCGCGTGGATGTCGAAAAATATACGACGGGAACGTACAACTGGGATTAAAAAATAACCTATAGGTTAATCCAGATTATAAACTATCTGTGTGCTAAATAGCATCCAAATCCGTTCATCCGTTTTTGTGTAAATCGGAACATAGGTACATACAAACAAACAGGCGAAAACTCTAAAAACTATATTTTCGGCATCAGACTCGAATATTCAATGTAAGGTTTGACTTCCTTACTATTTTATTTTACTTCGTCTGCGTAGAGTATTTTTTTTTTTTTCTAGATAATTATGAATTATTATAACAATAACAGTATAGAGCTTTGTTTATGGCTAATTGTCCTCCACTACGTGTGATATTTGAGGAATACTATGAAGAAATACCTTCTGTAAAATATCGGTATCTACCTAAATCCTTCACAGTATTTCTCTATCTAGTTGGAGAGCTAACACGTGAGCAATCCACATAAAATTAGCCGTGGGAGAAACAGTCTAGCCGCAAATCAACTCCAGCAAATTTCAGAGTTGTCCCTGTGACTTATTAATAGTCACCGCGAAACAAACCTTGATTGAGAACTGCAATCTTTGAAATTCAAACGGAAGGTCATTTGGTATCAATAGTATACGCGGCACGAATGCTATTTCTCCTCTGACAGATCTAGTTAGTATTTTGGCCTCAATAACATTGCGGCGGAGAGCTGTTACTTGGAGTCTAGTTCCATTGCACAATTTTGGAGGCCGTATATTTCGAAGCAACATGACAGGAGCACCTACACGCTACATAAGTCTGTGACACGGATTAAGAGAGTTTAAAAAATTTACAGGATAATTAACCGACTCGTACATATCGAGGATTATAAATCATTTCTTCACCTTCTAATGTTTTTTTAGGGGTATGAGGAACAGGGTGTAAAGTTCTCTCATCCCCCATAGAAAAGGGAGGATCCTCCTACCAGACGGGTGTTGTGTCTGGCGGGCAATTGCCCAAGGACTGATGTCGGATAGTCTTATATATATGAATCGCGCGGTAAACTTAAATAGCGCGATGCAGGATCTGTGACGTCAGGTCTTTGATGCTTAGTTCGTATGTGGCGGTGTAGATGCCGCCACATCACTCCCCTCCGGAGACCGGAGGTCGATAGTGGGCTGAGTCTTGTATCTTGCGATGCTTGCCAGTGCCAGTTGAGGTTCCAGTGAGTCGGAACCGGGTGCCGCATAGTTCACAGTGGGTCGGAACTGTCTGCGGTGATTGAGGGTGCTTTGAGTTTGAGTTTGAGTTTTTGAGTTTGAGTTTGAGTTTTTGAGTTTGATTCCCCAGTGAGTCGGGGTGGCGCTGCGTTGTGATCCAGTGCGTCGGATGTGGTACAGCGCCGGGTTGCTGATGAGGCTGAGGGTGGTGACCAGGAATGCGCGTTCGCTGCATGCTGGTGGTCAGGATACCCGTTGAAGCCGTGGGTGCTGGCTGGCTGTGTGACTCGCCTCACGAAAGCTTGCGGGAGTGATGTTGATGACGTCACGCTGAAGTAGTTGCACGAAGGCTGCGTTGACGTTCATATTCGGGGTCACCAATTTAGGGGTATGAGGAACAGGGTGTAAAGTTCTCTCATCCCCCATAGAAAAGGGAGGATCCTCCTACCAGACGGGTGTTGTGTCTGGCGGGCAATTGCCCAAGGACTGATGTCGGATAGTCTTATATATATGAATCGCGCGGTAAACTTAAATAGCGCGATGCAGGATCTGTGACGTCAGGTCTTTGATGCTTAGTTCGTATGTGGCGGTGTAGATGCCGCCACATTTTTATCAACATTTCGTTGATCGCAGCGGCTTGGTCGTTTTTGAGAGTCAAAATGGCTCTCTCGCTTAACCACTCCATCGGTTTGTCTTTAATATTTTTAACATCAGGATAAATTTTATCTATAAGTCCCTCAACTGTTGATCATGATTACATTACACAGTACATAATTCATTTTGGTATTTGTATCCACCCATCTATTTGTGGAAAGTTTCCATTTCCGATTTGAAGAAGATCTGCGAATCTGCCGGCAGAAACTTCGCCTCTGAGATGTACTCTCATGTTTCGAGTAAGTTTTAGCACTTTAATTGAAGGCCATAAGAAAGATCTTTTGATGTATGCTTTGATCTCATCTGCACGCGTTCGTTTGGGCACTACAGGTAAAGTCTGGCGAAAATCTCCTGCCAGCAACACCGTTATACCACCCATTATGTTTTTATTATTTCGTATGTCCTGCAAACTCCCAATCAAGGCTTCGACTCCTCTTTTGTGGTAACTGCCGGGCAACTTTCTTTCTGTCTATTGGTCTGAAAGTATGACGCAAAAACGACCGGATAGATTTTCTTCAAATTTTGCATAGATGTTCCCTATATGTGTGGTCAGTCGGTTATCACGCTATTTGCTATGAGGGATGAGCAGTATCGCATTCTGTTCGTATCTTAACTATATCTACATCAATGGTCCCGGAGAAAGGCATGGGGGTGTACTCCGGGGGAGGAGCCCGTGGATAAATAATAACAGCCGCACAGGTCGATCGATCAGGTTAGGCTACACTTGCCGCTGCTGGTCTGTGGATGGGTGACCATCTTTACATACAGAGACCCGTCCGTGTCTCGGAAAGCACGTTAAGCTGTTGGTCCCGGCTGTCATTTTGTATATCTTTGACAGTCGTTACGGGAAGTCAGAATCCCGAAAGTCTGACAACCATTCTTACCAAGGGGTATCGTATTACCCAGTAACTGCGTTGTGGAGGTCAGATAGGCAGTCGCTCCATGTAAAATACTGTAAAGTGAGAAACAGTACACGTGTACTTATATAATTTTTACTTGAATACAAAATTTAGCGAATGAAGAACTTTAATACAAAAATACATCGCAATTTTCAGACCCTTTTCGGTTGAAATTAAAAAAAAACGAACACAACGATTTACGTTGTGATAGTTTCCACCCATAAGCCGAAATATTAGTAATTTTAACTTAAAAAATAAAGAACTTTAATTAAAAACAAAATTTCATCCCCCTTTTCACTCCTATAAGGAATGAAATTCTAACAACACCGGTGAATTTTCTTCGAAAATTGAGGACTTTTCAACTTCATCCCCCTTTTTAACCCTTCGGGCGTAGAATTATCAAAAACGCTGCGACACGTATAAATTAATTCTCAATCGTCAGCCTAAACACAAAATTTGAAGACTTTCATATAAACTTCCATCCCCTATTTTACCCCTTTAGGGGTGTAATTCTCAAAAATCATTTCTTAGTGGATACTTACTCTTCACAAAGAACACACCCTCCAAGTTTCATGTCTCTAGAAACAGCGGTTTGGGCTGTGGATTGATATATCACCCAGTCAGTCAGTCAGTCAGTTTACCATTTTATATATATAGATTGACTATATTTCTAATACGCGGTTTTGGTACACTCTTTTTTTCATTATTATTTCTTGTTTAAAGGGCTAAATGCTTAAATTCAATCTATTGACTATAGTTTGTTATATAAAACACTTTTCCGTCATTTACTATACCTTGTATTAACAATTGTTAATATTTCATTATGAAAATATATTTGTTATTCGTATACTTAGGTATTGTTTATTTTAAACCAAAATTTTCACTTACTTCGTCTAATTAACTACCTATTCTTAGATAGATAGGTAAACAAAAAAAAAGTTTTCAAAATCATTGTGGGTAATAAAAATAAAAGTTTATAGATGAAGTCCAGGTCTTTTTATAAAGTACTTATTATGCGGTTTTCGTTGGCATAAAGAAATAAAGCATATTCGTTATATTTGCTGAAAGTAATCCTCTCTAGCCGCGCCACATACTTTAAAGATTAATTAATCAAAATGAATAGTTTCTTGAGAGAAAAAAAAATCAACGAAGAGTAGAGAAAAGGTACTATTATCTAAATTGATTTATGGCTAGTTAATATTAAATATTGCAAAATTGACTTGCTGCAGAGTATACCTTCCAGCCGGACCACACCCTACGACCAATAACTCCTTAACTAAAGGGGTTTATTGAACCATATTTGTCGAATGCAAGGTACTCTTTAGGTAGTTTTTTTCTGGATATTGATTTATTAATAGTTCATTATACTCTATTTAATTTGAGGTGGCGCGGCCAGAGAGCACTGCCTGGCGGCCAGACCACATAAATTGTTAATTAAAAAGATATCTGCTAAGGTACTAAATATATATATAGAATAGAATAGAATAGAATAGAATACTCTTTATTATGTACACCAAAAAATTACAGACATAATATATATTCCGATGAAAGTAGACTTTAGGTAGGTATTATTTCGAACTATAGCATCTGAGTACTAAACTGTGGTCCGGCCACAGAGGATCACACGCAATATTCCTACAAACAAAATCTTGCCGCGAAATCATTTCGTCACAATGATTCAAATAATAAGCCAAACAAACCTACTTATTCTAATAATAATCAACCTCAAAAACCTGCCCCTAATCAACCTTCCTCAAATGATCCTTTCTGCAGATATTGCAAGAAATCAGGGCATATTCTAGAAAAATGCCTACTCCGCGAGTTTAATAACAAAAAATTTAATCAAAATAAACCTTCCAATTCAAACGCGCAACCGAGCACATCTACCTTCAAACCCAATATTAATGTCGTTACCGAGGTAGAAGGTCATGATACTGTTGACAACAATTTAAACTAAAAAACGTCCCGAATAGGCGTCGCACGGGACAGATAAATTCCATAATAGACGACGTCAAAACTCAAATAATGACCCATGGACAGGGTAACCAGCCCCAAACTCAAGGTCATCCCATTAGAGTCAAGCAACAGGGTAACCAGCCCCAAATCGTAGACTCCAAATCCTTAAATACTCATGAAGTCAAGCAACAGGGTAACCAGCCCCAAACCGTAGACATCATCCAGAATCCTGAAAATAAAAAACATATTAATAAAGAAATATACCAATTCACATCTAATATATCAAATAAATACTTACCTTATATAAAAGTGAATTCTCCCGTGTCATCCAACGATCTATCCCTCCTCGTCGATACTGGCGCAACTATAAGTATAATAAAAAAATCAGCCATCGACGTTATGCCCATAATTAACGAATCGATTACATTCAAACTCAAAGGTATCGATTCAACCAATGATAACCCTCTACGTACATTAGGACAAATCCCTATAACTATGTATACTCATGATGAACCTCATACTGATTGTAAATATCTAACACATATATTCAACCTAGTTCATGAACTAAACCTACCCTACGATGGTATTGTTGGCAACGACTTATTCAATTCCATGAGCGGCCAAATTAAATATGATGAAAGTATGTTGTATTTAAAAAACATTAATCTTAAATTATATTTCAATGAACCTGTCTATACTATTGCACCACGCAGTGAAACCATAATTGAATGTACTGTAGCGAATCCAGAAATCAGAGAAGGCTTAATAATTGACCAACATATATCAAAAAATCTATTAATAGCAAACTGTATGGTTCAAGTCAAGAATAACAACCGTGTTAATATTTCCATTGTTAACACCTCAGAAGAACCTGCAACCATCAAGTCTGATCTGAAATTACATTTAAATCCCTTTGAACTGCAGGCTTCAGTCTTTATCGGTACCATAGCCGAATCCCATATTTATGAACGCACAGAAGAAGTCTTAAAGCAGCTCCGCGTGTCCCACCTTAATCCAGAAGAAACTGAGGCGCTATACTCCGTCTGCTCTCAGTTTTCAGACATTTTCCACTTACCCGACGATCAATTAACCTGCACAGATGCAATAGAACACAAAATTAAAACTACTTCCGATACCCCAATTCATGTTAAAACATACAGATTTCCCGAATGCCATAAGAAAGAAGTCGATTCTCAAGTAAAGAAAATGTTAAACCAAGGAATAATAAAACCCTCTATGTCCCCATGGTCCTCACCAATTTGGGTAGTACCCAAGAAGCTTGATGCTTCCGGCCAAAGAAAATGGCGCGTTGTAATCGATTACCGTAAGCTTAACGACGTGACCATCGGCGATTCCTACCCTATCCCAAACATAGCCGAGATCCTAGACCAATTAGGAAAGTGCAAATACTTCAGCACATTAGACCTAGCATCCGGCTTCCATCAGACAAATATGTCCCCTGATGATTCTCCCAAAACAGCATTTTCAGTCCCAACAGGGCATTACGAATTTACACGTATGCCATTCGGACTAAAAAATGCACCGTCCACCTTTCAGAGATTAATGAACTCTGCATTATCTGGTCTTCAAGGTATCCAATGTTGCGTATATCTTGATGACATCGTCATCTACTCTTTCGATATCCCCTCACACATGAATGACCTAATTAACGTATTTTCTAGACTCCGTCAATTCAGTTTAAAACTACAACCAGATAAATGCGAATTTTTACGTAGGGAAGTTTCATATCTAGGCCATGTCATTACAGACAAAGGCGTAAAACCAAACCCTGAAAAACTAAGAGCCGTTCATGAATTCCCTATACCGAAAACTCCCAAAGACATCAAATCATTTCTTGGTTTCGTCTCTTATTATCGTAGATTTATCTCTAATTTTTCAAGCATTGCAAAACCTCTAACAAATCTGCTGAAAAAGAACGTAGAGTTCGTATGGTCAAACGAACATCAGTTATCTTTTGAAACCCTAAAAAACAAATTAACTACAGCCCCGTTGTTATCATATCCTGACTTCTCCAAGCCATTCCTTCTCAGCTGTGATGCATCCAACTATGCGATCAGCGCTATTCTTTCCCAAGGCAAAATAGGTGAAGATAAGCCTATCGCCTACGCTTCCCGTACACTCAACAAAAATGAGTGCAATTATAGTACAACCGAAAAAGAACTACTTGCTATTCTTTTCGGCTGTAAAACCTTCCGTCCATACCTCTATGGCAGAAAATTCACAATAATTACTGACCACCGTCCTTTACGCTGACTATTCAATCATTCTGACCCCAGTAGCAAACTCCAGAGATGGAGATTAAAACTGGAGGAATATGAGTATGAGATAATATATCGAAAAGGACAACTAAACAATGCTGCTGATGCATTATCCCGCTATCCCATAACCAAATCTATCAATCCTATAAATCCAATACCTGATATCACTAACCAGAATTTAAACTCACCTGGTCACGAGGAAACATCAAATACTGATGTTTTCCCAGCTGTTCCTCCTGACGATTTAATCCAACCTGAAGATCTCATAGATCCCCTTATCCAACCTACAAGTTTACCAGAACTAGGCAACCTTGATGACCTAGATAATATAATAGATGATCGTCCAAACCCAATATCACCTCCTAATGTCCCGAGCCCTAGTAGTTCCACTACTCCAGATGGTAATTACTCAGAATTCCTTAAAACCACTTCTAAAGATTTCAATCCTAACGTAACCATAATAGAACATAACGAAAGTTTATCCAAAACTGATAAAACATATGTTATCATCCCTACATCCATAGACATGGATGAATCCATTCCCTATACTCAGGAAATCATATCTAATATTCCTAATTTGAACGAATTTTCCTTACTAGAAAGAACATTACATTCTTTCCTTAAATATGAATTAGAAAATAAAATTTACTATTTCATTTTTACCAAGGTCAACCACTTTGACACTTGTACATATGAGGATATATACAAATGTCTTAAAGCCGTGAGAAACGAGTTGGTTGTCAATCTCACAGGTCAAAGTAATCCCGAAATAGCTATATCTGACTTCAATAACCCTTTCGATAGTCATCAGTATATCAAACTATACAATATAATCCTATATTTATTTCATAATTCAGAAATGACTATACACATTTATAAGAATACTGTAATCTACCCATCACTAAGTGAAGTTCCTAAAATCATGAAAGAAAATCATGACCTACCTATAGCTGGTCACTTAGGTTCTAGTAGAATGCTGAAACGTATCCAAGAAAAATATTATTGGAAAAATATGCGAGCAGACGTCGAAAATTACGTAAAGAAATGCCTGCAATGCCAAATTAATAAAGCCCTTAGAAGAACCAATCGTGCCCCTATGCAAATCACATCTCTTTCCATACGCCCCTTTGAACGCGTAGCTTTTGATATCGTAGGACCACTACCAGAAGCTGGTAACGATAAATATAAATATATCCTAACTCTCCAAGATGACCTTACCAAATTCTCAGCAGCTTATCCAATTACTAACACTACTGCTGAAGAAACATGTGAATGTTTGGTCCATTTTATTACATTATTTGGAATACCCAAAACAATTTTGACGGACCAAGGCACTAACTTCACGGCCGAGCTATTTAAACAAACGTGTAACTTATTAAAAATCAAACAATTATGGTCCACTCCGTATCACCCTCAGACTCAGGGTGCTCTCGAGAGAAGTCATTCTACCTTAAAAGAGTACCTAAAATCCTATGTAAATGAGCAACAAAATAACTGGCCCCGCTTTGTATACACAGCTATGCTTGCATATAATACGGCCATCCATTCAACCACTCATTTTGCTCCCTATGAACTCGTATTTGGAAACAAACCATACATACCAAATTCCATTTACGAAGAAACAGCAGGCGCTACTTACCCTGAATATGTCCGCATACTCCAAAATAGACTTAAGTACTGCCGAGCGAAAGCAATAGAATATATACAAAAATCAAAGATAAACTCCAAAACTTATTATGATACTCACACAAGGCCAATTAAATATAAAGTCGGCGATTTAGTTTATCTTAAAAATCATTTACGCCTTAGAAAAGCTCTTTCACCTATATGGAAAGGCCCGTTCAAAATCGTGAAAATTCATGGAAATAACACTGCGTCACTCTTAATAAATAGACGCCACGTCAAACACCATTTTGACGAAATGAAGTTAGCTACTAGTAACGAAATATAGATAGTATTTTAATATAAGTATCTACAACCTAGCTAACTTAATTACCTTTCCTTCCAGAATTGGTTACATTTATCCTACCCTGGCGTCAAACGGTCAAGAATATATCCAGCCAGCATCAGACGACGCAGGCATATATTTCGACCCCATTGGCTCCCTAAAAATAACCGATGATACTCTAGATATTATCATTCCATAGACATCTCTTTCATTCAACCACATTTGGATAATTTAAGGGATATCCTAAGAACTTCTCAAGTCTTATGTAATCAAAGTAATGCATACTATGAAGGCGAATGTCACTATTTGTTTCAACCATTGTCATCCCGCTATTCTGATATAATTAGAGACTTTGATTCTATTTCCCATCTTATACCCAAATCTTATAAAAGATCAGCTTGGTTTGGTGGAATCGGCTCAGTAATCAAACAATTGCTTGGTAATATGGACCAAAACGATGCCGAAAAATATAGTAATGCTGTACAAACCTTAGAAAATGATCAAACCAAATTGGCAACCCTCATGAAAGAAAACATGATGGTTACAACATCCACACTATTGTCCCTGAAAGAAGTAATTGATAAAATTAATGCAAATGAAGTTAATCTAGATTATGCTATTAATACCTTGAATCAGGAAATGGTGAATTTGACACTAATTTCCGATAAACTATTAATGAGATCTAAAATATCGGGATTGTCGAATATTTTAGAAAGTAGCTTATTGACCTTATCATTTAAGTTAGAAGATATTAATCATGCTATTATGTTTAGTAAGTCTAATATATTATATCCATCTATTATTACCCCTAAGCAACTGTTTTCAGATCTTGTGGATAATTATAGATTTCTCCCTAGTTCTAAGCAATTACCTGTACCTTTAACCTTGGATAATATCCATATTTTAGTAAACGTATCTGATGTATCCAGTTATTATGCAAATAACAAAATAATATTTGTAATACAAATGCCTTTAGTGAATACAAAAGAATTCGACTTGTATCATACTATACCTTATCCTACTGCCCTTAAAACAATAAACAATACATTGTATTCTACAATAATACCATCAACTATGTATTTGGGCATAACTAAGGATAAATCATCTTATTGTAAATTAAATTCACTCAATACCTGTAAAGTTATAAATACGCAATATTATATTTGTGAAATCTCCAACACATACTCCACGTTAGCTGTACCAATATGTGAAACTGAGGTTATTTCAAAAGCTCTGACTTCCGTTCCACCTCTTTGCAAAACTGAATTTGTTAATGGTAATTTCGAAACTTTTCATAAACTACATAACAACCAATGGATATACATGATAAGTCAAAATTCTAAAATTACGATAGAATGTAATAATCAAGATTTATCTGAATCCTCTATATCCGGTACTGGTATACTAACTATACCAGACAATTGTATTGCCTATTGCAATGACAATAAGTTAATACCTAAACATAATATTGAAATAAAAATAAAACCGATAGTACTGCATTTCGAATTAATTAACGATACTTGTTGTAGCCCTATTACTTATTTAAAAGACAATATTAAAGCTCCTTACGTTAACCTAAAAAACATAAATAATTTGGACTCCCTCTTCTCAAATTACAATAAAGTAACCGATCAAATCAAAACAAACCTTAATGGAGTCATTGAAAAACCTCATATTGTCCTTTACGGTAACTATTATTCATATACTACTATTCTCATAAGCCTAATTATAATCTTAGTTATCTTATATAAATTGTATTGTTATTATAAGTTAGTTAAGACCTCTAGATGTAACCCTATAGACACTCCCATAGAAATGGCATCCGTAAATGTCGATATTCCAGCTCCTAGGCTCCGAGTAACCTAAATCCTGAAAAAAAAAAATACCTGTCCTTCCGGCGTCAACTTACCTTCCACCCGTAAGTTTCCTCCTAATCGGGGGGCTGTTACACCCTCCATCTGCACCCTCTCTAGCTTACTCATCAGCCTATGCAGCATTCTTGCTGCTGACGCAGCATCCACTCACTCCACTCTCCCCCTCCTCGCAGTCTAGCACGCCAGTCGTCTTCCAACCTTCCTACCGTGCACTTGTAAACTTGCACTCGTGTATTAATTAAACAATTTAATTTTAGCCAAGTGGTTTCCTTTTTTTTAAAAACCTAATTCGGGACCCGGTTATAACAGAACGGTTGTTAATGTAGAAATTAAGTATGATGTCATGTGGTCGGATCACTTTCCTTTGTTTATATGTTGTAATTTTAATAGTATTAAACCTAAAATAGCATGTAACAATATCGATCCGTGTAATAAAATACGTTGGGGCGAGAGAACATGTGAACAAATTGCACTATATAATAAATTATGCAATGAACGATTCAAATTAATAGACTTTCCGAGTGACTTAAGTAACTGTTGTGATTTCTCTTGCGATGACGTGGACCATAAGTATATTATCGACAATATGTATGATGAAATTGTAGACATCTTAGGTCAAGCAGCTAATGACAGTTACTCTGGTATTAATAGGATACATAAGAAGAAACCTGTAGTAGGTTGGAACAGACATGTCAGTAGTGCTCACCGGGAGGCCAGGTCTAAGTTCCAGTTATGGATATTGTGTGGCAGACCCAAGTCGGGTCGTGTTTGGAGTGAGATGCGAGAAAGCCGTAAAATCTTTAAAAGCCGGTTAAAGTGGTGTCAAAATAACAGTGAGCAACTTAAAATGGACATTCTAGCAACGCATCACGCCAAGCACGATTTTCGGAGTTTCTGGAAGTCCACTACTAAAGTAAACAAAAGGCCGGGGTTGCCTGTGAGCGTTGGTGGTATTACTGATCCAAAAAACATAGCTGAAATGTTCAAAAGCCATTTCATGGTAAGTTCGCCGTTGGGACCATCACGGTCGGGACTTGAAGGTGTGACTCGGGGGCAGGAGCTCAGTGTAAGGTTTAAGGCCAAAGATGTTAGAAAGGTCGTCACGACTATGACCCGAGGCAAGTCTCCTGGCCACGATGATTTGAGTATCGAGCATCTTAAATATGCTGGCGTCCATCTTCCAAGGGTTCTGGCTATGTTTTACTCCCTATGTATAGGACATTCATATCTACCTCCAGCTATGATGCAGACCGTGGTGGTACCGATCGTGAAAAGTAAGACTGGTGATATAAGCGACGCTAACAACTATAGACCCATCTCTCTGGCAACAATTTTGTCTAAGGTGCTTGACGGTCTTCTTAACACACTGATGAGTGGCTGTCTCGAGTTACATGACAATCAATTCGGTTTCAAATCGGGACTCTCCACTGAGACAGCTATTCTGTGTTTGAAGCAGACTGTCAAGTACTATACTGATTGCAAAACGCCAGTCTATGCTTGCTTCCTCGACCTTACGAAAGCGTTTGACCTGGTTTCCTATGATATCCTCTGGGATAAACTTAACGACACATCCCTGCCAAGCGAATGCATTCGTATTCTCAAATATTGGTACGGGAACCAGGTCAACGTAGTTCGATGGTCGGGGACGCTGTCTGAACCATACAGGTTGGAGTGCGGGGTGAGGCAAGGGGGGTTGACCTCACCAACGCTCTTCAACCTTTATGTAAACGCACTCATCGAGAGGCTGAGCAGCACGCATGTCGGATGTCATGTTGGTGGAGTTTGTGTAAACAACATTAGCTATGCGGACGACATGGTGCTGCTGAGCGCCTCGGTCTGTGGGCTGTCTAAGCTGCTTGGCATTTGTGAAGAATATGCTCTCAGTCATGGCCTGCTCTATAACACCAAGAAAAGTGAGTGTATGGTTTTCCGGGCCAGGGGTAAATGTCCAGATAGTATCCCTAGCATCAAGCTGAATAATATACCGCTAAAAAGGGTTGACACCTTCAAATACCTTGGGCATCTGGTGACGTCTGACCTGAAAGACGATTCAGACATAGAGCGGGAACGTAGGGCGTTGTCTGTTAGAGCGAACATGATAGCTCGCAGGTTTGCACGATGCTCGAAGGAAGTAAAAAACACTCTTTTCAGAGCGTATTGCACCTGTTTTTATTCGAGCGCCCTGTGGGCTAACTATACTCAAAAACAGTACAGCGCCCTACGAGTCCAATTCAACAATGCCTACAGGATGTTGTTGGGGCTGCCTCGGTATTGCAGTGCGTCGGGGATGTTCGCTGAGTCGCGCATTGACTGCTTCTATGCGACGATGCGGAAACGGTGCACATCCTTGGTGCGCAGGGTCCGCGCCAGCTCCAACACCATCTTGAGGATGATGGCTGAGAGGTTTGACTGTCACTACATTAACCATTGTTGTATGCTTAATGTATTGACAATAGCAACTTAGTAGGTAATTGATTGCCTTGAAATAATGTTTCTTTTAATATTGTTTGATTATTGTATTAATATTAATGATTTTGACTTTGTTAATAATGATTTTGACATTATTGTGTATGATTTTGACATTATTATTATTGATTATCTTGACATTATTATTAATAATTATCAGAAATCGGCTAAATATAATGTACTCACACTAGTGTTTAAGTCGTGTATGTATTACTAACAAATTGGATTTTATGATCTGTATAATAAATGATTTGATTTGATTTTGATTTTGATAGTGCCGCGCTGGAAACCAGCGCCTATGCACTCGACGATCCGATGCACCTGATGCACGCTAGAGTGCTGAGTCCGAAAGCCGAACTGTTCGTTTGGGATGAGGCCCTTGGTCTCGGCGTAGTCTCTGAGACGCTTATAAATAAGCCTCTCATAGATTTTGCCGAGTACCTTGAGCAAACTGATGGGACGGTAACTAGTGGGCTCGCTCTTAGGCTTGCCGGGCTTGGGAATACCGATAACGGTGGCCTCTTTCCATGCTTGTGGGAAGATATTATTGCTCAGGGCTCCATTGAAGATGGTAGTCAAAAGCATGATCAATTGAGCGGGAAATAGCTGGATCACCCTATTGGTGATACCATCTGAACCGGGGGCTTTGCGAGCTTTTAGACCTTTGACGATATCGTGCACTTCGTCTGGAGTGACGGGAGGCAGAGGATTGTCAGGGTCTTCTACGGGAGGGAGATTGGCTCTACGTTCGACTTCCGTATCGACCTCAGAGAGGTGATCCGCGTCTACAGGTAGGGAGCTGGGTGAGCATTGAGCCTCTAGGCTGTCGGCAAGGCATTCGGCCTTGTCGACGTCGTCGAATGCTATCGTCTTGTCAGGACGGACTAGGGGAGGCATGGAGGCGGACTGTTGGGACCTAAGCTTCCTCTGAAGCTCCCAGAAAGCCAGATGGTTGGGCTCGAGCTCGCTCAGCATTTTATCCCAGCCCGCGTCCCGCAGCTCCTGCACACGGTTCCTCACAGATCTCTGTAAGTAGCGCATGAAGGCTTTGTTAGCGGAGCAGGGAAAGTTACTGTACGCACGGACAGCCGCATTCTTCTCGGTCAACAGATCACGTACATCGTCAGGCAACTTGAAGCGTCGGTCTTCCGCGAGAGAGCGCCGCAACTACTACTGCGGGGGCGGTGGAGGGGGAAGTTACGGGCGCAGAGGGCGCCCGTGAGGTGCTAGGGGCACTCTCCTCGAACGCTACGACCTTATTGGCCTGCGAAGAGGTCTGCTTCTTCTTCTTCCTCTTGTTCCCCTTACCTACGACAGGTGTGAACCCGCCATCGGAGAGGGACGAAGAGGAAGAAGAAGCAGCTGAAGAGAAGCGTGCCGCCTCTGAGTCAGAGCTACTAAATACGTCGCCGTATGGGGAGACCGGTCGCTTTGAAGAAGCGACTGGTTCATCCGTGTCCATAGCCGGACACGGACCGAGCTCAATGATCGGGAGTGAGAGTGCCTGGGAGGGCTGGGAGGGCTCAAGTACGTCACTGAAATCAGTGACGTTCGCGTCGGGGGGAGAACTAAATGACTGCTTTATCGCAGCGAACTCACTGCCATATTTGGCATGAAATGTAGGCTCCTGATTTAGGATAGCCTCTAAGAACCTAAGGAGGGTCGTGAGGCGAGGGTCCTCCATTATCGAATTCTATTAATTATACTTGAGAGGGAATGGTGGCAAGGGGAACCTAATTCTCCTAACAATACCTATTCCTAGCTCCCCGGGTGGGTTAGCCCGGGGATGTGTAAACCCTCCCTGTCGGGTCTAGACAGGGAGGTGAGTACCTAAGGTGAGCCCTAAGCTTGCTTTTGCCCGTTGCCTATCTTATTTGTGCAACGGGGTCCTAAGTGGGTCTAGAGCGAAGAGGTAGACACACTCAACCGCTCTAGGTGTGTAGCTGTGAAAACAAGCCTGTTACCCAAGCAGCGACTAGGAGATCCCCCAAGGCCGCTACTGGGACCCGTCCAACTGACTGCCTTGCCCTGAAGGGGCTCGGCGGGTGTGATTGGGTCAACACCCCCTCGGCTTCGTTGACACCGTAAGGTTTCAACCGAGGACCACGAAACTGTGGTTTTACCCAGAAGGGGCCAACTGACGACACGACGTAAACGTTTTATTGACAACTAGCTTTTGCCCGCGGCTTCGCCCGCGTGGATGTCGAAAAATATACGACGGGAACGTACAACTGGGATTAAAAAATAACCTATAGGTTAATCCAGATTATAAACTATCTGTGTGCTAAATAGCATCCAAATCCGTTCATCCGTTTTTGTGTAAATCGGAACATAGGTACATACAAACAAACAGGCGAAAACTCTAAAAACTATATTTTCGGCATCAGACTCGAATATTCAATGTAAGGTTTGACTTCCTTACTATTTTATTTTACTTCGTCTGCGTAGTTTTTTTTTTTTTTTCTAGATAATTATGAATTATTATAACAATAACAGTATAGAGCTTTGTTCATGGCTAATTGTCCTCCACTACGTGTGATATTTGAGGAATACTGTAAAGAAATACCTTCTGTAAAATACCGGTATGTACCTAAGTCCTTCACAGTATTTCTCTATCTAGTTGGAGAGCTAACACGTGAGCAATCCACATAAAATTGGCCGTGGGAGAAACAGTCTTGCCCCAAATCAACTCCAGCAAATTTCAGAGTTGTCCCTGTGACTTATTAATAGTCATCGCGAAACAAACCTTGATTGAGAACTGCAATCTTTGAAATTCAAACGGAAGGTCATTTGGTATCAATAGTATACGCGGCACGAATACTATTTCTCCTCTGGCAGATCTAGTTAGTATTTTGGCCTGAATAACATTGCGGCGGAGAGCTGTTACTTGGAGTCTAGTTCCATTGCACAATTTTGGAGGCCGTATATTTCGAAGCAACATGACAGGAGCACCTACACGCAACATAAGTCTGTGACACGGATTAAGAGAGTTTAAAAATTTTACAGGATAATTAACCGACTCGTACATATCGAGGATTATAAATCATTTCTTCACCTTCTAATGTATTTATCAACATTTCGTTGATGGCAGCGGCTTGGTCGTTTTTGAGAGTCAAAATGGCTCTTTCGCTTAATCACTCCATCGGTTTGTCTTTAATATTTTTAACATCAGGATAAATTTTATATATAAGTCCCTCAACTGTTGATCATGATTACATTACACAGTACATAATTCATTTTGGTATTTGTATCAACCCATCTATTTGTGGAAAGTTTCCATTTCCGATTTGAAGAAGATCTGCGAATCTGCCTGCAGAAACTTCGCCTCTGAGATGTACTCTCATGTTTCGAGTAAGTTTTAGCACTTTAATTGAAAGCCATAAGAAAGATCTTTTGATGTATGCTTTGATCTCATCTGCACGCGTTCGTTTGGGCACTACAGGTAAAGTCTGGCGAAAATCTCCTGCCAGCAACACCGTTATACCACCCATTATGTTTTTATTATTTCGTATGTCCTGCAAACTCCCAATCAAGGCTTCGACTCCTCTTTTGTGGTAACGGCCGGGCAACTTTCTTTCTGTCTGTTGGTCTGAAAGTATGACGCAAAAACGACCGGATAGATTTTATTCAAATTTTGCATAGATGTTCCCTATATGTGTGGTCAGTCGGTTATCATGCTATTTGCTATGAGGGATGAGCAGTATCGCATTCTGTTCGTATCCTAACTATATCTACATCGATTCTCCCGGAGAAGGGGATGGGGGTGTACTCCGGGGGAGGAGCCCGTGGATAAATAATAAAAGCCGCACAGGTCGATCGATCAGGTTAAGCTACACTTGCCGCTGCTGGTCTGTGGATGGGTGACCATCTTTACATACAGAGACCCGTCCGTGTCTCGGAAAGCACGTTAAGCTGTTGGTCCCGGCTGTCATTTTGTATATCTTTGACAGTCGTTACGGGAAGTCAGAATCCCGAAAGTCTGACAACCATTCTTACCAAGGGGTATCGTATTACCCAGTAACTGCGTTGTGGAGGTCAGATAGGCAGTCGCTCCATGTAAAATACTGTAAAGTGAGAAACAGTACACGTGTACTTATATAATTTTTACTTGAATACAAAATTTAGCGAATGAACAACTTTAATACGAAAATTCATCGCAATTTTCAGACCCTTTTCGGTTGAAATTAAAAAAAAAACGAACACAACGATTTACGTTGTGATAGTTTCCACCCATAAGCCGAAATATTAGTAATTTTAACTTAAAAAATAAAGAACTTTAATTAAAAACAAAATTTCATCCCCCTTTTCACTCCTATAAGGAATGAAATTCTAACAACACCGGTGAATTTTCTTCGAAAATTGAGGACTTTTCAACTTCATCCCCCTTTTTAACCCTTCGGGCGTAGAATTATCAAAAACGCTGCGACACGTATAAATTAATTCTCAATCGTCAGCCTAAACACAAAATTTGAAGACTTTCATATAAACTTCCATCCCCTATTTTACCCCTTTAGGGGTGTAATTCTCAAAAATTATTTCTTAGTGGATACTTACTCTTCACAAAGAACACACCCTCCAAGTTTCATGTCTCTAGGAACAGCGGTTTGGGCTGTGGATTGATATATCACCCAGTCAGTCAGTCAGTCAGTTTACCATTTTATATATATATAGATTTCGTTAAAGAAAATTGTTATTAACTGTGTCTTGAAAAAGACAGCAATTAATAGGTCGAAGTATAGTCGGGGGGACTATATGAAGATCGTCGCGGGGCGCGACGAGAACAGGACAACAGGATACCACTGCGGGAGCCACAGCAGGAAATCTGTAAATTCTCCTACGTTCGAACAGCACGACCGCACGCGACGGCTGTCAAACGTAGAATGCCTTTTCGCTCGAGATGTCGCTACACCCCCGTCAGGGGGTGCGGCCGGCAGGGTCGGAGCATCGCTCCTCGCCCGCGGATGCCATACGGTGGCCTGCTACTACAGGCCCCTCAATATGGTCGCCTATACGGCGGGTGGTAGTTGAGCGCGGATTTTAACCGCACTCTGTGAGAAGTTGCTATAATTTTTTCGGTAGGCGCGTCGCGACGTCTATGTTGGCGTCGCTTGCTTCACGGCATTTCGGCGGTCCAACCCTACCGGGTGAGACCCCCAGTTCCCCGGGGGAGGCCCAGCAGAGGTCAACCAGCATCGGAAATGCCGACTCGGCGCGCCCACGGAAGGATATGTAGTCTTCCCTCGCCCCGCTTACAGAGCTAGCCGTTTACGGATTGAGGGAGAGACTGTCATGAGTGTGTGAGCGGCTTGTTATGTAGTGTACCGCCGCTCAGTGTCCGTGTGAGCCGCTAGCACGCCCGCGCCGCGGCGTCACACTTGATTATAGATGCTTGTATAGTATGGATTGTCTGTGTTGTGTTACGTAGCATGCCTATATTAACTTCGAACACGCCGCGCAACAGATGTGTGTGTACATCTGTGGAGTCACTTTATACGAGTGAGCCGCGTGTAACCTGAGTGCAGCTCACTCGAGGCGTCATAATTTGGTTAGGAGTCATCATCGCTCGCAATCAGGTCGCGGGGCAGGGGGCGTCTCAAGCCGTCGGGGGGACGCGTGTGCCATGGCGCTATCTGTTTGACATGGGGCCAATCAGATGCGTCGGCACGCGCGAACATTCCCTTTGCGAGGCGCCGCACGAACTCATCCAGGCTCTCGATACCGAGGTCCCGCTGGATAACGTCGTTCCTCACGTAGCGAGGGGCGTTCACAATGGTCCGCAGCGCAGCACTTTGTTGCGCGCGGAGGAGTTTGCGGTTCGATTCGCTAGTGAAGACGAACCAAGCGGGGGCGGCGTATGTTAAGATCGGGCGCACGTACAACTTGTACACGCCTAGCTTAACATGCGCCGGGATTCGGGATCTGAGCACCGGGTAGAGTAGGGTGCGGGCGACCCTGCCCTTCGCGACTACATTGCTCACATGTTTTTTCATGGAAAGTCGGCGGTCGATAGTAACACCTAGGTACTTGACCCCGGGCGACCAGCCGACTTCGACTCCTTGAAGCTTCAAGGGTGGGGGGAGAGGCGCATTTCCAATGAGTATCGCCTGCGTCTTACCCACGTTAACCGAGAGCCGCCACTTCGACAGCCACTCGGGAAGTAAGTCGAGTGCGCGCTGCATCTTGATTGCCGCGTGCTTCGCTGAGAGCGATTTAGTTATGTACGCGGCATCGTCAGCGTACAGCGCGAGAGTCGCATCGGCAGTGGTGGGGATGTCGTCGGTGTAACGTGAGTAACACGCCGGGGACACGCAGCTACCCTGAGGCACGCCAGCGAGTACCGGGCGGGCACTAGAAAGCGCCCCGTCGACCACCACCCTGAAAGTTCTCTGTGTGAGAAAAAATTAAACCAACGAAAAAAATAACTGAAAAATTAAACCGACGAAAAAAATAACTGAAAAGCAAAAAATAAAAAATATACCTTTTAGTGTAAGTAAGTTCCTAAACTAATTTACGTAACAAACTTTGAGTCGGCGCCAAACAAACCAACAAACAAATTGATTAATTACAAATAATTATAGCGCATAATTTATTTATTTATTTATTTATTTATTTATTTACTCTTACAACTATCTTTACAGATCTTCGACCTAATACGATAGTGTGGCTATCAACTATTATGCTTAAATAAGTGCCTAATTTAAACTTTAACACACTTAATAACAGACTACATAATAACATAAAAACTAACATAACAATTAAACATAAAAAACAGCTCTCTCTATTATTAACTAAACTAAAAAAGTCTTGACATAAAAATTTACTTAAGTAACATAACTTATTACATTTAATAGAACTTTTGCGAATTCACTCAAGCTGCAAGAAAATATATCCAGTCTCTCGTGGACATTGTTCACAATGCGGATTGTTCGGGTGAGGGGGGTTTTCGCCAGGAGATTTGTCCTGGCTACCGGCACGGCCAGCAATTGTGGGCGCCGCCGCCTCCAAACGTATCGGTCCGGCACGCACAGCTTCAGGTGACGCAGCACTCCCGGATTATGTGCTACGCCACGCAGCAGCTTAACTACATACGCGGCGAGAGTGAATTCCCGACGCACCCTGAGCTCATTATACCCCACCATACCCAATACAAATAGTGTAGGGTACATCAATGGGTAGAATGGATATACCCCGTACAGTTTAAAATATAAGTGTCTTGTGAATTTATTTTGGACCCGCTCCAACATGACAGTGTATTTCGCTTCATGCGGAGCCCAAATGACTGCACTATGTTCTATATGACTTCTGACTAAAGCGTCATACAGGACTTTAATAGTTGCAATATTGGTGAACCCCTGTGACTGCCGCAGTACGAATCCTAAGTTTCTGTACGCCTTCTTGCAGATCTTAATTATATGTTCACGAAAAGTAAGGTCTGGAGTGAGAATCACCCCTAGGTCCCGTACCTGTGATACTCGCTGCATCGGCGCTGCTTCTACCTTGTACTCGTAGCACATTGGGGTCCGCGCGCGAGTGAACGTCATCACGGAGCATTTGGTTACATTGAAGTAGAGTTTGTTGTTATGACTCCACTGTACCACTCTGTTTATATCTTCCTGCAGACGTTCACAATCCGACTTATTCTTAACCTCGAGCAGCAATTTAAGGTCATCAGCAAACAATAAACATAAACTATTTTTTACGACCTCCGGTAAGTCATTTATCATTAAGATAAATTCTAGAGGCCCCAAATTACTGCCCTGGCTTACGCCGGACCTGGTGTAGTATGGTTCGGACACGTACCCATTGTAGTCAACATACTGTTGCCTGTCCTTCATGTAGCTAACGAAGAACTGTAACAGGTGTGGTGTACAGCCAATTTCTGCTAGCTTTCTTAATAATACGTCATTGTCGACGGTGTCGAATGCCTTCCTAAAATCAAAGTACGCGGCGTCTACCTGCCCCCCAGCATCGACTGCTGGTATCACCTGCACCATGAAGTTGAGTAGATTGGTGGCGGTGCTGCGCTCTGGCCGGAACCCGTGCTGCGCGTCCGACAGCTGCGCGCGCACCTGTCCCTGCACGCAGCGTTGAATAGCGGACTCAAAGACTTTTGCTGGAGTCGACAGCACAGCCACTGGTCTATAGCCACTGACATCCGAACCTAACTTACTCTTAGGAACCGGAATGACTCGTGTGATCTTCCACCGAGCCGGAAACGTTGCTTGTTTTAAACAGGCATTAAAAATATGATGCAGCGGTTCTGCTAGCACCCTGCCACAGTCTCTGAACAGAAACGCTGGTATACCGTCCGGGCCAGATGATCGTTTTGGCTTAAGATTTACGAGCGCTTCCTTTACGTCTTGAAGACTTAGAGTCTCAATATGAACACGTGCACTGGTCGCGCTAGCCTCCGCCGCCGCCACCCGTGCGTCTAGTCGCGGTGTTTCCTTACTGTAAACGGACTCAAAGAAATCCGCGAATTGTCTAGCACATTCATCATCCGTAAGATATTGACCATCCCTTACGATACTTTGCTTGTTTATTCTACTTCGCTTTGATCTAATATATTGCCAGAATGATTTTGGATCTTTCGCGAACTGGCACTGAATTTTACTTTTGTGTTCTTTGTCTGCAATTTCTATCGACTTTTTAATACGGGCTCTGCACTTTGAAAATTCTAAATAATCACTATCGAGCTTCGTTTTTTTGAAATTCTTATGGAGTCTGGCTTTAATCTTTATGTTTTTAATAATATCTCCGGTATACCATTCGGGGTATGCATACCGCGAATTTTCACGTTTAACCTTTTTCCTGGGTACACATTGATCAAAAATATAGTTAAGCTTATCATAAAAGATATTCAACATCTCCTCCAAATCATGCACGTCATAAATAGTACTCCAATCAGTGGAAGTTAGCATAGAATACAATACTTGATAATCGGCCCTATAAAAGTTCCACTGCGGTCTAATACTGCGTGGTTTGCTACTGACCGCGACCGAGACTGCGGGAGACGGCGGGGCGGGAGCGGTGGCGGGGCGCACACTCACTGCGAGCGGCGGGTGATGCGCGTCGACGGGCACCAGCGAGTCGTCGGCCGCTTCTACTGTCACCCCCCCACTGAACCCTGTACTCAGAACTAAATCCAGCTGACGACCTAAACTATTGGGTACTGCGTTACTTTGAGTGAACTCGCAATAGGATACAAAACATTCATAATAATTACTAATATTTAAAGGACACGAATATAAATTAAAATCTCCAATTACAATTACTTCTCGATATCTATCACATAGTTTCTCTATTATTCTGAATAAAATCATGTAATCATTCTCCGTACTACCTGGTGGGATATATATTACACAACACAAAAACAAAAATCTATTATTTAAATAAACCGTTGCACAAACCATTTCGAAAACGCAAGTGTCTATCGACGCGTCTGCGATAGGTACTTCCCGCAACTCATACCGGTGTGTGGCCACTAAAAACGCGCCTCCCTGTTTTCGACCATCCGCTCGATCACAGCGAAGTATTTGATACCCTGGTGGAATGATTTCAGGATCTTCAATGGAATTATTGCAACCGGATTCTGTGATTGCGTATAAGTCTGAACTTAATGTTTCTATATTTCTTCTGAAATCGTCTAATTTCGTTCGAAGACCTCTTACGTTTTGGTAGAAAATATCTATGGTATTAGTTTGGTGTATTTTTGGTTGACTTGCGAAACCAAATCCACTCGTTAAATTCCGCGTTCATGGGCCAGATTTCTGCTTGATTCAACTTATCGAAACATTGTTCAGGTACCCCTACAATAAACGACGAGTAATCTCGCTCCGTTTTATGTTTGATTTTATCCACTTTAATTATTATATCCGAGCCGCATACATTTTTCACATGATCGTTTATAGCTTCCACAGTGGTTTCTGGATGTAACCGCCAAACATGCAGGTGTTTTTTCCGTTGCTGTGCTTGAATAGCCGTCAACTCCGTATTTGTACCTACTCTCACATCTTTAGGTTGCCTATTAGTTTTTCTATTTCGAACTGTCGTCCAGCCCGATTCGTTATCCTCGCTCTCTACATAAATAGGTTCCTTATCCTCTTGTGGTTTGGTAACAGTCGTAGTCTTCTCTTGTAACACGGCAGATTTCGTGGCCCCACCTTTATTTACCTTTTGCGTTTTGATGTAGGTAAGCTTAGATGTTTTCTTAGGTATGTTCGAACTGGTGGATTGGCATACGACTTCTGCAAAAGTAGATGTAGAAGGAGGGTTGTCTGGTATCGCATTTATAATGTCTCGATTTTGCCTATCCTGGCCCTGCTGAGCATCTACTTTTTCTTCGAGCACCCTCATAATTCTAATAACGTTAGCCAACTCGGTTTTTGTTTCAGAAAAATTATTTAATAAGAGTGCTATCGCATTTGCCTGGCTGTCCATGCGAGCTACCATAACCGATCGAAATTCTTTTAATTCCTCAAGCAGTACAGACTCAGTATCCCTAATTGTAGGTGAAAAATGAGCCTTTGTCCCACGCTGCATATTTACATTGTTATTCTTGGATGTAGTGGTAGTAGTGGCTGTGATTGTGGTTTGGAAATCCGGTGTATTCAAGCGGACTGGGGTTTCGCTGTTCCCTTGTTTAGGTTTCGAACAAGTACATTCCGGGCACACCCAATGTTTCTTAAATGCCTGAGTATATGTCTTATACGCTTCTATATTTATTTCAAGACACTCTAAATCATACTTTTTCTTGCATTTCTCATTGTAGCATTCCATAAAGATATCTGTTATTTGTGAACCACAAGCACCGCAATTAGCTGGCATTTTTGATTTCCCAAACACATAAAATTCAAATCGTAGATATAACTGTCTGTCATAATGGCAGCTTGATGAATCTTCGTTGAATGTGTGATGGCGCCGACTCAAAGTTTGTTACGTAAATTAGTTTAGGAACTTACTTACACTAAAAGGTATATTTTTTATTTTTTTGCTTTTCAGTTATTTTTTTCGTCGGTTTAATTTTTCAGTTATTTTTTTCGTTGGTTTAATTTTTTGTAAGAAAGTTTTTTATTTTTCGCTTTTGAGTTAGTTACCTTTTATTGTTGTAGCTAAAATCTACTACCTACCAATTTTTTTGATTATTCTTTAAAATACATATTTGCCTCGGTCATATATCGTGGTATTATATTAGATTTATTCATAAACGTTGTTTAAAGTTATGTAATGATTAGCGACTGTTTAACTATATAATTTTGACGTTAAACCAACGTTTATGAATAAATGGGAATAATACAATGTTAGATAAATACTTAATTATTTTTAAGTTTTAATCAAATTAAACAGCATAAAAAATTTTTTTTTTTAATACTGCCGTTATCCAGAGCGGAGAGTTTGAGTAATTCATTTGCGGCTACAGGAGTTTAAAAACAACGATAAGTTATTTGGAGGTATAAATATTATTCTCTTTGACGACATCATGCAACTGCCCCCTGTTAAATTGGTGCTTTGCACAACCACTTTGGGATGCTGCAGAAGTTAATTTATGGCAAGCATTTTCATTCTGCGAATTAACCATTAACATGAGACAACGAAATGACGTCGAATTCGTTGACCAGTTAAACAATCTACGCGTAGGCGAATTAACAACGGTTCAACTGGAACTGCTCTGTCAAACGCGAAAGGTAGCTGTAGATGAAGAGTTAAAGGATGGTGTTGTGGTTTGAATATTCCCTACCGTCAAGCAGATTGACGACTACAATAGTAAGATGACAGCTATGAATTCAAACCACCATTGCATTTATACAATTCGTTCCATAGATGAGTCTCGTGAAGTTGCTACCTATGGAAAGAAACCTCCAGATAATGTAGTTGCAAAAGATGTGAACAATTGTGGTGGCCTTTTATCTTAGGTAAAATTAGCTACCGAATCCCGTGTTATACTGAGACGTAACATATCAGTATCTGAGGGCCTCGTCAACGGTGCAATGGGTATTGTGAAAAAAATTAAATGGCCATCACTGCGCAGGGATCAATTAGAGGAAGGAGAATTACCGGGTTGTATTTTAGTAAAATTTGAAGATGGTTGTGTTGCTTTACCTCCAGTAGTTGCAACTTTTCACGGCACGACGGTTTATGGTGATATTGAGCGTAGGATGTTGCCGTTAATTTTGTGCTGGGCCGTTACGGTACACAAATTACAAGGAATGACCCTTGATAAAGCCGTAATCGACCTCTGTAAAAAAGTCTTCGCCAAAGGGCAGGCATATTTGGCACTGAGTAGACTAAAAACACTCGAGGATATAATTATCTGACTTAGAACCAAATAAGAAGGTATTAAACAAAGCTCATGATGAACGAGCTTTGGCCGAAATGCAGAGATGTAGAGGTCTACTTACAAATCAGCAATAGGCTCGAACACTGATGTTTGTAGCAACCCTGAATAATAAATTATTTATAATAATTTTTACATGATTTAATTCGGTATATATCTACCGATTTTTATTTCTCGTGAAACTTGCATTTCAATCGCTTTAATGAATCAATCTGCCTAGCCTTCCTGTAATACCAGTCTAACTGGATGCAGCTGAATACCAGTATTTAAAATTATCGCTCTAATATTGTTATTATTTTCCTCAACTAGGAACTCCTTCAACAGCCTTCCGTCTCCATCGTCAGACCCTCGATGACCGTCATACCCCAGCCAGGTCTAAAGTTCTCATCAAAATGAATGACATAAACCCAAACTCCTGAGGAGCTCTCGCGACTGTCTTCCGTCTCCATCGTCAGATCAACTCCAGGTCTTTATTATATAGTTCATCAGAACTACATTATTTTTGTGCGTTTCAGCAGAATCGGTTCGCAGTTGAAAATTCAGTAGGTGCAAAATCAATCAACCCCCATTTTTCTACCCTTAGTTGTGGATTGTAGTTGTCAATTTTACATGGGATCAACTTCGAGGTATTGTCTTTGGTTTTGAATTTTCGTGTCTTCCGAAATTAAAGTTATTCACTTAAAGTTTTTTTGGAAGTCGGTTGTCTTTTTTGTGAAAAGTTTTTTAGTTTTTAGTTGTGGTACCTACCCCACACCAATTCGAATATAACGATCTGCTTTGTAAATAACAGTGGCTGGAAAAAATATTAGAACATCATCCACATATACTAAGTGGGAAAAATACGTATTATAAAAGCTAACTCAAAAAGTACCCAAGCCAAGTTAATACAATTTATATGGGACCAACTTCGAGGTATACCCTCCCCAATAAAAAAAGAATCGTTCAATTCGGACTACGCTGTAAAAAGATATGCGTGGTCATACATAAAAAAAAAAAAAAAATATACGTGTCGACTTGAGGACCTCCTCCTTTTTGTTTCGTCGGTTAAAAAGTAAAGACCACTTTGACGACGCGGCGGGGCGCGTCGGAGGTGGCCAGTTTATATATAAGGCCTTCATGCCATACGCGGTCGGCCTTTTCGCTCGGGATGTCGCTACACCCCCGTCAGGGGGTGCGGCCGGCAGGGTCGGAGCATCGCTCCTCGCCCGCGGATGCCATACGGTGGCCTGCCACTACAGGCCCCTCGATATGGTCGCCTATACGGCGGATGATAGTTGAGCGCGGGTTTTAACCGCGCTCTGTGAGAAGTTGCTACAACTTTTTCGGTAGGCGCGTCACGACGTCTATGTTGGCGTCGCTTGCTTCACGGCATTTCGGCGGTCCAACCCTACCGGTTGAGACCCCCAGTTTCCCGGGGGAGGCCCAGCAGAGGTCAACCAGCATCGGAAATGCCGACTCGGCGCGCCCACGGAAGGATATGTAGTCTTCCCTCGCCCCGCTTACAGAGCTAGCCGTTTACGGATTGAGGGAGAGACTGTCATGAGTGTGTGAGCGGCTTGTTATGCAGTGTACCGCCGCTCAGTGTCTGTGTGAGCCGCTAGCACGCCCGCGCCGCGGCGTCACACTTGATTATAGATGCTTGTATAGTATGGGTTGTCTGTGTTGTGTTACGTAGCATGCCTTTTTTTTTTTTTTTTTGTTCCGGGGTGGAAAATCCTCATGGATGTCCCCCGCCCTGGGGAGGGCGGAGGGGTCTGTCAGACTCTTACTGACTAAAAACCACCCCGGTGTCCCATCTCACACCGACGCCGGGGGTCGCGGGAACTTAAAAATCTTCCGCAACCCCCGATTGGCGCCGGCCCGCGAACGCGGGCCTCTTCCTCGGGTCAGGGGGGAGTGAGGTGTTAAACTCCCCCCGCGCCGTCTAAGAGGGGCGCGCGTGGAACACTACGCGCCGCCACCTCGGGTCCTGATGTGTGGGGGGCGACAGACGTCCCCGAGTCCGTCGCCCCTGGACCCATTTAGGGGGGCTGGAAGAGGGCGTTGTCCGCCCTCCTCCGACGCCCGGTGCGCCTGCTGCGGGCCGGGTGAGTGGATGAGATCTCCCTCTCCCTTTCCGCAGCCTCCTTCTGCGAGACGACCGCTCCTCGCCGCCGACCATCGCATTCACAACGGCCGGCAGCGACAAGTCACTGCCTACTTCTGAGATGAGGGCACGGCGCGGCTCCTCCCAAGCGGCACACTCTGCCAGCGTATACCGCGCCGTGTCCTCCCGACAGTCGACGCAGTGGTGACACCGGGCGTCCGGCTCCCTGTTTATGCGACACAGATACTTCCCGAAGCAACCATGCCCCGAGAGCACCTGCGTCACCCAAAACGACAGGGAGCCGTGCCTCCTCCCGAGCCAGAGGTCGAGCACCGGCCGGACCGCCTCGATGATGTCGAGGCCGGCGGTAGGGCGTGAAAGCCTGTCCCGCCATTCCGCCACCAGGACCTCGCGGAGCTGAGACCGATGCAGCTCCATGTGTCGCTGCATCGGTTGCTCGCCCCGCGCCCTCGCTTCCTCGCGCCACCGATACGATGACGCGAGTACTTTCGCCTCGAGGTCCCAGGGCGGGGATCCGGCCAGTGCACAAGCCGCCTCGTAGGAGATCGTGCGATACCCCCTGATGACTCTGACGGCCATCGCTCTCTGCGGTTTGCGCAGGACTGCGATGCTACCGGCCGTCAGGTCAGCCGCCCAGATCGGGGCCCCGTAAAGGGCCATCGACCGCACGATCCCCACGTAGAGCCGCCTACAAGCGGCGCTCGGGCCCCCCAAATTAGGAAGCAGCGTTGACAGCGCCCCAGCAGCGCCCAGCAACTTGGGCGCCAGCCGCCGGAAGTGGGGCTCGAAGTTCCACCGGCTGTCGAGCACCAATCCTAGGTACTTCATGGTAGACTCGACAGCGATCCGAGCCCCCCCCGACCACGATGTGTGAACCGGGCGGCGGCGCCCGCCGGGGGCCATGAAACACCATGGCCTCCGACTTGCTGAGGGCCACCTCCAGGCCCAGGCGACGTATGCGGCCCACCACCTGTGAGACCGCAGCCGTCGCCAGCAACGCTGCCTCCCTGTGCGAGCTCCCCCGGGCAGTGACCAGCGTGTCGTCCGCGTAGCACGTCAGGTCGACGCCCGGTTGGAGTTCGCCCCTCAGCACCCAGTCGTACCCGATGTTCCACAGGAGCGGGCCAACAACCGAGCCCTGTGGAACACCGCACGACATGCGGCGCTGGTTTCCGCCATCACGTCCCATGTAGGTGACACACCTCTCCGACAGATAAGCCCCAACGATGTGGCAGAGGTAGGGAGGCACGCCATGATACCGCAGTGCCTCCCGAATACAACTCCAGGGCAGGGTGTTGAAGGCGTTACAGATGTCCAAGGACACCGCCAACATCACTCCGCCCCGGGACACCGCTTCCTCCGCCAGGACTCTAACCCGCGACACAGCGTGGATCGTGGAGCGCCCATGCCGAAACCCGAATTGACTGTCGTCCAGGTCCGGCCCCTCTCTGCACAAGTGGCCGACGAGGCGGGCTGCGATTATCCGCTCAAACAGCTTGCCCACCTCGTCTAGCAGCACTATGGGCCGGTACGCGGACGGCGAGTCCGCAGGGCGCCCCGCCTTCCTGAGCAGGACCAGACGACCTGATTTCCACAGAGTGGGAAACTGGCCCTGCTCAAGGCACGCCGTGTAGAGTCCTCTCAGTTGGGGCTCAAGCTCCTTCAGAGCGAGGGCTAACGCGCAGCCGTGGATCCCGTCGGGCCCCGGAGCCACGTTCTTGGCCCGGAGCCGCATCACGGCTGCCCTCATTTCTGCCTGTGTCACCTCTGGGACGTTGATGGCGTTCTCCTCCGGAGACTCTGCGGCTGTGGGCAAAGCCATCGGCGGCGGAGTATGCTCCGCTCTCGCCGGGAAGAGGGCTGTGACCACCTCCTCCAGCAGCTCGGGTTGGAGACTCTCCGTAAGTGGGGGCGCAGCGGGTCGAAGTTTCCCTCGGACCGCGCGATAAGGGCGCCCCCACGGATCCCCGTCTAGAGTCTCCAACATCTCCTCCCTGGCTCGCGTCCTCGACTCGCCGATGGCCAGCCACAGAGCCTCCTTAGCCGCGCGGTACACCTCATACAGCGCGGCTTCTGGAATAAGGGGTAACGTCCATAAACTTCTAGAATCTTATCTAAATGATAGATACCAGGTAGTAGAAATAAATAATATTAATCTCTTAAATAATACCGAACAACAACATAAATCCATGCCCAAAAAAGTACTATATGGAGTGCCGCAAGGTAGTGTGTTAGGTCCACCGCTATTTTTGATCTACATAAATGATCTGCCTAAAGTTTCCCAGCATCCCATGATCCTTTTTGCTGATGACAGCACAGCCATATTTACAGGGCAAAATACTGATTGATACTTTTGAAAATGACATAAATTTCACTCTTCGCAATATAATTAACTGGCTTACGGATAATAACTTAATTATCAATTTAGAAAAAACTAAATTAGTCAATTTCGGGCGTAACATTAAAAATAACAACATCAATATTCATTATAATGGGATGAACATTGAACAAGTCAGCTGCGTTAAATTTCTAGGGCTTTGGATAGATAACGATTTGACTTGGCAAACACACATTGACACAATATGCAATAAACTTAATCAGTACTCATATGCTTTATAAAACTATCCAAAATTGTTGATCAATCAGTTCTTCTGACCGCATACCATGCTTATGTTTCGTCGACACTAAGATATGGAGTCATATATTGGGGCAATGCCACTAATAGGGATTTAGTGTTTAAAGCGCAAAAAAGATGTGTACGTGCGATTGCTGGTATCCGTATTCCTGATTCATGTGAACCATACTTCAAAGATTTTAAAATATTTACCTTTCCTGCAATTTATATTTATGAAGTAGCCGTATTTGTAAAAGCAAATGAAAATCTATTTGATAAACTCAAATCGAAAAGATATATGTTAAAAATTTCTAATGTTCCACACAAAACGGCTCTATTTAACAAAAGCTTCTTTGGCATTGCATCAAAAATATACAACAAAATACCTATTGACATTCTGAGCACTAAGGAACTTTCAGTATTTAAAAATAAATTACGAAACTTTTTAATTGATAAAGCATACTACACGATCCAAGATTTCTTGAATTATTGATTAATTTTGATATTTTTACATTTACCTACCTATACTAAATTTGACATGTAAAATAATTTAAATTTAACACCAATACATAATTATTGTATGCCTATTAGGCAGGACATATTGGAACTAATTTTTTTTTTTGTTAAGACCTGTAACAAACATATGCCCACAATAAAGATATTTTGAATTTTGAATTTGAATTTTGAATTTTGATGTTGCCGTTAATTTTGTGCTGGGCCGTTACGGTACACAAATTACAAGGGATGACCCTTGATAAAGCCGTAATCGACCTCGGTAAAAAAGTCTTCGCCAAAGGGCAGGCATATTTGGCACTGAGTAGACTAAAAACACTCGAGGATATATCTGACTTAGAACCAAATAAGAAGGTATTAAACAAAGCTCATGATGAACGAGCTTTGGCCGAAATGCAGAGATGGAGAGGTCTACTTACAAATCAGCAATAGGCTCGAACACTGATGTTTGTAGCAACCCTGAATAATAAATTATTTATAATAATTTTTACATGATTTAATTCGGTATATATCTACCGAATTTCTTTCTCGTGAAACTTGCATTTCAATCGCTTTAATGAATCAATCTGCCTAGCCTTCCTGTAATACCAGTCTAACCGGATGCAGCTGAATACCAGTATTTAAAATTATCGCTCTAATATTGTTATTATTTTCCTCAACTAGGAACTCCTTCAACAGCCTTCCGTCTCAATTTCGCCAGTATTAAGTTTTACAGCGTTCAAATTAGTATTACTACGTAACAAAATCAGTTCATGTCTACTATTTATCACGACTTTTTTAAAATCTTCAGCAAAACCGAGGAGGTTACGAAGTGGTATAGAAGCAGAAAATCTTCCTCCATTTATATTTTTTGTACCATCAATATTCCAGCCCCAGGCATTAGACATTTTTGATTCACTTTCGTTCATTGAAATGAGTGATTTCATGGTTGTTGTTATACCTGCATTCTTTATTTTATCAATCTCCACTCCATTTAATACTCAATACTCAATACTCAATACTCAATCATTTATTGCATTCCACAATGTATATGCTTAGGTGGTAGGTAAACATTTGTTGTAACAATCGTAGACCCTGTCGGGCACAGCAAAACATAAATTTGAGGAGGAGGACTTAATTATTTATACATGCAACTTAACTAACATATTATTCTATCCATATTATTTGAGGTAACATTATATTCATTATTAATTTAATCTAGAATAGTATTCTTAATTTATATTATTATGTCAGTTCTATTGATTTGTCAATGAGATATTCATTTATACTATAATAACATTTGTTCAGTAACAGTTTTTTTAATTTATTTGTAAAAGTAGCAATCTTTTTCTCATTTCTGAGCACCTCGGGTAGTTTATTATACATTTTTATTGACATAACCAGTGGACTGGATGAGTGCATTTTTAATCGGGATGTCGGTAAGTTTAATCGTGTTTTATGTCGGAGTGTGTATCGTGTTTGTATGTCTTCTCGTTTAGTGTAAAAGTCTTGGTGTGTGTGTGCGAATTTACAAATTTCCAGTATGTATATAGAAGGAAGAGTCAGAATGTTTAGTTTTATGAAATGGGGTTTGCAGCTATCTGTTTGTTGTAAGTTAACTAAGACCCGAAGTAACTTTTTTTGAGTTGTGAACAGCGCCGGTGCGTCAGTGCTATTTCCCCACATAATTACGCCGTAGCTAAGCCATGCATGCGCATAGGCATAGTAGGTGACCAAAGCAGTTTGCAAGTTTGTGGTCTTTTTAATTTCACGAAAGGCGTACAAAAATTTGGAGAGTTTGGATTTTACTTTTTGTACGTGTGGTTTCCAAGTGATGTTTGAATCTATTGATAAGCCTAATAGTGGGAATTCATTTATGGATTCTATTTTGTGATTATTAAACGAAAAATTTATGTTAAGAGGTTGTTTTTGGTGGGGGTGGAATGCAATTAATTTAGTTTTGTTAAAATTTACTTCGAGATTATGTTCATTCATCCAGGTGATTGTTTTGGTGAATATATTATTTAGGGTATTATTTAAATGTACGTTATTATGACAGGGAGCAAGAATAGAAATATCGTCTGCAAACAAAACACATGGTCCGGATTCCATTAAAGTTTTTGGCAGATCATTGATATAGATGAGAAAAAGAAGACATCCAATAACGCTCCCTTGGGGTATTGAGGCGTTTATTGCTTTGTTGTCGGACCGAAAGTTTTGAAGTTCATTCGTTTTATTGTTGAAAAATTCTATTTCTCCTAAGTGCGTTCTGTTTTCTAGGTAGGATTTGAACCACTCATAAGATTTGCCTCGGATTCCCACTCCGTAGAGCTTATTTAATAATATTTCATATTGCACTTTATCATAGGCTTTGGTCATGTCAAGCAGTATACCGACTGCGTATTTTTTTGTATTTATTATATTTAGGGCTTCCTGTATTAATTTGTAAACTGCTAGCGTTGTGGATCTGTTTCTTCGAAAGCCATTTTGACATTCATCAAATATATTATATTTCTCACAGAAGGTGTACACACGATTACACATTGCTTTTTCAAAAATCTTTGAAGCTGTTGGCAGAAGAGCTATTGGACGATAATTATTGGGGTCTGTCTTGCTATTTTTCTTGTGTAAAGGTTTTACTAGTGACATTTTTAGCTGATCAGGGAATACGCCTTCTTCGAAAGATTGGTTTATTAATTTAAAGAATGGTAAAGTGAGTTCTTCTGCACATTGCCTGAATAAACTAGGTGGGAATTCGTCTATTCCGTGACTGTTTTTGTTTTTTAGGTTTTTTAACCGACGAAACAAAAAGGAGGAGGTTCTCAAGTCGACACGTATTTTTTTTTTTTTTTTTTTATGTATGACCACGCATATCTTTTTACAGAGTAGTCCGAATTGAACGATTCTTTTTTTATTGGGGAGGGTATACCTCGAAGTTGGTCCCATATAAATTGTATTAACTTGGATTGGGTACTTTTTGAGTTAGCTTCTATAATACGTATTTTTCCCACTTAGTCTATGTGGATGATGTTCTAATATGTTTTCCAGCCACTGTTATTTACAAAGCAGATCGTGATATTCGAATTTGTGTGGGGTAGGTACCACAACTAAAAACTGAAAAATAAAAAACTTTTTACAAAAAAGACAACCGACTTCCAAAAAAAACTTTAAGTGAATAACTTTAATTTCGGAAGACACGAAAATTCAAAACCAAAGACAGGGTATACCTCGAAGTTGATCCCATGTAAAATTGAAAACTACAATCCACAACTAAGGGTAGAAAAATTGGGGTTCATTGATTTTGCACCGACTGAATTTTCAACTGCGAACCGATTCTGCTGAAACGCACACAAATAATGTTGTTCTGATGAACTATATAATAAAGACCTGGAGTTGATCTGACGATGGAGACGGAAGACAGTCGCGAGAGCTCCTCAGGAGTTTGGGTTTATGTCATTCATTTTGATGACAACTTTAGACCTGGCTGGGGTATGACTGTCATCGAGGGTCTGACGATGGAGCTGTTGAGGGAGTTCCTAGTTGAGGAAAATAATAACAACATTAAAGCGATATTTATAAATACTGGTGTTCAGCTGCATCCGGTTAGACTGGAATTATAGGAAGGCTAGGCAGATTGATTGATTAAAGCGATTGAAATGCAAGTTTCACGAGAAATAAAAATCGGTCGATATATACCGGATTAAATCATGTAAAAATTATTATAAATAATTTATTATTCAGGGTTGCTACAAACATCTGTGTTCGAGCCTATTGCTGATTTGTAAGTAGACCTCTCCATCTCTGCATTTCGGCCAAAGCTCGTTCATCGTGAGGTTTGTTTAATACCTTCTTATCGGGTTCTAAGGCAGATATATCCTCGGGTGTTTTTAGTCTAGTCAGTGCCAAATATGCCTGCCCTTTGGCGAAGACTTTTTTACCGAGGTCGATTACGGCTTTATCAAGGGTCGTTCCTTGTAATTTGTGTACCGTAACGGCCCAGCACAAAATTAACGGCAACATCCTACGCTCAATATCACCATAAACCTTCGTGCCCTGAAAAGTTGCAACTACTGGAGGTATAGCAACACAACCATCGCTATCTTTCAGTCTGCTTGCTATGCTTTCATCGTCAAATTTTACTAAAATACAATCCGCTAATTCTCCTTCCTCTAGTTGATCCCTGCGCAGTGATGGCCATTTAGTTTTTTTCACAATACCCATTGCACCATTGACGAGGCCCTCAGATACTGATATGTTACGTCTCAGCATAACACGGGATTCGGTAGCTAATTTTACCTCAGATAAAAGGCTACCACAACTGTTCACATCTTTTGGAACTACATTATCTGGAGGTTTCTTTCCATAGGTAGCAACTTCACGAGACTCATCTATGGAACGAATTGTATAAAAGCAATAGTGTTTTGAATTCATAGCTGTCATCTTACTATTGTACTCGTCAATCTGCTTGACGGTAGGGAATATTCAAACAACAACACCATCCTTTAACTCTTCACCTAAAGCTACCCTTCGCCTTTGACAGAGCAGTTCCATTGAACGGTTGTCAATTCGCCTACGCGTAGATTGTTTAACAGGTCAACGAATTCGACGTCATTTCGTTGTCTCTATGATAATGGTTAATTACCAGAATGAAAATGAGTGCCATAAATTAACTTCTGCAGCATCCCAAAGTGGTTGTGCAAAGCACCAATTTTACAGGGGGCAGTTGCATGATGTCGTCAAAGAGAATAATATTAATACCTCAAAATAACTTATCGTTGTTTTTAAACTCCTGTAGCCGCAAATGAATTACTCAAACTCTCCGCTCTGGATAACGACAGTATTAAAAAAAAAAAAAAAAATGCTGTTTAATTTGATTAAAACTTAAAAATTATAATAATAATAATAATTCGTTTATTTTTCAGACAAAGTCCGTCATATAAATTAATAACATATACACACACACAAGTATAAGTAGTTAGGTATTAAGTATTTATCTAACATTGTATTATTCCCATTTATTCATAAACGTTGGTTTAACGTCAAAAGTGTATAGTTAAACAGTCGCTAATCATTACATAACTTTAAACAACGTTTATAAATAAACCTAATATAATAGGTACCACGATATATGACCGAGGCAAATATGTATTTTAAAGAATAATCAAAAAAATTGGTAGGTAGTAGATTTTAGCTACATCAATAAATGGTAACTCAAAAGCGAAAAATAAAAAACTTTTTTACAAAAAATTAAAACGACGAAAAAAATAACTGAAAAGCAAAAAATAAAAAATATACCTTTTAGTGTAAGTAAGTTCCTAAACTAATTTACGTAACAAACTTTGAGTCGGCGCCAAACAAACCAACAAACAAATTGATTAATTACAAATAATTATAGCGCATAATGGCAGCTTGATGAATCTTCGTTGAATGTGTGATGGCGCCGACTCAAAGTTTGTTGTTCGCATGTTTGCGTACAGAAATTTAAAAGAATTGTTTGAGGTTACAATGTTACTGTAGCTTTCGACAACTTGATAGGATATTTTCTCGTTATTAGGATCCGTGTACGTATTTGTAGTAGGTGCGGTGGTTATTCGTTTTTTGAAGGTAACACCACAATTTTTGGTATGCCGTTACTGTATCTTATTGTGAGAGTTTTGTCTTCATTAGGCTGTCGGCGATTAAGTTCATCTTTGAGATTTTGCAGGTATTCACGCTGTTTAGGTGTCTGATCAGAATACATTTGAATATTGTTCTGTTTTAAATTACTTTGGTTACGCAGTATCGATTTTGCAATTTCCTGGGAATTCAAATATACTTTTATTGGACGAGTTTTGTTTGCATCATACTTTCCCAATCGCATGATCCTTTTAGGTTCGGGATAGTCCTTATCAATCGACTCGAGTAGAATAACGACCTCTTTTTTGTCATTGTTTATACGTTCTTCCTTGTTGGATGATGATGGTTCTGGTATACCACTAATAATAATATTCTTGCTTCGGAATTCTCGTTCATTAACTTCTGCAATGTATCTTGTCTATTTGAATTTAGCAGTTGAATAGCCTGGTTAATCTCTTCAACTTTTTTCTCGGTTTTAGTGTTTTCATTCCGTAGCGATATTATATCCGACTTGATATTGCTTTGTTCAGCGGCAAGATTATCAGTAGTAGATTTAATACCGTCAATTCGTTCCTTAATCGTTTTCATATCTTCAGTGATTTTTGTTGTGAACTCGCTTTGTGTAGTTGTTATGGTTTTTAGCATTGTCATCATCTCAGACATTTGTTTACGCATTTCACTTAATTCAGTTCGAATATATTCATTATCATCCAACTGCTTATGTTTATTGTAGTTGCGCTGGGTGACTTTCGAATTATCCGAAAATTCAAGTTGAGAAACGCTTGATGACAAATTTGGTTGCGAGTCACTGCGTTCGAAGCCGAGGCCACTTCCAGTTGGCGAGCGTACTACACTCATGATATCTTTGTAAATATTACTCACTCAGTGCGTGGTGTGACTGTTGCGCTGTGACGTCTTCCGAATGCTTGTGCGAGGAGGTGAGAAAATAATGAACCCGTCTGTTTCTTGTGGGGGCGAAGAGCTGCTCTCGTGCCAGTGAACCGTCGACGATGATAGTGTTCTCAGAATAATAGCGTCGTACACACTTATACGCGATACAGTTTATTTTGACCCTTGTCACTAGTATAGTTTAGGTGCACTTTGGACTACCTTTAGTTATTTAAATCAGTGATAATTTTCGCGACACGTCTGCTTTGTAAGTCGTCCCAACGTAGAACTCCAACACAACAACAACTATAACACATGGTCAGCGAATACGGAACAAGTGGTTTAATACTGACAAGACGTTTGGCGAATTATTCAACACGTCTTTACGAACAGTGCGCCGTGCAGTCCACGCAGAAGGTTTGCATTACATGTTACCCACTGTGTGCAATGTTTACGTGCGTGAGTGGTTCGACACCCGGAGATAACAGTTATTTTACGGCCAGCACGATCTCCTGACCTCCACCCCATAGAAAACCTATGGGGTTTGATGATACAGCGATGGGAAGCACGGAATGAGCGGTCTGATGAGTAGTTGAAGTTGCATTGTATGGAAATATGGGAAAATTTAAGGGGAACAGATACAGATAGATGCTTCAATATATGAATTAAAATCTAAAATAATTATAATTATATTATAATAATTATTATTATTATAATTATATTGTGTCATATCCGTAATAAGGATTATTCAAGTTATTCATGGGAAAATAAACTGTTTTAATTCTAGAAGTTTATTTATTTAAACTTCATAAAATGATAACGAATAAACATTTTGTAATCACTTATTAAACACTAGCTGCTGCCCGCGGCTTCGCCCGCGTGAGTGTCGGAAGTTACCCCATACATCCCCATGGGTTTTAAGTATAAATATTGAGTTTCGAGTTAATCGGACAGCGCGTTAAAATTCTTCCATACAAACACTGACACCCCCCAATCCCCCTTTAGGGGGTAATTTAGAAAAACAAAAAACTACAAACTTAATAATTTATTTAGATAACTAACTATCGTGCGAAGTTTCTTGTTTATTACCTCAAGGAATAAGAAAAACACTAGAAAGTGAAAAATAACTTTAATTTCGGAAGTCTTTGGTTTTGAATTTTCATTTTAAGCCACCGACTTCCGAAATTAAAGTTATTTTTCACTTTCTAGTGTTTTTTTTGGAAGTCGGTTGGTTTTTTTTGTAAAAACTTTTTATTTTTCAATTTTTAGTTGTTGTACCTACCCCCTACTAGTTCGAATATAACGACCTGCTATGTAAATAACAGAGACAGGAAAATGTTAAAAGATCGTCCATATAGGCTAAGTGGGAAAAATACGTATTAATGAAGCTAACTCAAAAAGTACTCAAGCTAAGTTAATAAAATTTATATGGGACCACCTTGAGAGCATACCCTTTCAAACAAAAAAAGAATTTTCAAAATCCGTCCACAATTGACGAAAATATCGACGGACATACACAAAAAAAAAAAAAGAAAAAAAAAAAAAAACATATACGCTACGAACATATAACCTCCTCCTTTTTGGAAGTCGGTTAAAAAGGAAATCGATCGCTGCATCTAAAATGCCTGGAAAAGGTACTGATCTATGAAGACGGTAATGAAAGGCGATCTACCGATCTCCTTGAAGCGAACACTCATCGATATGTGTATTCTGCTCGTCCTAACCTACGGTACGCAGACCTGGGCCTAAAGTCTACTAATTTATAAACGTCTGGTCGCTTACCGAGTCGCAAAAGTTTCTTCTTGGGGTATGCCAAAGAGCAAAGCGCAGCACTCTACGCGTAAAACGAACTGACAATAATTATCAGTATTATATTACCCGCCGAAGCGGGCCCGGAAGAGGTGGCGAGTCGACCTAGACGCGTACCGCAAGGGTTGGGTCGAGGGGGCCCTGGAAAAGGATGCTTGGAAGTATTTGGGGAGGCCTTTACTGAGCAATGGGACAGTGTAGGCTAATCTATAAATATAAAAATGTCGTGTCACGGTGTTTATGGTCGCACTCCTCCGAAACAGCTCAACCGATTTTTTACGAAAATTTTATGTATATTTGGTAGGTATGAGAATAGGTCGTAAAGAGGTAAGTATGCAGGTTGGGTAGGTAGGTAAGTAGATAGGTAGGGTAGGGTTGGTGGATAGGTAGGTGTGCTGTAGATAAGCACTTAGTGCTACCCGTGCGAAGCCGGGGCGGGCAGCTAGTATAAAAATAAAAATAGCAATATTACTGTGAAGTTTGATCAAAATCTGTTCAGTAGTTTTTGCGTGAAAGAGTAAGAAACATCCATTCATCCTCACAAACTTTCGCATTTATAATATTAGTAGGATAATATTAAGTAATTATTAAAATAAAAACCAATTGCGTAACACACTATAGATATTGCTCATCCATTGCTTCATATAATTATGTTCGAGAAATCTGTCAACAACATCAATAACGCAATTAATTTTTTTGAACTGTCAAAATGAAATTACCCCGTTGATTTAGGACATGTAACACGTCCCTTTGGGATAACTTCCGACATTCACGCGGTCGAAGCCACGAGCAGAAGCTAGTTAAAGCATAAATTTGAATTTAAAACTAACCGTTATTCTTAAACTAACAAAAAAAGAAAGACTTCTAATATCTAATTGAAATAAAGGCTACTCTATATTTCTACTTAAAATACTACCAAAAAATTGTTATTAGACCATGGCGCGTTATTATCTGGCCCGCCGCTCAGCCCCGCTTCATTCTTATCGTTGTAACTTTTAAACTATTCTTTCAAATGTTTTAGTGTATCTACATTAAATAGCGAAAGCGATGAAGTTATTCATTTTGATAAGAATTAACTAAATACTCCAAAATGTGCAATGTAAAAAAAGTCTCAATTTTAAATGTATTTATGGCTCACTATTTTAGCTATAATGACTTCCACATAAAAGATAGATATATGCTGTCGTGGACTTTTATTTAGAACTGTTTTAGACAAACAATCCCACGATACATTATCTTCATGTAACTCTAACGGTTTAGGCATCGCACGCCAAGATATCTCTCAGAGGGCAGATTTTTTTTCGACTTACTTGATACTTATCGTTATATTATGGCATAATCAAACAAAATCATTATAATTTGTAGCCTATGTGTTATTCTGATGTATAAGCTATATCACTGTAAAGTTTCATCAAAATCCGTTTAGTAGTTTTTGCGTGAAAGAGTAACAAACATCCATCCATCCATCCATCCATTCATCCTCACAAACTTTCGCATTTATAATATTAGTAGGATAATAAAATTAATTATTAATTAATGAATAATCTTGTTTATTAATTTATTGAATAATAAAAGAACTGATGAAGATTATTGTTTAAAAGAAAAATAAAACTTTCGTTTCGTGATTTGAATCAGACCTATGTGTTTCACCATACACTTCGATACGCTACCAGCTATCGGAACTTGATACCAATACGTGAATTTTTAGCACTAGTATGAACCGACCAAGGTCATGAGTAATTACGTACTCTGCGAAAAAGTGACGGTATGCTTTTTGTTTCATTCGACACCAGTGTGAGAGTTCTGAGGTGTATTATGTGTTGATACATCACTTACACACACAGATATAGGTACGGCCTGTCGCTCGTTCACAGCAATACAATCCTAAGCGAGCTATTGCACTTATGACCGCTTACTGTATAGCAACACAACCATCGCTATCTTTCAGTCTGCTTCCTATGCTTGAATCTTCAAATTTTACTAAAATATAACCCGGTAATTCTCCTTCCTCTAGTTGATCCCTGCGCAGTGATGGCCATTTAATTTTTTTCACAATACCCATTGCACCGTTGACGAGGCCCTCAGATACTGATATGTTACGTCTCAGCATAACACGGGATTCGGTAGCTAATTTTACCTCAGATAAAAGGCCACCACAATTGTACACATCTTTTGCAACTACATTATCTGGAGGTTTCTTTCCATAGGTAGCAACTTCACGAGACTCATCTATGGAACGAATTGTATAAATGCAATGGTGTTTTGAATTCATAGCTGTCATCTTACTATTGTAGTCGTCAATCTGCTTGACGGTAGGGAATATTCAAACCACAACACCATCCTTTAACTCTTCACCTACAGCTACCCTTCGCGTTTGACAGAGCAGTTCCAGTTGAACCGTTGTTAATTCGCCTACGCGTAGATTGTTTAACTGGTCAACGAATTCGACGTCATTTCGTTGTCTCATGTTAATGGTTAATTCGCAGAATGAAAATGCGTGCCATAAATTAACTTCTGCAGCATCCCAAAGTGGTTGTGCAAAGCACCAATTTTAGAGGGGGCAGTTGCATGATGTCGTCAAAGAGAATAATATTTATACCTCAAAATAACTTATCGTTGTTTTTAAACTCCTGTAGCCGCAAATGAATTACTCAAACTCTCCGCTCTGGATAACGGCAGTATTAAAAAAAAAAAAAAAAAAAATGCTGTTTAATTTGATTAAAACTTAAAAATAATTAAGTATTTATCTAACATTGTATTATTCCCATTTATTCATAAACGTTGGTTTAACGTCAAAATTATATAGTTAAACAGTCGCTAATCATTACATAACTTTAAACAACGTTTATGAATAAATCTAATATAATACCACGAAATATGACCGAGGCAAATACATATGTATTTTAAAGAATAATCAAAAAAATTGGTAGGTCGTAGATTTTAGCTACAACAATAAAAAGTTTTTTTGTAAAATATAATCCACAATATCATTTCTTGTTGCACCCTTATCAATATTGTAGATGTAGAAGTGTATCTTTATTTCGGCCGCTTTAAAGCTACCAGTAGAATCAGTCAACCCTCTCCCTCTCTTCCCGATGAAACGGTTTCTGTTTTCCTTCTTATTACGTGTTACCACTATCCATTTGTCATCGTCTTTGTTCGTTTGTTAACGCTCCGAGTGTGACAGTACGTCCACGTACATACTTATATTTTGCTCAAACGGTTTTTCCGTTATCGTTGCACTGACTAAGGTAGCTTTATTATTTGTATCCATAGCGGCCGCCTCATCATAATTTCGCTTGATTGACGTGAGACAGGTGACTGTGCCTGACCTTGCGCACTTTTTACCGTTATTTCCGGGTCTTGTGTTACAATTTCTGATGCCAGCTGATTACAACCGTTCGGCGATTGATATAAAAAACCTGCATTCTCATTGTCATACACATTACGGTTAAGTAAACAAGGGTTTTCAATTATTTTGTTACTTTGTTCCGGCTTTCCTGATGTTGGTACTTCAGGCTGTAAACACCATTCACCTTTTAATTTCTCCAGATCTTCCTTTGACACATGCGAATAACCAGTAGATCTTTTAACAGTCTTGTCACATCTATGTGATCAAAGGTAATTGGGGGTAGCTTCTGAATGTCTCCAGCCACAAATATAGGCATTACTTCCGGATCAGTGGCCTTAAAGAGATCAATGATATCTTCTACATCCCTTGTAGTCTTACCTTTGTTTTTGCGCTGAATCATTCGCTTGGCATTTGGTATTGAGATACCAGTGACTTTGCCCGAGTTATTTCATCCTCTTTAAAACCACCAACACACAACTGCACTAGGCTCACATTGTCCATAATCTCCAATTTATTTTGGATATAACAAAGCACTTCGTTTATCACAATATTGCAAGTATTGCATTTAATAACGTCCGAAGCCATCACAATAGAAAAAAACAAAAAGTGTGAAGTGTTATGAAGTGATTTTGATGATTAGTTTTTTGTTGGGTCGGTCATACCTCAGAGTTTCCATAAAAATTTATGCTTGATTAATATTTGAGTTTAAGTTACTTTAGTGTACTTGTAGTCGAATTTTATAGGTTGTCTGTTTTAGTTGCGTAACGCGTCTATATTAACCTAGAACACGCCACGCAACAGATGTATGAGTACGTCTGTAGAGTCACTTTATTCGAGCGAGCCGCGTGTAACCTGAGTGCAGCTCGCCTGTGGCGTCATTTTTAACCGACGAAACAAAAAGGAGGAGGTTCTCAAGTCGACACGTATATTTTTTTTTTTTTTTTTATGTATGACCACGCATATCTTTTTACAAAGTAGTCCGAATTGAACGATTCTTTTTTTATTGGGGAGGGTATACCTCGAAGTTGGTCCCATATAAATTGTATTAACTTGGATTGGGTACTTTTTGAGTTAGCTTCTATAATACGTATTTTTCCCACTTAGTCTATGTGGATGATGTTCTAATATGTTTTCCAGCCACTGTTATTTACAAAGCAGATCGTGATATTCGAATTTGTGTGGGGTAGGTACCACAACTAAAAACTGAAAAATAAAAAACTTTTTACAAAAAAGACAACCGACTTCCAAAAAAAACTTTAAGTGAATAACTTTAATTTCGGAAGACACGAAAATTCAAAACCAAAGACAGGGTATACCTCGAAGTTGATCCCATGTAAAATTGAAAACTACAATCCACAACTAAGGGTAGAAAAATTGGGGTTCATTGATTTTGCACCGACTGAATTTTCAACTGTGAACCGATTCTGCTGAAACGCACACAAATAATGTTGTTCTGATGAACTATATAATAAAGACCTGGAGTTGATCTGACGATGGAGAAGGAAGACAGTCGCGAGAGCTCCTCAGGAGTTTGGGTTTATGTCATTCATTTTGATGAGAACTTTAGACCTGACTGGGGTATGACTGTCATCGAGGGTCTGACGATGGAGCTGTTGAGGGAGTTCCTAGTTGAGGAAAATAATAACAATATTAAAGCGATATTTATAAATACTGGTATTCAGCTGCATCCGGTTAGACTGGAATTATAGGAAGGCTAGGCAGATTGATTGATTAAAGCGATTGAAATGCAAGTTTCACGAGAAATAAAAATCGGTCGATATATACCGGATTAAATCATGTAAAAATTATTATAAATAATTTATTATTCAGGGTTGCTACAAACATCAGTGTTCGAGCCTATTGCTGATTTGTAAGTAGACCTCTCCATCTCTGCATTTCGGCCAAAGCTCGTTCATCGTGAGGTTTGTTTAATACCTTCTTATCGGGTTCTAAGGCAGATATATCCTCGGGTGTTTTTAGTCTAGTCAGTGCCAAATATGCCTGCCCTTTGGCGAAGACTTTTTTACCGAGGTCGATTACGGCTTTATCAAGGGTCGTTCCTTGTAATTTGTGTACCGTAACGGCCCAGCACAAAATTAACGGCAACATCCTACGCTCAATATCACCATAAACCTTCGTGCCCTGAAAAGTTGCAACTACTGGAGGTATAGCAACACAACCATCGCTATCTTTCAGTCTGCTTCCTATGCTTTCATCGTCAAATTTTACTAAAATACAATCCGCTAATTCTCCTTCCTCTAGTTGATCCCTGCGCAGTGATGGCCATTTAGTTTTTTTCACAATACCCATTGCACCATTGACGAGGCCCTCAGATACTGATATGTTACGTCTCAGCATAACACGGGATTCGGTAGCTCATTTTACCTCAGATAAAAGGCTACCACAACTGTTCACATCTTTTGGAACTACATTATCTGGAGGTTTCTTTCCATAGGTAGTAACTTCACGAGACTCATCTATGGAACGAATTGTATAAATGCAATAGTGTTTTGAATTCATAGCTGTCATCTTACTATTGTACTCGTCAATCTGCTTGACGGTAGGGAATATTCAAACAACAACACCATCCTTAACTCTTCACCTAAAGCTACCCTTCGCCTTTGATAGAGCAGTTCCATTGAACGGTTGTCAATTCGCCTACGCGTAGATTGTTTAACAGGTCAACGAATTCGACGTCATTTCGTTGTCTCTATGATAATGGTTAATTACCAGAATGAAAATGAGTGCCATAAATTAACTTCTGCAGCATCCCAAAGTGGTTGTGCAAAGCACCAATTTTACAGGGGGCAGTTGCATGATGTCGTCAAAGAGAATAATATTTATACCTCAAAATAACTTATCGTTGTTTTTAAACTCCTGTAGCCGCAAATGAATTACTCAAACTCTCCGCTCTGGATAACGACAGTATTAAAAAAAAAAAAAAAAAATGCTGTTTAATTTGATTAAAACTTAAAAATTATAATAATAATAATAATTCGTTTATTTTTCAGACAAAGTCCGTCATATAAATTAATAACATATACACACACACAAGTATAAGTAGTTATTAAGTATTTATCTAAAATTGTATTATTCCCATTTATTCATAAACGTTGGTTTAACGTCAAAAGTGTATAGTTAAACAGTCGCTAATCATTACATAACTTTAAACAACGTTTATAAATAAACCTAATATAATAGGTACCACGATATATGACCGAGGCAAATATGTATTTTAAAGAATAATCAAAAAAATTGGTAGGTAGTAGATTTTAGCTACATCAATAAATGGTAACTCAAAAGCGAAAAATAAAAAACTTTTTTACAAAAAATTAAACCGACGAAAAAAATAACTGAAAAGCAAAAAATAAAAAATATACCTTTTAGTGTAAGTAAGTTCCTAAACTAATTTACGTAACAAACTTTGAGTCGGCGCCAAACAAACCAACAAACAAATTGATTAATTACAAATAATTATAGCGCATAATGGCAGCTTGATGAATCTTCGTTGAATGTGTGATGGCGCCGACTCAAAGTTTGTTACGTAAATTAGTTTAGGAACTTACTTACACTAAAAGGTATATTTTTTATTTTTTGCTTTTCAGTTATTTTTTTCGTCGGTTTAATTTTTTTTACTTGGTGTCATCGTCACCGTTCGCAATCAGGTCGCGGGGCAGGCGTCGCCTCGTGTCAGGTAGGCGCGTGCCAGGGCGCAATCTGTTTGACGTGAGGCCAATCAGATGCGTTGGCACGCGCGAACATACTTTTCGCGATGACGGTTTGTTCGAAGACAACTCTGCTTATAAAGGCGGATGGTTTGCATGTGTGCCCAATATCTACACGTAGTCGTCTGTAGTTGTAGTTCAGATAACTCGTGGGGTGGCGCTGGGGCACACGAAGATTGAAGATGGCGTCACTTGTCTTCAGATATCCTTTGTAGCTGCTGTCTTCTAGTTTATGAAGCCGCTCATAGTAGTGCTTTGTATAAGTAACACTAGATGGCGCTGTATGTTTATTACACTTCGTAGTTTTGCTCCAGCCATGAATCTCGCCAAGTTGATCAATCTTTTTAAGCCATGCTGAAGCAGTAGTGCTGAAGCAGTTTGACCCCGATAATGAAAAATTTATCGGGGTCAAACTCATTCTCCCCCTCTGGTACTCTATAGTTGTCCCGACAGAGTACCAGGATCAGTATGCATCTTCCTTGGTCTCCCTCTTTTTCTTATGGGATTTAATGGTTTGGGTACATTGTCATCTCTTTGTTCAAATTTACATATTGCTGAAGTATGATATTTTCCCATAGATTATTCTGGTGATTTTGGGTTTGCTACCTCATATGTGGATGCTCCATGTTTCTTTATGACAATATATGGACCAAATTTTCTAAAACCAAATCTCTGCGTGGAGCAAATTTTGCTGTGCTTTTTCAGTCACAGTACAATTGCATTCCGCTGGTGTGAGAAGTCTGCTTGCATATTCAACTGGGTGTTCGTTTTCGCCCTCCCCCTGCACTAAAGCTTCTCCTATTGCTTATTGACTTGCATCTGTTTTGATTGTAAAACGAGTATCACATTCTGCTTGTTTCAGTACTGGGGCTGTGGTTAATGCTATTTTTAGTTTTTCAAACGCCCCTTGTTGTTCATTTTTCCACTCCCAACATATTTTCTTTTTAGTTAAGTTTGTTAGTGGCCGAGCTATGTCTGAAGAAAGAAAGAAAGAAAAATTGTTAATTCTGCACAAACTAAACGCACATTGCATAAAACACACATTTATAAAATTAGCCAAAAGCCTCATATTCACTGCACAAAGTAATAATAAAAAAAATGGAAAAAATTGACATTGCCTGATGTCAGGGTCAGAGACCAAAGACAATTATTTACATAGGTAGGTAGCGTATTGCATAATGATTGTGTTCCGACAGTAAGAAAATGAAAACAAACAAACAATCAAAACATTTACACAAAATTTCGATTGCAAAGTGGAAAAATAACTACTCTTGTAACAAGCAAACATCAATATCATCGTCTGCGAAGTTGTTTATGAATCTTCTATACTTTGAAGCAGTTTGTAGGAATGTAATCAATTGTTTTATATTTCTTGGTTTTGATAAATTCGCAATAGCGGAAATCTCTTCCGGATCTGTTTTAATTCCTTCTGGAACTATTAGATGTTCCAAATACTTTATCTTGGAACAAATGAATTTACACTTTTTAACCGACGAAACAAAAAGGAGGAGGTTCTCAAGTCGACACGTATATTTTTTTATTTTTTTTTATGTATGACCACGCATATCTTTTTACAAAGTAGTCCGAATTGAACGATTCTTTTTTTATTGGGGAGGGTATACCTCGAAGTTGGTCCCATATAAATTGTATTAACTTTGCTTGGGTACTTTTTGAGTAAGCTTCAATAATACGTATTTTTCCACTTAGTCTATGTGGATGATATTCTAATATTTTTTAGAGCCACTGTTATTTTTTACAAAGCAGATCGTGATATTCGAATTTGTGTGGGGTAGGTACCACAACTAAAAACTGAAAAATAAAAAACTTTTTACAAAAAATACAACCGACTTCCAAAAAAAACTTTAAGTGAATAACTTTAATTTCGGAAGACACGAAAATTCAAAACCAAAGACAGGGTGGGTATACCTCGAAGTTGATCCCATGTAAAATTGAAAACTACAATCCACAACTAAGGGTAGAAAAATTGGGGTTCATTGATTTTGCACCGACTGAATTTTCAACTGTGAACCGATTCTGCTGAAACGCACACAAATAATGTTGTTCTGATGAACTATATAATAAAGACCTGGAGTTGATCTGACGATGGAGACGGAAGACAGTCGCGAGAGCTCCTCAGGAGTTTGGGTTTATGTCATTCATTTTGATGAGAACTTTAGACCTGGCTGGGGTATGACTGTCATCGAGGGTCTGACGATGGAGCTGTTGAGGGAGTTCCTAGTTGAGGAAAATAATAACAATATTAAAGCGATATTTATAAATACTGGTATTCAGCTGCATCCGGTTAGACTGGAATTATAGGAAGGCTAGGCAGATTGATTGATTAAAGCGATTGAAATGCAAGTTTCACGAGAAATAAAAATCGGTCGATATATACCGGATTAAATCATGTAAAAATTATTATAAATAATTTATTATTCAGGGTTGCTACAAACATCAGTGTTCGAGCCTATTGCTGATTTGTAAGTAGACCTCTCCATCTCTGCATTTCGGCCAAAGCTCGTTCATCGTGAGGTTTGTTTAATACCTTCTTATCGGGTTCTAAGGCAGATATATCCTCGGGTGTTTTTAGTCTAGTCAGTGCCAAATATGCCTGCCCTTTGGCGAAGACTTTTTTACCGAGGTCCATTACGGCTTTATCAAGGGTCGTTCCTTGTAATTTGTGTACCGTAACGGCCCAGCACAAAATTAACGGCAACATCCTACGCTCAATATCACCATAAACCTTCGTGCCCTAAAAAGTTGCAACTACTGGAGGTATAGCAACACAACCATCGCTATCTTTCAGTCTGCTTCCTATGCTTTCATCGTCAAATTTTACTAAAATACAATCCGCTAATTCTCCTTCCTCTAGTTGATCCCTGCGCAGTGATGGCCATTTAGTTTTTTTCACAATACCCATTGCACCATTGACGAGGCCCTCAGATACTGATATGTTACGTCTCAGCATAACACGGGATTCGGTAGCTAATTTTACCTCAGATAAAAGGCTACCACAACTGTTCACATCTTTTGGAACTACATTATCTGGAGGTTTCTTTCCATAGGTAGCAACTTCACGAGACTCATCTATGGAACGAATTGTATAAATGCAATAGTGTTTTGAATTCATAGCTGTCATCTTACTATTGTACTCGTCAATCTGCTTGACGGTAGGGAATATTCAAACAACAACACCATCCTTAACTCTTCACCTAAAGCTACCCTTCGCCTTTGACAGAGCAGTTCCATTGAACGGTTGTCAATTCGCCTACGCGTAGATTGTTTAACAGGTCAACGAATTCGACGTCATTTCGTTGTCTCTATGATAATGGTTACCAGAATGAAAATGAGTGCCATAAATTAACTTCTGCAGCATCCCAAAGTGGTTGTGCAAAGCACCAATTTTACAGGGGGCAGTTGCATGATGTCGTCAAAGAGAATAATATTTATACCTCAAAATAACTTATCGTTGTTTTTAAACTCCTGTAGCCGCAAATGAATTACTCAAACTCTCCGCTCTGGATAACGACAGTATTAAAAAAAAAAAAAAAAAAAAAATGATGTTTAATTTGATTAAAACTTAAAAATTATAATAATAATAATAATTCGTTTATTTTTCAGACAAAGTCCGTCATATAAATTAATAACATATACACACACACAAGTATAAGTAGTTATTAAGTATTTATCTAACATTGTATTATTCCCATTTATTCATAAACGTTGGTTTAACGTCAAAAGTGTATAGTTAAACAGTCGCTAATCATTACATAACTTTAAACAACGTTTATAAATAAACGATACCACGATATATGACCGAGGCAAATATGTATTTTAAAGAATAATCAAAAAAATTGGTAGGTAGTAGATTTTAGCTACATCAATAAATGGTAAGTCAAAAGCGAAAAATAAAAAACTTTTTTACAAAAAATTAAACCGACGAAAAAAATAACTGAAAAGCAAAAAATAAAAAATATACCTTTTAGTGTAAGTAAGTTCCTAAACTAATTTACGTAACAAACTTTGAGTCGGCGCCAAACAAACCAACAAACAAATTGATTAATTACAAATAATTATAGCGCATAATGGCAGCTTGATGAATCTTCGTTGAATGTGTGATGGCGCCGACTCAAAGTTTGTTACGTAAATTAGTTTAGGAACTTACTTACACTAAAAGGTATATTTTTTATTTTTTGCTTTTCAGTTATTTTTTTCGTCGGTTTAATTTTTTGTAAAAAAGTTTTTTATTTTTTTCTGTTAGCCTTTAGGTTAAATTCTCTGAGTTTTTCAAATATTTCCTTCAGGTCCTCAATGTGTTGTGTGAATGTGATTGAGCTTATGATCAAATTATCTAAATACGAAAGTACACACGTAGTTGGTGTCGTTCCTAAACTTTGAATGAATTTATCTATTAGTCTCTGGAACGTGGCGGGTGCGTTCCGTAACCCAAATGGCATGCGTTTAAAATGGAACGTTCCAAACGGTGAGACAAAGCTTGTCTTGTCTTGGTCTTCGGAATGTACCATTATTTGCCAATAGCCTGACTGAAGGTCGATTGTAGACATGTATGGCATTGCTTTTTCTTGATGCATTAAATCGTAAATCCGTGGCAATGGATATCTATCTGGTTTTGTTATTTCGTTGACTCGCCGATAGTCGATACAAACTCTAATATCGTCTGTACCTTTAGGGGCCATAATAACAGGAGCTGCCCAGGGTGAATCGCATTCTTCTATTATATCATTGCTTAGCATTTCATCTAATTTTTGCTCTCAATTGTTGTTATCTGTGTGGTGATAATCTGTATGGCTTTTGAGCTATAGGTAGGTGACTACCTGTGTCTATTCTATGCAAGTTAAATGGTGTTGGTTTTGTATTTTTATCAAATATATCACTATAAGTAGGTTGAAATCTGACTTTTTAATTTCAGACAATAGTTTTCTTTCACAGGAGCGTAATAAAATATCAAAAGAATATAATGACATTTGATTTATTGTAACATAATCAATGCGTGGATCTTTTTGAGATGCTTCATCCGCTGGTTCGCGAGGACGGATAGAACGAGGCGGTGTATCCATCTTCTGAAGTGACCATTTTACAATTTTCTCAGGCGGTGGACTGTCTTCAATATTGTTCAACGGTGACGGTGTTTGTGGTAGTGGAGAAATCATGTGCAGTTCTTTGGCCCACTGCATAAAGTTTTATAGGGATTCCGGTGTTGACTGGCCTGAATTAAATGTTAGAAATTTAGCTGCCTTCAAGGGAATCTTCTCATTTTTCAAATGTAGAAAAGCGTGTAACTCATGAGGTTCATCTATGAAATTCCAAACTAGATGTGACAAATTGAGCACTATTCCCGCTGTTTCTAAAAAGTCAATGCCGAGTAGAATACCATTATCAGTGGCGTCGGGTATCACTGTGAACGTTATAGGTAGGGAACGTCCACCAACTGTGATTTCCACGGCCGTAGTTAGAATTCTTCGAGTTTGAACTGTCCCATCGGCTAGGATTGTGTCAGCCGTTTTCTCTTCGAACATCGCTCCATTTCTGGTGAACAACTTGTACAGCTGCATGCTTGCCACACTCGTTCTTGCAGCTGTGTCTATGTAAGCATAACCTTTTTCAATTTTCCAAATGATTTCAATCGTAGGTATCTTAACATGGTCCTGTACTAACTCTGTGGTATCCACTCTGTAAAATGCAACCGGCTTTGGTGTAGTTTCTTTATTCTGGCATTTCTTGCAGTTATTCCTGAATACACCTGCTTCACCGCAGCCATAACAAGAAACCATTGTGGTCTCGGTGGCTGTAGCTGTCGCTGCTGGTTGTTTTTTAGCCTCTGCCAAACGTTTTCGACATTCTTCCGTTGTGTGTCCTTTCCTTGCACAAAATGCACAACGTTTTTTTTTTTCATAACGTTCTCCCGTCGAAAAAATACTTGTTTGTGATTCTTTACTTTTTCGAGTAGCTCTATAAACGACTTAAAATCCGATCTGACGACTTCCTTTTTGATGCTCAGCCATATACGAAGTCGAGATGTTCCTCTTCTTTGTTACATTTAGACGGCAGTTGAGAAAGAAGCGCACGTTTGTGACAAACAAACTCGTCGATTGGTTCAGTAGTTTGCTTCTTGCTGAACAATTATTCTAAGTAGATTTCGTGTGGCTGCTTCTTCGGAGCAAACGCTGACCGTATTGCATCTAACGCGTTATTCCACTTTTTAATGTCCGCTTTCACACCGTGCCACCATGTTGCTGCCGTGTCGCCTAACAATAACGGCAATCCTTCTAATGCGTCTTCATCGGAGATGTGTTCCACTTTTTTAACCGACGAAACAAAAAGGAGGAGGTTCTCAAGTCGACACGTATATATTTTTTTTTTTTTTTATGTATGACCACGCATATCTTTTTACAGAGTAGTCCGAATTGAACTATTCTTTTTTTATTGGGGAGGGTATACCTCGAAGTTGGTCCCATATAAATTGTATTAACTTGGATTGGGTACTTTTTGAGTTAGCTTCTATAATACGTATTTTTCCCACTTAGTCTATGTGGATGATGTTCTAATATGTTTTCCAGCCACTGTTATTTACAAAGCAGATCGTGATATTCGAATTTGTGTGGGGTAGGTACCACAACTAAAAACTGAAAAATAAAAAACTTTTTACAAAAAAGACAACCGACTTCCAAAAAAAACTTTAAGTGAATAACTTTAATTTCGGAAGACACGAAAATTCAAAACCAAAGACAGGGTATACCTCGAAGTTGATCCCATGTAAAATTGAAAACTACAATCCACAACTAAGGGTAGAAAAATTGGGGTTCATTGATTTTGCACCGACTGAATTTTCAACTGTGAACCGATTCTGCTGAAATGCACACAAATAATGTTGTTCTGATGAACTATATAATAAAGACCTGGAGTTGATCTGACGATGGAGACGGAAGACAGTCGCGAGAGCTCCTCAGGAGTTTGGGTTTATGTCATTCATTTTGATGAGAACTTTAGACTTGGCTGGGGTATGACTGTCATCGAGGGTCTGACGATGGAGCTGTTGAGGGAGTTCCTAGTTGAGGAAAATAATAACAATATTAAAGCGATATTTATAAATACTGGTATTCAGCTGCATCCGGTTAGACTGGAATTATAGGAAGGCTAGGCAGATTGATTGATTAAAGCGATTGAAATGCAAGTTTCACGAGAAATAAAAATCGGTCGATATATACCGGATTAAATCATGTAAAAATTATTATAAATAATTTATTATTCAGGGTTGCTACAAACATCAGTGTTCGAGCCTATTGCTGATTTGTAAGTAGACCTCTCCATCTCTGCATTTCGGCCAAAGCTCGTTCATCGTGAGGTTTGTTTAATACCTTCTTATCGGGTTCTAAGGCAGATATATCCTCGGGTGTTTTTAGTCTAGTCAGTGCCAAATATGCCTGCCCTTTGGCGAAGACTTTTTTACCGAGGTCGATTACGGCTTTATCAAGGGTCGTTCCTTGTAATTTGTGTACCGTAACGGCCCAGCACAAAATTAACGGCAACATCCTACGCTCAATATCACCATAAACCTTCGTGCCCTGAAAAGTTGCAACTACTGGAGGTATAGCAACACAACCATCGCTATCTTTCAGTCTGCTTCCTATGCTTTCATCGTCAAATTTTACTAAAATACAATCCGCTAATTCTCCTTCCTCTAGTTGATCCCTGCGCAGTGATGGCCATTTAGTTTTTTTCACAATACCCATTGCACCATTGACGAGGCCCTCAGATACTGATATGTTACGTCTCAGCATAACACGGGATTCGGTAGCTAATTTTACCTCAGATAAAAGGCTACCACAACTGTTCACATCTTTTGGAACTACATTATCTGGAGGTTTCTTTCCATAGGTAGCAACTTCACGAGACTCATCTATGGAACGAATTGTATAAATGCAATAGTGTTTTGAATTCATAGCTGTCATCTTACTATTGTACTCGTCAATCTGCTTGACGGTAGGGAATATTCAAACAACAACACCATCCTTAACTCTTCACCTAAAGCTACCCTTCGCCTTTGACAGAGCAGTTCCATTGAACGGTTGTCAATTCGCCTACGCGTAGATTGTTTAACAGGTCAACGAATTCGACGTCATTTCGTTGTCTCTATGATAATGGTTAATTACCAGAATGAAAATGAGTGCCATAAATTAACTTCTGCAGCATCCCAAAGTGGTTGTGCAAAGCACCAATTTTACAGGGGGCAGTTGCATGATGTCGTCAAAGAGAATAATATTTATACCTCAAAATAACTTATCGTTGTTTTTAAACTCCTGTAGCCGCAAATGAATTACTCAAACTCTCCGCTCTGGATAACGACAGTATTAAAAAAAAAAAAAAAAAAAAATGCTGTTTAATTTGATTAAAACTTAAAAATTATAATAATAATAATAATTCGTTTATTTTTCAGACAAAGTCCGTCATATAAATTAATAACATATACACACACACAAGTATAAGTAGTTATTAAGTATTTATCTAACATTGTATTATTCCCATTTATTCATAAACGTTGGTTTAACGTCAAAAGTGTATAGTTAAACAGTCGCTAATCATTACATAACTTTAAACAACGTTTATAAATAAATCTAATATAATAGGTACCACGATATATGACCGAGGCAAATATGTATTTTAAAGAATAATCAAAAAAATTGGTAGGTAGTAGATTTTAGCTACATCAATAAATGGTAACTCAAAAGCGAAAAATAAAAAACTTTTTTACAAAAAATTAAACCGACGAAAAAAATAACTGAAAAGCAAAAAATAAAAAATATACCTTTTAGTGTAAGTAAGTTCCTAAACTAATTTACGTAACAAACTTTGAGTCGGCGCCAAACAAACCAACAAACAAATTGATTAATTACAAATAATTATAGCGCATAATGGCAGCTTGATGAATCTTCGTTGAATGTGTGATGGCGCCGACTCAAAGTTTGTTACGTAAATTAGTTTAGGAACTTACTTACACTAAAAGGTATATTTTTTATTTTTTGCTTTTCAGTTATTTTTTTCGTCGGTTTAATTATACAATAAGATACTGTTTATAAACTCTTCCACCTTATTGTAGTCTCTTTCACCTTCATATTTTCTGGTACAACTTGCAAAACTTTTCCCAGACATAGTACTCTGAGTTGAAGTAATCGTACTCATTAACGCAGTGAGCTGTTCTTGTGTCATAGTGATTGACATTTTCAATAATTATGTGGGTAACTTTAGTAAGTATGTGAGTACTCCATACAACTTGAAGGTAGACCGTGCAAAATTTGAGGGTAGGCCGTCCAAATATGTGGGTTCTCCGTACAATTTGAAGGTAGGCCGTGAAAAATTTGAGAGTTGGCCGTAGAAATATGTGGGTATCCGTAGATTATTTACGTTGGGCGCCAATGTAGGGTTGCTGTTTGTGAAATTAAAGCCCCGTTGAACTTGATGATAATTTATTGGCAATTTAACGTGTATTACGTTACACGTTACAATAATTATTTTATCATGTGACAACCCTAAGTGGAGGGATGAAAAGGACTGCGTGGATCTCCATTCAGGCCTCCCCTAGCTGACTAGTTTCCTGAAGACTGCTAGGCTATCGAAGTAGGAGCTAGTCGTACTAAGGATCAGAGCTGGCTGCGTGGCTGCCGCGCTCAGAATCTCTAGCTAGTGAATGACGATTTGATGTGGCATCTCATAGTCATCCACGAAGGGATTTGGCTACTGTTCGATGCAATAATTGCATGCAAATGTTTTGCTTACCTAGCAATACGAAGCGGCCGCATTGAGTGCGCCCCGAGCTCAGTGCATAACGGACAGCAACCGGGTGCATTCGTTTCCATCATTTTAGCGGTAGCCTTGCCTAAACGTTATTTCAATAAACCCTTTAAAGTTATTTGAGTGTTTAACTTAGTAGCGTAGCGAAACCCATCAGGTACCACTTAGTTGCGTCCCCTACATTTTGGTCCTTCGAGCCTCTAAAAAGGACTTCGCGATCGGACTTTAGTTTTTGGGACTGAAGGGTCGTGAAGTGAACTTGAACTGAACCAGTGACACTTTGGATTGATGCGGTTCTTAGCTTAGCAGTGACTGTGGTAACCTTAGCAGCGGAACTTTATGAGAGACTTTGGTGGGAGTATATTGAGTTGGAGTGCCCAGTATATTCTCTCAGCGGTAGCAGCAAAAGCAGTGCTCTGCCAGTGCCCTTCCAGCAGTAGTAAGTTCACAGCTCACACTAGTGACGTCAGCAAATCACTGGCGTGGGAAACAAACCTCGTTAGGTTCGCAGCGGCAAAGGATTTTTCCAAGTAAGATCGTTCAATTTTTCTTACACCAGCAGCGAGATGGAGAGCCTTTATTTCATTCAATCTGAGATTGCGGAGAGCATTAGAGAAGTCATCGTCAATTTCAAAAAGGATAGCGTAGAGCGTAAAACTTCAGATTACTGTAAGCGTAGACTCGAGTTGCTGGAGAAGTACTGGGAGGAATTCCAAGTGAATCATGATAAGACTCTTACTTTTGAATAGACGAATCATAAATATTTTACCAAGTCTGAATTTGAAAGTACAAAACAGCTTTATTTAACAGCAAAAGGGCTTATTAGTCAATGGAAAGAACAGTTGATGCAGCAAGGTCAGAAAGCACCAAACAGCACAGCTAGAGGCGCCCGGCACTTCAGCGAGTCAGCCGGAACCGCCAACAACAGCTACTCCGACCTTCGAAGCAAGAGGGTCCAACAGCAAGCTTAACGATATGCTCCATAAGCAGTCGGTAAATTTTAAAGCGTTTCTTAGAGCAGTCGACAATATTGATGTCGAAACTATCGTTGACAAGTTCGAAGATGCCCTTCGAACCCTACACAATCGGTGGACTACTATTGATAACCTTCATTGGGAGATCATTAGTGAATCGGGGGAAGAGCTAGTAGAAGACTATGAGTATTACTTCAGCAAACACGAGCGTACTTTTAATAGCCTGAAAAAGGCTATTAACTCCAAGATGTGGTCAACATCATATCGCGAGAAATCCACTCCTCAAATGGATATTCCTGTATTTACAGGCCATTACCAGCAATGGATGCCTTTCAAAGATCTATTTAGCGAAGCAATCCACAAGAACAACGCAACAATTAATGCTGAAATGAACCTTTTTGGCGCAGCCGTGAGGCACTCACTATTGTTGCATTATTTTCACTTTTTTTATGATTGTTTTTGTATATGTGTTTCATGAACTGTGTCCAAATAAACATTATTCTTTCTTTCTTTCTTTCTTTCTCAAAAAATGCAATACTTGAAAGGCAAGTTAAAAGGTGAAGCGGAGCGTTTGATATAGCACCTTTCAATCAGTGCCGATAACTATAACGTTTGTTGGGAGATTCTAAATCAATTAATTATTTAGACAGCGTCACCAACACATTGCAACAGGAGATCGATGTAATGTCTATTCAGCAAGATTTCTCTTTAGCAGCATTAGCGACCATAAATATGATTCAGAATTTAAAGCGGATTCAGGATACTTTTCTTGACACTATGACTGAGATCTATCATGGTCAGATCAATCTGCATCCCTTGACTCTACAACAACTCCGTGGGGAGTTACAAATTATATCTAGTCAAATATCGAAAGATAACGATTCCTATAGATAACGTTCAGTTCAACTTATAAGAGATCTACAAACTGTTGAAAGTTAAAGCAAGGATGACGGACGAATATTTCATATTTGAAATTAACTTACCGTTAATTAGCCGAGATACGTTCCAGCTATACAATTTGATACCAGTACCGGTTCAAATTAATAAAAGTATGATCAGCATCAAGCCAGCGTCTGAATACATAGCGATAAACTTGATAAGAGATTCATACTTAACGGCTAGCGTCAGCGATCTTCAAAGTTATGAATACCAAGCGGAAACCTACCTTTGTCGTTTTCGAGGGCCAGTCCAGAGTTTAGGTCCCGATGAACAATTCTGCAAAAAAGAGAAGCTATCCACTTGCAGGATCATCAAATCTAGCTGTGAAAACAAATGGGTTCCTTTACACGACTTTTCTACATATTTGTATTTCTGTTGTGACTCATACTCTTTGAGAGTCATATGCGACGACGACCTACAAACGAGCGAAGTCAGCAAGACTGGAATTATTCAACTAACTAAGCAATGCATTGTGAAAGGTCACGATGTAACACTTTACTCTCATCAGCAATTAGAGAATACGCTTAATCTTAATCCAAATATACTTGAGATGAAATTAACTCCCGTAAATCGTATCATCAGTAATCTTACGCTACCTTTCCAAGACTATAAGATCAACGAAGATACCACACCGATAAACGTTTATTTAAATCATCTCGGGGAGCAAATTCAATTGATGAAAAAATCAGCCGAGCAGACAGAGGTTTTAACGACACATGACATACGTCAGTATCCGTTGTCGTACAGCCTATTAGGAGCAGCTATCGCAGCGGTCCTGTGGTTCCTGTGGAGGAGGTGTAGAACGGGTGGGGCGCCCATTTCAGGGCGAATCCAGAGCGTACCAGCGAGTGTGAGTGTGTGTATAAACCAATCTGGCTCTAGTGTAAGTGCGCGAAGTCGACCCCTTTCCGAGCAGGAGCCAAGTGTCAGTGATAATGCGCGCGTATCAAATTTTTGTAAACGGTGGTCAGTTTGCGTTCAAAGAGGCGAGACGTGTCAACGTCTCCCTTAGCTAAAAACCGACGAAAAAAATAACTGAAAAGCAAAAAATAAAAAATATACCTTTTAGTGTAAGTAAGTTCCTAAACTAATTTACGTAACAAACTTTGAGTCGGCGCCATCACACATTCAACGAAGATTCATCAAGCTGCCATTATGCGCTATAATTATTTGTAATTAATCAATTTGTTTGTTGGTTTGTTTGGCGCCGACTCAAAGTTTGTTACGTAAATTAGTTTAGGAACTTACTTACACTAAAAGGTATATTTTTTATTTTTTGCTTTTCAGTTATTTTTTTCGTCGGTTTAATTTTTTGTAAAAAAGTTTTTTATTTTTCGCTTTTGACTTACCATTTATTGATGTAGCTAAAATCTACTACCTACCAATTTTTTTGATTATTCTTTAAAATACATATTTGCCTCGGTCATATATCGTGGTACCTATTATATTAGGTTTATTTATAAACGTTGTTTAAAGTTATGTAATGATTAGCGACTGTTTAACTATACACTTTTGACGTTAAACCAACGTTTATGAATAAATGGGAATAATACAATGTTAGATAAATACTTAATAACTACTTATACTTGTGTGTGTGTATATGTTATTAATTTATATGACGGACTTTGTCTGAAAAATAAACGAATTATTATTATTATTATAATTTTTAAGTTTTAATCAAATTAAACAGCATTTTTTTTTTTTTTTTTTTTTAATACTGTCGTTATCCAGAGCGGAGAGTTTGAGTAATTCATTTGCGGCTACAGGAGTTTAAAAACAACGATAAGTTATTTTGAGGTATAAATATTATTCTCTTTGACGACATCATGCAACTGCCCCCTGTAAAATTGGTGCTTTGCACAACCACTTTGGGATGCTGCAGAAGTTAATTTATGGCACTCATTTTCATTCTGGTAATTAACCATTATCATAGAGACAACGAAATGACGTCGAATTCGTTGACCTGTTAAACAATCTACGCGTAGGCGAATTGACAACCGTTCAATGGAACTGCTCTGTCAAAGGCGAAGGGTAGCTTTAGGTGAAGAGTTAAGGATGGTGTTGTTGTTTGAATATTCCCTACCGTCAAGCAGATTGACGAGTACAATAGTAAGATGACAGCTATGAATTCAAAACACTATTGCATTTATACAATTCGTTCCATAGATGAGTCTCGTGAAGTTGCTACCTATGGAAAGAAACCTCCAGATAATGTAGTTCCAAAAGATGTGAACAGTTGTGGTAGCCTTTTATCTGAGGTAAAATTAGCTACCGAATCCCGTGTTATGCTGAGACGTAACATATCAGTATCTGAGGGCCTCGTCAATGGTGCAATGGGTATTGTGAAAAAAACTAAATGGCCATCACTGCGCAGGGATCAACTAGAGGAAGGAGAATTAGCGGATTGTATTTTAGTAAAATTTGACGATGAAAGCATAGGAAGCAGACTGAAAGATAGCGATGGTTGTGTTGCTATACCTCCAGTAGTTGCAACTTTTCAGGGCACGAAGGTTTATGGTGATATTGAGCGTAGGATGTTGCCGTTAATTTTGTGCTGGGCCGTTACGGTACACAAATTACAAGGAACGACCCTTGATAAAGCCGTAATCGACCTCGGTAAAAAAGTCTTCGCCAAAGGGCAGGCATATTTGGCACTGACTAGACTAAAAACACCCGAGGATATATCTGCCTTAGAACCCGATAAGAAGGTATTAAACAAACCTCACGATGAACGAGCTTTGGCCGAAATGCAGAGATGGAGAGGTCTACTTACAAATCAGCAATAGGCTCGAACACTGATGTTTGTAGCAACCCTGAATAATAAATTATTTATAATAATTTTTACATGATTTAATCCGGTATATATCGACCGATTTTTATTTCTCGTGAAACTTGCATTTCAATCGCTTTAATCAATCAATCTGCCTAGCCTTCCTATAATTCCAGTCTAACCGGATGCAGCTGAATACCAGTATTTATAAATATCGCTTTAATATTGTTATTATTTTCCTCAACTAGGAACTCCCTCAACAGCTCCATCGTCAGACCCTCGATGACAGTCATACCCCAGCCAGGTCTAAAGTTCTCATCAAAATGAATGACATAAACCCAAACTCCTGAGGAGCTCTCGCGACTGTCTTCCGTCTCCATCGTCAGATCAACTCCAGGTCTTTATTATATAGTTCATCAGAACAACATTATTTGTGTGCGTTTCAGCAGAATCGGTTCACAGTTGAAAATTCAGTCGGTGCAAAATCAATGAACCCCAATTTTTCTACCCTTAGTTGTGGATTGTAGTTTTCAATATTACATGGGATCAACTTCGAGGTATACCCTGTCTTTGGTTTTGAATTTTCGTGTCTTCCGAAATTAAAGTTATTCACTTAAAGTTTTTTTTGGAAGTCGGTTGTCTTTTTTGTAAAAAGTTTTTTATTTTTCAGTTTTTAGTTGTGGTACCTACCCCACACAAATTCGAATATCACGATCTGCTTTGTAAATAACAGTGGCTGGAAAACATATTAGAACATCATCCACATAGACTAAGTGGGAAAAATACGTATTATAGAAGCTAACTCAAAAAGTACCCAATCCAAGTTAATACAATTTATATGGGACCAACTTCGAGGTATACCCTCCCCAATAAAAAAAGAATCGTTCAATTCGGACTACTCTGTAAAAAGATATGCGTGGTCATACATAAAAAAAAAAAAAAATATATACGTGTCGACTTGAGAACCTCCTCCTTTTTGTTTCGTCGGTTAAAAATAAAGGTTTATTCACTTTATTCATACGAAGCCATACCTACTGCCAATAGGGTGGATATTTATTCATTGTAAATAAACGTGTATGCTGGTAATAATTACATACTTAACTGCAATTGAAGTCTGCGAGACTTCTTTTAGTTTTTTTCTAGATTTCGTCATTTAGTTAGCTGTGTTCCACAGAATTGAAATAACATTGATTATTTAGATAACCTTATGATAAAAGAATTTTATTGACGTATACGTCGTCGTATGACGTGTTACGTCTTCCGTTTACGTTTCCATATTTAGGTAGATCCTAATAGCGCAATGATATAAAGAAACCTAACGTTCCGATCGCGCGCGCTTCGCATAGATCAAAGAAAGCCGCGGCTTCTTTATGCCTACCGTGACGCTTCCCGAGTAATCCCGAGGTAGCTGCGCGGCGCGGGCGGGGGTGTGGTGACGTGATGCGAGAGCTCAGTGATTCGTCAACTTGTAAAGTACTGTCACCCCTCCCGCACCGCGCAGCTAGGTACCTCAGAAAACGTCTCCAGCAAAACGCAAAGAAATTGATCAAATTTTTTAGTATTATTAGTTCGGGTTCTTACGTTATCGAATGCGCTTGTGATGTTTTTTCCGAAAAGCATTACCTACTTTTAGTGTAGAAACTGTGCTGCTGTGCTGTGACTGTGACTGCGTATTCGCTGACACACGAAGTGTCTGTGCGTGAGTGCGTACTTGTTTGTTTGTTAGTGCTTTTGTGTTAATTGTGTTTTAGTTGCGAAAATGCCGTTTCACGATTATTCTGCGCGCGAGTATGTTAACATGGTGTACTGCTACGGTATGGCCCGAGGAAATGCTGCCGCAGCCCTACGACTTTACGGTACTGAATATCCTACCGCGTTTCAGAACTCTGATTCACGTATTTTCACTCGGGCAGTGCAACGGTTATTGGACAACCAGCCGATCGTGCCGGTTTCACAGGGAGGCGGCAGACAAATAAGACCGGCGGCAGAAATGGCCATCCTATCTGTGATGCGGGAAAACCCACGTTTGGGAGTGCGTACAGCGGCAAAAGTATTGCGGAGACGGCATGGCAATCGCGCTAGGTACGTGGTGTCTCATTCCACTGTGCACAAAGTGCTTAAAAGAGATAGGCAACGGCCTTACAAAATTCACCGCGTGCAAGCGCTCGTGCCGGGCGACGCAACACGCCGTATGCAGTACTGCAGGTGGCTGCTAAGGCAGGACCGAGGATTTGTGAACAACATTATTTTCACGGACGAAAGTACCTTTACAAATAATGGTATGTGGAATCGCCGAAATTCACACTATTGGTGCTCCGTGAACCCAAACCAAACCCAGGAAACGGGCTTCCAGGCACGGTGGAAACATAATGTGTGGGCAGGCATTGTGGGAAACCAGATCCTGCGCCCCGTTTTCTTGCCGCCCAGAATGAACGGACCTAACTACCTCGAACTGATCAATGGTTACCTGACCGACACGCTGGAAGCCATGCCAGTGGTCCAGCGGCGAAATGTGTTGTACCAGCATGAAGGCGCGCCGCCACACATCGTGAGACCGGTTCGCGAGCAGCTGACGCAACTGTTTGGCGACCATTGGATTGGGCGGTATGGCCTGCACGATCGCCAGATTTAACCCCTCTGGATTTCTTTTTGTGGGGCTACGTCAAGGATAGGGTGTTTGACCGTCCCTGTGAGACCGCTGTTGAGATGCGTCAGAAAATTATTGAAGTTTTTGATGAACTATAGCAGCTGTCAGAGCGAGAAGGAATCCTGGAGCGGGTTCATGAAAATACGCTGAAAAGGGCGCGCGTTTGTCTCCGCGTGGGAGGTCGGCAGTTTGAACCACAGCTCGCGAGTGTCGAGAGGCCACCGATGTTTGATGATGACAGCGATGGACAGTAGGTAAGTGCCCACACAGGCTAAAAACAACTAAAAACTAGTGTTTTTAAGAGTTTTAATTTAAGTAAATCGTTGTCCTTTTACTTAGTTGTACATTTATCATGGATTTTTTTTATTCATTTCGCTCATTCATACCGCGTAGAGCGAAGGGGCGGGGCTTAACTCACACAACAGTACTGTGTCCGTTCAAGCCTGGGTTCGCGTTACATTGCGCGCAATAAAAAATAGCTTTATTTTATACCTTCAAAAAAAAATCGGTTCCCAGCAATAATTTTTGCGCAAAGCTACTTAGTTATACGTACAGTATGCGTAGTTTACGGCTTTGTGATGTGTCTTTTTACACCCTGTATATATATATATTTAGCTATAAGATCATGATATGATTGTTCTATCACCTGGCCAATCATTTCTCATCTAATATTGTCTTAACTCCTTAGCATTTTAAGCTCACACTCACCTAACTCTTTATTTTTATAACCGACGAAACAAAAAGGAGGAGGTTCTCAAGTCAACACGTATATTTTTTTTTATTTTTATGTATGACCACGCATATCTTTTTACAGAGTAGTCCGAATTGAACGATTCTTTTTTTATTGGGGAGGGTATACCTCGAAATTGGTCCCATATTAATTGTATTAACTTGGCTTGGGTACTTTTTGAGTTAGCTTCTATAATACGTATTTTTCCCACTAGTCTATGTGGATGATGTTCTAATATTTTTTCCAGCCACTGTTATTTATAAAGCAGATCGTGATATTCGAATTTGTGTGGGGTAGGTACCACAACTAGCCCCCAGCCTTAAATAAGGCGATAAGTTCAGCGGAAAGAATCTTGGCTTCCTCCAGAGACGGGGTCGAATTAGCCAAGTCATCCATATATAGCTCATGAGAAGCAACAATGGATGCGCGCGGGAAGCGGTGTTTTTCATCCGCTGATAGCTGGCGCACAGTGTGCATGGCTAGAAAGGGACTGGGCTTGAGACCAAACGCAACTCGATTAAATTGAAATTCGCGAATAGGTTCAGCGGTATTAAAACGAAACAATATTTTTTGGTATTTTCGATGCTCATCAACAACAGCAATTCGAAGATACATCTGTTTTATATCAGCTGTAACTGCAATAGGGAACAAGCGGAAATTTAAAAGTAATAAAAATATATCAGCCTGTAAATTCCGCCCCGTATGTAACAAGTCATTCAATGACACGCCATTATGAGACTTAGCGCTTGCGTCAAGAACGATGCGAACTTTAGTGGTTTGTTTATCATTCCTAATGACAGGGTGATGCGGTATGTAATAACCTATAGTCTGATCAACAGAAATAGGTGTAGTTTCAGTTAAATAATTTTGATCGATATACTCTTGGATAATTTCATTATAACTAGCGCGCAAAACAGGGTCGCGAAGCTTAGTTTTTTCCAAATTAATTAGACGTCGATAAGCGACAGCATAAGAATTTCCAAGTGAATCTGGATTTTTACAGAATGGTAACGCGATACAATACCTACCACTGGAGTCACGTGACACAGTAGAAGCGTACAGCTGTTCACACTCCAGTTCAGCAGGGCTCATATAAGGTTTTGAAGGTATTTCTTCGATGTTCCAAAATCTATGTAAAGATTCGTCTAAGGACAGAAAACAATGAGAATTATCTATATTTAGCGCGGTAGAAAAATATGAAGCGGTATTTACTTCAGCGGGACTATAATTTTTATTAAATAAACTAGCGGGTACCTCACCCATAAGAATGTAACCAAACACGGTTTCAATAGCGGACGGAGCGGTAGGTGAGATAATTTTATCGTGAAGTAATAAATACGGGAACAGTTTTGCCCCTAGAAGCAATTCAACCTCACCAGATACGTACCACAGTGGGTCTGCGAGCGGTAAATCAAACAAGCGAGACAAATATAGTGGGGTTTGCTGATGCTAGCTTGAATGCATATGGCTGCGTCATATACTTACATGTCACTGATGCAAATGGTAACACACACGTAAATTTGGTGTGTGCTAAATCCAAAGTTGCACCTGTTAAGGTCATATCTCTAGCTCGTTTAGAGCTCTGTGCCGCTGTTCTTTTGTCTAAATTAATTAAATTAGTTTATGACACTTACCGCTCTCGTACCGCTATTAATAATATATTTGCCTTTTCCGATTCTACAATTACGCTTTCATGGATTCATTCTTCACCGCATAAATGGAATATTTTTGTTAGTAACCGCGTCGCTAAATGTCAAGAAAATCTTGATCCTAAGCATTTTTATCATATTAACGGAAAGGAGAATCCTAGTGACTGTCTATCTCGAGGTCTTCTACCTGAACAGTTACTAACCCACGATTTATGGTGGCATGGCCCTGAGTGGCTCCTACGCCCAACTGCTGAGTGGCCTATCACTCCTTTTATTTCTTCATACAACGAACAATTGCCTGAATTTAATAATAAAACTCTAACATTGGTATCTACCGTATCAGAACTCAATTTAATATATAATCTGTCACAAAAATTTACATCATTAAATAAAATATTGCGCATAATTGTATACATTCTAAGATTTCTACGTATTATTCCTTATGATGAGTCACACAAAACAATTACTGTACGTGAATTAGCTACTGCTGAAATTTATTTAATTCATTGTATTCAACAATTTCATTTTAAAGATGTTTATGACGAAATTAAAAGTAAAAAACTTCGCTCACAATTTAAAAAACTCGATCTCTTCATAGACGAGCATAATATAATTAGAATCGGTGGCAGATTGTCAAATGCGAACCTTCCGTATGAAGCTCGGCATCCCGCTCTTTTACCTAAACATGATAATTTTACACATGTTCTAATTAACTATTATCACCGCATTTATTGCCATGCCGGTGTAAGCCTTCTTAGTTCTCTGTTACGCCAAAAATATTGGATCCTCTCTTCTAGAGGTGTTATAAGACAAAGATTACATGCTTGTAACTTTTGTTTTAAAGTTTCTCCTTCTCACCCCAGCCCAAAGATGGCTGATTTACCCGCTTGTCGCGTACAGGAGACTAAAGCTTTCGTTCATACAGGTGTGGACTATGCTGGTCCCATCAAGGTAACGTTATGTAGACGCCGAGGTCAGAGAAGTCAGAAGGCTTACATATGCTTATTCATTTGTTTCGTTACCAAGGCAGTTCATATTGAATTGGTTACCGACGTGTCATCGGACACTTTTATTTCCGCTTTTAAAAGATTCATTTCCCGCAGAGGACCCGTCTCTTATTTATATTCCGATAACGGAACAAATTTCATTGGAGCCAAGGCTCAACAACAAGAACTACTTGTTAACCGCTACCGCATAGAGTGGAAAATGATTCCACCCCGCGCTCCCCACTTTGGAGGGTTGTGGGAATCAAATATTAAATCTACTAAAACGCATTTACACCGTGTCATCGGCTCACAACTTCTTACCTATGAGGAGCTTTCGACTGTTCTCACTGAAATTGAGGCAGTTCTAAATTCTAGACCGCTCTGTGTCCTGAATGAGGATCCGTACCCAGAACCGCTTACTCCCGCTCATTTTATAATGGCTTCTCCTTTGACTACGTTGCCTGTCGTGAATGTTCCCGAAACGACGAAGTCTCTGACTTGCCGCAAAAAATTGCTTGACCAGATGGTTTGTAGTTTCTGGAGGAGGTGGCATATAGAATATTTACATAATCTTCAAGTTAGCCAAAAATGGTTGAATGCCGCAGACAATATTAAGATTGGTACAGTGGTTCTCATACATCAGGATGATGTCCCGCCTTTGCGTTGGCCATTGGGCGTAATCACCGAAGTTTTTCCCGGCAAGGATGGGACAATCCGCGTTGCTATGGTGAAGACATGCAGTGGCTCTTTCAAGAGACCCGTTGTCAAATTATGTCCTTTACCTTCTCAATAACATCACCGCGTAATCAAACCCAAATTTACCTATAGTTATGCTTAAATTAATTTATTTTATTTAGTCCGCTTTATACAATTTCTTTCCTTTGAGAATATTACATATCCTCAAAGCCGGGCAGGATGCTCGCGCAAGCTTTAGTAATAAGTTTTCATTACAAGATTTCCGACCGCAGTTTTGAGCTATGTTTCTTTCCCTCCCAATTTCCATATAACAGAACGAGAGGGACACACATCGCACGCGCCGAATCACAGGCTTCCGCCGCAGCGAAAGCCAATCGCAACACATCCACTGAGATTTGAGAGAAATTCTCAAATCTCGAAAACAGTTGAAAAAAAAGTACTCGCCCGCATCGCGCCGCTCCGCAAAAATAATCCGCTAATATATCAAAAAACTCTTAAACGCTATAATTGTAAATGTTGGCCGACATAAATGTGACATTTAAAAACTAAAGTGAAGATCATAGTGTGAGAAAAAGAAAAATCAGTGAACACGTGGGATGTCTGAAAAGGCTGTCCTTGTATCATCGTGTTTCGTTCGTCCAGAAGATTCCAAGTAAGTCCATCCACACCTCATAAACCTCATATCCTTTTTTTTTGCTCAATTCTGAGTGTCGTCCAATATTCCACCCACGTAAATTATATTCCCGCATATGGTCCTTCGAACGCCGCTTCAACTTATACACCAAAATTAAAGAACAGTTACGATAAAAATGAATTAACGAGAGCAGGTAACAATAGCAAACAACTTTGGAAACATATAAAAAATGTCACCAATATGTCTAAACAGTGCAGCGTGAATCAAATTCGAGTTTACTGCTTACTAATCCTTTACCACTCCTGTCAGCTAACAATGTGAATAACTTTTTTGTAAATGTTGGAAAAACTCTTGCCGAACTGATTCCGAATCATTATGACCAACCCCAAAAATCAAATAATAACTGTAACTCAAAATCTTTTGCTATGCTGGACACCGATGAAGATGAAATAACTCGAATAATTTCTGGGCTAAAAGATGACTGTGCTGTTGGGTGGGATAATATTAGCAATAACCAGTTGCGCGTGCGCGTCTACCGTGCGGACGTGTCATTGACCCCCGAGCTGGAAAAATGACGTCCCAAGTAATTAAGTGTAATAATTGCAACATAGTGATTTGTGAAGTACTTGCATTCGTCCAAAATAAGATGCAAGTGATGGATGAGGAGAGTTTGGTGAGATTGTGCACCACAGCTTTCTCCGTCGAGGATATAGAAGCCGCAAAAAATCTGCTTTTTGATTCGATTGCTACAGCGAAGCGCCAAATCTCACGGAGAAGGGACGGAAAATCGAAGAGAGATCTAAATGATATTATAGCGTTGCTTAAAGTGATTGATCCTGAAGAAGTACCGATTTTTGTGGCTCGAGAATTGCATAAGCTACCACCGGTCACTTTTGACCATATAAATGTTACAAGGCTATTGAAAGATCTCCTATTGCTGCAAAATGAGCTTCGGTCAGTGAAAGAAGGCTATGTGACTAACGAGCAATTTGATGAATTCAAAAAAGAACTGACTAAAAACGAAAATCCACCTTGTAATAGTTCACACAAAATTAATTTCAAAAGAGGCGGTGGTAGTAGAAATAGTTTCTCTTTAGACAGTGAGCCAATGGGCCTACCGCACTACATAGAAAACCAATCGAACCGGGGTGCGATACCAGCTGATAATGAGATTGCCATAGATCATTTCAAGAGAAACTACCAGAGGGGGAGGAATATTGATATACGCAAAAGAAAGCCTTAGCTTCAATGCTCAAAGAGTGGAGACAGAAGCCTTAGAAATGCTGCATGGCCAGCTTAGAACAGAAAAAAACATAACGCATATAATTGCTATATACAGACTACCTAATAAGAATAAGTTATTTTTTATAGAACAATTAGAGACTATCCTCAGATCTATCTCTGCATCTGAAAACATTATTGTGATTGGCGACACAAATATAGACATCCTCAATGATGTAACAAACTCAACTGCAACAAAGTACAAAAACACCTTGTGTGGATGCGGCCTACAGCGCGTAATACCGAGTGCAGAGGTAACACGCGAGGCAATCGTGGCCGGGCAACTACAGACGTCGTGCTTGGATCATGTATGGGTGCGAGCGGGACGTAATGAGTGCGGTTCGTTGTCGTATGTGCTGGAGACGCACATCTCCGATCATCATGCTGTCGGACTAGCGCTGGCTACAAGTGCAAACAATAATACTTGCTTAGAGGTGATTAGTCGTAACAAAACGCGAGATATAATAAGTGACAAACTCGTAAAACAAAAGCTAGATGCATATGACTGGAGTCAACTACTCGTAGTGTCATGCCCATTACTGGTGTTTAAAAAATTGTGTGCAATGTTTTCCCAAGTTTACAAGGAAAGTACGGTTACAGTTACAAGTGGTAATAAAAAAATAACGCAGCCATGGATAGATAAATACTTATATACAATGTTGTGTCGTAGGGACAACTTATTTAGAATATGGAAAGCATCGCCAAAAAACATGAATAAGCGATTAGAATATACAAAATTTAGAAATAAGGTAAATAAAATTGTAAATGAGGCAAGAAATAGATATAAACAAACAGAAATAAAAAAAAGGTGAGGGGAATTTTAGAAAAATATGGGTAAACATTAACTCGTGGTTGGGTCGAAACAAAACTAGTCTAGACGATGTGATATTGAGGTATTTAGGGAAAATGGACAACATTACGGAAATCTGTACCAATTTTGCAAAAACTTTTACCGAGGAAATTCAAGGTATTAAACACGTTTGTGACGTAAAGTTTTTTGACAGAAATAATTATGTTAAGCCGAGTGAGGTGAGTTTTAGGTATATTCCTGTAAGTTCGTCAGACATAGAAAAAGTAATAAATGTGTTGTCGTGTGATAAAGCACCGGGTCTGGACGGAGTGAGGGTAAAAGACATTAAATACCTACGCAAACAATTAAGTCCTATTTTAGCTAAATTCATGAACATGTGTTTGACTGAGTGTTCTTATCCTGAAGAGCTAAAGAATGCAATTATACGCCCTATTTATAAGTCTGGAAGCCACCTGGAATACGTCAATTATAGGCCCATAGCCATACTGTCTGTCATTGATAAAATAGTAGAAAAAAATATTGTTAGCCAAATCAATAAATTCTTAGAACGTCATAATATATTGTCAGACACACAGTATGGTTTCCGGAAAGGGCGAAGTACTGTCTCGGCCTTGACAGCTTATAGTGACTATGTTAATGAGTGCCTAGACTCTGGTAAACAGCTGATAGCGCTTTTTATTGATTATAAAAAGGCATTCGACACATTGGACCACGATACATTGTTACAGGCGATGGATGAATGCGGAATACGTGGTCCCACTAATGTATGGTTCAAAAACTATCTGACTAACAGGAAAATACGCACTACCATAGCTGGTGTGACTGGTGAGGAGGCGGGTGTGGATCTCGGTGTGCCGACCGGATCAGTGTTTGGGCCAGTAGGTTATATAATGCATGTGAATAGTGTGTCGAATGTTGTGAATAAGTGTCGAGTGTTTATGTATGCAGACGACATGTGTGTAATGTATGCTTCGAGGGATATCTTGGAGGTGCAACAGTACGTCCAAGAGGACTTCGAACGTATCACCAAATGGGCACATGACAACGGAATTATATTAAATCTGTCCAAGACAAAATGCATGCATATACACTCACCACACAACCTACGAGCTAAAGCTGTACACAGAGTGAATCTTGATGTAATAGGACATACATACGAGTGCCTGCATAATGAAAAGGTTAATTGCGTATGTGTGAAGTTGGAGTATGTTAGCACTTTTAAATATTTAGGCCTTAATATTGATTCAAATTTTAATTGGAAAACGCATGTAACCGACATATGTAACAGGTTGAGATCTGTATTGGGGAAGTTCTATCAGTTAAACAATGTGGTAAATAAACAGACGCTTTTGATTGTATATTATGCACATGCTGACTCACTAATCAGTTATGGACTTATTGTATATGAGCGAACGTTTAAAACGTACTTACAAGACATAAAAAAATTACAGATGAGACTCATTAAGTTCCTAGTAAGCAAAAAGGTTAAGAGAAAATGTAATGAAGAATATGAAAAATGATTCCCTATTTGTAAAATCCTACCAATAGATAGTAAAGTTGATTATTTGATAAGCCTAGAACACTATTTTACTGATGAGTTTAAAGTACCTGTTGAAAATAAATATAATACTAGAAGTGTAAGAGAGAAAAGACTAGTTCAACCGAAAATAACAAATTACTATGGGGAAAGAACTTCAAGATATTTAGTGCCAAAAATATTTAATAAAACTTTTTTACAAAAAATTAAACCGACGAAAAAAATAACTGAAAAGCAAAAAATAAAAAATATACCTTTTAGTGTAAGTAAGTTCCTAAACTAATTTACGTAACAAACTTTGAGTCGGCGCCATCACACATTCAACGAAGATTCATCAAGCTGCCATTATGCGCTATAATTATTTGTAATTAATCAATTTGTTTGTTGGTTTGTTTGGCGCCGACTCAAAGTTTGTTACGTAAATTAGTTTAGGAACTTACTTACACTAAAAGGTATATTTTTTATTTTTTGCTTTTCAGTTATTTTTTTCGTCGGTTTAATTTTTTGTAAAAAAGTTTTTTATTTTTCGCTTTTGAGTTACCATTTATTGATGTAGCTAAAATCTACTACCTACCAATTTTTTTGATTATTCTTTAAAATACATATTTGCCTCGGTCATATATCGTGGTACCTATTATATTAGATTTATTTATAAACGTTGTTTAAAGTTATGTAATGATTAGCGACTGTTTAACTATACACTTTTGACGTTAAACCAACGTTTATGAATAAATGGGAATAATACAATGTTAGATAAATACTTAATAACTACTTATACTTGTGTGTGTGTATATGTTATTAATTTATATGACGGACTTTGTCTGAAAAATAAACGAATTATTATTATTATTATAATTTTTAAGTTTTAATCAAATTAAACAGCATTTTTTTTTTTTTTTTTTTTTAATACTGTCGTTATCCAGAGCGGAGAGTTTGAGTAATTCATTTGCGGCTACAGGAGTTTAAAAACAACGATAAGTTATTTTGAGGTATAAATATTATTCTCTTTGACGACATCATGCAACTGCCCCCTGTAAAATTGGTGCTTTGCACAACCACTTTGGGATGCTGCAGAAGTTAATTTATGGCACTCATTTTCATTCTGGTAATTAACCATTATCATAGAGACAACGAAATGACGTCGAATTCGTTGACCTGTTAAACAATCTACGCGTAGGCGAATTGACAACCGTTCAATGGAACTGCTCTGTCAAAGGCGAAGGGTAGCTTTAGGTGAAGAGTTAAGGATGGTGTTGTTGTTTGAATATTCCCTACCGTCAAGCAGATTGACGAGTACAATAGTAAGATGACAGCTATGAATTCAAAACACTATTGCATTTATACAATTCGTTCCATAGATGAGTCTCGTGAAGTTGCTACCTATGGAAAGAAACCTCCAGATAATGTAGTTCCAAAAGATGTGAACAGTTGTGGTAGCCTTTTATCTGAGGTAAAATTAGCTACCGAATCCCGTGTTATGCTGAGACGTAACATATCAGTATCTGAGGGCCTCGTCAATGGTGCAATGGGTATTGTGAAAAAAACTAAATGGCCATCACTGCGCAGGGATCAACTAGAGGAAGGAGAATTAGCGGATTGTATTTTAGTAAAATTTGACGATGAAAGCATAGGAAGCAGACTGAAAGATAGCGATGGTTGTGTTGCTATACCTCCAGTAGTTGCAACTTTTCAGGGCACGAAGGTTTATGGTGATATTGAGCGTAGGATGTTGCCGTTAATTTTGTGCTGGGCCGTTACGGTACACAAATTACAAGGAACGACCCTTGATAAAGCCGTAATCGACCTCGGTAAAAAAGTCTTCGCCAAAGGGCAGGCATATTTGGCACTGACTAGACTAAAAACACCCGAGGATATATCTGCCTTAGAACCCGATAAGAAGGTATTAAACAAACCTCACGATGAACGAGCTTTGGCCGAAATGCAGAGATGGAGAGGTCTACTTACAAATCAGCAATAGGCTCGAACACTGATGTTTGTAGCAACCCTGAATAATAAATTATTTATAATAATTTTTACATGATTTAATCCGGTATATATCGACCGATTTTTATTTCTCGTGAAACTTGCATTTCAATCGCTTTAATCAATCAATCTGCCTAGCCTTCCTATAATTCCAGTCTAACCGGATGCAGCTGAATACCAGTATTTATAAATATCGCTTTAATATTGTTATTATTTTCCTCAACTAGGAACTCCCTCAACAGCTCCATCGTCAGACCCTCGATGACAGTCATACCCCAGCCAGGTCTAAAGTTCTCATCAAAATGAATGACATAAACCCAAACTCCTGAGGAGCTCTCGCGACTGTCTTCCGTCTCCATCGTCAGATCAACTCCAGGTCTTTATTATATAGTTCATCAGAACAACATTATTTGTGTGCGTTTCAGCAGAATCGGTTCACAGTTGAAAATTCAGTCGGTGCAAAATCAATGAACCCCAATTTTTCTACCCTTAGTTGTGGATTGTAGTTTTCAATTTTACATGGGATCAACTTCGAGGTATACCCTGTCTTTGGTTTTGAATTTTCGTGTCTTCCGAAATTAAAGTTATTCACTTAAAGTTTTTTTTGGAAGTCGGTTGTCTTTTTTGTAAAAAGTTTTTTATTTTTCAGTTTTTAGTTGTGGTACCTACCCCACACAAATTCGAATATCACGATCTGCTTTGTAAATAACAGTGGCTGGAAAACATATTAGAACATCATCCACATAGACTAAGTGGGAAAAATACGTATTATAGAAGCTAACTCAAAAAGTACCCAATCCAAGTTAATACAATTTATATGGGACCAACTTCGAGGTATACCCTCCCCAATAAAAAAAGAATCGTTCAATTCGGACTACTCTGTAAAAAGATATGCGTGGTCATACATAAAAAAAAATAAAAAAATATACGTGTCGACTTGAGAACCTCCTCCTTTTTGTTTCGTCGGTTAAAAATAGATATGTTAAGACAAAATCCTAAATTAAGTAAAGGTATGTTGAAGTCAAAATTAAGGAGTTTGTTTCTCGGTAACGAAGATTCAGGCTTTACCGAAAAATAAATTCACACCTTTGGTAGTTTTAAGGTTAGTTTTTTAACTAGATATATATATTTAAAATTGTACTAATTAACAAGCGCTTCTCGCCATCAAACTAGAAAGTTTGGCGAGTAAAATTGTAAGAAAAATAATTATGTACGTATGTTGAGTATCAAGCTCCAGGTGTGCTGCTGGTGGTCTTGACTTATTAAAACGAACTGCTTGATTTAAAATATTAGGTATAATTCGTAGGGCTGATAACAATTTTTGAGACGACCGTAATGTGTGCGCACGCTCAAGGTGTCGGCGAGCGAGTGAATGGCGGGGGGAAGCCCGCGACCGCGGTGTGGTGTGTGGCCCGATGTGACGTCAGGAACATATTCCCCGCGTTGAAGAGAAGCTTCAAGATGATGATGAAGAGACCGGAAGAGGGCAGATGTTGTTGTATGCACGTGTGATGGTGCCCTTCTTCGTCAGGATGTCGGCAACACGACAATGTCCGTCAGAGCCAGTCTTCACTGCAACTACTCTGCCCAGCAACCATAGAAGAGGAGGAAGATTAGTGTTTCTCACTAACACCATGGTTCCTGGTTTGAGCTCTTGTTGCCCAGCTGTCTGCCATTTGGTTTTCTGCTGCAGGAGAGACACATACTCATTAGAGAAGCGCTGCCAAAAATGTTGTCGAAGTTTCTCGATGCGATCGAAGCGCTGTAGCCGCTGGATATTAACGTCGGCTATCTGAGGACGAGGGACTGACGTGAGTGATCGTCCGATGAGGAAGTGTGAAGGTGAAAGATAAGATAGATCTGATGGATCAGTGGATAGAGGTTTTAAAGGTCTGGAATTTAAAATAGCCTCTATCTGAATCAGACAGGTTGAGAGCTCTTCATAAAGAAAGAAAAGAAAGAAAGAAAGAAAAATGCGTTTATTGGCAAAATATACCTTAAAAACTTAAACAGAAAATAGTGATAATAATGCCAAAAGGGCCTCAGCTCAGCATAATGTCAGATGACAACACAAAGTGTACCACCTGACGCTGATATTTAGCTGCAACCCACGAGTGCCATACGCTAGAATTAAAAACACAGGAAAGTGTGTGTCCGCTTTAATAAATCATAAGTAAGATGAGTTAAGCTCATGACTCTACGCAATAAATGTTGGTGGACTTGACTGCGCTTTCCCAAATCCCACCGAAATGTGGGCTGTAGGCAGGTATGAATTTAAATTCTATGTCTTTGGTTGCAAGATCAGACTCTATATTACTAGCTGAAACCTTTAAGAAGCGTGAAATCTCATTAAAAGCTCCCACAAATGTAGTGCCGTTGTCGGAGTACACGCGTTGAGGCTTGCCCCGACGACTAATAAATCGGCTGAAGGCCGCAAGAAAAGCTTCCTTGGTGAGGTCGGAAACTAGCTCCAGATGAACGGCTCTGACTGCAAAGCACACAAAAACACAAATGTATGACTTAAGTAGCTTACATCCTCTACCCCTACGGTCGGCTATCAGCACTGGCCCGGCATAATCAAGACCTGTATTTAAAAAAGGGTACTCTAGATGAGTCCTATCGCTTGGTAGGTTGCCCATGATGACCTGAATAGGCTGAGCTTTAAACCGAGTGCAGCGAATACAGTTACGCACTACCTGTTTTGCTAGGTTTTTGCCTGCTAAAGCCCAGTAGGTGAGTCTAATGTGTGCTAAAAGTAATTGTGGCCCTGCGTGAAAGAGAGTTTTGTGCTCTCTTTCGAAGATAATTTTCGTCAAGTGATGTTTGCTACATAAAAGGATAGGATGCTTAACATTGTAACTATAGTTGGAGTTGTTAAGACGTCCACCTACGCGTATTAAGTTGTCTGAATCAATGAAGGGAGAAAGACTTATTAATCGATTCTTTTTATGTAAGTTCTGATTAGTTTTAAGACATGAATATTCCTCAGGAAACATTTCCTGTTGAGAAATCTGTAATATAAGATTCTGTGATGATTGTAATTCTGAAACTGATAAGTATGTTGATTTTTTATTATTCTGTTGTTGACAATATTATTATGGATAAATCTTTGTATGTAGGCTATGATTCTTATAAGTGATGTAAATGATGATTTTTTATGAATTAAATTTGAAATTAAATTTTTATTATTTTGTTTATGTGTATTTATATTTGTATGTAAAGATGTTTCTGGTAACGAATGAATTTGTGTATTAGGTGATGTAGGAAATTTGATTTCTCTATGATTAAGAAAGTCAGGACCCGACCACCAAAGAGTGGACGAGCTGATGCAATCAGCCTTCACCCCCCGAGATGTGAGATCAGCGGGGTTGCTCTTGGAAGGCACATAGCTCCACGTCTGTCCGGTCGTAGCTTCTTGGATTTCACTCACTCTATTGCGGACGAATTGATCAAGCCGACTTGGCAATGTAGACAACCATCCAAGTACGATCTTCGAGTCACACCAAAAGAAACAGTGATTAAACTCTAGAGTGAGTGATTTACGTACCTTCAGAAAAAGTCTTGTGCCCAGTAAAGCACCACACAACTCCAGCCTTGGTATGGTTGTGGGCTTTATAGGGGCAACCTTGTTTTTGGAAGCTAAAAGGCGAACGCAAACTGTTCCATCAACTGCTACGGTTCTCATATAAATACACGCACCATAGGCGCGTTCAGAAGCGTCTGTGAAAGTGTGTAGCTCTACTATAGAAGCATTGCTACAAGATACCCAACGAGGAATTTGAAGAGAGTTAAGAGCTGGAAGTGATTGTACGAATTCAAGGAATTGAGATTTTATTTCTGTTGGTACTTCATCATCCCAGTTACATTTAAGTATCCACAGCTGCTGTAACATAAGCTTAGCCTGAACTATGCAGGGCCCGACGAGACCAATAGGATCAAACACCTGACTTATTAAAGATAAAATATTACGCTTTGTTATTTTTGAAGTAAGTTTTAAATCTATTGAAAAGAATAATCTGTCTGTTTTACAATCCCAATAAAGCCCAAGTGTTTTACTAGGAGTATCATTTAGGTTTAATTTTTTATCTTCATTTTCTGGTTTTATATTAGTGACTGACTCTAATAACTTCGGACTATTTGATTGCCACTTTCTAAGGTGAAACTTGGCGGACTCGAAAGTATTCACTACCCCTTGACATAATTTTTTGACTGACTCAATCGAATCGCCACCACTCAAATAGTCGTCTACATAAAAATCACGTCTGATGGACTGACTAACCTCTGGGTCTGAACATTGATCTGCAAGCGAAACTAGGCATTTTGTGGCTAAATACGGGGCTGAAGCTGTACCGTATGTCACTGTATTCAGTGCATACGATTTTAAAGTGTGGAAGTGAGGAATTGAATCTGAAAACAATTTGTTGTAAGGGGCGCTGAGATGGCTCAATTAAAATTGCTCTATACATTTTTTCAATGTCGCCTGTTACAACAAACTTGTGTTGCCTGTATCTTAAGAGTATGGATAGCAGATCCTCCTGTACTGTAGTTGGACCTACCATCTGAATGTCATTGAAGGACTTGCCCGAGGTGCTGGAGGCCGAAGCATCGTAAACTACGCGAAGTTTTGTGGTAGAACTTGACTCGCGTACAACACCATGATGAGGCATAAAATAATTAATTTCTGAATGATTTTTTTTTGAATGTTCTGTCATGTGATGAAGGTCAATATATTCTTGCATGAATTGCAAATATCTGTTTTTAAATGTGGAGTCCCGCTCAAATCTACGCTCTAGGGAAAGGAAACGACGCTTCGCCATAGCGTAAGAGTCACCTAAGCACTCGAGCGAGTCCTTCAATGGTATGGTGACAACGAATTGACCATGCGTATCCCGACGTGTGGTCTCTTGAAAAAGTTTTTCACAAGCCTGTTCTTCTGAAGAGAAACAGTTTGCAGACGACACCGTATCAAGTTCCCAGAAGCGAGTCAGCTGATCTGACTCCTCATGTGAAAGAAAGTGACAAACAGAAGGTTGTGTACGAAGACGAGGCCGACTGACGCGACCCGAAATAAGCCAACCTAGTTTGGATTACTGTAATCTAGGCTGATTATTGCCTAAAGTAATGGTATCGGAACCTAAGACGTCCCAGAATACCTCTGCACCTACTAGAATATCGATAGCAGTAGGTATATTAAATGAAGGATCTGCTAATTGAATACCTGGCGGGATGGTAATGTACCTTTTGTCTACATAAGAGCCAGGCAGCGATTGTGTGATTTTCGGTAAAACAAAACAGCTTACTTTCGCCTGATAGCTACCATTACAAGACCGCAAATGAAGACTGCAGTTTTCTGAGGTATTGGAAACTTGACCGTTTATACCTGAGACCGTGGAGCTAGTGCTGCGTTTTACCAGGCCGAGCTTCCCACAGAGCTCTTCGGTGATGAAGTTGGAGGTGCTGCCGTTGTCCAACAGAAGTCTGGCAGTATGAAGCTCTCCATTGACATCTGTCACCTTTGCCAAGGCTGTGGATAGCAAAATGTGATTCTGATTATTTTCTGAACAGGGTAATACGACGTTTGTTGACAAAACAATATTTTCCCCTGTCTGTTTTTCTGTTGGTTCCCTATGTAAGAGGGTATTGTGTCTGATCTTGCAATATTTGCAATGCGAGAGGCTGCAACGCTTTTCGTTATGACCAGGACGAAGGCAGTTCATACAAACATTGCTTTCTGAAGCTTTTTTAATGCGTGCTTCTATATCAAGATTTCTGAAAGTTTGACAGCTGAATAAAAAGTGATTCTGAGAACACATAGGACATATAACATTTTCTGAATTATTATTATTTTTAGTTTTAGTTGTTGTAAGAAAGTTTTTAGTTTTATTGTTTTCGTTAGTGTTTTTTGTTGTTGTTGTTGTTGTGTTTTTATTATAATTTAAGGATTCAAGTAAATCTGCTCTGTTTGTTAAAAATCTAATGTAATCTTTTAAATTTGGAAAAGAATCTAAATTATTTTTATATTCTTCCCACTCCCTTCGTGTGACCTTATCAAGTTTTTCTGACATCATGTATATTATAAGGGTTTCCCCTAGACCCCCTTGCTCAGAAGGCTGGCCTAAAGTTGCCAAGGCACGAAGATTTTTATTTGTGACGTCAATCATGTTCCGTAATGATTTACAAGATTCATGTTGAATTTGTTCAAGATTAAATAAGGCCTGCACGTGATTATTAACAAGTAGTCTTTCATTGTTATACCTTTCGGATAATAACTGCCAAGCTGTAGCATAGTTATCTGCTTTGAAATCTATGCTTTTAATTACTAATGATGCGCTGCTAGTTAAGGCAGCACGTAAGTAGTGAAATTTGTTGATGTCTTGTATGCTGTCATTGTTGTGAATAAGAGAAAGATACGTATCTCGGAATTCAAGCCAGTGCTGATAGTCCCCGTCGAAGTGAGGCAAGTCTATCTTAGGCAGCCGAACGAAGTCGTGCCTGCAGCCAGAGCCGTGGCGCGGGAGATCTTCAACGGAGGTGGCAGACACGAGAGCGGGCGAGGAGGCGCGCGCGGGGGCGAGGCTCGCCGTCGCACGGGCCACCAACGCGTAGTACTGCGTCTCGAACTGCTCCCTCTCGTCATACATTTCGTCCGCATCCTCCGACAACAGTTCCAAGTCTGTCTGTAACACGTCGAATTCCTTATACAAGGTTTCCATTAAACTAAGACGGTTTTTTAATTCTGCTGCTTGGAAGGCATCTAAATCATTTCCCGTGCTAGGTAATAATCGTAAAAAGTTGCTAAAATGCGTAAGCTTTGCTTTGTAGCCACCACGCCTCTTTATAAGTTCCCTTAATTTTGCATCAGACATAATGAGAAGGTAGGTAGGTCGTTAAGAAAAAGCAAAAAGTCTGAAGTGCAAGCAAAGACAAAGAAACCAATGTAATGTAAGTTAAGTTATAAAATTATGCGTAAACAGCTGGCCAAGCTTGCGGTAAAATCAGCTGATATCGCTAATGAGCCCGGCAAGTTAACCGGTGCAATAGGTACAATATCGAAAAAAACACTAATGAGGTTGTTTACGCGTTTTGCAAACACGTGCACGAAGCGAACAAAGGAATGTAGTTATTAAGAAGTTATGAGAAATGATTACTTATGCAATATGGCGATGATTTGATTATGGAAACTGAATAGGTAAGCTATAAATGAAGAGATCATCAATGTATGCCTGATCCGTATAGCACTATTTTAAAATTCCTGGATTGAGAAGGTGAAAAGACAGGAAAGTATAAAAGGATAATGGAACGGACTCACTCAGAAATGTCCCTCTGGGTAGACTGTCCTTTAAGTGTCCTCTACGGCGTAGGCGAGCGCGTATGAACGGCCAGTCCAAAGTCCACTGGAGGCGCGTGCGTAGCACAAAAACGGCGATCTTCTTTAACTCGAAGGACCATATGTTGAGTATCAAGCTCCAGGTGTGCTGCTGGTGGTCTTGACTTATTAAAACGAACTGCTTGATTTAAAATATTAGGTATAATTCGTAGGGCTGATAACAATTTTTGAGACGACCGTAATGTGTGCGCACGCTCAAGGTGTCGGCGAGCGAGTGAATGGCGGGGGGAAGCCCGCGACCGCGGTGTGGTGTGTGGCCCGATGTGACGTCAGGAACAACGTATGTGAAAAATAAGAATTAAAAAAAAAAATTAAAAAAATTATCCTTGTCGCCCGCGAGTATTAAACATGGCCCTAGCTCGCTCGTGCAACATACAAACGTCGCAGCCCCCACCGCTGCTCCGACGCTAATTGATAGTGTGCAGCCCACCGCGTTAAATACGCGGTCTGTTTCGCAAGCGCTTACTTCGGGCAATAAAAACAATATTCAAGATGAGAATGAATGGACTATTGTACAGGGAACGAAGAAAAAGTATCGTTTTTCTGGTAGCAGAGGGAAAGCTGCGTTGGAGCCTAATTCCAAATTCCGTGCGGCAGATATCCAGATTCCACTGTTTATTACTTATGTTGATAAGCAGGTATCGGAAAGTGACATCGCTGATTACATTCTGTCTAAGACACGGACAACAGTGACACTTAAGAAAATAAACATGAGTAAGCAGAAAAGTTACAACGCTTACAAAATGTTTGTACCACAACACAAGTTAGCGTTGTTTTTAGAGGACAGCCTGTGACCAGAAGGTGTGTCGTTTCGTCGTTTTGTTTACTTTAACAAAGCGAATAATTTTATGAATAGTGCGAATGGTGAAACAACAAAACAATTATCATGAATGTACAACTACTAAGCAACACTAAAGCTACGTTATTAAGTTTTAACTGTAAATCGATCAAAAGATCAATTGATTGTGTGAGAGGTCTGTGTGCGTCGGCGGATGTCGTAGCACTGCAGGAGACATGATTGCTCCCACATGACATCCCACTGTTGGGCACGATTGACCAGGATTTCGCGTACAACGGTACGTCAGCCGTCGATACTTCTGCAGGCATCCTAAGGGGAAGGCCGTTCGGCGGCGTGGCGATATTGTGGCGCAAATATAGGTTCAGCGAAGTGTCTGTCATTGAGTGCAACAATCCACGTATTTGTGCGATAAAAGCTACGGCAAATAACCGACTGAGTGTTGTGCTAAGTGTTTACATGCCGACGGACGGGATGGATAATTTACCCGAATTTACGGATTGTTTCAGTGAGGTATGTGCCATTGTTGAAAATATTTCTGTAGACGCTATATATGTGCTAGGAGACTTTAATGCACACCCGGGTGAACTTTTCGGAAATGAGTTAGATAGTCTATGTGAGGACCAACAGTGGATAACTGCTGACATTAAAAAGTTAGGATGTGGTTCTGATAATTATACATTTGTTAGTGACGTGCATGGTTGCACACGGTGGCTCGACCATTGCGTTGTTAGTCGGTCCGCTTGGCAAACCATTACAAATGTGTTTATTAAATAGGTACGACACTTTTTGGTCGGATCACCTACCACTTGTTATTGAGTGTGACTTAAATTTAATTATAAGTAAAACTAGTTTTAATAAGGTTAGGTGTAATAAGGTTAGTTGGGGTAATAAAACAAATGAGCAAATAATTAAATACAGAGATTATTGTAATAGTAAATTTAAGTTACTGGATTTTCCAGACGAATTTAGACAATGTAGTTTTAATCTTTGTAATATTGTGGAGCACAAAAAAAGGCTGGACAAACTGTATGAGAGTATCGTTACGATATTATCCGAGGCTTGTTTATGCAGTCATAAGGGTGGCAATAAATCACGTAGAAATCGTACAGTAATTGGTTGGAATAAACATGTAAGCGAGGCTCACAGGGATGCCAGACTTAAATTTTTGAACTGGGTTTGGCATAATAGACCAAACCAGGGTAACGTCTATATAGATATGTGTGAGAGTAGAAAATTGTTTAAAAGAAAGTTGAAATGGTGCCAAGACAACAAGGAGCAAATTAAAATGGACATAATTGCTCAACATCGTTCCTCTAATAACTTTGGCGATTTTTGGAAGGCAACAGGTAATTTGAATCCCAGGCCTGGCATCCCTGTGAGCGTGGGTGGTGTGAGTGACAGTAAGGGCATTGCTGAGCTATTTAGGGAACACTTTAGTGTGAGTTCCCCGCTTGGTCCTTCTAAGGTGATGCCTGATGCTGAATCAGTCGTGACCGGTGACTTATTTAATGTTACAGCCAAACAAGTGTCGACTATAATTATGAAGATGTCCAGAGGTAAGTCACCCGGTCACGACGGGCTCAGCATTGAGCATCTAAAGTATGCAGGCGTTCATTTGCCTCGCGTTCTGGCAATGTTCTACACACTTTGCATGAGTCATTCATACCTGCCCCCCGACCTCTTGCGAACTATAATTGTTCCCATTGTGAAAAACAAAACGGGTGTTTTATCCGATAAAGAAAATTACCGGCCAATTTCATTGGCAACTGTAGTAGCAAAGGTGTTGGACGCTGTGCTTGACTCAGAACTTGAGAAACATCTCAGCATTCATGATGCGCAGTTTGGGTTCCGCCCCGGACTTTCTACCGAAAGCGCCATTCTGAGCCTCAAGCACACCGTGCAATACTACACGGAGCGGCGTACACCTGTGTATGCATGTTTCCTCGACCTTTCAAAGGCTTTTGACCTAGTGTCATATGACTTGCTGTGGTCTAAGCTCAAAAAAACGGGCGTGCATGCACAGGTTCAACGGATCTTTCACTACTGGTACGCCAACCAGACTAACAATGTTAGGTGGGCAGACAGCCTCTCCGAAGTGTACGGATTGGAGTGCGGGACGAGGCAAGGTGGTTTGACCTCCCCTAAGCTCTTTAACCTGTAAGTACATTAACGACCTGCTAGCTGAGCTCAGCAGCACACATGTCGGCTGCTCAATTGATAATGTGTGCATGAATAATATTAGCTATGCGGATGACATGGTGCTGCTGAGCCCAGCTGTCAGTGCAATAAGGCAGCTCTTACAGGTTTGTGAAAAATATGCTCATAAACATGGTCTTTTGTATAACTCAAAGAAAAGTGAGTTCTTGGTCTTCAGGGCCTCTGGCAAGTGTCCAACTAGTGTGCCCGCCATAAAAATCAATGGTATTGACCTAAAACGGGTCTATCAGTTTAAATACCTGGGACACTATGTCACTGAGGATCTTGATGACCAAGTTGACATTGAAAGGGAGCGCAGGGCATTGGCGGTTAAAAGTAATATGCTGGCACGCAGGTTCGCTCGCTGCAGTAAACAGGTAAAGGTTACACTTTTTAAAGCTTACTGCCAAACTTTTTACACGAGTAGCCTGTGGGTCAGCTGTACTCAAAGGTCAATCAATGCCTTGCGAGTCCAGTATAATAATGGATTCAGGATACTGTTAGGGCTGCCCCGCTTTTGTAGCGCTTCGGGTATGTTTGTGGAGGCTCGGGTTGATGGCTTCCATGCTATAATGCGCAAGCGAACCGCCTCCCTACTAAGCAGAGTGCGGGGCAGCACTAACAGTATTCTTCAAGTAATTGCCGAGAAGTATGACTCGGCAGTCATGAAGGCTTTCGTTCGGGTTCTGGTCAGATAGCGTAGTAATCTATCCAGTGCTCGAACGGGAGGTTTCATGACTACACTCTTTTTATGTACCCACCTTTTTGTAATTATGTCTGTACTACTAACATAGTTTCTAAGATATGTTTTGTGACTAACAATATGGACTTTGTCTGAATAAATAAATAAATAATAATAATAAGATCCTTAAACTCTTTAAGCGTATTTTGGTACCTCCATTAACGCATATTTTTCGAATATGTCTTTCCGAAGGAATTTTCCCTAGTTGTCTCAAAAAGGCAGTTGTAATCCCTATCTTTTAATCGGGAAACAAAGACTTAGTTAATAACTATAGACCAATATCCTTACTCCCATCAATATCAAAAATACTAGAGAAAATTATAAACAGTAGACTAACTAGTCTACTGTTTATAATTTTCTCTAGTATTTTTTTTTAACTACCTAGAAAAAAACAACTTCTTATCCCCTGCGCAATTTGGTTTTAGAGCTAAATTATCAACTGCCGATGCGGTGCATAGCGTGACTGATTATATTTCAGAAGAACTTGGCAAAGGAAACCAGTCCTTGGGAATCTTCCTTGATTTAGCCAAGGCCTTCGACACGGTGTCTCTTTCTGTTCTGCTAAACAAACTAGAGAACATAGGAATAAGGGGAACGCCGCTGAAACTATTTGCTGACTATTTAGACGGCCGGTATCAATGTGTTAGAATAGATAATATTACGAGCGATGAACAGAAAAATACTGGTTTTGGTGTGCCCCAGGGGAGTATTCTGGGCCCTACGCTATTCCTGATTTATATTAACGACTTGTGTGGTCTTAATAAAAAAGACGGCAAAATTATATCATATGCCGACGACACGGCGTTAATATTTAGCGCGAAAACCAGTAGCGAACTGTTCGAAATCGCTCAACTAGGTTTTAATTCAGTGACTCATTGGCTTCAAAGCAATTTACTAACATTAAATGCTGACAAGACAAAATATATTCACTTCTCCATGCGCAAGACTAACCTTAACAATACTAACCCTCATCTATATGCCCATCAATGTCAAATCCGTACAGGCAACAAGTGTAATTGTCCTTTTATCCTTAAGACGACCAACGTAAAATACCCCGGGGTAATAATGGACGAAACACTCTCTTTTAGGAAACATATTGAAAGTCTAGTTAAAAGAGTGCGCAAACTCATATATGTTTTCAAAAATTTACGATCATTTGCAGATTCAAAATTAATCACACAAGTTTATTTAGCCCTATGTCAATCTATTATTCAATACTGTATCACTTCATGGGGAGGCGCACCAAAAACTAATTTACTTCCTCTTGAAAGAGCTCAGAGAGCAGTTTTAAAGGTAGCAAACTTCCATCCCTTTTTCTTTCCCACAGATCTGTTATATAAATCTTGTAACGTACTGACAGTTCGCCAGCTTTTTATTATGCACTTAGTATTAAAACAGCACACCATGCTTACCTACAACGCTGACAATACTAACAAGAGACGGAATGATATAGTATGCACATCTAATGCAACCTCAAACCATGTCTTTGTAGAAAGATTTTTTACATTCTTAGGGCCATTTCTGTACAATAGATTAAATAGAAATCTTAGTATCTATAATTTAAATTACTTTAGTTGTAAAAAATAATACTTAAATATTTACTAACCATAGATTACGCACAGACAGAAGATCTACTTGTTGTCTGCAAATAGAACCGCTAACATTTTATTCTGCTTTTATCTACCTAAGTTTAAATAAGTTTTTACTTTATACTGTTAACTTATTAAAATTATTAGTATTTATTTATGCACTTTCTAGCCTGAAACACAGGTTCAACCTAGTTCAGGCAAATAAGGAATGTGCTCTATTTTTAAATTGTTTCAGGTGTTTATTGTAAAAAAGTGTCCCTTTTTATAAATATTTTTTTTTTTTTTTTTTTTAATTATTTATTTATCTTGCAAGTTCGGTAAAAAACAGAAAGTTGTGGGTCGGTAAAAACCTAAAAAACACACGCGACACACTTTACTTTTATACTGACGGCGCAAATAATTATATTTATTTGTCGTAATTGTTTATTTCATTATACTCAATAAATACAAAACACACGTCCGCTTAAATAAAATAAAAATAAAATAAAATAATCTTTAATTCGGATAAGCAACATTCATATGGTTTAGTAAAGACAATTAAACCGACGAAAAAAATAACTGAAAAGTAATAAATAAAATATATACCTTTTAGTGTAAGTAAGTTCCTAAACTAATTTACGTAACAAACTTTGAGTCGGCGCCATCACACATTCAACGAAGATTCATCAAGCTGCCATTATGCGCTATAATTATGTCATTAATCAATTTGTTTGTTGGTTTGTTTGGCGCCGACTCAAAGTTTGTTACGTAAATTAGTTTAGGAACTTACTTACACTAAAAGGTATATATTTTATTTATTACTTTTCAGTTATTTTTTTCGTCGGTTTAATTTTTTGTAAAAAAGTTTTTTATTTTCCGCTTTTGAGTTACCTTTTATTGTTGTAGCTAAAATCTACTACCTACCAATTTTTTTGATTATTCTTTAAAATACCTATTTGCCGCGGTCATATATCGTGGTATTATATTAGATTTATTCATAAACGTTGTTTAAAGTTATGTAATGATTAGCGACTGTTTAACTATATCATTTTGACGTTAAACCAACGTTTATGAATAAATGGGAATAATACAATGTTAGATAAATACTTAATTATTTTTAAGTTTTAATCAAATTAAACAGCATAATTTTTTTTTTTTTTTTATACTGCCGTTATCCAGAGCGGAGAGTTTGAGTAATTCATTTGCGGCTACAGGAGTTTAAAAACAACGATAAGTTATTTGGAGGTATAAATATTATTCTCTTTGACGACATCATGCAACTGCCCCCTGTAAAATTGGTGCTTTGCACAACCACTTTGGGATGCTGCAGAAGTTAATTTATGGCACGCATTTTCATTCTGCGAATTAACCATTAACATGAGACAACGAAATGACGTCGAATTCGTTGACCAGTTAAACAATCTACGCGTAGGCGAATTAACAACGGTTCAACTGGAACTGCTCTGTCAAACGCGAAGGGTAGCTGTAGATGAAGAGTTAAAGGATGGTGTTGTGGTTTGAATATTCCCTACCGTCAAGCAGATTAACGACTACAATAGTAAGATGACAGCTATGAATTCAAAACACCATTGCATTTATACAATTCGTTCCATAGATGAGTCTCGTGAAGTTGCTACCTATGGAAAGAAACCTCCAGATAATGTAGTTGCAAAAGATGTGAACAATTGTGGTGGCCTTTTATCTTAGGTAAAATTAGCTACCGAATCCCGTGTTATGCTGAGACGTAACATATCAGTATCTGAGGGCCTCGTCAACGGTGCAATGGGTATTGTGAAAAAAATTAAATGGCCATCACTGCGCAGGGATCAACTAGAGGAAGAAGAATTACCGGGTTGTATTTTAGTAAAATTGGAAGATGAAAGCATAGGAAGCAGACTGAAAGATAGCGATGGTTGTGTTGCTATACCTCCAGTAGTTGCAACTTTTCACGGCACGAAGGTTTATGGTGATATTGAGCGTAGGATGTTGCCGTTAATTTTGTGCTGGGCCGTTACGGTACACAAATTACAAGGAATGACCCTTGATAAAGCCGTAATCGACCTCGGTAAAAAAGTCTTCGCCAAAGGGCAGGCATATTTGGCACTGAGTAGACTAAAAACACTCGAGGATATATCTGACTTAGAACCAAATAAGAAGGTATTAAACAAAGCTCATGATGAACGAGCTTTGGCCGAAATGCAGAGATGGAGAGGTCTACTTACAAATCAGCAATAGGCTCGAACACTGATGTTTGTAGCAACCCTGAATAATAAATTATTTATAATAATTTTTACATGATTTAATTCGGTATATATCTACCGAATTTATTTCTCGTGAAACTTGCATTTCAATCGCTTTAATGAATCAATCTGCCTAGCCTTCCTGTAATACCAGTCTAACCGGATGCAGCTGAATACCAGTATTTAAAATTATCGCTCTAATATTGTTATTATTTTCCTCAACTAGGAACTCCTTCAACAGCCTTCCGTCTCCATCGTCAGACCCTCGATGACTGTCATACCCCAGCCAGGTCTAAAGTTCTCATCAAAATGAATGACATAAACCCAAACTCTTGAGGAGCTCTCGCGACTGTCTTCCGTCTCCATCGTCAGATCAACTCCAGGTCTTTATTATATAGTTCATCAGAACAACATTATTTGTGTGCGTTTCAGCAGAATCGGTTCACAGTTGAAAATTCAGTAGGTGCAAAATCAATCAACCCCCATTTTTATACCCTTTTTTTTTTTTTTTTTTTTTGGGTGGGAAATCATCAAATAACTTCTCCCGCTCTTGGCGGAGCGGGAGGGCGTGTCAGACTCTTACTGACTAAAACCCACCCGTGTTCCTTCAGTTGCCTGTGTTGCCAGGGGCCACGGTATCCCTTTCGGACTTTCCCGCAACCCCGGCAGGCATCGGCCCTGGTGGGCCCCGCCATTGGTGCTGACATCTCTTTGAGGCGCGCGTGGAACACAACGCGCCGTCGACCCGGGCCTGGTCCTTATCGGGGGCGAGCTACCCATTGCTCACCGCCCGCAAGCCCGCGCCTACGGTGGCCGGGAATCCTCCAAGGAGTCCCGACGCCCAGGGCGTCTCCTACGGCGGCTAGGCGCGTGAGGGCGCGAACTTTGCCTCTCCCTCACGCGCTCCGCCTCCTCCTTTGCGAGCATTACTGCTTCGCAGAAGGAGGTGACGGCTCCCCATTCCCTCTCGCTCCGTACCATGGCCTGGACCAGGGCCGGACGCGAGAGATCTCCACCGCCGATGGCCTCCACGAGGACACGGCGGTGCTCTGCCCAAGACGGGCAGACCTCCACCGTATGCTCCACCGTGTCCTCCGGGCGATCCACACAATGGTGACACCCGGGCGCTTCCTCCCGCCTTATCCGGAACAGGAACCTCCCGAAACAACCGTGTCCGGTGAGGACCTGTGTCAGGCGGAAGGTGAGGACGCCGTGGCGCCTCTCTAGCCACTCCTCAAAGAGGGGACTTATCGCCGCAATTGTGGCGTGCCCAGCACTGAGTTGCGACAATCGCACACTCCAAGCCGCCATGAGATCCTGCCGGAGCTCTGTCCGCTGTACCGTGATTTCTCGCGACAGCGGAGTTACGCCCCGGCGCTTCATCTCCTCGCGCCACTCCCAGATGTGGGCGAGGACCTTCGCCTCTAGATCCCATGGCGGCAATCCGGCAAGGAGGCTCGCCGCCTCACCCGAGACCGTGCGGTATCCCCGGACAAGCCGGATGGCCATGACCCTTTGGGACGCGTTCAACCGGCGGGCTGGCCGCAGCCTCAAAGAACGCGCCCACACAGGAGCCCCGTAAAGGGCCATGGACCGCACGACGCCCGCGTAGAGCCTCCGGCAGGAGGCGTTTGGACCCCCCAGATTAGGCAGGAGCCGCTTCAGAGCAGCCCCAGCCTTCTCCAGTCTGGGAGCCAAACGTCGGAAATGCTCCACGAAGTTCCACCGGCTGATTTTTTATACCCTTAGTTGTGGATTGTAGTTTTCAATTTTACATGGGATCAACTTCGAGGTCTGGTCTTGGTCTTTGAATTTTCGTGTCTTCCGAAATTAAAGTTATTCACTTAAAGTTTTTTTGGAAGTCGGTTGTCTTTTTTGTAAAAAGTTTTTTAGTTTTTAGTTGTGGTACCTACCCCACACAAATTCGAATATCACGATCTGCTTTGCAAATAACAGTGTCTGGAAAACATATTAGAACATCATCCACATAGACTAAGTGGGAAAAATACGTATTATAGAAGCTAACTCAAAAAGTACCCAAGCCAAGTTAATACAATTTATATGGGACCAACTTCGAGGTATACCCTCCCCAATAAAAAAAGAATCGTTCAATTCGGACTACTCTGTAAAAAGATATGCGTGGTCATACATTAAAAAAAAAAAAAAAATATACGTGTCGACTTGAGAACCTCCTCCTTTTTGTTTCGTCGGTTACAAAGATAACTTATACCTATGTTAGTATACTTATACGTATTATCTATTTGACAACAAGGCTGTTGTTCAAAATGCATCTTTGAACAACATCACCTAACAAAGGAGAATCCAACCTCCCCGCTATGGTCTTCAGGATGGAGTTGGAGCTGTCCCGCACTCTGCAGAGCAAAGAGGCAGATTTCTGTCTGACTATGGCGTGGAAGCCATCGACGTGTGCTTATGCAAACATACCTGATGCACTGCACAAACGGGGTAGCCCCATCAACATCCTGAACCCATTATTATATTGAACCCGTAGGGCGCTGATAGCCCGCTGAGTATAGTTGGTCCACAGGCTGCACGTGTAAAACACTTGGCAATAAGCTTTAAAAAGCGTTATTTTTACTACCCTGCTACATCGTGCAAACCTGCGAACCAACATGTTACATCGGACGGCCAGCGCCCTACGTTCCCTCTCAATATCCACTCGGTCATTAAGGTCGTCGGTTACATAATGCCCCAGGTACTTGAACTGGTACACTCGCAATAATTCATTCCCATTTAGTTTGATCGGAGGCACATACTTAGGACATTTAACACCGCCAGCCTTAAAGACTAAGTCGCTTTTATTGACATTATATATTAGGCCATGCTCTCGAGCATATCCCTCACAACAAAGAAGCAATTCTCTAAGTGCCCTAACCGTAGGGCTCAGCAGCACCATATCGTCAGCGTAGCTGATGTTGTTGACACTAACGTCATCAATGCGACATCCTGTTTTTTTGCTGCTGAGCTCAACGATATAGATCATTTATATATAGGTTAAACAATTTTGGTGACGTAATCCCTCCTTGTCTCACCCCACACTCGAGCCCATACGACACAGACAGCCCATCGGCCCATCTCACACTATTCGTTTGGTTATAATACCAATACTGGAAGATACGCAACAGTTCCGCTGGCACTTTTCTCTCCCGCAGCTTTTCCCACAAAATCTCGTAAGATACAAGGTCAAAGGCACAGGAGAGATCTAGAAAGCAAGCATACACTGGTGTTCGACGTTTTGTGTAGTATTGCACCGAACCGAGAATCGCACTTTCAGTGCCAAGATCATTCCGAAACCCAAACTGTGCGTCGTGTAATTTTAAAAAGCTACCCAATCGCGCGTCCAGCTGACTGTCGAGTACCTTCGCGATAATCGTTGCCAGGGAGATGGGTCGATAGTTAGACTTATCAGCAACGTCACCTGTTTTATTCTTAATAATAGGCACGACAATAGTTTTCAAAAGATCACAGGGAAGGTACGAGTGACACATACATAGCGAGTAAAACATAGCGAGCACTCTCGCCATGTGTGGACCAGCATGCTGCAAGTGCTCAATGCTTAAACCATCGTGACCCGGGGACTTCCCTCTCGTCATTTTCTTAATGGTGCTTGACACCTGCTTGGCCGAGAAACGAACCAGATCAGAGTCACGACAGCATCCGTCATCGAGCTCTCGCAACGAAGGGCCCAGCGGTGACTCCACTTTAAAGTGGTCCATAAACATGTTGGCGATGCTATCCGGCTGATCAGCACCGTTGACACTCACAGGAAGGCCAGGCTTAATATCAAACTTTTTAGTAGCCTTCCAGAACTTCTGAAAATTATTGGCTTTACGGAGAGAAGCTACAATATACGCTGGTTAATATCAAGCTTAATTTGTTCTTGATGCGTCTGACACCACACTAGTTTACTTTTAAACACCTTTCGAGTCAGGCACATGTCGTTATAGACATCGCCAGAAGTTGGTTTATTGTGCCATACCCATAGCTGATACTTAAGCCTCGCCGTCGCGTGGGCCTCACGCACGTGCTTGTTCCACCCAACAACACGGCCAACATGTCTATGAGTCCGTGTTTCCACTTGGCTCTGTACCGCGGCCTCTGACAAGGTAGTAACAATACTTTCATATATCTTGTCAAGAATCACCCTAAGTCCCCTCTTTGAGGAGTGGCTAGAGAGGCGCCACGGCGTCCTCACCTTCCGCCTGACACAGGTCCTCACCGGACACGGTTGTTTCGGGATCCTGATCCGGTTCCTGTTCCGGATAAGGCGAGAGGAAGCGCCCGGGTGTCACCAAGGGTGACGATTGAAAATTAATGTGTTAGAATTTCATTCCTTATGGGAGTGAAAAAGGGGATGAAAACTTAAAATTACAAATTTTTCGGCTTATGAGTGAAAACTAACACAACGTAAATCGTTGCTTTTTTTTTATTTCAACCGAAAAGGGTCTGAAAATTGCGATGTATTTTTGTATTAAAGTTGTTCATTCGCTAAATTTTGTATTCAAGTAAAAATAATATAAGTACACCTGTACTGTTTCTAACTTTACAGTATTTTACATGGAGCGACTGCCTATCTGACCTCCACAAAGCAGTTACTGGGTAATACGATACCCCTTGGTAAGAATGGTTGTCAGACTTTCGGGATTCTGACTTCCCGTAACGACTGTCAAAGATCCACAAAATGACAGCAGGGACCAACAGCTTAACGTGCTTTCCGAGACACGGACGGGTCTCTGTATGTAAAGATAGTCACCCATCCACAGACCAGCAGCGGCAAGTGTAGCTTAACCTGATCGATCGACCTGTGCGGCTGTTATTATTTATCCACGGGCTCCTCCCCCGGAGTACACCCCCATCCCCTTCTCCGGGAGAATCGATGTAGATATAGTTAGGATACGAACAGAATGCGATACTGCTCATCCCTCATAGCAAATAGCGTGATAACCGACTGACCACACATATAGGGAACATCTATGCAAAATTTGAAGAAAATCTATCTTTCTTATTAAAGTGCTAAAACTTACTCGAAACATGAGAGTACATCTCAGAGGCGAAGTTTCTGCCGGCAGATTCGCAGATCTTCTTCAAATTGGAAATGGAAACTTTCCACAAATAGATGGGTTGTTACAAATACCAAAATGAATTATGTACTGTGTAATGTAATCATGATCAACAGTTGAGGGACTTATGGATAAAATTTATCCTGATGTTAAAAATATTAAAGACAAACCGATGGAGTGGTTAAGCGAAAGAGCCATTTTGAATCTCAAAAACGACCAAGCCGCTGCGATCAACGAAATGTTGATAAATACATTCGAAGGTGAAGAAATGATTTATGCGCTATTTGCTATGAGGGATGAGCAGTATCGCATTCTTTTTGTATCCTAACTATCCTAATCTATATCTATATCGATTCTCCCGGAGAAGGGGATGGGGGTGTTCTCCGGGGGAGGAGCCCGTGGCAAAATAATAACAGCCGCACAGGTCGATTGATCCGGTTAAGCTATACTTGCCGCGGTTGGTCTCTGGATGGGTGACTATCTTTACATACAGAGACCCGTCCGTGCCTCGGAAAGCACGTTAAGCTGTTCGTCCCGGCTGTCATTCGTGGATCTTTGACAGTCGTTACGGGAAGTCAGAATCCCGAAAGTCTGACAACCATTCTTACCAAGGGGTATCGTATTACCCAGTAACTGCGTTGTGGAGGTCAGATAGGCAGTCGCTCCATGTAAAACACTGTAAAGTTAGAAACAGTACACGCGTACATAAATTATTTTTACTTGAATACAAAATTTTGCGAATGAACAACTTCAATACAAAACTTCATCGCCCTTTTCAGATCCTTGTAGGTTGAAAAAAAAAAAAAAAAAACGATATACGTTGTGTTAGTTTCCAACCATAAGCCTAGATGTAAATTCAGTGATTTTTTAACGCTTTTTAACGCTTCGGGTGTGGAATTAACAAAAACGCTGAGACACTTATAAATTAATTTTCAATCGTCAGCCTAAACACAAAATTTGAAGATCCTACCTTCAAAACTGACTAACTTCCATCCACTATTACCATATTCTATTATATTATGACGTTACTCCTTTCTTAGTGAACACTTACTCTTCACAAAGAACACACATATCACCCAGTCTGTCAGTCAGTCAGTCAGTTTACCATTTTATATATATGTAGATTTATCCTGATGTTAAAAATATTAAAAACAAACCAATGGAGTGGTTATGCGACAGAGCCATTTTGACTCCCAAAAACGAACAAGCCGCTGCGATCAACGGATTGAAAAAGAACTAAACGCGTGCTGTGATTGGTCACCGACGGTCTTCAAAACGATCTCTCTCCTCCAGCTGTTTTGTAAGATCGAGATCTTCTACTACTTCTTCTTCAACTTTAGTCTGTATTTCACTATACATGTCTATCAAACTCGAAATACTCTCAACACGTAAATTTAAGCCTAATGATTGTTGATCACTCAAGGGTAAACTGAACCTTTTAACGTAATTTTCAAAGAAAGTTAATCTACCTTTTAAAACCCCTCTTAATTAAATCTGACAATTTTGCCTCACTCATTTTGGGAAATAAAGAAATCAGGAGTACTTACAAATGCCAGTTGCAGATGCGCGCGAACCAATATGGGTGCCGTCGTGTAGGTAGGTACCGCCACTTGAGCACTGGAAATGGAATAACAGCACGAAATCAACACAAATCGAAGGATAAGATGGGGAAACGGACGGGAAGATCAGACCTTTTTTTTTTTTTTTTTTTTTTTTGGGTGGGAAATCATCCAATGACTTCTCCCGCTCTGGGCGGAGCGGGAGGGCGTGTCAGACTCTTACTGACTAAAACCCACCCGTGTTCCTTCCCTTGCCATGCCAGGGGCCACGGTTTCCCCTTAGGACTACCCGCAACCCCGGCGGGCAACGGTCCTAGCGGACCCCGTCCGTTTTGCTGACATCTCTTTGAGGCGCGCGTGGAACACGACGCGCCGTCGACCCGGGCCTGGTCCTTATCGGGGGCGAGCTACCCATTGCTCACCGCCCGCAAGCCCGCGCCTACGGTGGCCGGGAATCCTCCAGGGAGTCCCGACGCCCAGGGCGTCTCCTACGGCGGCTAGGCGCGTGAGGGCGCGGACTTTGCCTCTCCCTCACGCGCTCCGCCTCCTCCTTTGCGAGCATTACTGCTTCTGCGAAGCAGGTGACGGCCTGCCATGCCCTCTCGCTCCGCACCATGGCCTGGACCAGGGCCGGACGCGAGAGGTCACTGCCGCCGATCGCCTCCACGAGGACACGGCGGTGCTCTGCCCAAGCCGCGCAGACTTCCACCGTATGCTCCACCGTGTCCTCCGGACGATCCACACAATGGTGACACCCGGGCGTTTCCTCCCGCCTTATGCGAAACAGGTACCTCCCGAAACAACCGTGTCCGGTGAGGACCTGCGTCAGGCGGAAGGTGAGGACGCCGTGGCGCCTCTCTAGCCACTCCTCAAAGAGGGGACTTATCGCCGCGATTGTGGCGTGCCCATATCTGGGTTGCGACAATCGCACACTCCAAGCCGCCATGAGATCCTGCCGGAGCTCTGTCCGCTGTACCGTGATTTCTCGCGGCAGCGGAGTTACACCCCGGCGCTTCATCTCCTCGGGAAGATCAGACCTGCCACTCCTGTCGATGCCTTAACGTTGCAGTTCTTCGCTCGATACGTGAATCTCCTCTTCGTATTTTCATGCGACGAATCTTCGGAGATTTCAAGCTTGAACTCCTTATCCGGCTCGTAGGACCACTTTATGTACAGGAACGGGAGGCAGGTGCTCTTCAATACTTGATTTATATTCTCATCGGTTTATTGTAATTCGTCTTCTTACAAGCAGGGTGTATCAGGGTAATAATAATGGTTTTGACAGCCCCTCTCAAACGGATTGAAAAAGAACTAAACGCGTGCTGTGATTGGTCGCCGACGTTGGCGAGCCCTCACTCGAAGTTAAGGATTGTGATGTCCCGGTGCGTCGATAGATGGCGTTGGTAGTTGCGCCAACATGCCGGCCGCCTTGGAAGCTCCAGCTTCCAATAAAATGATGTATCTAAGTTGCCGCTTGATTGGAGACGCCGCAGGCTGCATTCATGTTGTCGTCCTCTGTTGATGATACAGGTAGAGGACAGATTTTAGAGAACGCTCGTTGTACAGGTCCCGTAGCAGTCTGGATGGTGGCGACACGCGACACGCCATCCTTTCCTGGGAAAATATGGGTAACTCTGCCCATACGCCATTTTAGAGGTGGTAAGTTATCCTCCTTAATGACGACAAGCGTGTTTAAAGCTATGTATTGACTATTCGTCTTCCACTTCGTCCTTGTCTGAAGTTCAGCAACGTATTCTTGTGACCAGCGTTTCCAGAAGTGCTGTTTTATTTGTTCCACTCTTTGAAACCGTGTCAGGCTGTGAGTCCGTGCTTCGGTGAGGTCTCTGCAGGCTGGCGCAGTGAGTGGCCGGCCGATGAGGTTGTCGGAGAAAATTTGAGCTGGTTTACCTCGTCGTGAGATAAACCTTTTAAGCGCTAATATATATTCTTGAGAAGCTAACGTGCTGACAAGTTCTAGGTGAATGGCCCGAGTAACAAAACAAACGAATATGCAAATATAGCCCTTTTCGAGTTTGGCCCCCCTTCTTTTGCGATTTAGTACGGCTATGGGCCCAGCATAATCCACTCCACATCGAATGAATGGGAAACCGGGTTCTATTCGTTCAGACGGAAGGTCGCCCATGATTGGCGTTAGGGTTTTGCCTTTCATTCGAGTGCAGCGGATACATTGGTGGACAACCCTTCTGGCTAGGTTTCTACCCCCTAACGGCCACCAATTCTCACGCAAAGTAGCCAATAATAACTGGGGATCAGCATGAAGAAGCTCTTTATGTTGATGTTGAAACAACAGTTTTGTGAAGTTATGTTTACTAGATAAAAGTATAGAGTGCTTCTTCTCGTAATCAAAATCAGGTGAGTTACTAAGACGGCCACCTACTCTAATTGTATCCCTTTCGTCTAGAAATATATTTAGCCTAGAAATCGAACATGAAGTTTTTAATGGTAAGTTACGTTTTAAATTATCATACTCCTTGGGAAACGATTCGCGTTGAGCGAGGCACGCTAACAACTGTAATGAGTCATTCAATTCATCTACTGATAACGGCCTCCGTGTACGATCTTTCTTTGGTGTGCGTAAGCTATGTATATATAACAGGTAAGCGCTGGCTCACACTATACGCTGATAACAACGAAACCTTTCAAAATAATAATTAATAACTTTATTCTGTATTACATCACAAACCATAACGGTTGTCGTTTGTGATTTCAGTTCTGGTAAGTCGGAGTGAGTAGTCGCAGATTGCTGTGACCATGACGACTCAGAGTTTTTTAAGAACTCAGGTCCGCTCCACCACAGGTGGATGACGCAATGAGTACATCAAGGTTCAGACCGCGTGAGACTAAATCCGCTGGGTTGTTATTGGTGCCTATATGTAACCATAACGCCTTACTTGTTATTTCATTAATCTCAACTATTCTATTTTGGACGAATGTCTTTAACGAATGTGGTGACATTCGTAGCCAACCAAGGACAATAGTTGAGTCTGTCCAAAAGTAAATTTTGTGGAAATTAACACGCAATGACTCGATAATTTTCCTATATAATCGAGCGCCTATCAACGCCCCACACAGCTCTAGTCGGGGTCTAGTGCCAGGTTTAATTGGTGCAACTTTACTTTTTGCACATAATAGTCTAATAGTCACCGGTGAGTCGTCAGAGTAGGTGCGAACATAGGCGCATGCGCCATACGCACTTTGCGACGCGTCCGTGAACACGTGTAATTCTATGAACTGTGTGTATGCACTCATTATATTACGTGGTACACGTAATTTATGCAAATATTGAAGTGCGTCAACAATTTTTTCCCAGGACAACGCAACATCACTGGGAACGGGATCGTCCCAATTAATCTTGCACAATCACAATTTTTGCATCAATATTTTAGCTACTACGACAGCTGGCGTTAAAATACCTAAAGGATCGTATATTTGTGCAATTATTGACAACATGGTACGTTTACTTAGTATAGTCGGTCTAACTACTTGTGTGGTGAAATGAAGTTATTATACCAACCCAATCCTAAAGCCTTACTTTGGCAATGTTCGCCTAATGATAATCCTTTAGATATTTCGTGGGCACTGATAACAACCACTTACGCAAAGGTAAACAAGCTGAGTTTAAAGTATCTCTTAACTTTTCAAAGATATCTAGTAACCTATTTAAATCGTTGTCACCGAGGATGACGTCATCAACGAAAAAATCATCCCGGATCACTCCCGAAACCTGCTCATCCTCACATTCCAACGCGAGTTGACGCAAGCATCTCATACTAAGGTATGGCGCAGACGCGGTCCCATACGTCACGGTGTTAAGAGGAGGCTCCCTAAATTTTATGTTAATTTGCATTAATATTCTGAAACAGTCACACATACAATCAAAATGGAACTTTAGTATATGATTCATTGGATCTTTTTCTTTCCATGTATAAGACAGTTACGTAATTGTAACATTTTCGCTCGATTCATTTTTTATTCAAAAATCATGTCTTTTTTAAAGATTATTACTTTTTTTTTCAAGATTGCTTGGCCTTTATGTCTAAAATAAATGTTAACAGTAAGAAAATATAGTTTACTATCCAGCCACAAGATATTTTTTCTCTAGATCAATTATTACTTTAGTTATAAACAAAATAAGAATTGAGACTTACGACATTTAGTTTCGAGCTCGAACGCGATCAGAGAGCGCACGCGGTATTCAACCTTATTACGGCTATGTTAGCGTCTATGTTAGCGTCTAACACCATAGCGGTCTAACCGGTCTCTCAGTGGCGGAGCTTGCGTAGAAATTATTTTAGAGTGCCTGGTCTTAAGGCGATATACACATATTGGGTCTGACGGAAGTTTACGCCATAATATCAATTGTAAATCTTGTTGGTCTGGTTGTACAAGAAAATTCCTAAACATTTTCTCACCGTCTGCACAACCGACGTATTTATATTGCCTAAAGCGTAGTAATATGCTAAATATGTAATTCTGAATCAATATGTTGAATATCGTTCAACGATTTACCGGACGACGTCGCTGCGCTTGCATCGAACACAATACGCAGTTTAGTCGTACTGTTATTTTCATTAATAACGCCGTGATGCGGCAAAAAATTGTGAGGTGACTGATAAGTTTCAACGCGACTCATGTGGCCGAGCCTTTCGTATTCCTCCATAAAATCTAAGTATTTTTCCCTAAATTGTGGCAAACGAGCGAATTTTCGTTCTAACGACAACAAACGTTTTTCAGTCGCTGTGTAACTGTATCCGAGTACCTCAGCTGATGATCCTTTAAAGGAATGCGTACGGAAAACCTACCATCTTCCATACGTTTTGTCGTTTTAACAAAAATATCTTCGCACGCACGTTCGTCAGCACTAAGGATAATTTTTACGTTATTGTTTATTTCTTCGAGTTCCCAAAACATTTTTAACTGTGTGTCAATTGGACGTAGTTACACGAAAAGGATCCAATCCACACAAAGTCACTTTAGAGATATTGACGAAGATATTTCTTCATTGATATACATTTTAAAATTAATTTAAAGTATGATGTTGTGTGTGAAATAATAATACTTTTTTATTGTTAATAGTATATCAAGCGTAGTATTGTATTTTCCGAGTTATATGTAAATTTATACGGTTGGATCCTTTTCATTAAATTACAGTTTCCATAGCGTATGCTATAGTCTTAATTCAGTTAAAACGCCCCAAGTATTAAATTATGTCTTTAAAACCTATTCCATGAAATAAAGTACATTTATTTTGTTTGAATAACTTTAATTAAACCTTAATCTTAAACATGGCAACACAAACATCTCAAATACAACAAAACAAACTCTCAAAATCAACAAACCAACCTGTCAAAACTTGCCTTATATGTTTGGAGATATTGCCGTTTGAAGTTTGGAAGATATTTCTTCATTGATTTACATTTTAAAATAAATTGAAAGCATGATGTTGTGTGTGAAATAATAACACTTTTTTAATTTTTTAAAGGAAAAGTCAAGCATAGTATTGTATTTTTCGAGTTAAATGTAAATTTATATGGTTGGATCCTTTTCGTTAAATTACAGTTTCCATAGCGTATGCTATAGTCTTAATTCCGTTAAAACGCCCCAAGTAATAAATTGTGTATAGAAAACCTATCCCATGAAATAAAATACATTTATTTTGTTTTAATAATGTTAATTAAACCTTAATCTTTAAAATGGGAACACAAAAATCTCAAAATCAACAAAACAAAATCTCAAAATCAGCAAAACAACCTCTCAAAACTTGCCTTATATTTTAATAATCATAACTTCACCTTCATCAGCTTTCTGTCTTCAACTTCTTTAGGATAAAAAAATAAAGATGTAGTCTATATTAGCTTATAGAATACACCTGTTTACATAAAGATATTGACAGCTCAGCATCTTTAAATGAGCACACATGAACAAAATTAAAATAAAACTCAAAAAATTAACAAAGTAAAAAATTTAACCTTTACATAGGTATTCATAAAAGAAGAGGTCTTCTTACATTTATTAATATGTAAGAAGAGGTTTTTTTAGCTTGACTCTTGTGGCGGTTAACTATTAGAGATAGTTAACTGCACAAGAATCAGCCTTTATTCAGTCTCCTCGGGGACAAAATCTAGTTCCCCATCATAGCCATCTATGTCTTCTACAATGTTATCATTCCCCTTTAATAATTTGTAAAAATCATGACAATCTCTTGGAATAAGATCCAACATTGACATCAAATCATTAACCTTAGCCTGAGGGATTTCTTTGTCGTTAGGCCACAATAAAACGAGATCATGCTGACATATATCAATAGGTTAACCTTTAAGTTTTTTTGCAATATTAAGTTGGTTAAAATATTCTTTATCATTCATTTTCATGAAAATATCAAACTTATTTTCTTTATTTATTAAATTTTGTTTTTGTTTTTAACCAATTAACTTTTTCTTTTGTTATATAAAGTTTTCGATTAGTTGTATTTTTTTCTAGTATTTTTGTGCTCATAAAATCATTTTTTTTTCATTCGATAGACTTGCAACGGGTTTTTCCTTTTGCATTTTTTTATAATGTTTATATATTCTTCTACAGTATAGATCCTTTCGTGATATTTCAGCATGGTCTCTATCTTCGAAAAGTCGGTATCGTTGGGTAAAAATGTATGTCCCGACTCCAAATAATTAAATGTTACCGACTTCAAAGTAGGATGCGAGTCGAAAACGACTTTTAACATTAAGATTATTTTAATATTACGGTTTTGACCGTCGCAACAATCGCTCCACAGCACAAGATGCTGCACTTTTGGGTCCAGTTTATTTTTTATATAGTTTGTTATACACGATCCCACTTCCTGAGACCCTCTTCCCGCTTCGCCTTCGACCCACACATAACAATGACCGATATTATCTGACCCGGAGTGCACGGAACAGTTATACAACCAAAGTTGTCTTTTGTAAAAGACAACACTTGTAGGGATACGGGGCAAAGGTAACGTTTTCTCCATATCAAATGTGAGACACTCAAAACTTTGGTCAGTTTTTGCTCGCATCATATCTTCATTCATAGCTCTCCTTAAATCTTCAGCTCTCTTCAAGTGTGCCTCTTTCTCTTCTTCATATTGTCTGCGTTCAACATCTGATGTACAATTTTTTATCTTGATACATAATGTGTCACTTTTGTTGCATGTATCTTTTCTTAGGCTCTTACATCTAAGATTAAAATTATTGTAGAATATTCGCTTTAGTGTCGAGAACGATACTGGCTTTTCGGGTGCCTCGGAGTCGGTATTAATTTTATTGAATTCCTCTAAATATAAATCCAATATAGTTTGAACAGTCATTCCCAGTTTAAGGTATTTGCAACCATTAGTTTGATCCCTCCTATAATGTGACTCGTATTGTGGCAATTTGCTAATAATATTTGTATTAAATTCGATTTCATGGTCTTTCTTCTTATTCCAACCGCCACTTTTCTGCCCTCTTTGGTCCTGTAAGGGATTTGCACTGCGGTTTTTTTTCAAACTTATGTCAACCTTTTTAGTTGTGACTTGAAAGTTATTAATATACATGTCACGACAAACATTTATGCCACTTATGCAGTAAATGCGTGTATACTCTCTAGGTTTTCTTTTACCACTCATGTTGCCCTTTAAGACAGTGTAAGACCTAGTTTTTGTATTTTCTTTTACCGTATTAGAAATATATAATGCTTGAGCTTCATAAGATCCTAGAGTGACGAATTTTTGAAACTCGTGCTGTCTTTTCTCTGTGGAAACCAGTTGGTAGCACTTCCTTTTACACGAGCAAGAGTAGTCGGTAAACAACTTTGGCTCAACAAGCTTCTTTTTAGTGAGGTAACACTCGGTCGTACTTTCTTGTCTTGGCCTGAGCTACAGTAAATTCTGGATGTTTCCTTTTTCGACCCTTTTTTGGACGTCCAAGTGAAGTTATAATCTGATCTGGATTAGAATCATTATTGGAAACTTCTATATTTTCATCAGGATAACATTCTATAGTTTCATTTCGCAAAGTTCTTACAGTTGAGCCTTCAGATGTGTATGTCACATTTTTATCTTTTGGATGTGTAGTCAAATCACCTTTGTTGTTTTGTATCATCACTGTGGACTATAGCTGCAACACTGATTATGTTTCTAGCGGAAGGGGATCTATAAATACCGATTATCGCACGCGTCGAATTACAGGCTTCCGCCGCAGCGAAAGCCAATCGCAACACATCCACTGAGATTTGAGAGAAATTCTCAAATCTCGAAAACAGTTGAAAAAAAGTACTCGCCCGCATCGCGCCGCTCCACAAAAATAATCCGCTAATATATCAAAAAACTCTTAAACGCTATAATTGTAAATGTTGGCCGACATAAATGTGACATTTAAAAACTAAAGTGAAGATCATAGTGTGAGAAAAGAAAAATCAGTGAACACGTGGGATGTCTGAAAAGGCTGTCCTTGTATCATCGTGTTTCGTTCGTCCAGAAGATTCCAAGTAAGTCCATCCACACCTCATAAACCTCATATCCTTTTTTTTTGCTCAATTCTGAGTGTCGTCCAATATTCCACCCACGTACATTATATTCCCGCATATGGTCCTTCGAACGCCGCTTCAACTTATACACCATAAGTTTTTGGTCCAATCGAGCTGGATTCAAAGAATCAACGATAATATATAGGTCTCGTACCTACCTAGGATTTCGGTCAAAAATACCTAAAATACAAAGTCATAAAACCGCCATATTGAACGCGTACCTACTCACGTTCGTACATTCCCGCTAGATACATTGTTCATTGAGAATTACTGTATCAACTTAATATTACGCCTATTGCATTGAAATAGCATAGGTAAATATTCTAACCGCTAATTATCGTGAGTTAGTTCGGCTAACTTACCTACAACTTATATTCAACCGCATTCCTTTGTTATACCCGCTTAGAATAAAATTATTATTCTAAGTCTACCCGCTATACCTAATATTTTGTACGCTATAATTATTTTCTAGAACTATTCCAAAATGGAAGAACTTAAAATGAAAGTTAAATTACTTCGGTCATATATCGTGGTACCTATTATATTAGGTTTATTTATAAACGTTGTTTAAAGTTATGTAATGATTAGCGACTGTTTAACTATACACTTTTGACGTTAAACCAACGTTTATGAATAAATGGGAATAATACAATGTTAGATAAATACTTAATAACTACTTATACTTGTGTGTGTGTGTATATGTTATTAATTTATATGACGGACTTTGTCTGAAAAATAAACGAATTATTATTATTATTATAATTTTTAAGTTTTAATCAAATTAAACAGCATTTTTTTTTTTTTTTTAATACTGTCGTTATCCAGAGCGGAGAGTTTGAGTAATTCATTTGCGGCTACAGGAGTTTAAAAACAACGATAAGTTATTTTGAGGTATAAATATTATTCTCTTTGACGACATCATGCAACTGCCCCCTGTAAAATTGGTGCTTTGCACAACCACTTTGGGATGCTGCAGAAGTTAATTTATGGCACTCATTTTCATTCTGGTAATTAACCATTATCATAGAGACAACGAAATGACGTCGAATTCGTTGACCTGTTAAACAATCTACGCGTAGGCGAATTGACAACCGTTCAATGGAACTGCTCTGTCAAAGGCGAAGGGTAGCTTTAGGTGAAGAGTTAAGGATGGTGTTGTTGTTTGAATATTCCCTACCGTCAAGCAGATTGACGAGTACAATAGTAAGATGACAGCTATGAATTCAAAACACTATTGCATTTATACAATTCGTTCCATAGATGAGTCTCGTGAAGTTGCTACCTATGGAAAGAAACCTTCAGATAATGTAGTTCCAAAAGATGTGAACAGTTGTGGTAGCCTTTTATCTGAGGTAAAATTAGCTACCGAATCCCGTGTTATGCTGAGACGTAACATATCAGTATCTGAGGGCCTCGTCAATGGTGCAATGGGTATTGTGAAAAAAACTAAATGGCCATCACTGCGCAGGGATCAACTAGAGGAAGGAGAATTAGCGGATTGTATTTTAGTAAAATTTGACGATGAAAGCATAGGAAGCAGACTGAAAGATAGCGATGGTTGTGTTGCTATACCTCCAGTAGTTGCAACTTTTCAGGGCACGAAGGTTTATGGTGATATTGAGCGTAGGATGTTGCCGTTAATTTTGTGCTGGGCCGTTACGGTACACAAATTACAAGGAACGACCCTTGATAAAGCCGTAATCGACCTCGGTAAAAAAGTCTTCGCCAAAGGGCAGGCATATTTGGCACTGACTAGACTAAAAACACCCGAGGATATATCTGCCTTAGAACCCGATAAGAAGGTATTAAACAAACCTCACGATGAACGAGCTTTGGCCGAAATGCAGAGATGGAGAGGTCTACTTACAAATCAGCAATAGGCTCGAACACTGATGTTTGTAGCAACCCTGAATAATAAATTATTTATAATAATTTTTACATGATTTAATCCGGTATATATCGACCGATTTTTATTTCTCGTGAAACTTGCATTTCAATCGCTTTAATCAATCAATCTGCCTAGCCTTCCTATAATTCCAGTATAACCGGATGCAGCTGAATACCAGTATTTATAAATATCGCTTTAATATTGTTATTATTTTCCTCAACTAGGAACTCCCTCAACAGCTCCATCGTCAGACCCTCGATGACAGTCATACCCCAGCCAGGTCTAAAGTTCTCATCAAAATGAATGACATAAACCCAAACTCCTGAGGAGCTCTCGCGACTGTCTTCCGTCTCCATCGTCAGATCAACTCCAGGTCTTTATTATATAGTTCATCAGAACAACATTATTTGTGTGCGTTTCAGCAGAATCGGTTCACAGTTGAAAATTCAGTCGGTGCAAAATCAATGAACCCCAATTTTTCTACCCTTAGTTGTGGATTGTAGTTTTCAATTTTACATGGGATCAACTTCGAGGTATACCCTGTCTTTGGTTTTGAATTTTCGTGTCTTCCGAAATTAAAGTTATTCACTTAAAGTTTTTTTTGGAAGTCGGTTGTCTTTTTTGTAAAAAGTTTTTTATTTTTCAGTTTTTAGTTGTGGTACCTACCCCACACAAATTCGAATATCACGATCTGCTTTGTAAATAACAGTGGCTGGAAAACATATTAGAACATCATCCACATAGACTAAGTGGGAAAAATACGTATTATAGAAGCTAACTCAAAAAGTACCCAATCCAAGTTAATACAATTTATATGGGACCAACTTCGAGGTATACCCTCCCCAATAAAAAAAGAATCGTTCAATTCGGACTACTCTGTAAAAAGATATGCGTGGTCATACATAAAAAAAAAAAAAAAAATATACGTGTCGACTTGAGAACCTCCTCCTTTTTGTTTCGTCGGTTAAAAATAGTAAACTTGTGTGGAAATTTATAAAAACGAATACATTTAGATCAAAAAATCCCGAACCTCCGTTTGATTTACTATCAACAGAGACAAACCCATCCGAAGCATTGAATAAAGTAAACCATTTTTTTGCTAACGTTGGTAAAAACTTGGCTGAAAAATCTTTAAGTTCTAGTAATTTTACCCGTCAAAACCCGACGAAGACATCTACTTCACTAAACTCTTTTGTTTTATTAGATACCGATGTTTACGAAGTAGTACGAATAATAAACGGTTTAAAGGATGTTTGTGCTACTGGGTGGGATGATATTCCTAATTATATACTTAAAAGATTTAAAGACCTACTTGTCCCTCCGCTTACATCCAAGCATCCAAGTGCTCCAAGCAGTACACAAATTGACTAATTATGTTACTACCAATTTAGACAATGGTATGCACACAATTGGGATCTTCCTAGACCTTGCCAAGGCCTTCGACACTATTTCATGTAGTTTACTTTTGCACAAGCTTGAAACACTTGGGATAAGAGGAGCACAACTTCATCTATTTTCAGATTATCTTAGCGATCGTCAGCAATGTGTAAAAATTGATCAGTATACAAGTTCTGAACTTAGTAATAGTTGTTTTGGAATTCCACAAGGCAGCATTTTGGGCCCTACGTTATTTTTAATGTATATAAATGAACTGTGCAGCCTCTCAGTCCAAAATGGTGTCATAATGTCGTATGCGGCTGACACCGCTCTATTGTTCTCAGCTAAATCAAGAGGTGAGGTCTATGAACATGCTCAGAATGGTTTTAACATTGTGCACCTGTAAAGTCCTTTCGTCGCCCTCCGGGGTCGGTTTCCGCGCGCCTTTGTTAAGTCCCGGCGGCGCCTTTTGGTGACAGCGCCGAATATTAATTTTGCATAGAAGTAATGAAACTAAATCGATGCCGATTTTTCCCTACACTGGCAATAATATTGTTAAACCATAGACTTTAAAAGAAACGAAAAATATCGATAGTGACACTTTGTGAGTGAAAATAATAATCGAGCTTTTTCTTGCATATTTAAATACAAAATAAGTGTTTTTGTGCCTAAATCGACGGGAAGTGGATGTATAATCATTTATAAGTAGTTATTACATCATTGTAGATAATATTTTCACTAAATAACTTCATAATTTACTTATTTTTGGACCAACAAAGATTATGTAAGCAAACCATTAGTCAGGAATGTGAAAGTTGTTATATTTTGAGTTTTTCTGTGTGTAATCGCCGGTCGGTGGATAATATTCATTTATAAATAGTTATAACATCATTTTACATAAGATTTGCGATATAAAACATCTTACAAAGTTATTTTTGGACCAAGAAAACTTACGTAAAATGCCGTGAGTACTATACTTGAAGTTCGTAATTTTTTGTGATTTTTATTTTCTGTTGTTTTCTGTTGAAAACGCTGTTATTAGATGAAATGAAATGAAATGAAATTGAAATGAAATTGTTTATTCTGTAAATAGGATATCGGAATCACTTTTACACGCCATGTTAAAAAAATATTAGAGCTAAGCTAGATGAGGTCGGCGTTTCCTATCTGACTACTCTGAGAAGAAAGGCCGAAACAAACTCAGAGGTCACAGTCTCTTTTAAAGTCCAGACATTATCTTGGTCAGGCCATATGAGGACCATGTAGATAGTGTCTGAAATGGTCTTTTGAGGAAAGAACCACACAGATTTGAGTGGACCTGTCCAGTCAGTGCAAGCAATTGTCAGTAATCGAGGAGCTCATCTCAGAACTTAAGGAGCTCAGCGACTCGACGAACAATACCAAAGAAAGGACATTTGAGTGGGCCGCATAAAATACTCAAACCGCCAGAACATCAATAACACTAAATGTAAAATAAAGAAATAAAAAAATGATCCACATAGTCCTCACATTCAGAATATTTAAAAAATAATATAATACTTAACAAAGTAATCATGTCATTTTGTTATAATATAAAACAATGTCAATGTGTATATAAAACTGGTATTTTTTCATGATTTTACATATTTATTAGATAACTTATCTATTCATACTGTAACCTGCACAATATCGCGTAAATTGATACAGTAGTTTTATTAGAAATCGACATAACACAAGACCTCATAACATCCTTTGTTTATAAATATACCTTTCGTCATACGAGTATTGTTTACATTTTAAAGTATAGTCTGTTTATTTAAGAAGGTAAACCACTTAACGTTATGGGACTTGAGTCGAAAGAAACAGAATGCGGGGATATAAGATAAGCCGGTAATGAATCAGATAAAGGTCACGTGACTACTCGGGATTTGAAGGATTGTTTACGTTATCGCGCGCGGGATGAAACAGGTTAATTGGCTTCATAATAATGTACTAACATTGAATACAGATAAAACAAAATACATTTCATTTAGAATGAGAAATACTAACATACCGCTTGCTAATGAAAACATTCACGCGCATAATTGTAGTACGAATGCTGACACCGCATGTTCCTGCCCCACTTTAGCTAAAGCTGACCATTTAAAATATCTAGGTGTCACTATTGACTCCAAGCTAAATTTCCGTAAACATATCGATTTACTATGTACTAGAGTGCGCAAATTAATATATGTCTTTAAGAATTTACGGAACATAGCAAACTATAACTTAATTAAACAGGTTTATTTAGCTTTGTGTCAATCCGTTCTTACATATTGCATAACTTCTTGGGGTGGTGTTGCAAAAACCATTTTACTCCCTCTAGAGCGTGCTCAAAGATCAATTCTAATGGTTTCTACCTTTCGCCCTTTTAGATTTCCTACGCACCAGCTCTACACAGCTTGTAATGTACTAATAGTGCGGCAATTATTTATACTAAGCATAGTACTCCACCAGCACACTGCACTTCCTTTTGACCTAGTACCTTCCGACAAGAGAAGGAAAGACTTGGTTTGCATAAAGCCCTAAACTAGACATGCGTTCGCTAATCGTTTTTATGTATTTTTAGGACCTTTTCTTTATAATAGGCTCAACAAGTTACTAAGCTTCTATAGTGTAAGTTACAAAAAATGTAGTAAAATATTGTCAGAATATTTAGTGCTACTCAATTACACAGACACAGAAAATCTTCTAGAAGTTTTGTCATGATGATAATTTATTCCCGCGTAAGTATTTACTTTTGTATATTTACTTAGTTTTAGTTTTAGAAAATAATGTACCAATATGTTTTTTCTCACAGATGTTAATAGATTATTTTATTTAACTGACTTAAATTTTTTTTGCTAACAATTGTGAAATTAACAATAACTATAAAGAAGACAACACAAACACAATCACGAAGTAAGATTAGTAAAAATCAAAACTTCCTTGTAAAATGCTGCTATAATGCCTTGTAACCTGTTTATACTCATAAATCTCGTATTTTCAACAAAAAAGATAAATCAAGCCTGTTACTTCAATTCGAACCCATAGAAAGATAAAGTGGCCATCTACAGTTTGATTCATGAAACAGAAGTTTCAAATTGATCATTTTTATAGTTTTTGTGAAAGAGCTCGTACAAAAATGGTCTAAAACTGACAACTTTTACGGCCCCCTATTTCTTCACTCTTGAAGACAGAAAAAAAAACAAAATTTTTTTTTTACTCTACTCAATGAGCTCTAGACAATGACATGCAATGTTCAAAAAAAAATGTTTTAATAACAAAAGTTTTTCTATGGGGCTTTAATTTTTAGCCTTATTTAATTTCTGTTATTTAATGTTTTAGCGGCAATAGAAATACACAATCTGTGAAAATTTCAACTATCTACATAGGTTCATGAGATACAGCCCGCTGATAGACAGACAGACAGACGGTAGGACAGCGGAGGCTTAGTAAACAATGTTTGCTCAGTTTCAAAGACAGATAGGTTCATGAGATACAGCCCGCTGATAGACAGACAAACAGACGGCAGGACAGCGGAGGCTTAGTAAACAATGTTTGCTCAGTTTCAAAGACTTTAATAAGTTTAAGTACAATTTCAAACGGTAAAATTTATTAAAACAAATAAATATTATTACTATGTGGCGGCATCTACACCGCCACATACGAACTAAGCATCAAAGACCTGACGTCACAAGTCCTACATCGCGGTGTAAGAATTTACCGAGCGATTAACATATATAAGACTATCCGACATCAATCCTTGGGCAATTGCCCGCCAGACACAACACCCGTCTGGTAGGAGGATCCTCCCTTTTCTATGGGGGATGAGAGAACTTTACACCCTGTTCCTCATACCCCTAAATTGGTGACCCCGAATATTAACGTCAACGCAGCCTTCGTGCAACTACTTCAGCGTGACGTCATCATCATCACTCCCGCAAGCTTTCGTGAGGCGAGTCACACAGCCAGCCAACACCCACGGCTTCAACGGGTATCCTGACCACCAGCATGCAGCGAACGCGCATTCCTGGTCACCACCCTCAGCCTCATCAGCAACCCGGCGCTGTACCACATCCGACGCACTGGATCACAACGCAGCGCCACCCCGACTCACTGGGGAATCAAACTCAAAAAACTCAAACTCAAAGCACCCTCAATCACCGCAGACAGTTCCGACCCACTGTGAACTATGCGGCACCCGGTTCCGACTCACTGGAACCTCAACTGGCACTGGCAAGCATCGCAAGATACAAGACTCAGCCCACTATCGACCTCCGGTCTCAGGAGGGGAGTGATGTGGCGGCATCTACACCGCCACATACGAACTAAGCATCAAAGACCTGACGTCACAAGTCCTACATCGCGGTGTAAGAGTTTACCGAGCGATTAACATATATAAGACTATCCGACATCAATCCTTGGGCAATTGCCCGCCAGACACAACACCCGTCTGGTAGGAGGATCCTCCCTTTTCTATGGGGGATGAGAGAACTTTACACCCTGTTCCTCATACCCCTAAAACTATTAGATAAATCTTCAGTTCTTTACAACCCACCTCAACAAAGGAAGTTTTCAATTTGACAGATCGTTTATTTGTGTATATTTATATTTTGTAGAATAATTTTTAATCGTCCCATACTCATTTACCTAGTTAAGTTGGCCCGTATCAATTTGTCATAATAAAGAATCTTACGTAAGTATTGAAATTGTCAAAATTTTCTTTGTTTTAGATTTCTATGGACACCGTCAGAAGGCGCCTGAAAGATGCCGGAAAGAAATGCTGCCGCCCTGCCAAAAAGATTTATATGACCCAGGCCAATAAGGAGGCAAGAGTAAGTTTTTGCCTAGAATATTATAATTTTGACTGGGCAAACAATATCGTAATTTTTGTTGATGAAAAAAGCTTCCGGTCGGATATGGACGGAAGAAAAATATTATGGCGCAATAGCAATGAACGCTATGTGGAGGTGAACACTTTGCCAAATCGGGCAAGTGGGAGAATATCTCTCAATTTTTGGGGATGGATGAGCTCGATGGGACCGGGTGAACTGGTGGAGGTTAGCGGGCGCATGACTGGGGCTCAGTACGTCGAAATTTTACGCGACGTGCTGATCCCCACCGTTCGCCTGCACTACCCAGAGGGCATTATTTACTTGTGCCAAGACAACTGCCGCGTGCACACCTGCAGAGTGGCGCAGGAGTGGTTCGCGGCACAGGATGACGTCATCTGCCTGCCATGGCCTGCAAAGAGAAATAAACCCAATCGAGAATCTATGGGGTCTCATGGTTCTCGATTAGGATGCCTCAGAAATTCGCAACAACGAAAACTTGCGACGTGAAACATTTCAGAGGCACGGACACCTGCTGGAACATGGTGGCCGGCATGAAAGACAGGCTGGACGCTGTTTTAGACGCGCAAGGTGGTCCGACCAAATATTAAATACAGTGTGATTCTTCATAATGGGCACATATCGAAATGGGGGAATCTATGCTTAATTTTATCGACAGAAAAAATGAAAAAATACCTATTTTTTTTTTTAATTCGTCTTATTGAATTTTTTACGATTATTGTAAAAAATGATTAAAAAAAACAGATTTTTGGACGAAATACCTTTTTATTTTCAATTGAGGGTAGCTTTTTTTCTCCTAATTTTCATTTTATAAGAACACTTAATTACTACCAATCATTATGGAGTTTGTTTCATCGCGATAGATCATTTTGTTAAAAATTTACACCGTTTTTTACATTGGGGTAAAAAATACAAAAAAAAAAAAAAAAAAAAAAAAAAGTAAATATTTTTTCCGTTTGTCAAATTAAGCATAGAATCCCTCATTTCGATATGTGCACATTATGAAGAATCACACTATTAGTCCCTTAGGCTGACCCCACATTTGGCGTGCGCGATCCACGGGCGTGCGAGTAGCGCGAGCGGCAACACCCGACGCTCACGCAGCGCGCGCAAATGTGGGGGAGGCCTTACGCTCCCATGTAATTTTATAACAACTTGAAGGCCGATCTTGTTGCGTATTTCTGAGGTTTAGTTTGGGCTCTTTTAGGTTATGACGAACTTCGGTTCTACGGCACTAGTAAATAATGCACTTCATTCACCCGGGTTTCCGTAGCAGGCCATGGTCTATTTAAGTGTCAAGTTTCATTGAAAACCGTTCAACCATTAAAGGCATGTAAAATTAACAAACATCCATTCATCCATTCTCACAAACTTTCACAATAAATAGTAGCACAGTTTTACAATCCATTAGTAGTATTTTAAATTATAATTATTTTGTTTATTAAAATAAAGGTATTTAGGTATTTCCAACCAGTTTCTCAAACGCTTCCATTGCTCGATTTGGGAAAGACGCCACACATATCGTTCGTTGATGTTGTGTCATAATAAACTAGCTTCCTCCATGTCCTTCCCCAGGCTTCAAACTGTCTCCATATTTTTCATCACAATTGCCCTGCGGATGGCCGTGAAGGCGTAACAGGCAGACAAACTTTCGCATTCATAATATTAGTATGGATAATTATTCTTCTAATAACGTCAAGATAATTTAATAATAATTAAAACTATAAATTGATATTTGTATACTTCTTTTACGCACCATTGTTATATTCTTGAGAATTTTTCCTTTACTATTGTTGGTGATAATTTCGGTTAGGGCCGTCACCCACTGGCGACATAACACGACAAGGGATTTTAGTAAGCACAAATGATTTGAGATCTTATTTTATCATGGTTAGCGTTCACAATTCGGGATGCCAGAATGTGCCGTGCCGCCAGCGGGTCGGGGCCTTATACAGCCCAGTCAAATTATACTAATCTAAGTAAAAGCTTACTTTTGTTTGGCGGCAGCATTTGATGTAACTGTATAATTAATCGTTTTTATTTTAATTTATTGTATAGTTAGGTTTTATACATTTTGTTGTAAGTATATTTTAATTAAGAGCTTAAGTATTTAATACTCTATATATTTAACACAACTTAGGTATTACTTTTTAAGTTTTCAATTAAGTATATTAATGTTTTAAAATTAAAAAGATTAAGATTGTTATTCTGCATTTTATTTTGATATTTTTCCCGCGTTCCCGTAAGAAAGAACCTATCCTATGTCCTTTTCTGATAGGTAAGTAGGTATGCAAAATTCCATGATGACCGGTTGTGTAGTTAAGGCGCCAAAAGCAGTAATAGTAAGTAAAACTAAAGTAGTAATATACGGGGCCCCGAAGGCATATTTATAAAAAACCGTTCAAGTGCGTGTTGGACCACGCACAATGTAGGATTCTGTAGTTGGGATGAATTTATCCCACGAACAAACTTAACTGTGTCGTGTCGCGCGCGGTCAGTGTGGACGTGTTTTTTGTTAATTTATTTTACCCAATTTCTTTTTGGAGTAATAATGTACGCTATAATAACTCTTAAGTGAAGCAACAATAAGTACAACTAAGACTAAAGTGCAGTGAATCATTTGATTTGTGAGCGCGACATCGCGGAGTTCGCGTCAGCCGAGGTACGCTCCTCCTCACCTTGGGGGAAAGAGACGGGTTGCGAAAAAAAAACATTTTTCATCCTTGTCGCACCACAGCGGACGCGGAGTGCACGGCAGTTACTTGCAATTTGGGTATTGAATTCTATTTTTCAATAACGAAAATAATGCCTAGCTGCGGGGCTTGCGGCTCAATATTAAAGGATCACTACTTTATGGAATGTTCTAATGGAAATTGTAAGAAACGTTATGATAATGTCACATGACATGCTAATGTCTTGAAGTAAATATAGACGCATTTAAGTCTTATACTGAGGAATACAAAATAACTTGGGTGTGTCCAGAGTGTATCTGCTTAATGCCTAAAAGAGGGAACGTGGGAACCCCGCTCAGCGTTAGGACACCTGCATTTAAGACTGCCACCACCACCACCACGCCCATGAATAACATAAATACGCAGCGAGGTGGTCGGGCTTGTTTTTCACCGACAATGAGTTCTGATTCAATGCTGGTTGAGGAATTAAGGGAATTTCGAGCTGAAATGACGGCCCGTATGGACAGCCAGGCTGAAGCGATTACTCTCTTGTTGAATCAATTCACCTAAACACGATCCGATTTGGATAATATAATGAAACTTATGAGGGTACTGGAAGTAAAAGTGGATACGAAACAAACTCAAGACATTATAAGCGATATAGTCGACAACCGACGACCTACTCGAACTTTTGCAGCGGCAACTAAACAAAACCAAAATCGGGTAATTGGAAATAAAGTTCTCACAAAAGACTGTGTGGCCACGAAACCATCTAACGAATTACGAATCGACAAAAGTGCAGTTATAAAGGAGAATAATAAACCCGAAAATGGAAGGAATAAGTCTGGAAAAACTGCAGAAACAGAGGAGTTAGCATCTCCAAAAGAAGGAAACTGGATAACAGTAAATAAAAAAAAAAGTAGATATCCAAACACTGAAGTAAAAACTTTTTTACAAAAAATTAAACCGACGAAAAAAATAACTGAAAAGCAAAAAATAAAAAATATACCTTTTAGTGTAAGTAAGTTCCTAAACTAATTTACGTAACAAACTTTGAGTCGGCGCCATCACACATTCAACGAAGATTCATCAAGCTGCCATTATGCGCTATAATTATTTGTAATTAATCAATTTGTTTGTTGGTTTGTTTGGCGCCGACTCAAAGTTTGTTACGTAAATTAGTTTAGGAACTTACTTACACTAAAAGGTATATTTTTTATATTTTGCTTTTCAGTTATTTTTTTCGTCGGTTTAATTTTTTGTAAAAAAGTTTTTTATTTTTCGCTTTTGAGTTACCATTTATTGATGTAGCTAAAATCTACTACCTACCAATTTTTGGGTTTATTCTTTAAAATACATATTTGCCTCGGTCATATATCGTGGTACCTATTATATTAGGTTTATTTATAAACGTTGTTTAAAGTTATGTAATGATTAGCGACTGTTTAACTATACACTTTTGACGTTAAACCAACGTTTATGAATAAATGGGAATAATACAATGTTAGATAAATACTTAATAACTACTTATACTTGTGTGTGTGTATATGTTATTAATTTATATGACGGACTTTGTCTGAAAAATAAACGAATTATTATTATTATTATAATTTTTAAGTTTTAATCAAATTAAACAGCATTTTTTTTTTTTTTTTTTTTTAATACTGTCGTTATCCAGAGCGGAGAGTTTGAGTAATTCATTTGCGGCTACAGGAGTTTAAAAACAACGATAAGTTATTTTGAGGTATAAATATTATTCTCTTTGACGACATCATGCAACTGCCCCCTGTAAAATTGGTGCTTTGCACAACCACTTTGGGATGCTGCAGAAGTTAATTTATGGCACTCATTTTCATTCTGGTAATTAACCATTATCATAGAGACAACGAAATGACGTCGAATTCGTTGACCTGTTAAACAATCTACGCGTAGGCGAATTGACAACCGTTCAATGGAACTGCTCTGTCAAAGGCGAAGGGTAGCTTTAGGTGAAGAGTTAAGGATGGTGTTGTTGTTTGAATATTCCCTACCGTCAAGCAGATTGACGAGTACAATAGTAAGATGACAGCTATGAATTCAAAACACTATTGCATTTATACAATTCGTTCCATAGATGAGTCTCGTGAAGTTGCTACCTATGGAAAGAAACCTCCAGATAATGTAGTTCCAAAAGATGTGAACAGTTGTGGTAGCCTTTTATCTGAGGTAAAATTAGCTACCGAATCCCGTGTTATGCTGAGACGTAACATATCAGTATCTGAGGGCCTCGTCAATGGTGTAATGGGTATTGTGAAAAAAACTAAATGGCCATCACTGCGCAGGGATCAACTAGAGGAAGGAGAATTAGCGGATTGTATTTTAGTAAAATTTGACGATGAAAGCATAGGAAGCAGACTGAAAGATAGCGATGGTTGTGTTGCTATACCTCCAGTAGTTGCAACTTTTCAGGGCACGAAGGTTTATGGTGATATTGAGCGTAGGATGTTGCCGTTAATTTTGTGCTGGGCCGTTACGGTACACAAATTACAAGGAACGACCCTTGATAAAGCCGTAATCGACCTCGGTAAAAAAGTCTTCGCCAAAGGGCAGGCATATTTGGCACTGACTAGACTAAAAACACCCGAGGATATATCTGCCTTAGAACCCGATAAGAAGGTATTAAACAAACCTCACGATGAACGAGCTTTGGCCGAAATGCAGAGATGGAGAGGTCTACTTACAAATCAGCAATAGGCTCGAACACTGATGTTTGTAGCAACCCTGAATAATAAATTATTTATAATAATTTTTACATGATTTAATCCGGTATATATCGACCGATTTTTATTTCTCGTGAAACTTGCATTTCAATCGCTTTAATCAATCAATCTGCCTAGCCTTCCTATAATTCCAGTCTAACCGGATGCAGCTGAATACCAGTATTTATAAATATCGCTTTAATATTGTTATTATTTTCCTCAACTAGGAACTCCCTCAACAGCTCCATCGTCAGACCCTCGATGACAGTCATACCCCAGCCAGGTCTAAAGTTCTCATCAAAATGAATGACATAAACCCAAACTCCTGAGGAGCTCTCGCGACTGTCTTCCGTCTCCATCGTCAGATCAACTCCAGGTCTTTATTATATAGTTCATCAGAACAACATTATTTGTGTGCGTTTCAGCAGAATCGGTTCACAGTTGAAAATTCAGTCGGTGCAAAATCAATGAACCCCAATTTTTCTACCCTTAGTTGTGGATTGTAGTTTTCAATTTTACATGGGATCAACTTCGAGGTATACCCTGTCTTTGGTTTTGAATTTTCGTGTCTTCCGAAATTAAAGTTATTCACTTAAAGTTTTTTTTGGAAGTCGGTTGTCTTTTTTGTAAAAAGTTTTTTATTTTTCAGTTTTTAGTTGTGGTACCTACCCCACACAAATTCGAATATCACGATCTGCTTTGTAAATAACAGTGGCTGGAAAACATATTAGAACATCATCCACATAGACTAAGTGGGAAAAATACGTATTATAGAAGCTAACTCAAAAAGTACCCAATCCAAGTTAATACAATTTATATGGGACCAACTTCGAGGTATACCCTCCCCAATAAAAAAAGAATCGTTCAATTCGGACTACTCTGTAAAAAGATATGCGTGGTCATACATAAAAAAAAAAAAAAAAATATACGTGTCGACTTGAGAACCTCCTCCTTTTTGTTTCGTCGGTTAAAAAGAGGTGGGAGTACGAGTGCAGTAGACATAAAGGGAACTGAACGTAAAAAGTTTTTGCATGTATGGCGCCTTTGTAAGGAAACTAGTGTAGAAAACTTGGAAAAATACGTGAAGAATATATGTGGATCGTTAGTACCAGTCACGGTAGAAGTAATAAAACATAAGACTGAAAGGGATTATGCTTCTTTTATCATTGGTGTACCCGAAAGCAGTTATAGTACCTTATGTCAATCGGAAAATTGGGCAGTGAACATTGAATTCTGTGAATGGGTGTGGTTTCGTAGAACAACCAAAAAACCATAAAATGACTAGCACAGCTATTGAGATTTACTACCAAAACGTGAGAGGTTTGCGTACAAAATTGGAAGAGTTTTATGCAGGTGTGTCATCTTCAGAAACGGATTTGTTCGCCATTACTGAAACAGGCTGCAACAAATCTATTCACGACGCAGAAATAGTGCCTCCTGGTTATACAATACTACGCTGCGATCGCGCGGACGGACGAAAGCAAGGCGGCGCGTGTCTCGTGGCCACACCGCGTTTAGAACTGCGGCGAGTGTCCGGCCCAAGTGACGTCAACATTGATGATAGGGTGTTCGAACTGGTTTGTGCTACCGTTTATTTACAAAGTAGACTTTTATTTTTATTGTGTGTTGTTTACATTCCACCAAACAGTTGTGAGAATGAGTTTATGATATTGTTTAGGATTATAGAACAGCTGTGTAGTAAATATAGTGATATCGTCGTAGTTGGTGATTTCAATATGCATTCTTGTTCGATAAACGTATGTAATTATTTTGAATACTTTTTATCATATTGTGGATTTACTCAGTGCAACACGATCGTTAATTGTAATAATCGATGTTTGGATTTAGTGTTAAGTACGCTTTCGAAGGGAGATAGTGTGAATGTGCGAGGTGCGGGGGCGCCCCTCGTTCCTGTGGATGCGTACCACCCGCCGCTTGACGTGTTGGTCGAACTGCGGGCGCGCCGGGTTGCGGATTCATTGGCGTACGAGTCGAGTACTGTACCCACAGGTTGGAATTTTAATAAAGCAGATTTTTTAACATTGTACTCATCAATAGCGGCAATAGATTGGACTGATATGTACGACCTAGATTTAGAAATGAGTTTAAATTATTTTTATGAAACAATTAATGCGACAATAGATGACTGTGTTCCCAGAAAACGGCGAAGTCGTGTAAGCTCGAAGTATGTTTACCCCGAGTTTTACACTGCTGAAATAATTCGCAACATACGCTATAAGGAAATTCACCACAAACAGTACAAGGCAAGTAAGAGCCGGGATGATTACGAGGCGTTTGCGTCGTGTAGGGCTAAAGTAAAACAGTTGATTAAATTAGCGTATGAACAACATAACAACAGGGTTCAAAATCAACTGCAAAAAGACCCAAAATCATTTTGGAACTATGTTAAGTCCAAAAGGGGTAGTCGAAGTCCGCAAAGGATTTTAAAAAACGGGGAGGTTTTGTCTGATAAGCAATGTGTCGAAGAGTTTGCGCAGTACTTTCACTCGGTCTATAGCGCGAGACAGCCCGAGTTGAATGTTGCTGCAGCAATAGAAGGGGCGGGTGGTGAAAATGGAGCGGCGCGGATTCATCTGCAGGATTTGCAGTTGAAGGATGTGCAAAGTGCACTTGAACATCTGTGCTGGCTGTACCGTTGCTCCATATATTCAATAAGTGTCTGAATGCAGCCGTGTTTCCAGAGAGATGGAAAACCACTCGTGTCGTGCCGGTACCGAAAGGAGGTATAAGTGGCGACAATGTTAGTAGTTACAGGCCTATTGCAGTACTGTCGTCGCCGGCTAAAGTGTTGGAGTGCGCTATTCATAACAGCATTTTTATGCAAGTGAGAGCGCAACTCTCAGATGCACAGCACGGGTTTAGACCAATGAGGAGTACAACCAGTAACTTACTGAGTTACATGGCTCATTTGTTGCCGATTGTAGAAAGTGGGGTGCAAGCTGACGCTGCTTACTTCGATTTCAAAAAAGCATTTGACCTGGTCGATAATGACGTGTTGCTCAAGAAGTTAGCAGCCGTTGGTTTCACTCCGCACCTACTTCATTTCTTCGCCAGCTACATGAGGGATAGGCAGCAATTCGTAGAGTACGAGGGACACAAGTCAGAGCCGTATTTTACGTGGTCTGGTGTAAGCCAAGGGAGTAACCTCGGACCTCTGCAATTTATAATTATGGTAAACGATTTGCCCAGAGTCGTTAAGGATGCAAATTGTTTATTATTTGCAGACGATCTTAAGTTATCCATGGCAGTGAGGGGTGAAGAGGACTGTGAACGCTTACAGAAAGCCATAGATAGCGTAGTTACTTGGAGCAAGGAAAACCTTCTGCAATTCAACGCCCAAAAATGTGTCACCATCACTTTCTCGCGTGCACGTAGTCCTATTGTATATGATTACAACATTGATGGGATGCCGATGATCAGGGTAACAGAGGTTAGGGACTTAGGAGTTAGTCTTAACGCGGGGCTAGAGTTTCGTGATCATATAGTCAAGTGCTGTAAAAAGGCCTACAGAAATTTGGGTTTTATTATGCGTACTGTTCGTGGTTTCACAAACATAACGGCGATTGTCGCTTTATACAACACTTTGGTGAGAAGCCAATTAGAATGCAACGCAGTCATTTGGGCCCCACATGAGACTATATATAGTCTCATGTTGGAGCGAATACAAAATAAATTTGTTAGATTTCTATATTTGAGGCTATATGGAGTATATCCTTTTTACCCGCTTATGTATCCAACCTTGTTTATATTAGGCATGGTTGGATACAATGAGCTGAGGGTTAGGCGTGAGTT